>CM060910.1:465406551-466028426 GCA_030737875.1 Allium sativum
ATCTATTGCGGGCTTGTGTTCTTGATTTCGGTGGATCATGGGAAGACCATCTGCATTTGGCTGAATTCTCATATAATAACAGCTACCAGGCGAGCCTGACAATGTCGCCATTTGAAGCATTATATGGTAGACCGTGCCGATCTCCTGCTTATTGGGTCGAACCTGGAAATAGACTTGTGTTAGGGCCTGATATGATCCGAGAAGCTGCCGATAAAGTCGACTTTATTAAGAAGCGATTACTCGCCGCTCAAAGCCGACAAAAGAGCTATGCCGATAGGAGAAGAAGAGATATATCCTTTGCTGTTGGCGACTATGTATATTTGAAAGTATCGCCGATGAGAGGAGTTATCCGGTTCGGTAAAACTGGAAAGTTGGCACCCAAATTCATTGGTCCGTTTCCTATTCTGGAACGGATTGGAACTCTCGCTTATAGGGTTAAATTGCCGGATTGGTTGCCTGGAGTTCACGATGTATTTCTCATATCTCAACTTCGAAAGCACGTTCATGATCCAGACTTGATCGTGGAAGAAGCAGCTCAACAGGATATTGAAATTACTCCAGAATTAGCTGTGAGGCGAGAGCCGCTAAAGATCATCGGCAAAGAAACCAAAGAACTGAGGAATAAGAAGGTTCACTTAGTCAAAGTGCAATGGAGTGGAGATCCGCGAGATTGTACTTGGGAAACTGAGGAGAGAATTCAGAAAGCTTATCCTAGATGCCGAGTGGATATCTCTGATTGACTCCGCTGCAAGGTACATTTACCATACTTGGCATTACCAATTAGTGCTCTATTCTATTGTTATTTTCTTTCCATGGATGTGCACTTTTAATTCTATAGTCTGAATGATTTTAAAAGAATATAGAAATTGATTTTGAAAAGTTAAAAACAATTTGATTGTTGTTTGAGTTGTGTGATGGTAGATTTGATTAATTAAATTATTAGAACGATAGTTAATTAATAATAGAATGAATGGTAGAATTTATTCGATTATATCACACATTGAACTGATTTAAAAATAGATAGAAATATATACATGTGCATTTTATGTATTTGAACAGGTAAATGGATTAGCTATTGAGTAAAGACTTTATTTGCGTGCCCGACAAATAGGTAAACCTTAATGAGTTGGATGCGAAATATTATGATATCAACTCCTGTGAATGCCATTGGATGCGGAGTGCTAGTTGTTCTGTGTGAAATAATAAATGTCGCCATAGGATAGTAACAATTAATTTTGAACTACCTTACATGGCATACGTCAGAAGATAGGCATACTTCATCATATACCACATAAGCATTTGGAGCTTGTGTGACGAGGTGGAAGATTTACCATACGAGCGAGAGGCTTGTATGGCGATGACTATATTTTACAGGTTGAACTGATGACTGATATGGACTATTTAAATTGTAACGATAAAATTGCCAGATTAATAAAAACCCCACATGGGTCTGGAGTTGACAATAATCACGTCTCTCTAGTTATTAGATACGGCACATGGACTATTTATTTCCCACACGGGACGAGGTGACGAGGATTTATCCTCTGGAGCATTTAAAATACACACTCCCTCAGGCTTTGACAGGGTGACGAGAATTTATTCTCTGGAGTTATTATCAATACACGCTCCCCTGTAAACACCAGAATATATCACTATAAATATGTGTATGCTTATTAGGATTTATTGGGTACCTAATACGGCCCAATAAATTTCCAAACCTCTCTCCGTACAAAGGAGGTTATGGCGAAATTTTTCGAAAATTCCGGGTGTTAGCCAATTTTTTGAAGAATTTGAAAATTCTCAGAAACTGAAAAGTTGGAGAATGGAAGCCAGATTGAACTTAGAGTTGATTAATCAAACCACTTTCGACTTTGTTCCTTTTCGGGGACGAAAAGTTTTAAGTGGGGGAGATTGTAACGACCCGGAAAATCTGAACCAATTTAAATTTTTTAAATTGGCTAAAATAATGGATTTTAAATATTTAAAATAAATATTTTAAATAATAGAGATGAAAAGTGAGCTGAATCGACAATTGAAAATGAATATAATTAATTATAATTATAAACAAGGCCTGAAAAGGCGCTGCAGTTTCAAAAAATTGAATTCAAACTTCGTCGGACTGTACCGGGTGCAAAACAAAACAGATTTGAGTGAAACCAAAAATATTTAAATCTGTTAGTGAATACCTTTCTAACGAATCTGAAAAATTGAATTTTCATAACGGAAAGCAAAAGTTATGGCCAAATGAATTTTCAGAAAGGTCGCTATGGAATTTATATAGCCCGTGAAATTGGCCATTTTGCATACGACCTCGGAATTCGACGAAACCACTTTTGTTGGATCCGGGAGGTGAAGTTATTGCTAGGTTTCAAATTTCATAATTTTTGAAGCTAGTATGTGAGCGTGGAAAAGGAAAACGTGTTTTGGTCAATTACAGTTAAATTGGATCGACCAGAAATGGGCCTTTTTGCAAACGGTCTCAGAATTCGATGAAACTAGTTTTGTTGGGACCGTATCGTCAAAACATAGCCAGATTTAGTTTTCTGGAATTTTTCGAATCAGTTTGTGACCCTGGCAAATTGAAATGTATGTTCAAATCAAATATTGAATGTTATATATTTTAAATTGAATGGAAACTGACTGAAACAGTCGAATGGGCCTACGAAACATATTCCATTGTGTTCGGAATGGGGGTAAAACACTAGGGACGACAGTCGTTGGGTTTGGATTGGAGGTCGTGTCAGAAAACACCTTATAAAACTCACCGGCCAATCAGAATTTAAAAAAAAAAGAGAAAACTCTTTCTCTCTCCCCGACGTCGAAGGCGGAAACACGTTCAGACCTTCCCCTCATTTTCCGATCAATCCACGCCGAATTAGCTCGTTCCACAGTTGAACTTTTTGAAGATCTTCTCGAGATCTTCAAATCCATATAAGCATTGGATTTTTTCGTGGCCTGTAGGAGGAGAACCACCCTCGGGAAGTTTCGTCGTTCGCGCCTGGATTCCGCCGCCTGGGGACGACCGAGTTCGACCCCCTCCCTGGCGCACGTGCGCCTCTCCTAGCCTGACGAGGTGGCACTGGCCGATCGAAGCAACAATCAACGGATTTGAAGAAAATCGAAAACCTAGTTTTGAACCTTTCAGCTGAGGTACGGCTTATTTTATTTTCAACTGTTTTAACACCTTTAAACCGTTGCAAACTTTGAAAAATCATATCTTTTTGATATATGGTCGAAATTCAGTGAAACAAGAGACAGTGGACTCGTGTGGACGTCTTCTACCTTCTAGAAGAGACCGCATATTTTTCTGAGCCTTCTGCTATTTTTGGTGGAGTGGAACCCAATGTGAGATTTCTAATTTACAAACGATATGGAAAATGACGATGTATAAATTATATAGTTGATGTATGAGTTATATAAGCGTTGTACACCTCATGTATAAGCGTTGTATAAGTTGTACGTTCGATGTATAAGTTATATATGCGTTGTAGAAATTATATATGTGTTGAAATAGAGGTGAATTGCTATATATAAATATATATATACGCCCCTCGTCCACAAACCATGGACGATATTTATTGGTCGTGATTGGTGTGAAAATTGATTGATAGCGAATGGTTGATTGTGATTGTTTGTGGTTGATATTGGTTGATTATGGTTGAAAAATACCCATTTGTGGTTGAGAAATATTTGGTTGAAACCACATAGGATTAGTTTGTGGAAATGAAATAAATATACATGCTGCCTGCGTGCGAACTAGATGCATGATCCCCATTGTCAAAAACCGCGAGGTTTTAAGGTAGAGCGAGGAGCCGTACTAGGGACGGTCCCGGTTTTAACTACCCTGCCGTTATGCTGCCGAAATTTTGAATAATATTCATGTGTTTGAATTATTTTCATTTGTTGGAACTATATTTATTCGTTGAATAGAAAACCTCCATGTGTGGAAACATTGTTGAGTTGAAATTCATGTGTTGAATGGTGTTCATATTTTGAAATAAATTGTTTTATAATAAAATTCACATTTTTATCATCTATACGAACTATATAAAATAACAGTATTTTGAAATGAATTGTTTTATAATAAAATTCACATTTTTATCATCTATACGAACTATATAAAATACAGTGTTTTGAAATGAATTGTTTTACAATAAAAATCACATTTTTATTACATAAATGAATTGTTAAAAATAGTGAAGTGTTGAAATAGAAGGCAGTTAGATGAAAATATCATTTTTATCAAAAATGTGAAATTCATATGGTTTTGAAATCAAAGAATCGATATATATATTTAAATAGAATTGAAATATATTAAAAAACGACGCTGCAGTTCGTATTTTGAAATCGAAACTTCAAACGATTAGTACGGGAGATCCGACCATCGGATTTTCCTGAAATCGCAACCGTTGGGTTCGCTTTGGAAATATCTTTTCAACGGCATCAACTTTGTAAAAATCCAACAGTTGGATTGTCTGGAATGTTTAATTCAACTCTGACGAAAAACAGCGCCAGAATCGATTATATTTATATATATATATATATATATATATAATTATATTTAATCGAATAACGACGCTGCAGTTCGTATTTTGAAATCGAAATTTCAAACGATTGCACCAGGAGATCCGACCGTCGGATTTTCCCGAAACTGGAACCGTTGGATTCGTTTTGAAAAGATCTTTCTAATTATGTAAATTTTCTGAAGATCCAACGGTTAGATTTTCAGATATGTGTAAATCAAATCTAAAGAAAAACAGCGCCACGGCCGCGTTATGGCCCGAAGCGTCGTTTTGAATGAATTGGCTATTTTAAAATAAATAAAAATAGCGATAAATCGTTATAAAATATCATAAACGATATGGAATGGAAATAAACTGAATTTGCTCGATTTATGTGGTATTTAATGATTGAATGTGATTGGAGTGAAAATTACGTTAAAGAACAAAATTGGTGTTGTCGAATGATTTAACCATTGAAATAAATTGATTTGAAATTCTAAATATACGTGAATTATTCGAAAAGGTCGAGTTAATTTTCATTTCAAATAATTGACCGACAATTGAAAGTCGAAGATAAAGACGGTGGTCGAAGACCGGAGATCTTCACCTCGTTTGGGTGGTAACCGAGGTCCTGATTGGGAGGCATCCCGAAATATGGATAATGAGTGGTGATCGTTTAGACGTACGTGGTGATCGATGGGTTTGTGAGGTATATAGTGCCTCCGGTTTCGTTCAGACCCAGAAAGGACTTGTAAATGGACTGTGTGTCTGACATTGGACTTTATTCTGTGTTGATTGATCTCTGTTAAATATACATCTGTTTGGCGGCGGAGAATTTATTCTTTTGCTTAACGCCCTTCTCTGAAACGCACGAGCTCAGAGGTTGTATATCGATGGACATCAGTCGCATGGCATGAATTGCTAGTGTGGCATGCCCAAGTGGCAAATGATCAGGGCTTCTATTGAAAAGCATAGTCTTGTGGTGATGATCAAAGCACCGCCTGTGTGGCGTAGCTTTGTGTATAGCGTGAAATCGCGAGCCTCACACCCGGTATGAACCAGAAACGGGAGGAAGGACCTCAGGGAGGACATGCGTTTCTTTCTAGCTAGAAGTGGCGTCAGTGGTTTTACACGCCCTGACGAGTTTGACTTATGTGGTTGTTGCTGTTGCGAGGCGCCTCGGTTTGATCGGACGATCCGGGTCCGATGGAGTCATTCGTTGGCTCATTTACGCCCCATAGGGCGGGGAAACGCATTGTTCAGGAATTTTAATCCACATCGGTGGACCGGCCCTGACGATCCAAGGGTCGATGCGCTCTGACCCTGTGGCTCGGGATAGAGAGTCGCGAAGTCGGTAAGGACTATCTTTTGCCTTGGTTCATGGCGGAAATCCAATTTCCAAATACGTGACTGTGCGGTTTCGATTGTATATATATTTGGCGACATAGTGGCATGGGACGCTCATGTCGTCTATGATTGATAGTTATGATTCGAAATTGTTTTTGAAACATATAAACACTAGTAGTACTATCAAATTCTTTTGTTTTATTCGTATCAAGCATATCTTGGCCATTATAAGGTAAAAACTCTATCCTCCGGCTTGCGTTGCATTGTGTGATGGGAACTGAGTCTTATAATGGCTTCATTTTTATAAAAAGCATTGCGATGTTTAAAAGAAAGATTTGTTTTAGAGCACTGGCGATCCAATGGAGTAAACCCGTTCCACGAAAGTGGCGTGGTCCTGTGATTAGCCACATTTTAAATGTGTTGAGTAGATTTCTCATACCAGTCCCATGACTGACTCGTAGTTTGTTCCACTTTCAAACTCGGGTGCCCCTTTTTCTACACGGGCAGCCTTGTATTCAGGTTTAGCTGGTTCTTTCGGGATAGCTGGAGCTGAAGATGGATTCTATCATTTATCTCTTTTTATGTTGTTCAGCTCCTGTTGTACATTATGTTTGTTTTTCGCTGTAGACATATATGTATAGTTGAACTGTATTTGTACTAAGTATGATCCTGTATACTGTGTAACTCTGATGATTACTTTTATCCAGTATATTCTATTGTTCATTATCTGGTGTATTTAATTAATTTTGTTCTGCTATTATCTGTTTCTGTGTTATATTCCAAAGATTACCCTTGTCTTCGTCCGTACGGGGTTTGGGGTTGTCACACATTGGTTAAGGAATTTTAAACCATTAACAATTATATTTAATTGGAATCTCACTGATATTTACCGGATATATCAATCTTATTTATTTATTCAAATTAAATTACCAGTATAGTCTATACATTATTGATTATAAAATTTGTCTAAAAACTGGGTTGTTACAATCTATGCCCTTAAAAGAATTTCGTCTCCAAAATTAAAGAGTAATAAGGAGATCCCAGTTATAGCTAAAATCATAGACTTATATAAATATATAAGCTATATACCAACCTTCATAGCAAACAAAACTTCCAAAACACACAAGTTATCTATCAAACAATTCACACCAATCAAAACATAAAATACACACATCGGCAATTTGCTATCTATCACAGTCATTTTCATAACTAGAAATATATTGTTATTGCAGTTGGAAAACATTTCCATTTCATTTTCATGCATTACCATTCTTCCATATTCATCAATTCCCAACCGTAAATTGGTAAAAAAAATAGTCGTCTATGTATCAACCCCGAAGACCGAAATCAACATCAGATCAATACTTAGAAAAGGCCAAATTTTCAAAATAAACTTGTTTTTAAAACTAATAGCAGATTTAGGCTAGTTTTGAAACTATTTGCAGAAATAGGCTTGCTTTTGGCAATAGTTGTTTAAAAACAAGCCTATTTCTGCAAATAGCTTCAAAACTAGCATAAATCAACTATTAGTTTTAAAAACAAGCCTATTTTGAAAATTTGTCCCTTATATTTTTATAAGGGGTGCACTTCACAAGTGCGCCCACGTGTATTTTATTTTTAAACAACTGGCCACCTCTGCGCTGAGGTGGACAAAACAAGCCTATTTCTACAAATAGTTTCAAAACTAGCCTAAATCTGCTATTAGTTTTAAAAACGAGGCTATTTCGAAAATTTGTCCCTTAGAAAATCATTTAACGCACCCAATATCCAGTTAGGTTCCAATTTCTTAACTTCATATCTTATCAACCCGCTTTGCACCATTTTCTATTTTAAAATATCCTAGCTTACATTTGGAAAATAAATTCCAGATTCTTTCTACTGCATTTATTTGAATAAAACATGTTCAAACATATTTCTCTACTTCAAATTCTCTTTTTAAAACTCCAATTTAATTTCATTCAACTTAACTTTACCATTTCAATCTTGTCCCAAATGAATTTTCCAATTCCAGAATCCTAACTCCCGGTTTTATTTCAAAACAGATTGAAATCACGTATCTCTATTTCATTGTAAATTCAAAAACTTTGAATTTCCCATAAACATTTGTTTTTATCAAACACCTTCCCAGTTTGTCTTATTTGTATAATTATTCTTTGTGCAAATTCAGTTTGGTTCACTATATGACCATTTCAATTTTTATAATCTTATTTTATTATCTATATATAATAGGAATAACTAAACTTTTGAAATGTCTAAAATGACCCTTCAACTTTGTGCTACAGGACTAGGTTTTTTGGTCATTACCCAACGTTGCACGTTCTCATTTCAATCAGACTGTCGGCTCGTTCCTCCCTCGCCCCACTTCCTCATTTTCTCCATTTCCTGTCTCTTCTTCATGTTCTCAGTGCCTCCGCCAAAAAAACGCGTTCCCGTCATTCATCCCCATTTTCTTCAATTTCCAATCTCCTCCTTCTTAATTACTAAAAATTTTTTTCCAATCCATAACGATAATATACAGAGGGAAACGATTGGTAATTCTATAGTTTATTGTTATGTTATTCTTCGTCTGCAGTATAGATGTATTGGCTTCGTCTGCCAAGATCCTGACTTATTCCTTTTATAATTTTAAACCCTAGGGAATTGATTATGTTTTGACATGCTCAAATTATAAACCCTAGGTCTATGATTATGTTTTACCAGGCTCAGATTATCAGTCGATGAACAAGAAGCGTCCATTGACAAGCATGAGTGGCAAGCCAGAGGGCTTCGTTCAAATAAGTGTGGATGAAGACAAATCGGTACCCTTTTTTAAGTTTCATCAATTTCTGTTTTATAGTAGATTTTTATTCCAGTGATTTATTTCTACTATACGACTTTGGTTTTCATTTTTTTCTCTTATGATCAGAACTTAAAAGGTCCTCAATCTATAAAAGATTAACGAAAAATATCCAAATCAAGGGATGAAGCTCAACCTCCGCTTCTTCAAGATGTCGCTTCTTATGTCTTAAACAAGGTAATATACACCTGATTCTCATACTATTTACCATTTTACTCCTTTTTTTTTACTTTGATTTTGACTTTTTATGTTTTTCATAGTAGATTCATTCAGATGATTACAAGAGATCTAATGACCCTCAACTCTTTCTACTTCGAACCATGAAAGAGGCAGACTGATCTATTTTGATAAGCTATGGCTATGATATGAGGTATTTAGAGTTTAGTAATTCATTTTTGTTGTAGGCTTAGTAAGCTGAGCTACTTGAAACTCCTTGGCAATATAAACATTAATATAATTCATAGGCCCGTATTTGACTAAGCTTTAGAGATATTTTCCTTCTGTTAAATACTTCAGGTTTTGCTATTTTTTTGGTAGTTGATTATGCTCATTCTTATACATTTCCTTATGTGGTATTGGCAATAAAGAATATACTGAACTGATTTACTTATACATTTCGAGTGTATGCAGCTCATACAGATACATGCATACATAGTGGCAGATATGTTTCTCAGCAGAAATAACATTTGAGGGGGAAATATAATGTAGGAGTATAACTTGAATTTCCTATGTTGTCATTTTATTTTCACTAAAAACTTGAGTAGTGACTGGACAAGGAGGAAATCAAGTATTTAATATTTGGATAACAATTCAATAAATTATGCAAAGTGCTATAAGAAAGCTAATGCCAAAATAAGTTGGGTCATAGTTTTTGGAGTGCAATAATAAATATTAGTTGATAAGATTAAAATTTGGGCTTTTCATTTGAGTACGTTTGGAGAATGTTATAGTTCATTTTGTTGAAAGTCAATGTTCTTAATCATCCTATAGTTGCTAAATTGTCCTTTGACTATGTTGATGGTCATGTATTTAGTATGGAAATGATACTAAGCGGCTCTGGCCGTGTGCGTTGAAATGTCTGATGTAATGTGAATAACTAAATATTTGACCACCCTAACATTTTATTCTATTCTGCAACAATGTTGCCATTTGAGTTTTTACGTATTTAAGTATATGGCAATGCATAAATAACCTCTTTAAAACCTAGGAATTGAAAGTGATGTCAAATTCTTGGTTTTTCCATTCATTCTCATCTGTTTCTTCTGATTGCAGTATCCCACATATAAAGGAAGCTAGCTTTGATGCAATAACATTGAATAATCATGGAGTTAGCATGAGGACAGTTAGTAGTTTTGCTGCAATGGTTAATGAAATGCTTAAATTGATGTATATCATGTTGTCGGTAAATATTAGAAAATAAAATTATATCATGTTGTGCATTTTCTTGAAGACTGTGATATTGATGTATCTGATTATTAGGAAATTGAAGATGAAACGGAAAAGAAGACAGATGAAATGGGAGGGAAGGCTGAGGAAATGAAGTAGAGCAAGATGGATGGGATCTCCAAAGGGAGCAAAATAATGAGAGAAATAGTTGTAGGGAGCGTGAAAAATGTAGGGGACTTCATAGAAAAAACTACAGCATAAGCGAATGATATATTTATCGTAAGTCCTTTTCTCTTTTTAATATCGTACGCTTGCTCAGCTGTTGTAATTGTGGATCAGCGCTTGATCATTACCGAAGACTATCACACACACACACACACACACACATATATATATATATACATATATATTAATAGCGTTTATATTATTGAAGACTATTGAAAATATTGACGCTACTGACAGCTAACATTAATGAAAACTATTGCATATCTTAATGTCTTGCTATCAGCGTTTGGACATAAAAACTAACTCGATAATAGCTAATTACTTAGTTTAAAGCAAACCCATTCAAAATACATGTTTTTCAACAAATTAGTTATTAATAGTTACTAGACTTAGCATCTGATATCAGTGTAATACAAAATTACTGTAAGTAGGATCAGTTCTAATATTATAAATGCATAGCCTCCCATGAATCTCAACTAACAGTTAAGTAGTAGTATATCCAAAAATAAAATGAGGCTTTAAGTTCAGTAATTTTTTCTTGAATGTGGACTGCGATAATTAAAAAAATGAGAATTGTATTAAGTTGAGAAGTTATGGGAGTAGTAAATCTTTTAAACATAAGACTTTTTTTTATTCAACTAATACCCTGACACAGAAAATACTGATACACCCTTTCTAAATTTCCTGTACATTTTATTTCTTTATTCTATTTTAAAAGAACACTATTTACTAAATTTTAATATCAGGTACGAAATATGTGACATAAGCTGCACATAAATATCGGTTATATAGTTTTTTTCATACACAAATATCACAGGTTTTTATATCTACCTTTTGGTGGAAGATAATTGGTTCTCATTAATTTTACATAAATATATGCACGTAGAAATTTAATATGTGCTCCTCTGTATTCATTATTTTTGTTAGACTTAAATTTGGGCCTAACACCCAAATGCAGATCGCAAATCACATAATGCAGAAAATAGTAAAATAAGAGGAGACACACAATATTTTATAGTGGTTCGGCTCAAACCAAGCCTATGTCCACTTTATCTCTTCTTAAATCCTAAGAAGATACAAGTACAATTCTCGGTTTATACACGAAATGCTTGTGTTTACAATGAAAAGAAATGAGAAAAGTGAAGATTATACATGAAATCCTCGTGTTAATTCAGATTGAAATGACCTTGAGAAGCTCACAATGTCCTTACATTGGTAACGGTGGAGTTTGTGAAGAAGAATGGCCCAAAAGTCCCTTTAAATGGCCATGTAGTAGTGTATTTATAGGCGTAGAGGAGCTCATGAGTGATTCAGATCAGGTGTGCCATGTGGCAAGCACTGAGGCGATCTCAGAAGTAAGTAGAGTAGTGGTCTTTGATCGTGTAGAGCCAAGGGAAGTCTGATCCATGTTATAGGAGCGGTTACTCCTTAAGAAGCGGTCAAAACAGTTGTATAGCAGCAGGTAAAGGGGAATCGGATCAGTTATTCGATCCGAACCGGGGTGAAGCCTTCGAGCCGAAGACGTTGTGCTCTCCTGAGCAGCTGATGTGAAGCAGGTCGGGTTCCTCCTTTCCATCTGATCCGAACTGGTAGTGCTAATCGAGCCAGTGCTGATATTCCTTGATGAAGTGGAAGCCAGGCGGGTCGGATTGGTCCTCTTACCCCGAGCCGAACCTGAAATGGATGCGTCCCAGTACAAAGCCATCATCTGCCATCCGATCCGAACCGGTTAACACGAACCGATCCAGAATTTTGCTTACTCCCAATATCCAAGTTTCCGGTTCTACATACATTCACAGAAACAGACATAACTTCCAAACCTAAGTCCGTTTTAGCCAAACAAAAGCTCTATTTGAAGCTAATTCAAAGAGAGTTACAGAGCAAAGCTCCATAATTGGTGTTTTCGGGCCAAAAGAGGTCATCTGCAAGGACTTTCGGACCATTCTTTGTTTGTGATGCGACTTCAACCAAATCGCTTCCTGTCTTCTGACGATGTTCTCAACGCACTCAAGCGTTGAGAACATTGTCAGAAGACAGGAAGCGATTTAGTTGAAGTCGCATCACAAACAAAGAATGGCCCAAAAGTCCTAGTAGATGACCTCTTTTGGGCCTGAAAACACCAATTATGGAGCTTTGCTTGATAATTCTTATAGGTCTTTGAATTAGCTTCAAGTAGAGCTTTCGTTTGGCTGAAAAGGACTTACGGTTTGGAAGTTATGTCTGTTTCCATGAACGTATGTAGAACCGGAAACTTGGATATTGGGAATAGGGAAAATTCCGGATTGGATCGTGTTAACCCATTCGGATCAAATGGCACATGATGGCTTTATATTGGGACACATGCATTTCAGGTTCGGCTCGGGGTAAGAGGACAAATCCGACCCGCCTGGCTTCCACTTCATCGAGGAATATTAGCCTTGGCTCGATTAGCACTACCATTTTGGATCGGATGGAAAGGAGGAACCCGACCCGCTTTGCATCAACTGCTCAGAAGAGCACAATGTCTTCGGCTCGAATGCTTCACCCCGGTTCGGATCGGAGAACCGATCTGATTCCCCTTTACCTGCTGCTATACAACTGTTTTGACTGCTTCTTAAGGAGTAACTGCTCCTACTAACGTGGATCAGACTCCACTTGTCTCTACATGATCAAAGACCACTACTCTACTTACTTCCGAGATCGCCTCGGTGCTCGCCACGTGACACACCCGATCCGAATCACTCATGAGCTCCTCTACGCCTATAAATACACCACTACATGGCCATTTAAAGGGACTTTTTGGCCATTCTTCTTCACAAACTCCACCATTACCAACGCAAGGACATTGCGAGCTTCTCAAAGTCATTTCAATCTAAATTAATACGAGGATTTCGTGTATAATCTTCACTTTTCTCATTTCTTTTCATTGTAAACACGAGCATTTCGTGTATAAACCAACAAAATTGTACTTGTATCTTCTTAGGATTTAAAAAGAGATAAAGTGGACGTAGGCTTGGTTTGAGCTGAACCACTATAAAATATTGTGTGTCTCTTCTTATTTTACTATTTTCTACATTCTATGATTTGCGATCTGCATTTGGGTGTTAGGCCCAGATTTCGATCTAACATTCTGGCGCGCTAGGAAGGGGGCACACGATATTACTTCAATTTCTAGTTCTAATGGAATCGATTTTCTTGGCTATTGGATCAATGGTTAAAAGAAAGAAGGGTGGAAATTTCTCCCGAAATGAAGGTGTTGAGGCCGAAGGCACGACAAACGAGGCAAGCCAGGAGACTTCCTCTCACGAAAACCCATCAGTATACTTAACTAGAGATGAAATGTATGGCGTTCTCACTGAATTGAAAACACAAATGGCAAGGCAGGATGATCTCCTCAGAAAGCAACAGGAGATGATTGACAAATTCTTTGCTCGGATGGAAGGTAGGCCGAGCGGCAACAACCAAATCACTGGAAACAACACTGTGCGGATAGGAGTTGCGATGGAATCATCTCGGTAGGAGCAGCAATCCGGATCGGATCGGACCCGACCCGAGCTGAATGAGACCCAAATTCAATAGCTGCTCGAGAAGCATCAGCTCGCACCAACCGGGTCGGATCAGCCTCCATTTGACCCGTGGCACCACTTGTGCTCGAGGGCAACCCCCTTACTTTCAGAAAATCAGGCCAGGCTCGGCCAACATCTGCCCCGGTTCGGATGAGTACCCATGCACCAACTCCTTCTCAATGGTAACAGGAAACGGCTCGGTACAGGGAGTCAGAACCGGGTCGGTTTGGAACCTTCGATCCGGACTAGACCTTCGACCCAAACCAGATGGCTTCTCTAGCCCCCCATACGCTGGCAAACTTTTCTGGACTTAACCTGGGGGCACCAGTTCGGATCTTGGCAACTTGCAACAGCTTTTTGAAGGCGATCGGCTCGCCAACATGATTCAGCACCTCTCAAGAGGCCGAACCTATCAAAATGACATAGATGACGTCAATCACAATCCGTTCACACAGAAAATCAGGAATTCCCGCAATCCCCTGGATTTCAAACTTCCACAACTGGAGCCCTATAACGGCAGGACAGATCCTACCGTGCACTTGATGCTCTACAAACAACATATGGAAACGTAATGGCTGAATGTTTTCCCCTCTTTCTGACTGATATACCAGCCATGGGGATTCGGCATCTAGAAATGGAATCGATCAACAGCTGGAACATGTTGATTGCTCGCTTCATTGAACAGTTTCAGGTCCACATCGCTCGACCCAAGAACATCATGTCACTTACTACAATCAAGCAAAGGCCCAGAGAAACTTTACGCTCATTTCTGGAAAGATTCAACGTTGCAGCAACATCAGTTGATCGACCCGAACCATCCACGGTATTGATGGCAGCAGTACCAGTGTCTTGGATAACTCGGAGTTCAAAAAATCTTTGTACCGAGATCCACCACGAAATCTCGGCGAATTCTACCTTGAAATAGATAGGTTTCTGTGGGAAGAGGATGCAACTTCTGAGAAAAGCATTCTCGACATCAACATGCTTAAGGATGGAGGACCGTCTGATTTTGGAAAAGACAAAGGAAAAGCTGCTGTCAAGAATGACTGCAACACTCAGCCCCGGAGAGGGCCCAGATATGAAAAGTACACTGAACTCAATTCAAGTCTTACTGACATCTACATGAACACAAACGGTGTTGTCTCCTACCCAAAGCCTCCCAGGAGGAAGCCATCGCAAAGAAAACGTGATTCTGGAAAATATTGCATATTTCATGATATGGACGGTCATGACACGAATGACTGCAGTCATCTGCGAGATTTGATTGAGGAACGGGTTAGACGTGGAGAGCTACCCGAGTATGTGAAACAACCAACAGCACCTGCATCTGCGTTGCCACAACCTGCTCCCCGGAGAGGGAACGACCTTGGATCGAGCTCTCGTAGGCTCATCATCAACTGATCTGGATGAGATCAGCTTGGATTTCCTGCATTTCTTAGGATTTAAGATATGTGCTTTTACTTTCTTTAGGTTTTTCGATTGGCTAAATAGAAGCACACACGTATGGGGTTAGGATTTAGCCCCAAAGGTGCTCTGGACTCGATGACACACCAATCAGGATTTGCCTTGGTTTTGTACTTTGAATTGAAAAGGAAGGACTTTCCGAGCATGGATTATGTTTGGCAAATTTAAGTATCTTGTCAGGTTGTGGCAGGATTCTCAATCTTAATTAAAGTATGGCTTATACTTATCTCGAAATCTTAGGTATGGTTTGTGCCTAGGGACGGACTGTCTTGTCAGGATTTGGCAAGTACAGTTCTATCTCGGTATGAGTATGGATTGTACTCAGTTAGATTCTTAAGTGTGGATTATACTCAAGAATGACTTATAGTCTTGTCAGGATTTAGAAAAGGAACTCAATAAAACTTGGGTATGGCTTATGCTCAGTTTGAACTTCTTGGTATGGCTTATGCCCGGAAGGTTTGGTCCCTTGCCAGGTCTTGACAGGATGATTCATACGTTCCCCAAGTATGGTTTATGCTCAACAGGATGCCCAAGCATGGTTTATGCTCGAAAAGGTTAAGCAAAGCCGTCAGGATTTGACCCATCTGTTTGCCTTTTTTTCTTTGCAGGTATGGATCATGCTTGCAGCTGGCAGGCCCGACGTAGCCTTGGATAATCCAAAACACATCTTCCTTCAACCAGCAAGATATGTTCTAGGGGGAAAATGTTGAAATGCTTTCTAGACAAAGCAGACACACATGGAATTTCTGGTTAGCAACACACTCAAGCGTTGAGAACATCGTCAAAAGACAGGAAGCGATTTGGTTGAAGTCGCATCACAAACAAAGAATGGCCCGAAAGTCCTAGCAGATGACCTCTTTTGGGCCTGAAAACACCAATTACGGAGCTTTGCTCTGTAACTCTCTCTGAATTAGCTTCAAGTAGAGATTTTGTTTGGCTAAAATGGACTTACGGTTTGGAAGTTATGTATGTTTCTGTGAACGTATGTAGAACCGTAAACTTGGATACTGGCAATAAGCAAAATTCCAGATCGGATCGTGTTAACCAGTTTGGATCGGATGGCACATGATGACTTTGTACTGGGACACATGCATTTCAGGTTCGGCTCGGGGTAAGAGGACCAATCCGACCCGCCTGGCTTCCACTTTATCGAGGAATATCAGCACTGGCTCGATTAGCACTACCACTTCGGATCGGATGGAAAGGAGGAACCTGACCCACTTCGCATCAGCTGCTCAGGAGAGCACAACGTATTCGGCTCAAAGGCTTCACCCCAGTTCGGATCGGAGAACCGATCTGATTCCCCTTTACCTACTGCTATACAACTGTTTTGACTGCTTCTTAAGGAGTAACCGCACCTACTAACGTGGATCAGACTCCACTTGGCTCTACATGATCAAAGACCACTACTCCACTTACTTTCGAGATCGCCTCGGTGCTCGCCACGTGGCACACCCGATCCGAATCACTCATGAGCTCCTCTACGCCTATAAATACACCACTACATGGCTATTTGAAGGGAACTTTTAGCCATTCTTCTTCGCAAACTCCACCATTACCAACGCAAGGACATTGCGAGCTTCTGAAGGTCATTTTAATCTCAATTAACACGAGGATTATAATTATTAGTTATCGTAATACCGTATAAACTGAGATTGACAATTATTCTAATATAGCGAGCATGTAGGATATGCGTCGTTTTACGCTTATTACTAGCCATGGTAAAAAACATATTTGTTATATTTATTGCTAAAATTTCTATCGCACTGTTCGTTCAATGGAAATATTTTTATGCCTTGTTGTTGTGTCTGATTTAATAAAATGCTTAGGTATCTTATTTTTCCATTCAATATTAGCATTTCCTATCTTCTCGGACTTCAAACATTACAAATAAATTTTGAAAAGAGTTCACTTAAAAATTAACTTTGGATCAAAAGATAAAAGTTGAACTGCAACCATTTGGATAAAAATTTCAACCATTTGTACCACTTCGTCTTCTCTCTTCCTACAATCCATTCTATATACATTGATTTTCCATTGATTTATTTGTTTATAAACTCATTTTGCGAATTTTAAATTTTGTATGGTTTTTATGATTTTTTAATATTAAATTTCCCTAGATTGTTGCACAATTTCATATGCATAAAAAGCTAACAGTTATCCACATTATGCACTTTTATGGCAAATAGATTCATCTTCTTCTATTTATTTATTATTGTCCAAGTGCTTGATTTAAATCTAGAAACTTTATTATTTCAACTGAATAAGCCTCCCCTGTATAATGTGAAGATTTAATGACTCCTTTGTGTCATTTTATTTTTACGTACACATAATTATTATTTGAAACCACTAAAATGAGGTACTAATACTTAAACGTTTCTGAATTTAGCAGGTAAAATAAGGAGTAACCATTTAACAGCTATGACAAATATAAGCAGCAGCAAAATGGATATTTTAGGGGGGAAATTATTTTAGGCTAATTCAAAATTTATTGCAAAAGATGTAATTTTTCTAAGTCAACTGATATGCTTTGAGTGGATCGTGTGAACACACATAGTGCATGCTGCAACTACTCCAAATTAAGAGTTTGTTCCTATTCTTTTATTTTGGTCATGAACTTTTTTCCGTAGACGCCCTACTATATGAAAATGGAGTCTACTCCCATGTAATCTAGCTTGATTTTGATTATGGTATTCTTAAAATTTAGATTTGGGATAAAATTTACAGTTATAATAAATATAGTCGAAAGCAGGGAGGAATTCAAATTTATGTTTCTCTGCTACAGCGTGATGTTGCTAGATGATAAATGTGGCTCATTCGGCGGCATGGATACCAATTTCCTTATGCTGTTTCTGAACTCAGCGAGAAAAACTTCTGGAGGATGTTTGGTGGGAAGATGTATGAGCATTGGAGGAGGAAGTATGGGGCGATCAGGACGTTTGTGAGCATGTGCTATAAGAATAAGAAGGGGAAAAAGATAGAGGAGGTGCAGGAAGCCGAGGCTGCTATTCTTGAAACTCCTTTTGTAAAAGGGAATTAGTTGGGAATTTTTACTAAGTTTTGTTTAATGTGATTTTCTTTTTACTAAGACAAGTTTGTTATTCTTGAAACTCCTTTTAATGTGATGCTGATATTATTCCCTACATTCTACATCTTTTGCAAGAATAATATCATCAAAAATACAGAGGGCACTGCCGAAGAAAGAACAAGTTTGTGATTACTTTGCCGATATTAAAATTAGATTAATTGTGGTTTTATGGATTTGTTGATTTATTTCTTTTGCAACCAGCCGTGAACGTGTATTATAATAGTAAACAGAATTTGAGTTTAGTTTCTTTATTGTCTTCAAAGAACCTGCATTATAATTATACCATATTAGTTGTTTACATTAGTAATATGGTATGTTTTATGTGGCTTTCTACAATAACAATGTGTAACAGTGAGTTTTAATCATCTGAATTGTTGACTTAAGTTTATGCTTGTATGTAATAAATCATTGTTATTAACCTCCCAAGTTTTGATACAAAAATTAATATTCATTTTTTTTCATAATCTCACAAAAGCTATTTTGAATGATCATTGGAATACTGGGAGATAATAGTAAACGTTAGGTAGCATATTCAATGATAAACATTTGAACTCATATGTCTAATACATATATAGCATTATAATAAGATTCAAATCATTATAAGTTTTGAATTTTACTTAATATATATGCAAGGTATGTTTTTATATTCTTTCTGAATATGGATAAACATATAATGCTAATATTAGGCAATACCAATATGTAATAAGAATACCTGGAAAGTATTTAATTCCAAAATTAAATGCAAAATGAGAAATTAGTCAATTGTTACCATCCTAATACTGCCACCTTCAAATCATATGTTTCTATGCAACTTTTTGTGTTTTCAATCTCATTTCTTCTACTATTTCCCAATAACCAACCCACTTAGATTCCTGATCAAAAAGTAAAAAAATAAAATACATATATGAATCACGGGGACTTGAAGTCATTAATTTCATTCTTTTGCATCCACGTTGCTTTCTTTTCACTACCAGTGAAGGATACCAGACAAGGATTGTGAATTACGGGCATAGTTTGGTATTGAAAAGGTTATTTCTAGGAGTCAAAAGGAAGACTTTTATCTTAATTTTAATTAAAAAGTTATGTGCTTCTGTACGTAGTACAGTTTAAGTGTACATATAATGCTAAAAATGTAAGCATATAATGCCACAAATTAGATAATCAATACCATGTATAACATTATATAACTCAAAAGGTATAATAGTGAGGTGTACGTTTATGGTATAACATGGTACAAAATATATTGTGCCGTGTATATATTTAGAGTTTTCACTTTATAAGTCTGTAAGAAGTGCATTCGAAAGATATCTAACTATGGAAGCAGATTATGGTTATACTAGGAACATAATTAACGATGAGCAATTGAATTAAAGCAAATTAAGTAGAAACACATTCATATTTGCTAATATGTGCGTATTAGCCCTTTTTGTGAATTTATTAGTTACCATTATAATTAATATATATATGCTAAGCTATGATATTATATTATAGTGTAGGTACAACGTTCCACGATAAGGAAAGCCATTGAGAAATGAAATATTTTCCACTTGAAGTTGAAGGCTTATGCATTGCATCGGCTGTGCATCCTATTCGAAAGAGGCTTTGACTATAAGGCATCACCAAGAGATGCAATTATCACAGTAAATATTTAAAACTGAGGAAATCATATGTTAGTGTTCGATACTTCTGGGTCAAAATGTTGCCTCGTCAAAAGCTTACTAAGAAAAACCCGATGGGAAAAATCTTAGTTGTGGAAAAAGAGAACAATATACAATGTCATATTTACTACGTCAAAAGTAGTGTGATACTTCTGGATTAATGTAATGCCTCGTTAAAACCTTAATAAGAAAAACCCAGTGGGAAAAATCTTAAATAAGGAAAAAGAGTACATTATAACTTATTTTTGTATGTTACTTTTGGGTTGATACTTCTGGATCATGACCCATGCGTCATTAAAACCTTATTAAGAAAACCCATTGGGGAAAAACTTAGTTAAGGAAAAAGAGTGCATTATATCATACTTATGGATTCTCCCCCTGATTTAATAATTTCCTCTGAATTCGTATTCTTCTTTCAATAACTCAAATTGCTTACAAATACTTGTTAATAAAGTTTTTCTTTTAAAACTTCATGTGCATTTCCATGCTTCAGGCATGTTTTCTTATTTAAAAGGCCTTCCTTTTATGATTTGTATGTTACTAATATTCATTTATGAATACACTTCGGGTGCTTATAATTTTCTGTTTCAATCGGACTTGCATGTTTCAATACATATTTGATGAATAAGATAACTTTCATTACTAAGCAGGAAGTAATCTACTCATCTTGAAGTATATCATGATTTTCATTACAACAATACTTAAAAGAATGAAGTATATCAAGATTTTTGTTACAACACTAAGCAGGAAGTAATCTACTCACCTTGAAGTATATCAAGGTTTTCATTACAATAATACTTAGAAGAATGTTGTAATCTATCATCCATGTTCTTGGTATTCTTTATAATAACAAATGTTATTTATGTTTTTCAGGAATTTATATATTATAATAATCTTTCCATATCGCAATTACCACTTTAATGGATATTAAAAGTTTCATTACAATGATTCTTGAAAGTAGGAAGTGATTTACTCATCATGAATTATTTCAAGATTTTCATCACGACAATACTTAAAAGAATGTTGTAATCTACATTTCTTGCTCTTTATCACTACCAAAGTGATTTAAATTCTTCTGGAATATGTATACTTTCATCGTTTATACCTTCAGGGTATTGTAAGTGTTTTAAACACTTTCACCACTTTAATCAATTCAATTATCTCTGAAAATACAATGCTCGTGGCACTTAACATGTTGTTGACACTCTATGGTGCTTCAGTAACTTCCATGTGCTTTTGTCATTATATATATTTCTATTTTTATCTTATGAACTACAAGTTCATATCTTATGGACTACCGGTCCATATATCTTATTTAGGAGAATTTCATGATGGCCAATCATGTTTCTCTCTAATATGGGATTTTTAATCCATTTATAAATATAAGCGCTTTATATTTATTAATTTATCTTTGATGATTATTTCTTGTCAGTTCTATACATAATTTATTGAGATATCAAAACTTATCATGCTTTAGGTACCTAATCCACTTCTGGGCTTATTTTGACAATCATTGTAATAACCCGGAAAATCTGAGCCAGTTTAAAATTTTTATTTTGGCAATTTTAGCGAATTTTGAATATTTAAAATAGATTATTTTAAATAATATCGACGAGAAATTTATTTTGAATATAATTAGAACGTATATATTATATACGTCGTCGTTAGAATATAAAACTATATATAATTATAAATGGAATTGAAAATGGCGCGGTAGTTCGATAATTCGATTTCAAACTTCAATTGAGTGTACCGGGTGCAAAACAATCCGGATTTTAGTGAAACCAAAAACATTAGGATCTAATTGGGAATATCTTTCCAACGAATCCGAAAAATCAAGATTTCATAGCGGGAATCAAAAGATATGTCCAGTTGAAAATTCTGAATAGTCGCTATGGAATTCAGGCCCTTAAAAATGGGAATTTTGCAAATGACCTCGGATTTCGACGAAACCACTTTTGTTGGGTCCGTGATGTCAAATTATTGCTAGGTTTCAAATTTCATAATTTTTCGAATCAATATGTGAGCGTGGCATAGGAAAACGCATTTGACCAGTTTCAGTTGATTTTAATCGACTGGAAATTGGCCATTTTTCAAACGGTCTCAGAATTCGACGAAACTAGTTTTGTTAGGACCGTATCGTCAATACGAAGCTAGAAAATATTTTTCTGGAATTTTTCTAGTTAGTATGTGACCCCGGTAATTTGAAATGTACGTTTAAAATTCAATATAATGATTTAAATGTTAATTCAACGGAAACAAATCGAAACGATCAAATCAGCTTACGATACATATCCCATTGTGTTCGGAATGGGGGTAATACGCTATGGACGACAGGCGGTGGACCTCGTTTAGAGGTCGTATGTAAAAGTCAACTTTTTATAATTAAAATAAATTAAAAATTAAATCCTCTCTCCTCTCTCCTTAAATCACGTTGGCCCCCCCTTTTTTATCAGTTGAAATCGATACCAGAAAAAAGAAGAAAAAAAGAAGAAGAAAAAACCGAAGGACGGAGGAGCCCGTCGCTCCTCCGATTGGAGCGTCACCGCGCTCTGAGGCGCGCCGCCACCGGCGTGGCTTGCCCCCAGTCCCCGCCTCCCTCTCCTCCGCCGTTCTCCTCTTTCCTCCTCCCTCTAGAACCCCGAATCCACCCTCACCCTTTGCCAGAGCCGACCGCCGTCTCCGCCGAGTCCACCTCCCCCCTCGCGCCCATCCTCTGATGAACCCCGCTCGAGCCTCGCGCCCCCTAGACCCGAACCCGCAACCGCCTGCACCGACCCACCCACCTCGACGCAGCCCAGCCGACCACCGCCCTGCCGTAGCCTCCAGCCCCCTCCGATCCCTCTTCTTCCCCCCCCCCCCCAATTCGCTGTAAGCTTTCATCCTTTTTTATTTTATTTATTTATTTTGTTTTATGTTAATTTATTTTAAATATTTTGTTAGTTTAATCTGATTTTCGTGAATAAGAAAATAGAAGAGATATGATTTAGAAAAGAGAAAAGATTTTATTCATGTAAAGAAGTAAAAACATGATTTTTATATTTTTAAAGAATTAAAAATATGATTTTTATATTTTTAAAGTATTAAAAATATAATCTTTACTATATGGAAGATGTAAAAATATGATTTTTGTTTATGTAGAGAAGTAAAAATATAATTTTTACATGATAGGAATATTAAAAATAGCATCTTTATATGTGTAGCAAAATAAAGATTGATTTTTAAAAAGACGATATTTTTAAGTATGAAAAGACGATATTTTGATATGAGTAGTGAAGTAAAAATATGATTTTTACTTCGAGAAAAATATAATTTTTATATTATAGAAAGGCGAAATCTATATTTTTATAAAGGCGAAATCTATGTTTTTATAAAGGCGAAATCTATATTTTTATAAAGGCGAAATCTATATTTTTATAAAGGCGAAATCTATATTTTTATAAAGGCGAAATCTATATTTTTATAAAGGCGAAAACTTTATTTTTATAAAGGCGAAATCTTTATTTTTATAAAGGCGAAATCTTTATTTTTATAAAGGCGAAATCTATAATTTTGAAATGGAATTCTTATCTATATGACATCGTAGTAAAAATTCGATTTTTATATATTGAATAGCGAAGTGAAAATTCGATTTTTAAATGTATGAAGCAATTATAAAAATATGATTTTCAAATGGAAAGTGAACAAATAAAAATGTGATTTTTATTTTAAAGACATCAAAATATAAAAATGTGTGATTTTTATATATGTAGTGAATACGGGCAACGAAGGTGACAAAGATGCGATAACGATGAAGATCTCTATCAATGAAGAGTTGTGGTATTGGATAGCTATTGGTGAGAATTTCTCACCTTTCAATTTCTTTTCTAGTTATATATATATATATACTAGCATGCAGACGGTGCTTAGTAGCACCCGACACAATCGTCCACAGACCATGGACTTGTTTGTTTGGTAGCATAAATTAGTTAGATGATTTGATTTGAATTTGGTTGTTTGGTGAATTTTATTGATGTGTGAATGGCGTGGGCCTTCACTAGACCGGGGATAAGGCTAGGCCTCGTCCCGTTTCTAGTATCGTGCCGTTATGCCGCCGAAATTTTCTAAAATATGTTAGAAAAATAAGAATATCATTTTATTTAAAGAATGAACTGAATAGAAATTCATATGTTAAAATAAAATGTTTTATCGTTAAAAATATAATTTTTAACGTGAAGATGAATATAGTGAATGTGAATAAATAAAATATTCATTTACAAACCGGACGGTTTGTTGATGTACACCTATTTGAGGGACATTGATTGGGTCGATAAATTTTACACATCGCCCAACTGCACAAATAAAATCTGTGTTTGATTGTTTGAAACCCCACACGGGTATTAGGATGAAATTTGAAGTTCACTCATCCTGATTGATTAAATATGTCAATCGATTGATTGACAGGCTGTTATAAGCGTTGAATATCTATATTTGATGCTTATACAGTGTAGTGCACTTTGGTTGATGGTTGATTATCTTTCAATGCTATTATATACATGTGTTGTTGTGAAAATCCATATAATTAACATTATATGGTGATTGATTGGGCCTCATTCCAATTTAGAAAATAAAGAATATTATAAAGTAAAGGTTCATGTGTTGACTGTACTCATCCGTTGAGATTAGTCATGTGTTGAACGAAATATTTTAATAATAAAATTAACATCTTTATCAATATAAAGTAAAGGTTCATGTGTTGACTGTACTCATCCATTGAGATTAGTCATGTGTTGAACGAAATATTTTAATAATAAAATTTACATCTTTATCAATATAAAGTAAAGGTTCATGTGTTGACTGTACTCATCCGTTGAGATTAGTCATGTGTTGAACGAAATATTTTAATAATAAAATTTACATCTTTATCAATATAAAGTAAAGGTTCATGTGTTGACTGTACTCATCCGTTGAGATTAGTCATGTGTTGAACGAAATATTTTAATAATAAAATTTACATCTTTATCAATATAAAGTAAAGGTTCATGTGTTGACTGTACTCATCCGTTGAGATTAGTCATGTGTTGAACGAAATATTTTAAAAATAAAATTTACATCTTTATCAATATAAAGTAAAGGTTCATGTGTTGACTGTACTCATCCGTTGAGATTAGTCATGTGTTGAACGAAATATTTTAATAATAAAATTTACATCTTTATCAATATAAAGTAAAGGCTCATGTGTTGACTGTACTCATCCGTTGAGATTAGTCATGTGTTGAACGAAATATTTTAATAATAAAATTTACATCTTTATCAATATAAAGTAAAGGTTCATGTGTTGACTGTACTCATCCGTTGAGATTAGTCATGTGTTGAACGAAATATTTTAATAATAAAATTTACATCTTTATCAATATAAAGTAAAGGTTCATGTGTTGACTGTACTCATCCGTTGAGATTAGTCATGTGTTGAACGAAATATTTTAATAATAAAATTTACATCTTTATCAATATAAAGTAAAGGTTCATGTGTTGACTGTACTCATCCGTTGAGATTAGTCATGTGTTGAACGAAATATTTTGATAATAACAAATATTTTGATAATAGGAAATATTTGAAATAGAATATTTGAAAATAGAAATACAGTAAGCCGTGTTGATTAGATTGACGCCATTTTGACGTGAACAATATTTATATCAATTTTATTCATCTCGAAATGAATTGAATTGAAAACGAATTTGAATTGAATCGAATAGAAAACCAATTTGAATTGAATCGAATAGAAAACCAATTTGAATTGAATCGAATAGAAAACCAATTTGAATTGAATCGAATAGATAACCAATTTGAATTGAATCGAATAGAAAACCAATTTGAATTGAATCGAATAGATAACCAATTTGAATTGAATCGAATAGATAACCAATCTGAATTGAATCGAATAGAAAACCAATTTGAATTGAATCGAATAGAAAACCAATTTGAATTGAATCGAATAGAAAACCAATTTGAATTGAATCGAATAGATAACCAATTTGAATTGAATCGAATAGAAAACCAATTTGAATTGAATCGAATAGATAACCAATTTGAATTGAATCGAATAGATAACCAATTTGAATTGAATCGAATAGATAACCAATTTGAATTGAATCGAATAGAAAACCAATTTGAATTGAATCGAATAGAAAACCAATTTGAATTGAATCGAATAGAAAACCAATTTGAATTGAATCGAATAGAAAACGAATTCGAATTGAATTGAAAACAAATTGAATTGAAAACAAATTTAATTGAATTCAAATTGAATTGAAATTTGAATTGAATAGAAATGGATTTTAAAACGAATTTATAAGGAAGAATTCAATTTTGCTTTGGATTGAAATGGAAGTTGAAATTGGTTTTGAAACGAATTTAAAACTATTTATATAATTCGTTTTAAATAGAAATCGATGAATATATATTATATATATTATATATATAATATAATGGCCTGAATAGAACGCGCCGCGCCGCGGCAGTTCGTGAATTTCGACCATTTATTTCAAACGGACAGTACGGGAGATCCGACTGTCGGATTCTCCTAAAACCTGAACCGTTGGGTTCGTATCGAAAAGAGCTTTCTAGCGAATATTAGAAATTCAAAATCTAACGGTTGGATTTGGAGTTACGTCCAAATCAAATTTGAAAAAGGTCGCTGTAAGTGCAGTTCGATGGCCGTTGATGGAAATCGACTGTACGGGCCTTGATAAAATTATTAAAAATAGTAATAATTTGTGTAAAATCATAAGAAGTGATTTGAGAAAAATTAGGGTGAAAAACTCCATATTTGAAAAGATAAAAATAGATTTTTATCGAAATGAACTAGTTTTGAACTAAATTTAAAACCCAATTATTTTTAAATAAATAAATTAGATTTAAAAAGGGGTTTTAAATAATCGGAATTTCTAATATATTTGATTGGATTTGAAATGGGTTTATCGTGAACGGTGTTTTAAATAACACTAGTTCTTTAACCCGATAACAAATAGAATGTGATATGGGTTTGTCGTGAACTGTGTTTTAAATAACACCTAGTTCTTTAACCCAGTAAAAGGAGTTCTAACGAATCTGCAATTAGATTGAAATGTGAATCTATAATCTAAATTATCAAATTTAGAAATGAGCGAGAATGGAGTATTACCAGTTCTTGTTGCTGGCCCTGAGTAGGCCGGGTACGCATGATAGGGGGTTCTCGCTTCGCGGTTTGGTGGCGAACGGGAGACTCTTACCCCTACATGTCGCTGGGGAGGGCGTTGGTTCGCCAGTAGGCGCGAGACTCGAGAGGGTCGCCGTAAAACAAGGAATTGGGGGACCAGTATGAGCCGCGGTGGGTATTACCTACTGCTTAGGGGATGAAGGGATGGTTGCAAAGCCTACCGGATTTCACCGGCCGTCACATTTGGTATCAGAGCTTTGGTTTACAGAGCTCGAGAACAAGACAAATTAGAACCATACGAAAGAATTCATCAGATATTGGATTAGTAAAATCCAATTAGAATGACTCGTTAGAGATAGGATCAGTAGTATCCTAGAACGAGAGTGAGGAGTATATTTTTCAAATGAAAACAATTTTTGTTTAGAAAATTTAAACCATTTTATACGTATTTGAATATTTATTTATTTTGAATATGGACAATCGAGTATATATAAATTTTGCATATACGCGTCATGAACGTATATTCGAAGTTTTAATATATTAGATAGATATAGAGTCACGCTCTAGTCGCTCGGAGATGATTTTGGCGATGGAGCTCCATCACCAAAATTTATGTTCGTGTTTCGAAGGTGTGATATCTATATATTTCCATCAGGCTGGTGTGAGAACCAAAACATATATAGTTAGAACACATTGTTGTGAATTGGCATCAAAAACATGATTTTTTGTATATATGTCAAAATTATCAATTTGAAACTCTAATCCACTAATTGATTGATGTTTATATTGTATGTTTATTTGTTTGCTAATTTTGAACCATTATGCCTAATTGAATCAAATATTGAATTGTATTGAAAATTGGTCGCATTTGCTTGCATATATACGTACTTACATTGAACAGGTCATAGCAAGGAGGCTAGAGCCGAAGAATAAAATTTGTTTGCCCGACAAATAGGTACATGTTTACTACATAATTTACTGTTTTGTTTGGGTGATGATGATTTTATGAGCCTATTGGCTAGCCGCTTGGTTTTTTCTTTTTCTTTTTGAGATCAGAAGGCCTATATGGCAATTTCGGGATTTTCCCGTGGCTCCCGGTGCAGGGGAGGTTATGGCGAAATTTTTCGAAAATTTAGGGTGTTAGCCAAATTTTTGAAAATTTGAAAATTCTCAGAAACAGAAAAGTTGGAGAATGCAAGCCAGATCGAACGTAGAGTTGATTAATCAAACCACTTTCGACTTTGTTCCTTTTCAGGGACGAAAAGTTTTAAGTGGGGGAGATTGTAATAACCCGGAAAATCTGAGCCAGTTTAAAATTTTTATTTTGGCAATTTTAGCGAATTTTGGATATTTAAAACAGATTATTTTAAATAATATCGACGAGAAATTTATTTTGAATATAATTAGAACGTATATATTATATACGTCATCGTTAGAATATAATTATATATATAATTATAAATGGAATTGAAAATGGCGCGGTAGTTCGATAATTCGATTTCAAACTTCAATTGAATGTACCGAGTGCAAAACAAACCGGATTATAGTGAAACCAAAAACATTAGGATCTAATTGGGAATATCTTTCCAACGAATCCGAAAAATCAAGATTTCATAGCGGGAATCAAAAGATATGTCCAGTTGAAAATTCTGAATAGTCGCTATGGAATTCAGGCCCTTAAAAATGGGAATTTTGCAAATGACCTCGGATTTCGACGAAACCACTTTTGTTGGGTCCGTGATGTCAAATTATTGCTAGGTTTCAAATTTCATAATTTTTCGAATCAATATGTGAGTGTGGCATAGGAAAACGCGTTTGACCAGTTTCAGTTGATTTTAATCGACTGGAAATTGGCCATTTTTCAAACGGTCTCAGAATTCGACGAAACTAGTTTTGTTAGGACCGTATCGTCAATACGAAGCTAGAAAATATTTTTCTGGAATTTTTCTAGTTAGTATGTGCCCCCGGTAATTTGAAATGTACGTTTAAAATTCAATATAATGATTTAAATGTAAATTCAACGGAAACAAAACGAAACGATCAAATCAGCTTACGATACATATCCCATTGTGTTCGGAATGGGGGTAATACGCTATGGACGACAGGCGGTGGACCTCGTTTAGAGGTCGTATGTAAAAGTCAACTTTTTATAATTAAAATAAATTAAAAATTAAATCCTCTCTCCTCTCCCCTTAAATCACGTTGGCCCCCCTTTTTTATCAGTTGAAATCGATACCAGAAAAAAGAAAAAAGAAAAAAAAAACCGAAGGACGGAGGAGCCCGTCGCTCCTCCGATTGGAGCGTCACCGCGCTCTGAGGCGCGCCGCCACCGGCGTGGCTTGCCCCCAGTCCCCGCCTCCCTCTCCTCCGTCGTTCTCCTCTTTCCTCCTCCCTCTAGAACCCCGAATCCACCCTCACCCTTTGCCAGAGCCGACCGCCGTCTCCGCCGAGTCCACCTCCCCCCTCGCGCCCATCCTCTGATGAACCCCGCTCGAGCCTCGCGCCCCCTAGACCCGAACCCGCAACCGCCTGCACCGACCCACCCACCTCGACGCAGCCCAGCCGACCACCGCCCTGCCGCAGCTTCCAGCCCCCTCCGATCCCTCTTCTTCCCCCCCCCCCCCCCCCCGCTTCGCTGTAAGCTTTCATCCTTTTTTATTTTATTTATTTTGTTTTTTGTTAATTTATTTTAAATATTTTGTTAGTTTAATCTGATTTTCGTGAATAAGAAAATAGAAGAGATATGATTTAGAAAAGAGAAAAGATTTTATTCATGTAAAGAAGTAAAAACATGATTTTTATATTTTTAAAGAATTAAAAATATGATTTTTATATTTTTAAAGTATTAAAAATATAATCTTTACTATACGGAAGATGTAAAAATATGATTTTTGTTTATGTAGAGAAGTAAAAATATAATTTTTACATGATAGGAATATTAAAAATAGCATCTTTATATGTGTAGCAAAATAAAGATTGATTTTTAAAAAGACGATATTTTTAAGTATGAAAAGACGATATTTTGAGATGAGTAGTGAAGTAAAAATATGATTTTTTACTTCGAGAAAAATATAATTTTTATATTATAGAAAGGCTAAATCTATATTTTTATAAAGGCGAAATCTATATTTTTATAAAGGCGAAATCTATATTTTTATAAAGGCGAAAACTTTATTTTTATAAAGGCAAAATCTTTATTTTTATAAAGGCGAAATCTTTATTTTTATAAAGGCGAAATCTTTATTTTTATAAAGGCGAAATCTTTATTTTTATAAAGGCGAAATCTTTATTTTTATAAAGGCGAAATCTATATTTTTGAAATGGAATTCTTATCTATATGACATCGTAGTAAAAATTCGATTTTTATATATTGAATAGCGAAGTGAAAATTCGATTTTTAAATGTATGAAGCAATTATAAAAATATGATTTTCAAATGGAAAGTGAACAAATAAAAATGTGATTTTTATTTTAAAGACATCAAAATATAAAAATGTGTGATTTTTATATATGTAGTGAATACGGGCAACGAAGGTGACAAAGATGCGATAACGATGAAGATCTCTATCAATGAAGAGTTGTGGTATTGGATAGCTATTGGGGAGAATTTCTCACCTTTCAATTTCTTTTCTAGTTATATATATATACTAGGATGCAGACGGTGCTTAGTAGCACCCGACACAATCGTCCACAGACCATGGACTTGTTTGTTTGGTTGCATAAATTAGTTAGATGATTTGATTTGAATTTGGTTGTTTGGTGAATTTTATTGATGTGTGAATGGCGTGGGCCTTCACTAGACCGGGGATAAGGCTAGGCCTCGTCCCGTTTCTAGTATCGTGCCGTTATGCCGCCGAAATTTTCTAAAATATGTTAGAAAAATAAGAATATCATTTTATTTAAAGAATGAACTGAATAGAAATTCATATGTTAAAATAAAATGTTTTATCGTTAAAAATATAATTTTTAACGTGAAGATGAATATAGTGAATGTGAATAAATAAAATATTCATTTACAAACCGGACGGTTTGTTGATGTACACCTATTTGAAGGACACTGATTGGGTCGATAAATTTTACACATCGCCCAACTGCACAAATAAAATCTGTGTTTGATTGTTTGAAACCCCACACGGGTATTGGGATGAAATTTGAAGTTCACTCATCCTGATTGATTAAATATGTCAATCGATTGATTGACAGGCTGTTATAAGCGTTGAATATCTATATTTGATGCTTATACAGTGTAGTGCACTTTGGTTGATGGTTGATTATTTTTCAATGCTATTATATACATGTGTTGTTATGAAAATCCATATAATTAACATTATATGGTGATTGATTGGGTCTCATTCCAATTTAGAAAATAAAGAATATTATAAAGTAAAGGTTCATGTGTTGACTGTACTCATCCGTTGAGATTAGTCATGTGTTGAACGAAATATTTTAATAATAAAATTTACATCTTTATCAATATAAAGTAAAGGTTCATGTGTTGACTGTACTCATCCGTTGAGATTAGTCATGTGTTGAACGAAATATTTTAATAATAAAATTTACATCTTTATCAATATAAAGTAAAGGTTCATGTGTTGACTGTACTCATCCGTTGAGATTAGTCATGTGTTGAACGAAATATTTTAATAATAAAATTTACATCTTTATCAATATAAAGTAAAGGTTCATGTGTTGACTGTACTCATCCGTTGAGATTAGTCATGTGTTGAACGAAATATTTTAATAATAAAATTTACATCTTTATCAATATAAAGTAAAGGTTCATGTGTTGACTATACTCATCCGTTGAGATTAGTCATGTGTTGAACGAAATATTTTAATAATAAAATTTACATCTTTATCAATATAAAGTAAAGGTTCATGTGTTGACTGTACTCATCCATTGAGATTAGTCATGTGTTGAACGAAATATTTTAATAATAAAATTTACATCTTTATCAATATAAAGTAAAGGTTCATGTGTTGACTGTACTCATCCGTTGAGATTAGTCATGTGTTGAACGAAATATTTTAATAATAAAATTTACATCTTTATCAATATAAAGTAAAGGTTCATGTGTTGACTGTACTCATCCGTTGAGATTAGTCATGTGTTGAACGAAATATTTTAATAATAAAATTTACATCTTTATCAATATAAAGTAAAGGTTCATGTGTTGACTGTACTCATCCGTTGAGATTAGTCATGTGTTGAACGAAATATTTTAATAATAAAATTTACATCTTTATCAATAAAAAGTAAAGGTTCATGTGTTGACTGTACTCATCCGTTGAGATTAGTCATGTGTTGAACGAAATATTTTGATAATAACAAATATTTTGATAATAGGAAATATTTGAAATAGAATATTTGAAAATAGAAATACAGTAAGCCGTGTTGATTAGATTGACGCCATTTTGACGTGAACGATATTTATATCGATTTTATTCATCTCGAAATGAATTGAATTGAAAACGAATTTGAATTGAATCGAATAGAAAACCAATTTGAATTGAATCGAATAGAAAACCAATTTGAATTGAATCGAATAGATAACCAATTTGAATTGAATCGAATAGAAAACCAATTTGAATTGAATCGAATAGATAACCAATTTGAATTGAATCGAATAGATAACCAATCTGAATTGAATCGAATAGAAAACCAATTTGAATTGAATCGAATAGAAAACCAATTTGAATTGAATCGAATAGAAAACCAATTTGAATTGAATCGAATAGATAACCAATTTGAATTGAATCGAATAGAAAACCAATTTGAATTGAATCGAATAGATAACCAATTTGAATTGAATCGAATAGATAACCAATTTGAATTGAATCGAATAGAAAACCAATTTGAATTGAATCGAATAGAAAACCAATTTGAATTGAATCGAATAGAAAACCAATTTGAATTGAATCGAATAGAAAACGAATTCGAATTGAATTGAAAACAAATTGAATTGAAAACAAATTTAATTGAATTCAAATTGAATTGAAATTTGAATTGAATAGAAATGGATTTTAAAACGAATTTATAAGGAAGAATTCAATTTTGCTTTGGATTGAAATGGAAGTTGAAATTGGTTTTGAAACGAATTTAAAACTATTTATATAATTCGTTTTAAATAGAAATCGATGAATAAATATTATATATATTATATATATAATATAATGGCCTGAATAGAACGCGCCGCGCCGCGGCAGTTCGTGAATTTCGACCATTTATTTCAAACGGACAGTACGGGAGATCCGACCGTCGGATTCTCCTAAAACCTGAACCGTTGGGTTCGTATCGAAAAGAGCTTTCTAGCGAATATTAGAAATTCAAAATCTAACGGTTGGATTTGGAGTTACGTCCAAATCAAATTTGAAAAAGGTCGCTGTAAGTGCAGTTCGATGGCCGTTGATGGAAATCGACTGTACGGGCCTTGATAAAATTATTAAAAATAGTAATAATTTGTGTAAAATCATAAGAAGTGATTTGAGAAAAATTGGGGTGAAAAACTCCATATTTGAAAAGATAAAAATAGATTTTTATCGAAATGAACTAGTTTTGAACTAAATTTAAAACCCAATTATTTTTAAATAAATAAATTAGATTTAAAAAGGGGTTTTAAATAATCGGAATTTCTAATATATTTGATTGGATTTGAAATGGGTTTATCGTGAACGGTGTTTTAAATAACACTAGTTCTTTAACCCGATAACAAATAGAATGTGATATGGGTTTGTCGTGAACTGTGTTTTAAATAACACCTAGTTCTTTAACCCAGTAAAAGGAGTTCTAACGAATCTGCAATTAGATTGAAATGTGAATCTATAATCTAAATTATCAAATTTAGAAATGAGCGAGAATGGAGTATTACCAGTTTTGCTCCAAAGCGATAGTTAAATCTTTAATTAGATTTGAACGTGAAATGGTAATTAATTTTACCGATAACACCACGGTATTAGATATGGGGTATTACCAGATTTGCTTCATGGGATGAATAGGTTGGGATTGGGAAATAAAATAAATAATTACTTCGGTGTAGTTCGCTAATCTCGACTAGTTTGGAAAACCATAATTTGGTTTGAAATGACATCAAAAGGAAGATTAAAGGATAAATTTCAAAGAATTTATCTTGGATAAAATTAATGGGAACCTTTCCCTAAGAATATTCTGAACGGGAATGAGGCGTATGTTGTGTTTGTGTAACATTTGTTTTTAATATACGCGGGTTGTTCGGAAAGGCCGGGTTTATACCCATTCTGAATAACCGATTCGACGATATGTCGAAGATGAAAACGGTGGTTGAAGACCGGAAGTCTTCACATCGTTTGGATAATTACTGACGATCCTGATTGGGCTGTACACCCAAGAGGATGGAAATAGTTGGTGGTCGTCCAGACGTACTTGGAGATGGATGGATATGTGAGGAAAGTGCCTCCGGTTTCGTTCAGACCCAGAACGAACTTGTAAATGGATTGTGTGTCTGACATTGGATTTTATTCTGTGTTGATTGATTTCTGTTAAATATATATCTTTTTGGCGGCGGAGAATTTATTCTCTTGCTTAACGCCCTTCTCTGAGACGTACGAGCTTAGAGGTTATATATCGATAGCTATCAATCGCATAGCATGAATTGCCTGTGTGGCACACTGAGTTGCATAGATCAAGGCTTCTGTTGAAAAGCAAAGTCTTGTGGTTGATGATCAAAGCACGCCTACGTGGCAGCTTTGTGTATAACGTGAATTCGCGAGCCTCACACCTCAGTATGAGTTAAAAACGGGATACGGACCGCTGGGAGAGCACGACGTTTCTTTCTAGCTATGGTGGTGTCAGTGACTTACCAGCCCTGACATTTATATACTTTTCACCTTTGTGGTTGTTGGAATGAGGCGCCTCGATTATAGGTCTGTAAGGACCGGGAAACGTGTGTTCAGGAATTGCCAATCCTCTAACGTAAGTGAGGACCGGCCCAGCCGCATCCAGGGTTGCCCAGAGTGCGTAGCCCTGAGACATTTGCTAGAGTGTCTCGAACGCGGAGAGGAGCTTGCCCCTTGCCTCGACTCAAGACGGAAATCCAATTTCCAATACGTGTATTTCGGCTTTATTTGTAGAGCCTAGTATGGCGACATAGTGGGATGGGGCACTCATGCCGTCTATGATTTATATTTATGATTGAAATTGTTTTGACACTATACACTTATTATAGTATCAAATGATTTGTTTTAAACGTATCAAGCATGTTTGGCTATTATAAGGTAAAACCCTATCCTCCGGCTTGCGTTGCATTGTGTGATGGGACCTGGGTCTTATAACAGCTTCATTTTTCGAAAAAGCATTGCGCTGTTTATTCTATGCACTGGTATTCTTGGGAGGAAACCCGTTCCGTGTTATACGGCGTGGTCCCTTGAATTACTCTCTTTTAAAATAAAGTTTTAAATAACTGTTTTAGTTCTCACACCAGTCACATGACTGACCTGGAGTTTATTGTTTTAACCTAAACTCTGGGTGCCCCTATTTTCCGCACGGACAGCTAGTAGTTTTGGTTTTGCAGATTTATATTCACAGGATCCTGGTTTACAGCTGGAATGATATCCGGAAAGCTCTGTATCCGCATATCACCTTCAGTTGTGCTTTGTATTATTTTCCGCTGCTACGTAATTTATTGTAATCTCTGATATTTATCGAATGTAATTTATTCATTTATACTCTGTATATTCTTGTATTCTGATGGAATTGTTGTAATAAGCAATGAAATGTTCTTCTGTTTGTGTTCTGTTTTGTCCTGTTCTCAACGATCAGGGGTTTCGAACGGTTTAGATCGGTTTAACGACTGATTCAGATCGAGCGAAATTCCCAGCCGTCATAATCATGTCATGGGTTTCTTTCAAAGCACCTTTAAATGTTTCTTTAGGAACACTCACCACCTTTATTATGCATCTTTGTGACTTACTCCAAAGATATTTTGAACTAACTTTTATACCACATTTTCAGCTGTGATTTACACCTTTTGATCCTTCGGGGATTGAAATGTACATTGGAGAAAGTCTGTTAGGGACATAATTGATAATTTATGCAAGTTACTTAATACTTTGCATAATTCTATATGTTAGAAAATATTTAACATCGATGATTCTTTTATCCTCCCCCTCAATGTTGACAAACATTGTCACTTTAAATAATAAACATACTTTGGATTTTTGATCTATTATAGCATCATAGCTAGCAAATACATTAGATGTATTTCAATTGTAGGAGGATAATGCTCTTATTCGCTGATAAGATGCATTCGTATTGTATTGCTTATTCTCTTTCAATGATCTAATGACTTGAAGGAATTTCCTATCAATTGAATATGCACATGACTTCAGGTCATTCAATATTGATGTCAATCGACTTTCTGAAATATAAAATAATATATTCATAATTTATAATATGAGCTCATGACAACTTCAAGTTGTTAATTAAATATTCGCATATATGTGTATATACGTGCATTCGTGTATTACATATGTAATTGATTTGCATTTTCTCTCTCATTCAAGTTATTGATTTTAGAACAAATTGTTTATAATGTTCCAATCATTAATTTTTGCTTATCAAGCCATGTTAACGTGAATCTTAAAGATCATTTCATAATATCCAAAATATATGATTTGGAACTGTATTGAACTTCTGGTTCAAATGAAATATATGAACAACTTTGAGTTGTTAATCCATATTGAATTTCTAGTTCAAATAATATATAAACAATTTCAAGTTTGTTAAACTGTATTAAACTTCTGGTTCAACTGTATTGAACTTCTGGTTCCACTGTATTGAACTTCTGGTTCCACTGTATTGAACTTCTGGTTCAAATAAAATATATAAACAACTTCAAGTTGTTAAAATTTATTCTTCAACATAATATGTAAATATAAATATATAAAAAAGATACAACTCATTTTGAAAATTATGAAATCTTTGGATATCAATTTTATTAATGTTAGTATTTCACACAGTTTCAATAAAGCTTCAGGCTTTTAAATTATGAAGTATTTCAAGTTCATTGATTAAATAACTTCAAGTTCATATGCATATATATATATATATCTATATAATAAAATTGCCCCCTAAGACAAACCAGGAGACAAACATGGAGACAAAGAGCGGCTGAGATTTATTCTTAGTTTGGACAAAGGACGGCCTGGATTTGTACACACATCGTTTCATTTATTCTTAGCTTACCAAAATCAGCGCACATCATCCCTTTTATAAGTAAATCTATTTAATCGCTATATATATAAGGAATGACTTATGTATAATTGTTAATTACAGCCAAGTAAAATTAATTGTATATAGTATATACAATTAATTTTTTCATATATGCTTATTTCAGATTTGAAATATTGAATGTTTTGTTAAAATTCATTATCTTACATATGATTCATCCCTTTTATAAGTAAAAGGGATTTAAATTAATTGTATATAGTATATACAATTAATTTTTTCATATATGCTTATTTCAGATTTGAAATATTGAATGTTTTGTTAAAATTCATTATCTTACATATGATTCATATATAGTATATTACCAATTGATATTATAAGTAAAGCTATTTAATCACTATATATATAAGGAATGACTTATGTATAAATTTAAATTAATTGTATATAGTATATACAATTAATTTTTTCATATATGCTTATTTCAGATTTGAAATATTGAATGTTTTGTTAAAATTCATTATCTTACATATGATTCATATATCATATATAGTATATTACCAATTGATATTATAGATTTAACGCATTTATTAGTTACATATGGTACTCAATCGCTATAAATTTACATAACACCTTCTTTACTCTTCCTTCCACATTCATAGCCTCTCTTTTTTACTCCTCAGTTTTGTTCTCTTCCTAACACATCATGACTAAGGTAATCCTACTTTTGTGTAACTTAACTCAGTTTTGATCAGCTTCCAATTATATATCCCTCTCCACTTATTTTGTGATGGAATATTTATTTCTGTCCACTACATATAATAATTTTCCTTACTTAAAATTATTGCTGCAAACGTAGGACAGAGATTCAATTTTCGGTTATAAATACACAGTCCTCCTTCTACTATTTCTTCTACTTTAATCTTCTCCAAAATTATTATTTCGCACCCAAACCATTTCCCTTCTTCCCCTAACCCATCTTATATATTTATGCATAACCCCTTCTGATTTCTCTTCCCGCATCCTGACAGTACCTTCTCTTTTAATCTCATCTCCGCCCGATTCACGTACTTTAATCTCGCTGCTCATCAACTTATCAAATTACCCATTTACTTTCCATTTCAACTGTTGATTACCCATTATACAAATACATGATTACGTCAACTATACATGATGCACGACGACAATTAGCAAGAATGTTTAATAATCTGATCGTTCGCGGAAATCTTTGGGCGAATGGAGATTACATTGTTTCCAAAATTGTAGATTTGCTACATGAATATGGGGTCAACGTCTTTGTGCTTGATAATCATGTAAGTGTACATCTTTTACTTATATGCTTACATATTTTAATTTCTAATTATTAGTACATCACCTCTACCCAAATTTTGAAGGGTCGACATGTTTACCAAAACCAATCTATGCAACATTGGAGAAACATATGGCCAAGACAGAGAACAAGTCTAGGAAGTGAAGTATTACCTCTGCTCATGTGTTCCTATAGTCTTTACTTTAATTGTCAATTCATATTATAGTATTCATTTCATGTTACAGATTTGGGATAGTGCAATACTTGCCTATAAAGAGGATATGATGAATAATCGACAAACTACTGAATGGCCATTAACAAGAATTACAGTAATATCATCTGCTGCTTATATTTTAAATACTAAAATAACTCCATTTACATTTTAACCAACTGCTTATTTCCTCTTACTTGCAGCTTATCTAGCATTCAGCACATTGGAGAAAGGACGTGGTCATTGATAATTACACTTTTTTATGTGTACTTAAACAAGTGTTTAAATGTTGACAATAAGTTTCAATACATGTACCGTTTTCAATCCTTTCTTTAGTTAATGTGTTGATGCTGTAAGTATTTTGTGGAAATGATCCTACTGGAATTGATCTTCGTTACTGTTCTTTGGATGGTATCATCAGTGCATGTGTTCTTTCTATACCCACCATATGATGTGCTATATATTCTTTACATGAAGTCATGCTAATTTTTTTAATGACTGATTAGCTTCCACAAATGATTTATACAGTTGTATATTATATATTATATGTTAATATTTTAAATAGCTGATTAACTAAAATTTTAATGATATATTTAATGTATCCACTATGTGTTAATATTTTTTATGACTGATTAGCTTCCATTATATGTTAATTTAGTATAACAATTGATTAGCTTCCAATTATATGTGAACAGGAATACTTTTGGTTGTACTACAATATCTTTGCAATCAACATGAAAATATGTAATCTTAAATTTTTATATTCCTTTGTATTTATTTCTGTTCACTACATATAATAATTTTCGTTACTTAAAATTTATACTGACATATGTTGATTGCATTAACTGCTCTTTCTCATGCATCATTCAAACGCTATTAATATTCCATCATAATTATCGTTTTAATGATATATAAAATGCGTCCACTATATGTTAATTTAATTATTTATTTCTGCCCTGCATATAATAATATTCCTTAAATATTTTATACTAACATATGTTGATTGCATTAACCGCTCTTTCCTATGCATCATTCAAATGCTATTAATATTCCATTATAACTATAATTTTAATGATATATTAAATGTGTCCACTATATGTTAATATTTTAATAACTGATTAGCTTCCTTTCCACTTACTTATTTCATGTATATTGTATTTTTGTTCAGTTTTTTGAATGTAAAATAAGAATGTGTTTTCCCTTCAATTCAATTCGTGTGTAGGAACATGATGACATTAATGGATGGTATGTAACAAAACGTTACTACGGCGCTATTTGATGTATGAATGTAAAATATAGGTTTGGCTTGCTATGGCAAAATTTATTATTGCTTTTTTTTGGATTATAACTAATATTGATTGATTGTATTTATTACTATTTACGTGAAAGAAGGATAGTGAGTTTGACTATTCAGTGTATGCTTATTGTATGCATGGATTGAAATGCTACGAAGGTAAAGGTAAATTACTGTGTTATTATTGCAAGTTTTAATATTTACTTTTTTTCTTAATTAAAAGTTGTAGCAATGTGCATATGTAAATTTGTACAGTTGGATTAATTGTGCATTATGAAGAATTATTTAAAAAATGGCATTAACCTATACCAGCATAATACAAGATCAACACTTTGACTTTAAATTCATGTTTTCTTACTGCTATGTTTTATCTCTCATATAATTCATAAATACTCCGGTTTTAATTAACAAAATAAATGTATTATGTTTGTTCCTATTGAAGAGATTGAAAAAAAAATTAATTGAATATGTTCTAATTCTCATATAAATTGTTAGGTTTGAAAAACAATGATAATGACACAAATGTATTAAGTACGAAAGGAAAATAATGTGGGCCTTAAAGCGTTTAATGCATTTTGCTATTGCAGGTAGTTCATGCATGCTACACCAAATCTGATTATTCCTACTATCAACCTTTGTATATATGAAAATGAATAATTTGTATATTCGGAAAGTTGTTTAAAAAAGGGATATTGACTCTCGCATAATATATGATCAGTAAATCAACTTCAAATTCATTTTTGGTAAATGCATGTTTTAAATAGAACAGTAAAAGGTATTACAATATTTATATAGATATGTGTAGCCTGATATAATTTGAATGCATAAATTGCATTTACATCAGGTAGGCATTTATGGGGCATTTACTTTATGCCTTCAATGTGAAGTAGGACGATGAAATAAATAAATGATTCATTAGTTGTTCGTTTATGTACTGGAAAAGGAAATAACATAGAATCAATTTATGAATTGAATGAATGCATTAAAAATAGTAATGAACTATCACTTAATTCATTCCAACAATAGCATTTACAATGGAAAATGGATTATGAAAAGTATTAAATCTGTTGTTTGTTCATTTGTACAAATCCAATACTACATCAATTAGCCTATTACATATATCAACATCACTATCGTATCGGTTTTTCTAAACACATATTATATTATACAGGTTGTTCCATAGCTAAAAATAAAGTAGAATTTATGATAAGTAGATAACATGCCATAGCTTGATTAACACTATGTAACCACATTCAACATGAATAAAACGATATGTAACGTTACAAATGTTAACCTTTTATGCAGTAAAATTAAGTTTTGGCTACTTTCGCTCATGCTTTCAAGCTATGACTTCAAAACTAATGCAATACTACTGAACAATCGATCATCTCATGTTTTTCAATTGCGACTACTTTCACTCTAAGTATATGATTATTACAATCCACGACACACACAATTTAATCATCTCAACAAATTATGACACCCAACATCTTATGCATCCGTGCAATGCACGGGTTTCCACTCGTATATGTATATATATAGACATACATATTATATTTAGTTTATTAATTTATGACGAACTTCTGGTTCTCAACCATTTAACATACTTCTAATTTAGAAGCTTTTACATTCTTGCTAATTATCAAGATTTCAAACTTGTAAACTTCATCAAAAAGTTTTTTTTTCATATTCCAAAAGTTCAGGTCTCATATCTAGTTTATACAAATTCTTCCATTACATTAGATATTATTTGCCAAATACGTTGACTAATAATACATATGCCTATTCTTATTTCAAACACAAACATACATCATTTAACTTACAATAGCCAATGCTTTTAATACATTTATAATAATACGGTAATATAATATGTATTACCATAACGATACATTTGATGCATTTATTATAAAAATAATGGAAATAACATACGGTCTAAATATATGAATCAAATAAATAAATTTTACTTAAATCAACATAACAAAATTTGGATCTAGCTACAGTATTGATCAACATCAAAATTGAAATAAACTTATAGTTGTACTGCATTCCCAATAATCATATTTTCTAAAATACCATATACATGCATAATGTCTAATCGAGAATTGAGTAAAAGTACATAATTATAGAACCAAAATTTTACATTCTTTAATATGAATAATTCCATAAACTTGCGGATCTATAAAAATTACATGTTTTAGGTTCAAATTATACAATCCATATAAAAATCTTTTAGATCTTTCTTTTTATATCAAAATTATCTCTTACCATTATAGAAACTGCAGGTTCTAAATTTTCCATTTTTATAACAAAAATTGATTCTGCATACACTCCAGGTATTTAAGATCAATATTTAAATCTTAACTTATGATCTTCGAGATGCATATTTTCATTAGTCATTAAATTTGCATTATCATCTTTCTCATTTGCATATGAACTTCAGGTTCTTCATTTGCATATGAACTTCAGGTTCCTCATTTGCATATGAACTTCAGGTTCCTCATTTGCATATGAACTTCAGGTTCCTTATTTGAAAAAAAAAATTGTATATAAACTTCATGTCATATGAACCTTTTCTACAAAAGTTTTATCATTTTAATTGTAGAAATATCTTCTGGAGATATTTTATTATTTTCAAATAAACAGATCTCTTCTAGAGATATTTTACCATTTCCAAATATACAAATATCCTCTCAAGATATTTTGTTATCACCGCTTCTGGGATGAACTTATCTCCTCTAGAGCAATATATATACAAACTGTTGAAATGTCATATCAATATACAAAAATACATATCAAACCTTAAATGCATTAACAAAATTAGGCGTATTAAATAAAAGTAAGATTCAAGAGAGAAAAGAAATCACCAATTCTGGAGTGTATGGTATTCCTTCAGGGAACATATCTTTTATTTATGTAATTGCAATGCAACAAAAAAATCTCTGACATCTCTTCTAGGATGTTGGATTTGCTACATAAAATTAAATCTCTAAAACATCTCTTCAAGAGATTAATATGCATACTATATGTTCAGGATATACAGTTAATATAACCTGTACATGAAAGATGTCTGTTAGATGAAATCTATTTAGAGATTTTCTATTGAATCTAATGTTATTGTCACATATTATAATGTGTGTGTCTCTTTTAACTTCTTCTAGAAGTAAAATCTTTTTATGTTGCAGCTTTTAAGAAAGCTTCGGGCTTCAATTTTTTTCTTCAACATATGAACTTCAGGTTCATATTATTTCAAATTCCAAAGAATTAATATACTATATGATTCTTCATTTGTTTAATTTTCATAATTCACTTTTAGTGATAGATCAATATTAGATCTGAAATTAATATGATCTTCTAGATACGTATTATATTTACATTTGTTTCTCTAAGAAACAATGCAACATTTCTTCCGAAAAAATGAATTATGTAATAAAATCAAATTAAATTCAATGAATTTATCTTAAGAGAGAAGAACAAAAATTTGTCGAATCCAAAAAAAATAAAAAATCACTACAATCAACATCTCATTTCTAAATCATGTCGGTATCTCAAATGTATATAATTTGAGTATAATTTTGAGATCAATAGTATGATTACATCAAAAAAAGAATCAGATCTATAATAGAGTGAGATATGAAATATGATTAACAAAATAAGTATCAGATCTCAAAGTGTAGATCTATATCAGTTCTACAATTATAAGACTAAACAAAAAATCTAGAAGATAACACAATATATTTAGATCTATAATGAGATGAGATCTAACAAAAATGGAGATTTGAAAAATCAAATCAAGCAGATCAGAAAAATAACCTACCGTTTTTAGATCTATAATTAGATCGATTAGAACATCATGCTGATAACGCGTTATAAAATAAAACAGAATAGATGTTAAATAAGAAGCCATTAGAGAGAACAGAAAAGATAGGGGAGAGACTTTTATTTCTATTACTTCAAGTGTGAATTATTTCTATTACATTGGCTCCTTTATATATAGGCTTTGGAGCTGATGTTAAACTTATCCCCATGATGTGGGACTAAATAAAATATGATAAGAGCATATTCACTCATATATATTACAACATTTAATTAGTTTTTTCCTTTTTTTTGTTGTCCAAAATTAAAATGTTAAAATTTATACTCATTAAATAGGTTTTGTTGCACAAATTTATTTCATATAGAGCAATAATGCTATATGCTTGATCTTTGAGTTTTGAGTTTTCAATTTCAAACATAAAAAATTGTGTGTTTTTGTTATATATTTTCTCTGTATTCAATTTCAAGTTTGTATCATCATCATTTTGTTAAAGGATTAATATAATGAGGTATGTTTGTAATTTTATTCTTTGAGACCAACCATTAGTTTTATATTTTTAACAAATTTTAAGTATAATATCCGTTCTTAAAGTAGTAACAAATCTTATTGCATAAAATATTTATAGTCAGAGTAACAAGAGGAACATTTAATGGTAAAAAAAAATTATGGTTTAATACTTTTAGTGAAATGAATGTATCATTTGTTTTACTCGCATGTAGAAGGCATAAAGTATTGATGGTGGTGGTGGTGATGACTACTGAAGAAAGGTTTTAGTGATCAATAAACGAACAAAAACTAAATCCAGTATAATCCCGACTTTTTATTTCTCTCTTTATAGTTTTGTTTTTAGCATGATAAAATTGAATTTCTTCACAAGGGAGATAAATAATGATCAAAGCTATGAAACTACAAATACAAATTTATATAAGGAGACACTATGCCATAGATGGCCTATCACAACGAAAATGCATGGTGTTACTAGCTACAATGTTGCCATTGCTATGCTGTTTTTTGTCTATTGCAACGCACGCTTAAATGTGTTAGCATATATATCAACATGTGTTGCAGTAGCCTCGTAAATAAAATTATCAGTCCGCGTCAACATGATCCAACTATCCAGGTTAGCGATCCACGTGAAAAAATGTTTAGTCCAGATTAGCAATCTGCGCGTGAAATAATGTTTACGGCGGGAATCAAAAACAAAGGGGGGAAAACTAAAAAAATATTGAAAGTTTCAATTGAAATTTAACAAAGTACTCCGCTGCTCAACCTCTCACACACTCACTCTCAGGTTCAATTAGGGCTAAAAGTTCAAGTTTACAAGCTTAATTAGGGTTCGAGTAGGGCAGGTTCGAGTTCAAGTTCAATTTGGGCTTTAATTAGGTCTTCAATTGGGGTTCGTTTGGGTTTCAGATTTCAGTTAGGGCTTCGATTTAATTTTCTGCTTCGGGTATTACTCAATGTATATTTCAATTTTTTCTGATTTGATTGTTGTGTTGCATAATGTACTGCTTTACTTATGCCTAATTTACTGCTTTAAGGGATCACTCAATGAACAACGAGGAAAAACTATGGGCGGAACTTCCTAAATTCAGTGAAGGGTACATCAGCGGAGTGAAACTTTTTATTCGAAATACTTTTTCTAGATTTGCGGTAGGTGATGAAATTACATGCCCTTGCAAAAAGTGTCATAATCGCAAGTGACATTGTCAAGAAGTAGTCTACAACCATCTGATTTGGAATGGTCCATCTGAATTGTACATGAAATGGATTTGTTAAGTTTCTTGTTTAGATCCTGAAAGGAGCGATAACAATATTGAATGTGAAGTAGGAATAAATTTTGGAGATAATCTCGATGAGATGTCGCAACGTACTTATGGAAATATGCATAACAATGAAGATGGATCTTCTGATGGGTCAAATGGAATAGATATCGATGCTATAAAATTTCATCAACGTGTTGAAGAGGGAAAACAACCATTATATCCCGGGTGTAATAAATTTTCGCTATTAAGTTTCATTGTCAGGTTTTATTCTTTAAAATACCTACACAGAATCACTGAGTCTGCATCCAGCGATTTATTTGAGTTGATGAAAGAAGCTTTTCCAGAAGCCCACGTCCCTTTATCTTTCAATGTTATCAAAAATATCATTAAATATTTAGGCCTCAAATACCAAAGAATACATGGATGTCCAAATGACTGCATGCTATATTGGGCAGAAAATGAAAAGGAAAATAACTGCAAAAGTTGTGGTTTTTCAAGGTGGGTTATACCGGAAGAGAAAGTGGCTATTGACAAAGATTCGGAGAAGCGGATTCACAAAGTACCAGCAAAAGTGATGCATTATTTTGCACTAAAACCAAGGTTGCAAAGGATGTTTGTGTCGAAGGAGTACGCAGAACTTATGTTATGGCATGTAGTGGGATAAAAAAAATGATGGGAGACTTCGACATCCAGCTGATGGCGAGGTATAGAAGACTATGGCTGCCAATTATCCTCATTTTTCATTAGAAAACAGAAAAATCAGGTTAGGAGTCGTGTCTGATGGATTCAGTCCTTTTCGTACAATTACTACACAACACAGTAAATGGCCGATCGTATTGGTAAATTATAACCTTCCACCTTGGTTATGCATGAATACAGAAAATTTGATACTTTCAACCCTTATCCCTACTCCAGAGTCTCCTAACAATTACATTGATGTCTACATGCAGTCTCTTATCACAGAATTGAAAGAATTATGGGATCTTGGCATACAAACTTATGATGCCTTCACTGGTGATGATTTCACATTACGTGCAAGCGTGTTATGGACGATCATCGACTTTCCGGGCTATGCAATGTTATCCGGCTGGAGCACAAAGGGTTATTTAGCTTGTCCCATATGTCATTTCGAGACTTCTTCAACTTACTTGAAACATAGTAGAAAATTTTGCTACATGAATCATAGCAAGTTTTTAGACCCGGGACACAAGTGGAGATTTGATAAGAAAAGGTTCAATGGTGAAATTGAAATGGGAACACCTCCCGGTATTTTATCCGGGACTGACAATGAAGAATTATTGGCTGGTTACGAAAATATTTTTGGGAAGAAAGAGGTCGAGAGGCATAAAAATGAATCTCCTTTTAAAAAAAGTCAATATTTTTTAATTTACCATATTGGAGTCAAAATGTATGTCGACATAACCTTGATGTTATGCACATAGAGAAAAACATTTGTGATAACATACTTGATACTTTACTAAATATTGATGGGAAGTCGAAAGGCCATTTAAATGCTCGGTATGATTTACAAGAGATAGGCATCAGGGAGGTTCTTCATCCGGTTCTATCAACTGATGGGAATTACCTTGAGATGAGGGCTGCCATATTTGAAATGACGAACAAGGAGAAAGAACTATCTTTCTCAGTGTTGAAGAATGCTAAACTGCCTTATGGTTGTGCAGCTAATATCAGCCGGTATGTAAACAAGAAAGAGAGGAAAATTGTAGGGTATAAGAGCCACGATGCTCATTTTCTTCTCCACTACTTACTGCAGTTTGCCATGAAGAAATCTGTAAAACCTAAAGTTGCATTACCTATGATAAGATTAGGTGCATTTCTAAGAAGTGTTTGGAGTAAAAGTATCGATTTGGATGATCTCAAGAGGCTACAAAAGGAAATTATGGAAATTCTTTGTCAATTTGAGATGATATTCCCAAATGCTTTCTTCGATACAATGGTGCACTTGCTAGTTCATTTATGCAAGGAACTTGAATATTGTGGACTTGCATATGTTCGTTGTATGTTTCCTATTGAGCGTTATCTTTGTAAACTGAAATCATATGTTCGCAACAAAAGTAAACCCGAGGCGTCCATTGCAGAAGGTTATCTGGCAGAGGAATGTTTGATATTCTGTTCAAGATTCTTAGGTGGCGATGGAGCAGGAAAAATGCAATTTGAAACATGTCCACAAAATCCAGATTATCCTATTGGCACAAGAAGAAACAAAGATGGAAAAATTATTCATATTGAAAAATCTCAATGGAAGGAATGTCACCGTTACATTCTATTCAATTGTGGTAACAAGGAAATAGAGAGTTTACTTGGGTAAGTATTTTTATTTTAGTAAGTATTGAAGTATTATTCCTATCTTTATGAATCCTTTATTAGTTATTTTGTTCCTTTTTCATAATAAATAATATTTTCCTTTTTGAACCTGTCAGATGGAATTTTATGCAATTAAAGTTTACAATGGTTTATTTAATTAGAAAAGTGGACAAGTTCAGTTAACATCAATAATAATATTCTTCGCGTAGCTTGTGAAATGATGTCAACTATTAAAAAAAACTATTTTTGATGTCATCCTTTTGCAGCAAAATCAGTTCTTTTAAACAATCTACAAACATGTTATTGATTCTAACCTCACGTAGTGTTAGTTGTAAATTCCAAGTTTTAGCACTTATAGGGATTTCAGGCATGATTTGTACTTAAGCTATGTTCTCATTCATACAGAATTGTTTTCGGTATGGTCAGTTTCAGCTTTAGTAATAGATCCAGCCAAATTTGTTTCTATCTTTTATTAACCTAGTCTTTATTCTAGGGAACATCGAGCTTTAATTGATGATCATGCATCATCAAAAAAATATAAAATAGAGAGAGAACACAGTGAAGAATTTTGGAAGTGGTTAAAGGAAGAGGTTGGGAAAAAGGAGTACATTTCAAAAGAAGTACAACTGCTTGCAATGGGGGCTCTTCCAACAGCTAAGCGGTTTACTGGATATGTTATCAATGGATATAGATTTTATACAAGGTTCAGAGATGCCAAATGTAAACACAAAACATTGGTGTATTTTTGACAGCCTTGAATACTAGCTTTGCAAGTTCGAAAGATCAAAATCCATTTGTTGGTGAAGTTAATTACTATGGATCAATTGAAGAAATATTAGAACTAGATTATTGGGGAGAATTTAGTGTGATTTTATTTTAGTGTTGTTGGTACCAAGAAGAGAAAGATTTATATGGGCTGACTCGTGTCAGTTTTAATCGATTGTGCCAGAAATCTGATCCTTATGTTATGGCTTCACAAGTAAAACAGGTGTTTTATATAGAAGATCCAGTTGATAAGATGTGCAACAATGTTATCAAGAAATTGCCGAAAGACTGGTGTGAACTCGAAAGAGAATATGAAAATGAAGATTTGAATGATATCCTGCCTGCTTATGGAATGGGAAATCAAGATTTTGATGTTCGTTGGTGTAGAGATGATGTCCCAATAAGACGAATCCGCCTTCCACCTAGCAAAGTAAAAAAACATGGCTTCTTAATTTCATGTTTTTATAGTCCAAGGCCCTTACAAATTGTGAAAATTGGAGATCGTATACAGACACACACTGTTGGTATGTATTTTTGCTTATTTTTATGGTTGGCTGGTGGTATGCTTCAGAATTCTTACAATTTCCGCTTGTTCAAGCATCAGTCTAATTCTTACAACTCTGTAGTTCAATGCTAGTATGTAACTGATCATGTACAAGACTGATGCTTCAGTAATGAACTATAGAATTTTAAGAATTTTATTTTCTCTTCAATCAATAATGATCGTGTCAGTTCGTTATTGATGCAATGGTTGAGTTTGTACTTGAACGAGTCGCAGCATGTCTAAATTTTTAGTGCCTCAGGCATACTATTGCAATTCCATGATATCGTTCGTGCTTTGAACAAGATGAGTCATTGCATCAATTTGCAACTCAGCCATAGATTGTGAAATGCAACTCTGTGCTGAAAAGAAACTTTGGCCATAGTTTGTGCTGAAATGTCTTTGTGCTGAAGTGCAAGTCAGTTATATTATGGTCATAATTTGTACTGAAATGCAACTGAGGCATGCATGTCTTCCATTTTGTGTTGCAATGTAAACGAGGCATTGCATCAGTTTGTAGCCGAGGCATGCATGACTTTGGTTGTTCTGAAATGCATTAGTTGTACTAAAGGCTTTTACTGAAATGAATGACTTTTGAAACTGCTTTATTTTGCAGGTGATGGAGGCAGCAGAGGTACTGAATGCGCTGGAGGCTCGCGCTTTATTAATTTTAAACCATTTTGTTTTTGATGTAAACATGAATTTAGTACCGGCTGTGTTTGTAAGTACTCTATAAAACTGAATTTATTGGCTATTTTTTGTTATTCTGTAGTTGACTAAATAATATTTGTGTTACCGATTATTAATTTGAAATGAAAAGTTGTTTATTAATTTCAATGTGTAATGTTAATTGTTGTTATGTTGCAGTATGTTATATAATGATGCAATAACTATGATATAATGTTGCAGTATGTAATGTTAAATGTTGCCGTAGCTATAATACAGTGTTGCCATAAATTAATGCATGTGGGCCCCACAACAGGATTCCGTGAACCCAGCTACAGAATTTAGGGGCACAACAGGATTTCGTGATCCCGGGATTCAGAATTTAGTGGGCCCCACATTTTATGTAAATTTAGTACCTGTAGCAACACTTGTAGCGATGTTACCTTAGGATAGCAAAGACGTTGCCTTTGACTCTAAGGCAACGTAGCAAAAGGCAACCCCAAAAAATGTTGCCAGAGATCATTTTTGGCCTATAGCAACATTATTTTGCACTTCCTGCATCACTTCTTGGGGTTGCCGTATGCAATCTATGGCATAGTGAGACATTTGTGTATCTAACCATTATTTCACTATTAATATATTTGGTCTTAGTATTTTTTGCGCACGTCCAACAGATGTGCCTAACATACTGGTAATAATAACAATCGACGCATCCATTTATAATAATAATTTTCAAAAAATTGTCCCATTTATACAAAAATATAATTTTGAGTAAAATTATTATATTTACTCGGCTTTTAAAATAATACTGTGTCGAATTACTCTATTCAAGAGTTTAGAAATACTTTTTGATTCAGTGTTTGACCACTATATCGACCAGAATCCATAAACCACTAGATAAACCAACATAGTATAAAATAGTTTTAATATCAATTAACAAACACGGGCTCATATATATAAACTCAAACTCAATCTTGGGTATTACAAACCCCATCTATATCGAGTTACACCACAAAGCCAAGGTTATTACTAAACCTTATGCTCTTATACCAACTGTAAAGGCCCGAAAATTCCCGAACCTGGTTATCGATACTAATACGTTTCTTGTATCACATATCGACTAATCAACCATCAAAAATTAACAGATTGTTAATAGAAAGAAGTTAGAGGGTGGGAAATAAAAAAAGAAGGTCAGAATAGAAGCAAAAGATGAACATAATGTTGGAGAATGGAGTTTTGATGACAACAACCTTATTTCAATTATCGTTGATTATAAAATATATACTAACATCTCAATCTAGAATATATACACACACACACACACATATGCAGGATTTGTATATAGGGCTGAAATACTAAAGACTGTATAGTTTTAGAGTTTCAAGAGATTCAGAATTCAGAGGAGATTCAAGACTCATGAGTAATCAAGTTATCAAGAGTTCATGAGTAATCAAGTTATCAAGAGTTCAAGACAAATATAGTAATAGAGTTTAGTTTATATGTAAGACTCTGAATAGCACTCCAGGTTCAAATTTAAATTCTGTTTTTCAATTTCTGATTTTCAAATTCTATTTTTCAAATTTCAAATTTTGTTTTTCAAAATTCTAATTCTAATTTCAAATAGCATTTCTATCTTATTTTTTGATTTCAAATATAAGTTTTTAAAGTTTATAAGTTCATGTATATTTATATAGTTATACACTTTTATAGTTTTATATTTATATAGTTTTAAATCTTATAATTTTATAAATATGATTACATAATATAATGTTTTCATATGGTTTTATACTATATTATACTCATTTATATCACCAAGTTTTAATTCAAGAATTTCCAGAGTTGTATATATAGTTAAACACTTGAAAAAATAGTTTAAAAAATATTTTCCACATATATATGTCAACATACGACTGTCATTTTTTTTAAGCATCATTTTCCCTTGAATAGTGTTATAAGCCTTCAAGTTCTTCTGAAATCGATATGAACTCACTGCTTGGGCAAACAAGCGCCCAGGATAATATTCAGACGTCTGAATATATAATTCAGACCTCTGACCTACTTTTGATAATTAAATTTTTTTGTGTATCTATGTTTCAAACGGCTAAATGAATAATTCTAACGTTTGAACACAGATTCAGATGACTGAATTATTCTATTCAAACGTCTGAAACTCAGAGCAAACCTTGCCTCTTTCGTGTGATATTTTGAGTTTCATCAATCTAGCTTACTCCAGATTGATTTCTATCACTGTTTTCAAGTCGATAACTTATTTTCTAGACTTTCGACTCCTTCGTGATAAATGAATTTATAATCGATAGTCGTGGGATTCAATTTACGTTATTAAAACGTGAATCCTGAGTTCGATCGTTATTTCGGTCGATATTATACGGGATTTTCCACTTCAAACTATAAAAAGCGTTTTCATATTATTAATAGACACCAAATCTTTTATTAATATGGTTTCTAATCCTACTTCATTATATGAAGTTATTTTACAAATTTTTTTTCCAGCCTTCTATTATATATTTAAATAAACTTTTTCCTCGTACGTATGAGAAATCCAATTAAAAGCCTAAGTAAAACAAGGACTATGAACCCTTGTGTTTGCTTCGATGGTTAATTCTTCGACTCGTTCGATTGATAATCGTGGCAATAATCGTTTCGCATTTCTAGTGCAATATACAAGTTGTTCGTAAATACTCGAGTAGAGCGAGTGGTTATGGAACATGTACCTCGGCTCTTATATTTACTAACTTGGCATAATTTACACTATACTTGATTGATTTTGACCATCGAGGATCTTTAGATCATCTTATCTTAGGAACTTCGGTTCTGGTGGATCTTCAGATCATCTTATCTTAGGAACTTCGGATCATCTTATCTTAGGAACTTGGGTTCCGGTGGATCTTTGGATCATCTTATCTTAGGAATTTCAGTTCATTTGATTTTAACGATGATCTTTAGATCATCCTACCAGGGTCATGACCTGCGGTTTTTGGACCATCTGAGGAGCTGCGACTCAATATTATAGGCTAGTTGCCTTGAGATCGCGTCTCACCTTTGATACATGAATTGATGAGTCTTCAGGCACCCGTCTTGATTTAGGTCTCCCCCTCTTTGGGATCTTCTATATTTTTGATTTATTGATTTCTATAATTTGATTTCTATTGATACTATGTTATCAATATGAGTTATCTAATTCGTACTGACGGGATTTGCAATATCCCATCTTAGGAGTAGTTTTATGATTTAGGATGAGGTACCCTTATATAGCACTGAGATTTCTTTAACATATCGTTTAGACATTCGATCCCTCACATTTTACATGTGAATATTGTCGTTATTAATTATATATCATTTTCTGTTTATATATCTTATCCTATCTCAGTTTATTATGGTGAGTACGGTTAGACTGATCTGTTTATTGTTTAATTTCTTATAAGTAATACTCGGATCAGACCGAGGTATTACAGGTACTCCTCCTTGACTATAGCACGGACTAGCTCATCCTCTTGGCTAATGGAATTTGTTTAGTATTTTTATCTTTCCTATATTTTAGATAGTGACTCATATGTGTACATATTCTTTTGTGTAATTCTAGTACCTTTTATTTCATGATATTGTGGATCTTGCACGACCACTTATATGATGTCCACTCCTTGTGTACTATATTCATATCTATTTCCACCTTAGTGATGTGAATATCTTTGTATGACTATGATTATACTGTTATGTATTTTATATTGATTTTGAATTATATATAGCCACTATGTAGCAGATTTGAACTTGAATTAGATGCGCCGGATTTCCTCATGATATTTAAAAACTAAGACCACATTATCTAACATGCTTAACGTTCGTTCAAAGCAATTATACAGATGGTTGCTCCTCAATAGCCTTATTTTTTGGGTTAGTTGATATCATTGCTTGTAATGACCTTGGCTAACGCGAGCATAGAAGTGGGTCGTTACACTTGGTATCAGAGCCAAGTTCGGAATAATATAAGATATTATGGCGAGGATCATTGTCCTAATTTGCTTGTGAAATTGTGTTTTAGGATTTTATTTGAGTTTTAGAACCCATCATATCCTATCTTGTATTATGATCCTTTGTTTGACCAATCAAATTTATTTGAATTTGATTTGAATCTACCCTTTTTACTCTTCTCTTTTAACGGAGAAGAATGGTTAGGACTTCTCGCCACGGTGTTGTCTTTTCAAGAAATCCCCCGCAAGATGGAGTATTTATGTCTACTCAATAACTCTTGGATCTCGTGACTAAATCACATGCTTTTGGAGCTACATCCGTGCCTACCCATCTTGGATCCGGGTGGACACGATTTTGTAGTGACTTCACCAAACTGGGTGGAAAGTCGTTCAAAGGCTCCGAAAATGTTATTGAGGTCCAATCATGGTTGAGGACATATGACCGCATCTTTTCCTGCTTGGACCCTTTGGACTTGCATCGGGTCCAAGTGGCTTCTACTATGCTTCAAGATCGAGCTCTTGACTGGTATGAGCTCATGACTTAAGAAGCAGACCTAACTTGGAAGAAATTTCGATAAAGGTTCGAGTTGAAGTTTATACCTGAGGGTGAGAAAATAATGTAAGCCCAAGGTTTTGAAGACCGTGTTCAATGCAAATCTTCTGTGGCCGAGTATGTTGCATCTTTTGAGTCTCTCTCTCTTTGAATATGGGCTTGAGCTTATTAATACCCCTAAGAAGAAGAGTGAGCAATTTGTATGTGGGCTCAATAAACGTCTCAAGGAGGACCTACTTCTTAAGTTGGTCGACCTTTTGATGCGCTAGTGGATATTGCACTTCGTATAGAGGAAGACAACAAGGATAGCGATGTGGTGTTGCGAATGCTAAGAAGGGAAGGAAGGGGCAATTCGACCATGAATCCCAAGAATCCTACCCTAAGAAGAAAGGGAAGCAAGCAGCTTTCGTAGAAAATATTTCTACTCGAGTTCGTAGAGAGTGTCACAATTGCGATGTCGAAGACCACCATTCTAACAAGTGTCTGAAGTCTCTCTTGTGATGCTATTGTAAAAACTCGGGTCGTGTTTTGCCTTCTTTCCCCAAGATTAAAGGTAAGAGGAAAGAGAACCAATACCTATCAAGGTACCTTTCTATCTATTTTTTTTTATGATGATGTTGATTACCATGATCATCTTATTTGAGACTTTTGAATTGTGATTACCTACATTATTTGCGTCAAAGGAACTTGGGGACACCATGTCCTTAGTTTCTATAGGGCGCTTATTATATATTTAAAGTATTTCATTTTTCCCAAACCTATGTTTTGTAAAAAAAAATACATGCTTACCTTGAGTTTTCATTACCCATATATTTTGCTATTGAGACGTCTTTAGCTTTCTTTGGGTAATGATTTAGTATTCTCTACTTTGGAGCGTTACTTGTTTCAAATAAGTAATTTCAGTTTTTTCGACTGAATAAGGAATTTAATTAAAAATCTAGGTAAAAATGGGTGGGTCGACACACTTTCATTTACTTCGTCAGTTAATTTCTGGATTTAGTTAGATAGGATTCGATTTCATTTTTGGATGAAATCTCATGAACACGTGTGTTATATATCTTTATACATCTTTGTTGCTTATATTCTTTGCATTGTGGAGCCACCACATCTTCAGATAGAATGGTTGGTATGGTATGGAGCCACCTAGTCTTACGACAGAATGCTTCGTATGGTGTTAAGCCACCTAGTCTTATGACGAAATGCTTAGTCAACCTCCTTTGCGGTGTGGAGGCACCTAGTCTTCAGACGGAATGGTTCGTATGGTGTGGGACTACCTAGTCTTCGAATGAAATGTTTCATATGGTGTGGGGTCACCTAGAATTCGGATGGAATGCTTCGTAGGGTGTTAAGCCATCTTGTCTTCAGACGAAACGCTTACTGAGGGTTTACACTACCTCGTCGCGAGATGAAATGCTTAGCTAAGTTTCTTTGCGGTGTCGGACCACCTTGTCGAAAGACAAAAAGCTCTGTGTGATGATTTACATGCCTATTTGTGTGTCTTGTTCGTTCGGGGTTTGCGGTGATTTTTAAGAATGAATTGGCGTAATCACTTTGAGGCCCACAATTTAGTTTTCTAAAAGAATCATCCATCTTTGACATCTCTTGTCTGCGATAAAGAATTCTATTGCTGTTAACGATTCTACTTTAGATTCGTTAACTTCCTTGTGTTCCTAGAATTCTCATAATAATGAGAATGACGTAAAGGAAAACATATTTCTATATTTCACATTATTCGTGAATTTTCGGGGAGCTTTACACCCATTTTAGGATAACCACCTTATTGGGAAATTGGGTTCAAAATTTATTTTTCATTTTTCGTGGCTCAATCTATTTGCTTGTCCTCCTTAGTGACCGACCACTAAGGATAAAAAGGGGAAGCTATTTTTGTAGAGCGATTTGATGGAATGTTACGGTTTTGCGACCGCGACAAGCTTAATAAATTCCAAGTCTTAAGTCACTCCATTGTTTGACTTAGCAATCGGTTTTTGCCAACTTTTTATTTTCGTGCTCATTCTTTCATTGGGGTTAACAAATATTCCAGTTTATTTTGTTAACCTTAATGAACAAAAATATTCGAGGTCGTAACCCGACTGGCTTGACCTCATCTTTGTTGGTGATATTCCTGTATGTTTGAAAACAAAGATTTTCAAGATTTATGAAATTCGTTCAACTTCTACCATTTATCATGTTTGTATGACTTAAAAAATTGTTTTTGAAATATTAGAGAACGTGCTAATATTTTAAATTTCAGCTATTTGGTGTTAATTGGAAGTTTAAAGTTCCAATTCATTTGTTTGTGGAATATTAGAGAATGTGGTAATATTTTCAAATTAGGGTATATAACCCGGATTTTATTTCGTGATATGGTTTTCCCAACAGGATCGATTATTTTTTGTGAGCATGATATACATGACGATCATATATACATTCTTTTCAAAATAAGAAAATTTTGTAAGTTAGAATACTTTTAAAAAAATCTAAAGGGATAACATTTTCTAGCTAAAATGTGATAGGGAATATTCGACGATTTTGGATAGTCAAAATTTCAAAGTTTGAATTCGAAATGTTTAATTAGTTTATGGAGAAAATGTAAGAGAATAGGTTTATAATATATAAACTTATTGAATGTTAAACGATTTATTAAATTTTATTAAAATGAGTGTGCCGCGTAGCGGTAGTTCGTGATTTTGTGAAATGAACTTCAATTAAGTGTATATGATCCGATATAATCGGAATTCTTGGAAACAAGAATCATCCGGATCTATTGGGTTATAGTTTTCTAATAAAAGAAAAAGATGTGAATTTCATCTATATTTTGAGAAATGTCAAAACCAAATTTTCAAAAAAAAAAACGCAGCGTAGCAGTTTGCAACTTAAAATTTATAATTCAAATAATTATTGAAATTGAGGTTTATAATTTAAGTAAACGAAATTCTAATTTGTTGAAACCACCTATGATTGAAATAAGTTAGTTTCTTATATATGTTTGCGAGTTTTATTTGAATATTATACTTGTATAGACTTAAGTTATATAACGATTTATAACTCAAAGTTAAAAATTCATAAGCTTATTCATAAGTGAATTTTAGTATAAAAATGATATACTAAATATATAAAAAAAAGCAAAAGTGAATTTCTTGAGTTAATATATTTCTATATAGATTTTGTTGATGCGTGGTTGCTATTTATTTTGAGTTTTTCATTAAGTAATTGCGGGGACACAATTTCTTTATGGGGAGAAGTCTGTAACAACCCGCATATTTCACGATAATATATTTAAATATAACACCGTTAATCCGGTATAGGTCCAAAAAGTCACTTTTTGCATACAGATGAATTTGGACTCGAGACCACTTCTATTGAGTTTAAAATGTCGTTTATATCCTTTAAAACTATAAACATCGATATATTTTAAGTTAGTGAGATTTGGCACTTTGAGTTAGGCTTGGGTTAGTCAACCTATCCCACACTCTTATGCCTCTCACAGCTCCCTCCTCTTCATTCAATCCAACACTTCAACAAAAATAGAAATGAGGGAATGGAAAGCAAAATATATGTTCCTAAGCCTTAGTTAAACTTAGGAATCCAAATTCATGAAGGAAATCAAGTGCAAATTCATAGAAAAGGGAGGTAAGCCCCATCTCTATCTTCTCCAACCCAACTCATCATCAATTTGTATGAATTCCTAATATCTAACTCTAGGTAATTCTATTCATATGTGTTTAGATTGAAGATTCTAGAATTTGATTAGAAGCGAGGTTGCTTTAGCTTACTATTAGATTGATTCCTTACTTCCAACACTCAAAGGTGAGTTCTTATAGAACTTACATCTATGCCTCAAGCTTTATGCTTATCTAGTGTGTCTCTGGCACGTGTATGTTGTGTGCGTTGAGTTATTCGAATTGTACTGTGTGGACTTTCCATTTTGTGAGTTTTGAATTCGATTATATATAAATTTTATTATAGATCATTAAGTAGGTTTAATTCGTGTGTTTTCATGTTGTTTTGGCATGCTTTGAAGCCTCATTTCCCTCGAATAGTGTCATAAGCATTCAAGTGTCGTCCAAAATTGATATGAACTTGTTGTCTAGGCAAATAAGTGCCTAGGACAATAATCTAACGTCTAGATATATAATTCTAACAACTGACATGCTACTGATAAGTAAAAAAATTATATATTTGTGTTTCAGACGGTTGAATGAATAATTCAGACATCTGAACATAGATTCAAACGGTTGATTTATTTAATTTATACGTCTGAAACTCAGAGCATAAACATGGTTTCTGCTATTTCAATTCAGACGTCTGAAATATAATTTCAAACGAATGAATTGTTATAAAATGCAAAATTTGCATCTTTTGTGCGATTTTTTGGCATCTTTCGTGCGATATTTTGAGTTTCATCGATCCAGCCTACTCCGGATTGGTTTCTCTCATTGTTTTCAAGTCGATAACTTCTTTTTTGGACATTCGATTCCTTTGGGATAAACAAAGTTATAAACGATAGTCGTAGGATTCGATTAACGTTATTAAAACGTGAATCTTGAGTTTAATCGTTATTTCGATCGATATTATATGGGATTTGCCACTTCAAACTACAAAAAGGTTTTTTATATTATTAGTAAATACCAAATCTTTTATTAAAATGGTTTCTATTCCTACTTCCTTATATGAAGTTATTTTACAAATTTGTTTTCCGGTCTACTAATATATATTTATACAAACTTTTCCTCGTTCGTATGAGAAATCCAATTAAACGCCTTAGTAAAAACAAGGACTTTGAACCTTTGCATTTGCTTCGATGGTTAATTCTTGGACCCATTCAAATGATGATTGTGGCAATGATCATTTCGTATTTCTAGTGGAATATACAACCTATTCATAAATATTCGTGTAGAGCGAGTGGTTATGGGACATGTAGCTCGACTCTTATATTTACTAGCTTGGTGTACTTTACACTATACTTGATCAATTTAAATTATTGAGGATCTTCAGATCATCTTGTCTTAGGAACTTCAGTTCTGGTGGATCTTCGGATTATCTTATCTTAGGAACTCCGGTTCCGGTGGATCTTCGAATCATCTTATTTTAGGAACTTCGGTTCCGGTGGATCTTCGTATCATCTTATCTTAGGAACTAAGGTTTATTTGATTTTATCGATGATCTTAGGATCATCCTAGTGGGGTCGCGACCCGCGGTCTTCGGACCATCTGAGGAGTTTCGGTTCAATATTATAGGCTAGTTGCCTTGAGATCGCTTCTCTCCTTTGATACATGAGTTGATGAGTCTTCGGGCTCCTGTCTTGATTTAGGTCTCCTTCTCTTTGGGATCTTATGGATTTATGATTTATCGATTTCTAGAATATGAGTTTTATTAATACTATGTTATCACTCTGATTTATCTAATTTGTATTAATGGGATTTGCGATATCCCATCTTAGGAGTAGTTTTATGATTTAGGATGAGGTGCCCTTATAAAGCACTTAGATTTCTTTGACATATCGTATGGACATTCGAGCTTTCATATTTTACATGTGAGCATTATTATTATTAATTATATGTCATTTTCTATTTATATCTTTTATCATATCTCAGTTTATTATGATGAGCATAGTTAGACTGATCTGTTTATTATTTATTTTCTTATAAATAATACTCGGGTTAGACCGAGGTATTACATGTACTCCTTCTTGACTATAGCATGGACTAGCTTCTCCTTTTAGCTAATGGAATTTATTTAGTAGTTTTATACTTTCTGTATTTGAGATAGCGACTCATATGTGTACATATTCTTTTGCGTAGTCCTTGTAACTTTTATTTCATGATATAATGGATCTTGCACGACCACTTATATCATGTCCACTCCTTATGCGCTATATTCATATCTATTTCCTCCTTAGTGATATCAATATCTGTGTCTGACTTTGACTATATTGTTATGTATTTTATATTGACTCTGAATTATATATAGCCACTATGTAGCAGATTTGAACTTGAATTAGATGTGTCGGATTTCCTCATGAGATTTAAAAAATAAGACCACATTATCCGACATGTTTAACACACGTTCAAAGCTATTATTCAGATGGACGCTCCTCAACAATCTTATTTTTTGGGTTAGTTGCCATCATTGCTTACAATGACTTTAGCTAACGCGAGCATAGAGGTGGGGAGTTACAACAACTTTCAAAAAGTCACCCACCGATGACTTTCAAAAAGTTGCCCATCGGGGACTTTTGAAAAGTCGCTCAAATCTATTTTCCTACAAAATCATTCTCCAATTCAATGTTTCATACTAGTTTTAAATTTATTATAGACAACTAAAAGCCTTTAAATTTTACATGTGATGAGTTCAACAACTATAATTTCAACGAAAAAAGTTTGGACACAATTCAAGAATAAAAGTGAGAAATATAAGGTCATAAAGTTATACTCACAGCTAGATTTCAACGTAAACTACTGGGCCAAAAAGGTGCGATTCAAAGTTTAACATCAAGTTTTTATAAGCTACAGAAAACAGAATGATTTAAAATTTAACGTAAATTGAATAAGAAACAAGATCGATATAAGCTCTCAAAATTGGACAGAAATACTATTTTCACGATAAATTCAGAAATTGGAAAACTAAGTTTGCAAGAAAAGGAAATCAGCACAAAACATTAATATTTCACTTACACACGTCAACTACACCAAACTTATCACATACACTAATACAAACTAAAAATTAAGCATGAACACACATAAATGCACAAATACCAAGATCAATAAGACCACATGCTTTCTTTATCTAACACCTACCACTGTCTTGGGTCAAACCATTTCTATTCATATCTTAAACAAGCTTGCTCAAATGCCTTATTTCAACTTATGTCTCAAGAGCACACTTAAGTCTACAGTCACACATTGGCGGATCAATCCACTTCATAAAATTACAGCACTAAACTTCATTAAGACTCATCATACTTCGTACATGAAGTCGCCATAAAATCTACGCCCAAAATTCTTTTGCGTTTTGGAAACAACCACCATGCGTTCTTCTCCATAACAGATCATCAAAACACTGAACCATTTGATGTAAAGACAGTTTTCTTTTTCTATCGTTGATAAAAGTTTTTTCTATGAATACGAATCGGAGTTGGAAGAAGGTGAAGGAGCCTCCAACCGCAACAGATAGAGGAGGATTTGTTCAGTCACATAGTTTAGGCTCCTAGAATATAGCGCCAAACAGGATACGCACTTGATAGTAGTGTAGGGTCGATATGATATAGCGGCTTTAGTATTTTTCCGTCATAGCAAATATGTTTGTCGGGTCTTTGATCCGCTATAACTACGCGTAAACAAGCATTTAAAGACGATGTTTTAGAGTGAATCTTTTAACTGGAACAAACTCGTTATTAACATCATTGTTTTGCACTTTAGTCGTCCATGCTTCATATTCTTCGTAGCAATTGTTCATTGCCAATCTCCCTATTATCTATGTCTACAATACCCAAAATAAATCAACAATATACTTATTTTAAGCTTCAACTATACATTTTAGAGGTCTATAACTACATAAATTACCTTACTTGAAGACGATGTTAGGGATGATAATCACGGATCTTAAGACAAAACTAACACTAGAGGAGATTTGAATAGTGTTTTTAAAGAGATAATAGAAAATCTGAACAATTTACGATTATTCAAACAATTATATGATTCACAGAATGAATATCACAACAGAAACAATCATAGATACAAATATAAACAGAAATAAAATGTAGAAAAGGAAAGAACACACCGGGTTTTATACCGGTCCGGATTACTCCTATGTCCAGTCCTACGCAACGCTGGATTGCGCAGAGTTTTATTAATACTAGTATAATCTTACAACACCCTTTATTTCATGGCTACAAGGTTAACACCGATTCCACACCCTTGATTTCATGGCTACAAGGTTCACACCGATTCAACACCCTTGATTTCACGGCTACAAGGTTCACACCGCTCCCTTTCCTTGATTTATACAAGGAACACACCCTTTTTTTTAACAATTACAAATATCCCTAAAACCCTTGAATATCACTTCCAAACAGAGAGTGTTTGATATAGATTGAGAAGAGAAAGAGAATGATATAATTTGTACTGAAAATGGCAGGGTATAAGTGTAGAAATCAAGAAATTAAGTTTGAATAATGGTGGTAGGAGTAAGGATGAAGAAGGAGAAGAATAGTTAGTTAAAAATTCGAAAAAGACCCCTTTATATAGAGTTTCAAAGATTGCAACAGTTCTGAAATGTTTCAAATAATGAAAAGACACTTCCTTTGAAATTTAAAATTGTGACGGTTATATGTCGACATGTCCATTATTGTATGTCGACATATGTAGGGTTTTTGAATTTTAAAACATTTTTAAAGTGTTTAAATTACCATATATATATTCTGGAAATTCTTGAATTAAAACTAGTGTTTTCAAATGAATTTTGTAAAGTGTAAAAAACATATAAAAACATAGTAATATATAATATAAATATATTTATAAAATTATATAATATGAAGCTATAAAAGTATATATTATAAACATATATTTTATAAGACTTTATAAACTATAAACTACATAATAAATATATATATATATTTGAAATCATAAGTATGAATCTTAATAATTTGAAATCATTTAGAAAGGAGTTTGAAATAATTTTGAAATCAGTTTGAAAAGGAATTTGAAAACAAAATTTGAAAACAGAATTTGAAAGTGCTAATCGGAGTCTTACATATTATCTAGACTCTGTTACTTAAATATTTTGAAATCTTGATATCTTGGTTCTCACGAGTCTTGAATCTTGAAATCTTGAATTTCTTAAACTGTACAGCCTTTTATATCACTTGTATATAATTCCTGCATATATATATATATATATATATTCTAGATAAAAGATGTTAGTATATATTTTATAATCAATATTGTTAATAATTGAAACAAGGTTGTTGTCATCAAAATTCCATTCTCCAACAATCTCCCCTTTTTTGATGATGACGACCTTGGTATAAAATATTCATACCTGATATTACCTGTTGATCTGGTTTCTTGAATATTGCCCCTTTCACCATGAATTCTTTCTAACCCCCCCCCTTAAATTATACCAATTTTATAATTTCTCCCCCTTTGTCATCAACAAAAAGTATATCTAACCATACTCCCCCCCTAAATTTATACTATTAACGATACTAGTAATTAATACTATGTATAACTCCCCCTGAATCTATAGTACTCCCTAAATCAATAATTTTCCTAAAACTCCCCTAACTCTATGATAATACTAATATAATTCTACTAAGTAAACTTAAATAGGAGGATAATTAATACAAGCATTGTATAAACTAAGCAAGCAATCCTAACAAATTTGCAAGCAATCCAAACAATCAACCAATTTAAGTTTTGTTGTCACAAAACGTTAATTCAAATAAAGCCAAACATTTTTTGTAACTTCTATTTATCTTAAAAACCTATAAAGCTTCTGTTTTAATCTAATACTATAAGAACTATATAAAAGTAAAGATGTGTGTAGTTATATTATTTAATACTTACATATGCATAAGTATATTTATAACAAACCTATCAAACATAAATGAAATTCAACCATGTCAAACAAGTCAATCAAGTTATTCAAGTCAAAGTAATGCAATATGTTAGTTATAATCCAGTATGAAATGTATATCATATGCAAAGCAATATGAGATGGTATATATTGGATGAAATGCGACTAGTGATATGAATGTTTTTAACATGCATTGTAATTTGTAGTAATGAGGAATGATATGAAGTAAATTTTTTAATGATAACATGATAATAATTATGCAAAAATGATTTGATGATGATATGTATCTCGGTAAAAGATATTCAAAGTATAATCCTACATAATATCTAATTTATTATAAATTATATCAACCAAACAAAGGTAATATACATTATCTTTTTAAAATTAAAATTAGGTTAATGATACTAATAAATTAGATTGAAAAGATAGTGAAGATAGAGTTTAATAATTAAAATATATTCATGATCAGCAGTAAAATATTTAGAATAATTCTATAAGTAATGTGGAGTTAATAAATCTTAGTAGGGTGCTTCTTTAAATATAGTAAATATTGAAGATATTTTTAAAGAGAATACAAAATTTTATCATTTGAAGTAAACTATAAACATATATTCATAATTGTATAAAAACTAATTTTAAAAAGGGCTTAAATTTTAATTTATTAGGAGATATACATCAACCTTTTGATACAAATCAATTTTCACTTGAACTTTAGAAAACAAAACATATTAATTTACTAAAGAACCATTTATATGTTAGAACTTTAAAAGAAACCTATAGCTCTAACAAAATTATTTTGATGAAATCTGGTAATATAAATTAAACTATAGAACTATAACTTCTTATTTTTAAACTACATATTTAAGACATAAAAATCACATATATATATAATATTAGAATATTAAGTTAAATATACAAGTTTTATAAATCTTAATAAGAAGTCAAAATTAGTATTAAGCTACAAATAATATTTGTGATAATGTAACCCAAAATTGTTATGAAATTATATGTGAAAGATATATAAGTTAAACTATGTATGTTTAAACTTCATATACAAAATATATAAATTTATATATTATAACAATATCAAATGTTTGAAAATTTTAAATTATTTCAAGCATAGTAACATAACTATGTACCATATATAATTTTATTGATTTATGTACTTACAATATATATTTTTGAAACAAAATATATGAAACATAAGTAGATGAACAAAATTGATAACTAGAGTTTGAACTGACATTTTCATATTGAAAAGATATCATTTCAATTTTTCAAAACCAAATCAAAGAGTAGTGAAACTTAAATTTAGAATAAGAAAAGAGATAAAAATTTAATTAGATTGGTATATATATATATATATACTTTGGTGTATCGACAGATGAACCAAAATATCTAGAATTATAAAAGAGATAAATTTATATACTTAACTATGTGCATAGATGTATACTCCTAAATTTAATGATAATTATGAAATAATTGTAAAATGTACCTCTTTTTGCAATCCTTCTTTTTATTGTTCTTCCATTGTCATGAACCACGTAGTCACATCTTTCAGAATTTAACGATGAGATCTGCTCTATTGTGACGGGCTAGTTTTTTTATCAGCATAGTATATTCATTTGCTGAATCTGAAGATCGTACAAGAAAGATATTGACGATTCGGTAGTTTAACCATCTTAGCGCCAAAAATTTTGAATTTGAATTTGAATGAATTGACACTTCAACTACTATAAATAGGATCAATAGTCATATCCTTTCATAACCATTTCTCTTCTTCTTCTTCTTCTTCCCTTTTTTCACTTTCAATCAATCCTCTGGGAGGCATAACTTCTTCGTTTCTTAATGGAATTGGATGGAACTAATGGCAAAGCAAAAAGGAAGGCAAGGGCTATGATTCAGTAATAGTTTGATGAAAATTTTGAATGATACTATGGTGCAGTAGGACGAATCAGTGAGGAAAAAAGAAAATCCCATACACAATTTTCTGTTTTGGATAGCTAACTTTAAACTATCATATCTCACTCAATTTTGATCGGAATTTGATGATCTACTCATCAAAACGACCGCAAAAACAAGAACTTCAATCTGAAAAGGATTTGGGATGAAATATTTCAAATATCTGAGTGAAATATGAAGAATACTAGTGATAGTTTTAATTTCTTTTTTCCTTTGTGCATCAAAACTTCATTTGATAATAACATGGTCATTTCTTGACGGATTTGCACGAAACCAGAAGCATCGCAGAGCCGATGAAGAGAAGCATAGTATTGAATCAAATCGAAGAAGAAAAATAGTTTCATAGATCAGGTATCCATTTCACTGTAGATTGCCAATTACATATCCATCTCTTTCTTCTTGATTGATGAACAATCATCTTGGTGTCTTTTGGCCAGTAGTCATTAGACATAACTCTTCCCCTATAAAACAACACATATTTTCAAAGAATCAAGGGACTTTTCAAAATAACTAATTGTAATTTTAAATAATAACACCATGATAATTCTGTGACATGCCTATATGAAAAATAGTGTTAAGATTTGCCATTTAATATTTCAAAAATACAGATGATCAGATTTTGAAAATCTATGCTCCGATACCAATTGTTAGGGATGAGAATCACATATCTTAAGGCAAAACTAACACTAAAGGGGGAGTGAATAGTGTTTTTAAAGAGATTATAGAAAATCTAAACAATTAATGATTATTCAAACAGCAATATGAATCCAACGACGAATATCACAACATAAACAATCACAGATGCAAATATAAACAGAAATAACATGCAGAAAAGGAAAGAACATATCGGATTTTATACTGGTTCAGATTACTCCTACGTCCAGGCCCACGCAACGCTGGATTGCGTAAAGTTTTATTAATACTAGTATCAATCATATAACACCCTTGATTTCACGGCTACAAGGTTAACACCAATTCTATACCCTTGATTTCACGTCTACAAGGTTCACACCGATTCAACGCCCTTGATTTCATGGCTACAAGGTTCACACCGCTCCTTTTTCTTGATTTGCAGGATACAAGGAACACACCTTTTTTTTAACAATTACAAACAGCCCTAAAACCCTTGAATAACACTTCCAAAGAGAGAGTATTTGATAGATATTGAGAGGAGAAAGAGAACGATATAATTTGTATTGAAAATGGCAGGGTATAAGTGTAGAAATCAAGAAATTAAGTTAGAATAACGGTGATAGGAGTAAGGATGAAGAAAGAGAATAAAAGTTAGTTAAAAATTCGAAAATGACCCCTTTATATAGAGTTCCAAAGGTTGCAACAGTTCTGAAACGTTTCAAATAATGAAAAGACACTTCCTTTGAAATTTAAAATTGTGACGGTTATATGTCGACATATCCATTATTGTATGTTGACATATATAAGGTTTTTGAATTTTAAAACATTTTTTAAAGTGTTTAAGTTACTATATATATTTTGGAAATTCTTGAACCAAAACTAGTGTTTCAAATGAATTTGTAAAGTGTAAAAAACATAGTAACATATAATATAAATATATTTATAAAATTATATAATATGAAGCTATAAAACCATATATTATAAACATATATATTATAAAGCTTTATAAACTATAAACTATATAATAAACATATATATATATACACACACACACACATATTTGAAATCGTAAGTAAGAATCTTAATAATTTGAAATCATTTAGAAAGGAGTTTGAAATAATTTTGAAATCAATTTGAAAAGGAATTTGAAAAATGAATTTGAAAACAAAATTTGAAAGTGCTAACCGAAGTTTTACATATTATCTAGACTCTATTACTTAGATATTCTTGAGCTCTTGAAATCTTGATATCTTGGTTCTCATGAGTCTTGAATTTTGAAATCTTGAATCTCTTAAACTGTGCAGTCTTCTATATCACCTGTATATAATTCCTGCATATATATCTATATATATTCTGGATAAAAGATGTTAGTATATAATTTAAATCAATAATGTTAGTAATTGAAGGTTGTTGTCATCAAAATTCCATTCTCCAATAGACGAAACTGAGAAAATGGAAATCAAGTAAGTTTCTTTAAACTGTCAAGCTTCAAGAAAATGACTTATTTGAAGATGAAATTGAGAAAATGTCGTGTAAGGTTTGGTAAAGTAGGAAGTGAAGAAATAAAGAAAAAGAAAGTTATAGATCTGTTTTCGGCTGTAGATGATTTGGGTGATTTTTCAAAAGTCGCTTTCGGGTGATTTTGAAAATATAGTACAACAAAATCTAATCTAATAGAGGTTTTTTCCCATTTGGCCTCGTTTTGACATTTTATTACGCAAATAGCCCGGTTTTGAAAATAATTATGTTTATAGCCCAGTTTTGCCCAACTCAGCGCTGATTTAGCCATAATACACTGGTGCAATTTCAAATCGTGCCAATGTAATTTTTTTTTTAATCTTGGTGCCATCTCAAATGGAGCCAGGCAAAAATTCCTTTTTAAAAAGATTTGCATTGGCGCAATTCAAAATGGAGCTATTGCTAAAAAAAAAAATTACATTGACGCAATTTCAAATTGCGGCAGTGTGTTTTGGCCAACTCTGCGCTGAATTAGCCAAAACTGAGCTATAAACATAATTAGTTTCAAAACCGGGCTACATAATAAAATGTCAAAATAAGAACAAAAATGAAAAAAAAAATCCAATCTAAGAGAATCTCCAATTGATGATTGGATTTCACAATTTAAGAAATCTACACCCAAAAAGTGCCCCAATAGAGTTCGAGAACACCCCATAATGTGGATTTCGGGGCCATTCGTTTCGGAATTTGCAAAGTATTTAGGTGTTTGTTGAACAAATGCCTAAAATCAGGCGGTTGTTCAACAAACGCCTAATATAAAGTATCTGTTGAACTAGCGCTTGTTTCCATACGTTTGTTCAACAAATGCTTGGATTCCAACGGCTTTTTTATCCTAGCAAACGGCTGGATACCAACGACAAATTTTCCTTTCCTCCTATAAATATATCATTCTTCTTCTATCTTCAACAACCAATCTTCTTCCACAAATCAAAATTTCTAAACTAAAATAAATACTGAATTTGATGTTGATGTAGCAAGAAGTTGTTTTAAAGATTTTGATTTACAAGATTGTACACATCCGATTGGTGGAATGATTACTACTGCAAGTTGGAGTCCTACGGAAGACTATGATTTTTGCTACATTTACTGTTCACTTTCCCTCGATCATGTTCGAGGTGCCGCTCAGAGTGGTGAAGCTTTATAGGACAAAATCACTAATTTGTACAACTGGAAGAACATGGATTGAAATAGAAGCGTAACTTCAATCAAAGGCCGTTACTGTAAAATAGGGCTATAAATGAGTACCCGAAAAATTCGATATCCGTCCGCATCCCTATCCGAAAATACGAAATATATCTGTTATTCGAGATGCGGGTACAGATATCCGATGACCCATGTTCGAAAATTATTCCGGATACGGATATGGTTATAGTGGTATCCGTATCCGAAAAATATTCGTCCGGTTTTCTGATATGTGCATGTATGTATATGTGTGTACGTATATATTATATAATTTTTAATTTACATTTAAGATTAATTTAATATATAAATTTCCTTAAAATAGCTAAACTAAACTATTGAATTATAAAGAAATGTTGTATTTGGTATTATGCAACATTTTAAATCGTGTACTCATTTTATTTTGTGGTATGGTTATAATTAAAACATATTTGTTTATGTGCTTCTACAATTTATGTTTTATTTTATTTTAGTCTTAGGGTTGTGTATTTCATATTTTGAACACTTTATCTCTTAAAATATTTGTTGTAAGAAATTTATTTGACTAATGTCCTGCTTGTAATGTTTAATTAGATGTAATCACATTTTCAAAAAATATATTTTGTGAGCCAAATTTGCATGTGAGTGATGTATTTGTAAACTTTTATTGTTTTATTTTCGGATATTTTTTGGGATATTTTCAGATAACCACATCCAATGTACAGTTTTAAGTTTCGGATACGGATATTTTTGGATATCCGTATTCGCTAAGACAGATACGAATTTTCGAATATCCGAAAATATCCACGAATACGGATACAGATATTTTTAACTGGTATCCGCGGATATCGGATATGGATTCGGATGTAGATTTTCATTTTCGGATACGGATTCGGATACAACACTATTTGTATCCGGCTGCATCCGTTTACAGCCCTATTGTAAAATAAATCGTCAAACCCAGTGTTATGATTCTCAGATGTTCAAGCTGAAGCAGAATAACTCTAGCGAATTCGTAAATGAAACACATATGGTAAGATATAATTAATATTGGTTGTTATACTGTTTGGCATATATCTCTACTTAAAGTATTGTATCATTGTTTCAGAGACTTGTCCCAAACAAGTTATTCAAAAAGATATATAAATCAGATAGTAAACAAGCACCTCATTTCTATTATTTCATGCATGTGTATAACCTCCTTGTTAATCACGTAAAATGGAAATCACCACTTCAGAAAACTGTCCAAGACGTCCAAACAAGCAGTAGTCATTGAAAATCTACAAGAGTGGAAGAAAATTCAAATCCTAGAGAATCGCAAGATAGTTTTAATTTAGGATCAGAAGAAGACTTAACCCATATTGATGATCAATATGTTAGGCCAGAAGGAGCCAAGGCGGCAAAAAAAAGCAAGCCGCTGCAAGAAATCAAGCTGAATTCAGAAAACTTCTGAAGGAGTCTGATGAAAGATATGATCGTGCAATGGAGAGCAGAGCCAGTCAACACCAAGAAAGATTGTTTAGACTCGATCGACTTCTAGTTGGAAATCGACAAAGAGATGAAGATGCAATAATGTTAATGGATAGTTCACACATGTAAGAAGTCTTCGAATGGTGTTGCATGAAGCCTAACCAAAATCAACTCTGGTACATGATCGTAGTACTGTGTCAGACATCGTAACCAACTACCTTGCATGACAACGTGTCGATCATAGACATATGATTATTTAATGTAAACATAAACTAATAATTAACATTCATGTACAGTAAAATGGTTGTCTATCTACGTAATAATTAATAAAACGTATACCTGAGGTGTCGCAATAGCCACAGTCACTCGATGCGAAATAGTCGGAGGCAAGTCGTGCAGGATCCGAAGGCTGTCTGCAGTAACAATAGCATCGGGAGCAACATGAGCTGATCCGATATTGACGTCAGTCGAATATTGAACGATGCGCCTACCGGTTTTCACCGGACGTAGTGGCGACATATCAATGTAATAGTTTATAAAAAAAATTCAAAAGAAATTTTTTCGAATGAATAAAATGGTGGATTGCGCCTGAAATAGACGTAAAACTCAGACGTTTGTTCAACAAATGCTTGGACGTCTATTATCAAAATTGTTGGGAAATCTTCAATTTTAACAATTCGAGGTGCGTAAAATCGAAAATCCATACCCTGAACTATTGGAGATGCTCTAATGACACCATGTGTAGAAATAAGCACGACATAAAGAATTCAACATTCATAACTTCAAAATAAACCCTCAGTTTTTTTTACCATAATATACGAGTGCAGTTGATAACTTAATGTGCCTTTTTATTTCACCTGTCGTTTTTTTACAGACAAAAGCATCATCTGGCGAGTGCTTCTTTGCATTCGTGAACTATATTGCTAACAAAATATGCACATGTATTCCATTGCCCACAAAATCAGCAGCGTATCCATTAGCCGATACATATATATTTTGTTAAACCTTGTATGGATCAACCAAACTCATAGTCACAGATTCACATGTGATAAGCTTATTAGCTCTTTCCTAAGTCTAAGATCTAGTTCCTAATTCCAATTCCAAATAAAAATTAAAAACGATTAATACAGCTTCTTTTTCCACTCTTCCTCCACTCTTTAATCACTCTTCTTCCTCCTCCTCCAGATCCAGCCCAAGGTATTTTATCAAAATGCCCCTCCTCCTCCAGATCTAAGCCCACATCAGTTTCCGAAACTCCGCTGCTTTAGAAAATCATCGGGAAATCGGGAAATGGCTTCTCCACCTGAAGCCACTTCCCGCCTAAACCAAATTCTCATCCCTACCCTCGACAAAATCGTCAAATCTGCCTCTTGGCGCAACGCCCATTCCAAACTCACCCACCAATGTAAATCTCTCCTTGACAAACTTTCCCAAAATACCCTCCCTGACAATTCCACGCCTGATTCCCCCGACTCATCTTCCTCCCTCCCCGGCCCTCTCTCCGACCTCTCCTTGGCGGACTCCGAATCCATCCTCAACCCTTTGATCCTCGCCTGCAATTCCGCCAATGTTAAATTCGCAGATCCTGCCTTGGACTGCATTCAGAAACTCATCAGTTACAATATCCTCACCGGCGAGGCGGATCGGAGCTCTGGTCCCTCTTCTAGGCTGCTTGCTCAGGTGATTGAAGCTGTTTGCAAGTGCCACAATCTTGGAGACGATAGCATTGAGTTACTGGTCATCAAGACGCTGCTTTCTGCCGTGACTTCCACCAGCTTAAGGATACACGGGGACTGTTTGTTGCAGATTGTACGGACTTGCTACGATTTGTATCTGCTGAGCAAGAACGTTGTGAATCAGACGACTGCAAAGGCGTCTCTTATTCAGATGCTTGTGATTGTTTTTAGGCGGATGGAAGCTGATAGTTCAACTGTGCCTGTGCAGCCTATTGTGGTGGCAGAGCTAATGGATCCAATGGACAAAATGGAGAGCGTAGTTGTGAATGATTTGAGCATGAACCAGTTTGTGCAGGGGTTCATTAGTAAAGTTATTGGTGACGTCGATGCAGTTTTAAATCCTGGGACACCCATGGCAAGTCAGAGAAATTATGATGGAGCATTTGAGACAACAGCTGTTGAGCATACCAACCCTGCAGATTTGTTGGATTCAACGGATAAGGATATGTTGGATGCTAAATATTGGGAGATTAGCATGTATAAAACAGCATTGGAAGGCAGAAAGGATGAACTGGGTGGAGATATCGGGAATATTGTTGAAAGGGATGATGATTTGGAAGTGCAGATTGGAAATAAGTTGAGGCGGGATGCCTTTTTGGTTTTCAGGGCGCTCTGTAAGCTGTCTATGAAAACACCACCAAAGGATGCAATGGCTGATCCCACTTTAATGAGGGGGAAGATTGTCGCATTGGAGCTGCTTAAGATTTTATTGGAGAACGCTGGTGCGGTGTTCAGGACAAGTGAAAGGTACCTGTTTGAGTTTAGTTTTTTTTTTTTTTTTTCCCTTCTTTTTCTCTTTTCTTTTTTTCCTTTTGCTGTTGTTGTTCAGGTATTTGTTTATTGTTTGTTGTCTAAGCCATGCATGTTGAGTATCAGTTTGACCATTGCATTTGCACTCATTTGAAATTTGGTATGATGGAATATTTTGTTTATCTGGGAAAAAAATGTAGATCAAAATTTGAGCTCGTCGTTTATAATGAAACTGCAAGTAGGTGTGCTGTCATCAGTGTTGATCCAGAATAGCCGGATTGTGACTTGCTAACTAAATGATGTGTACACCCTATGAATCCAACTCCCATACAAACACAGAGACATGCACACACATGCACACATTCACACACAAGCCAATTCAGTTTCAAGCCTGCTGTTTTTTCCTCTTCCAGCAGGCATTGTTAATAGAGTCGATGCGTAGCATATGACCTTGCTTCTATAGTTGCAGACTGAAGCAAATTCTAGAGGCCAAATGACCAATTCTGATTATGTTACATTTCAGCATTATAGTTGAGAGCTCCATTTTTCAGCATGAACTGCCTTTGCTTTGATCAGATAGATCCACACATTGTTCCATGATAATTTATCTATTTGGTTGGTATTGTAACCCAAAAATAAACCTTTGTTACATGCCTCCAACCTTACCTAGATATCTATCTACCATAACTATTTGCTTGATGTAGAACTCCTTTTGTCGAAGCTGCATGAAATTCTCATGTTACATCCCAACAATTTGCACCGTGGATATTATTTTTCCCACATAATACATGGTTAGATCTCCCAAAAAAAAAATGTATGCATAACTTTGATAAGAATGGAAAGAGGCTGGTAACAATTGGGGTTTCATTTCCACCTTAAAACATGTACATGATCATTGCTGTCAAAAATCTTAAAATCCTATGATTTGAATCCCGTTTCAAATCGAATCTGTTCCTTTGCGATTCGATTTATATTTCGATTCAAACCAAGCTAATACCGCACTTTAGAAAAACCATTCAGTCCATATTAATATATTCAATATACTTATTTGGGTCTACAATTTCAATTTTAATCATTTAAAACAAATTAAAATTGGAACAAGAGAGAAAATGATATTTTAGGTTTAGATGTAGAGTTTTAAACATCAAAATTAGTTTCTATGTGTGTGTAAACTTTAAAATATATGTTTTTTGAATCCACGATTTAAATCCCGTTTCGATTCATAGTTAAAACAGGATGTGCGTGCAGTTAGGCTGGTAACAATTGGGGTTTCCATTTCCTTATCGTCATCCTTTTAGTCACATGGCTTGACTGTGCGTGTGTGCGTGCACACAAACATATATTTAAATTGGCATCTAGGAGTACCAAACCAAAGTCTGTTACCCACAATTCGATTACCTTGGAACTTTGCTAGTTGTCTTTACACACACATGCACGTTGGTATAAATATAAATTTACATCTACACAAATGTACATATGCATTTGTGTGTGCGCGCGTGAAGCGGCACATAATTGTGGAAATAAGGTGCATGGTGGGCCAGTATCACATTTTGCTCCTATGAGCTGAAGCACATGACATGGCGCACCACGTTGTGTAAATGACTGATGTACGTTGAATTATGTGCCTATGATATATATTTTATGATATTTTTTCAAAATAATAGAAAAGTCTTTGTTGAATATTTTTTTAGTTAAAGCAATATAAATTTTAGATTAGTCTTGCTTCATTATTAGTGATGTATAATATTTTCAAAAATAGTAATTTTCTACTATCTTTTAACCATTGCACAATTTTCAGAAAGCATATCATTTGCCGCATCATGCGACAAAGATCTAGAATGGTTTTGCATCTTTATGCACCACTCAGGGTAAATGATACTAGGATGGTGTTCTGCTTACATTAAGTTTCGATCCCCACCGATCCCCCTCTTAATTTCCTATCCAATTTTGAAGTGATGTTTTTTCTACATACATGTCATAGGTAACAGTATCTTTACTAAATTTAGTATCATTTTTGAAAATTTAACCAATTCAAAGTAATACGCCTAAGCTAATACAGACTATTGTGTGATATATATGTATATATATATATATATATATATATATATATATATATAATCCATCTATTTGAAATGTAGTTTTGTAGGGATTCAGAAATTTCAAAATGATCTAAAATTTTATAAATATGATTTTGTATAAGCATCTACAAACTTTTTTCTTATATGGAGATTTCTAGATAGAAAGTTGAAGTGAGGGGTTTGAGGATTTTTAACTGGAGGATATGATCCGTATGGATATGCTTACTCAAAATTTACCTTCTTCTGATATGTTTTAGTCAAAATAATTTCATGCAGGTTTTTAGGTGCGATTAAACAGTATCTATGCCTGTCACTTTTAAAGAACAGTGCTTCAACTCTTATGATAGTTTTTCAACTGTCTTGTTCAATTTTCATGAGCCTCGTATCAAGGTTCAGACCTGGACTTAAAGCAGAAATTGGAGTCTTCTTTCCAATGATTGTTCTCAGAGTATTGGAAAATGTAGCACAGCCAATATTTCAACAAAAGATGATAGTTCTTAGGTTTTTGGAAAAGCTTTGCATCGACTCCCAAATTTTGGTAGACATTTTTGTCAACTATGATTGTGATGTCCATTCACCTAACATTTTTGAGAGGTACTGCATGCTTAATTCTTTCATCACTTATATAGTTTTATGTTAGCTAAGCATTGTTTTACTTTATTTTCCAATTTTTAAACTGCCATAAAGTCTAATCCATGATTCACATCAACTGATTGTAAGTTAGCATTTCACTGAACTTTATCAAGATCTCATTGTTTCATAAAACCTTATGTTATTACCCACATGGAGTACATGTATACCTAGTTATGCAAAATGCCGAAACTTTTTTTTTCTTTTCTATTAGAATCACGGGACCATCCGAGTTTTTATGCTGCCCATTCAATTTTAAAACAATTTCCTCATCCTACCATTCAGTAGTTCACAGTTGCAAATTTAGGAAACAGTAAAGCGGTCTGAATCAAATTTCATAAAGCTGAGATGGAATACGATCTTAAAGACAATTTTTAGAGAACCTGCCAAATATTTATTCATGGCTGTTATTTCTGATTTGCAATATGTGAGGAATTCAATCTACAGTTTTTTTTCCCTTTCATTCCATTTGTTGTTGTTACATACTTACTGTCCTCATTAAAGGATGGTAAATGGTCTTCTGAAAACTGCTCAAGGTCCACCACCTGGTGTGGCGACAACACTGGTGCCTCCTAATGATGTTACCATGAAAATAGAGGCATTAAAATGTTTGGTTGCAATTCTAAAGTCCATGGGCGATTGGATGAACAAACAATTGAGGATACCAGATCCGCTCTCTCCAAAAAAAATAGAAACTCTTACGAACAATGAGGAGGGTGGAAATGAATCTTTTGTGGCTAATGGCCATGGTGAAGATGCAGCTGAAACCATGAGTACAGATTCACATTCTGATTCTGCAAGTGGAGTCTCAGAAGCTGCATCTTTGGAGCAAAGGCGTGCATACAAACTCGAGCTTCAGGTAAATCATGCTATTTGAATACAAATCAGGTTGGGTCACCGGTCTTGACCTGCTAAGCAAATGCAAAATCCTGTACATATATGGGTTTACTTCACAAAAAAGTTCAGAAAATCTTACAATTTTGAATGTATGTGTGCACGAGTGTGTGAGCATGTGTGTGATTTTCTTTTTATATACTGCTTCCCGTACATGACTATTTTCTTAGATGGCAATTTTGTGTTTCATTTGGTTATATGTTTAATGTTTATAATTAATACATTAACAGTTCACTCATAGTGTGTTGAATTAACTTTAGTTTCTGTTTGTTGCGTGTCTTGTTTACATTCTCTAGTCTGTTTAAATATGTATGTATGCTTTTCTGTGAAACATAAGAGGAACAATGACCCTATGTTTATCCCAATAAAATAAACCATAATTGATATAATGGCCATGATGCAGGAAGGCATAAATCTTTTCAATCGAAAGCCGAAGAAAGGAATTGAATTTCTTATTCATGCAAATAAGGTTGGCGATTCACCAGAAGAAATTGCTGCATTCCTGAAAAGCGCTTCTGGGCTAAACAAGACACTGATAGGAGATTATCTGGGAGAAAGGGAAGAATTATCTTTGAAAGTTATGCATGCGTACGTTGATTCCTTCGAATTTCAAGGTATGAACTTCGATGAAGCGATCAGGGCCTTTCTGCAAGGATTTAGGTTGCCTGGAGAAGCTCAAAAGATTGATCGCATCATGGAGAAATTCGCTGAGCGGTTCTGTAAATGTAATCCGAAGACTTTTACTAGTGCCGACACTGCTTATGTTCTTGCTTACTCTGTAATAATGCTCAACACTGATGCACATAATCCCATGGTAAAAAACAAGGTCTGTAACCTATCTTGATGACTAATATTCTTTCAAATTGTCACTCACACACACACACACGCACACACACATACATACACACATACATACATACATACATACATACATATATATATATATATATATATATAATATGTATGTATGAGGAGCGCTCCACAACACCTCTCTTTTACAGCACCCCAAAAGCCCTCTATTGTAGGCCACATGTCTGCATTTAGGGGTGCTACACTGTTTGGGGTGCAATGGAACGCTCCCTATCATGTGTGTGTGTAGTATGTATTTATGTATAAAGGTTGTAAAAGTTGCTAGACAACAAACATGGATTAGAAATTAATCAAGGTTTAATAGGTGCTAGGCTTTTTTGATAAACTCATGCATTTTGGATAAAATTTCATTATTTTGTTTAGAATTACGTAATCCACAATGGATTATCGTGGATTCAGAAGCAACTATAGATACAATTGGTAGAAATAAACATTTTGATGCTTATAAGAGGTACGCACGCACACACACACACACACACACATCTATGTCTAAAATCCATTTTTGTTTCATGTCAAAGTATTGTATCCTAGGTACCTTTTTTAAAGACAATGCTTAAATGTACAATATATGCACCCACATTTGTACTCTTTCTTTTATAAGTTGCCAGTCTAGAAATATTTTTTCTACTTGTCAGTAACGTTCCTAGTTTCTAATGATTTACCTTATAATACGACTAATGTGTGCAAGATAACTGTATGTTACAACCCAAATAACCACATTTTCTGACATCATTCCCTATGCAATTTGGATATAAAACAGTGAAAGCGGAACACATAAATGATAGGTGGGACAAAACCATTGATAGCACAGGAATAGGAATAGAAGTGGCCTAAACATACGTAAGAAGTTAATGGTTAAGCAATTACCGGAACACATAATTTGACTGTTCTCTTAGAATACTTACTTTGCTTAGTTGGATGTAGATGTCAGCAGATGATTTCATAAGGAACAATCGTGGAATTGACGATGGAAAAGATTTGCCTGAAGATTACATGAGATCATTGTACGAAAGAATATCAAGAAATGAAATAAAAATGAAAGACGACGATTTAGCTCCTCAACAAAAGCAATCAATGAATTCAAATAGAATCCTAGGCTTGGATAATATTTTAAATATTGTAATTCGTAAAAGAGGAGATCAACTGATGGAAACAAGTGATGATCTGATCAGGCACATGCAAGAACAGTTCAAGGAAAAAGCACGGAAATCAGAGTAAGTTCATGCATACTCACGTATACATAAATACTTTCACACAAGCTTGCATATATGTACGGGGGAAACTCAGTAAATTTAGGGTACCATGATTTGTAGGTGATTCCACATATATTCAGAGCATCAAGTGCAATTAGGAAAGTAGTATGCTTGTGGACAGAGCATCGTATGAATAATCAGTCAGCTTATTAAATGAATTTATATTGTTAGTGACGAAATCACCCCTCTCATGCACACCATACACACATGGCAACCCAAATCACTTTTTGACTGGTCAGCAAGTTGATTAATTATAGCTAGCTTGGCATTTCCTTTACTTTGTGACCTTTATTATCTTGCCTAGAAATATTTATTAGGTTGCAAACAGAAGTTTCTAACGAACGGTGAGCATGTTAGATGATCACATTATATGTGACACACACATGTATTAAGTCAAAAGTCAGAAGTACAAAAATCATAAGTTATTATACTAAAATTTCATGAGCTCAGCTTTGATTTGTATTTAGCTGATAGGCAGTCGTGGTGTGGTGTCCATATTACATGCTCTGAATATATCCTGTCGACCTCCATGATCCATCTTAGTTGTATTAAAAAAAATTGTCTGATTAAAAAATCGTGAACCTCCATGATCTGTGAAATAATTTCACAGATCTTTTAATTTTATTATCTATCATAGAATTATTTGTATTTTTTTCCTGTAAGAGTATGCAATGGTAATAGGGTATAAATCCCGTAACGCAGTGGTAATAACAATTTTGCCCTCTGAAAATGGTAAATAGCCCGTTTGTGACCTTTAAATCCTTAAAAAAAAATTGCGTGTCTTTATCAATAAAATTTTGTGAGAGGTAAACTTCGAGATATGTGCAGTCATATCTTAACTGAATAAATTAGGTTGGCTCTAATACTGTTTTGAAATATTCAACAGGTCAGTATATTATGCAGCAACTGATGTGGTTATTCTGAGGTTCATGATTGAGGTTTGTTGGGCACATATGCTTGCTGCTTTCAGTGTTCCACTTGATCAGAGTGATGATGATGTAGTAATAACCCATTGTCTTGACGGATTCAGGGCTGCAGTTCATGTTACCGCTGTAATGTCTATGAAAACTCATAGAGATGCATTTGTTACATCACTTGCAAAGTTCACATCACTCCACTCTGCTGCTGATATTAAGCAGAAAAATATTGATGCAATCAAGGTTTGTGCATTTCAAATTTCTTGGCTAACCATTTATCTCTTCTCATTACTGTCTACTCAGTAATCCATGTTAGTCTGACAATTTAATGAGAGCTTACACTTCTATGTGCTTATAGTATGAACAAACAATTGTCTCAGTTTGTACATTTTATTTTGACATTCGCCTGGTAAGAATTTGGTTAGGGAGTTTTTGTCAAGCTTTTTTGTTTTGATGTTGAGAGAAGTTGTGGATTCTGTTTGGGCCATGTTGAGAGAAGTTGTGGATTCTGTTTGACCCTAAGCTATCAATAATTTTGTGTTTTGCCGTTGATTTTGATTTATTGTGCTTTACCATTGATTCTGGTTTTGAATTTTATTTTATGGTTTTGAAACTGGTCAAACTCCCCACTTGATTTAATCAATTAAACTTTTCCAAAACCTTTTGCATTGTAGAACTAAAAGGCCGTTACTAAATTTAGTGCATTGCTAAGGACACCATAATTTTTTCTTAGTGATATCACAGTTGAAAATAATCAGCTTCAATAAATTAGCGCACTTCCCAATAACAAAATCTTTGTCCATCACTCATTAATAATTCATTGAACTGTCTCTTCCACCTTCATCTATTTTCCAGCCTAACTTATTTTATCTCATCTATCTCTCTTTTGTATTTTTGATTCTCACTAAAACCCTAAAACCCACAATGCAGAAGAGAACAAATTGTTCAATTGAAGATCATTATTCTGTGGAGGAATGATGAAATCATGAAAAATAAAGGAGAACAAATTATTCGATAGATTTGTACGGTATACAAATTATTTAGACCTAATCAATGAACTTAGTCCTGATATTTTTTTTCCCGTCCATTCGGCTGTGTATAGGCATGGATTAAGTTTTCCACTGAAGTTGGATAGCCGGTTGGCTAATCGAATGAACAAACAGATTTTATTTTTTTGGGTGATTTATTATCTTCAGATGGCGGTTATAAGTTGTAGCAATATATTAACTATGACAATTTGTCATTGTACGTCTATTCAAGTAACCAAACAGAACACTGGAATACATACCTAAATATCCATGGCTAAGCTGTCTGCCACATCGACCTCTGGGACAGGTAGGCTGATTTTCTTATGATTAAGATAGGGTTTAGGGTTAAATGAAGAAGACAACGGCATGGAATGAAAATGATGGTGCCCTTTATTTGTGTCTTTGTGGTAGTATGAAATGCATTAGTGTTTAAGCATAGCTGGTCCTTAATCTGGTACTAGTAGTAAGCAGAAAGCATGGTGCCCTTACCCGCATGCTAAATTTAGCAGGGGGCAGTACTTCACATTTTAGCACATATTCTTACATAGTAAATTTAAAAGTGAAATTCTTCATTCTAGTGTGACATTTTTGTTCCCAATGTTTTTGGTGCTCTCATTTGTTTAAATGTTTTTTTTCTTAAAGCTTTCATGTATTTTATTCTTGGCTATACGGAATTATTGTCAAATAAAAAGTTATGTTTTCATTCAATTCAAAATTTTATATTTTTTGCTTATATCTTAGGCTAATTTTTAAATTTAAACAAAAAGTTTTCTTGACAAAATCGAGTATCAAATTGAAACCGAACTATTAAATTTAGAAGACATGCCCCTATAAGTATTAACCACAAGTTTATATCTAAATATTTGGTCAATGTGACAGGAGAGTGCAAGAACAAATATTTAAATAGAAACCTATCACTGATATCCGAGGGCTACAAAATGGTGCTACATAAAAGAGGCTATTGATCCTATTAATTTTATAAGATATATGCTCCCAATTATACACACACATGTATGCATGTGTGTGTATGTGCATATATTGAGGAGGGTTCTATGGCACCCCAAATAGTGAGTACGCCATTTGCCCCTTGATATCCACCATCCATTTATAATATAATAAGTAAGTGGGAGGTGAGAGAGTAAGTGGAAAGAGAGAGAGTGGAAAACGGGTGGTGGAAATCAGGGAGCAAATGGGGTGCTGCACTGTTTGGGGTGCCATTGAATGCTTCTCATATATATATATGTATGTATGTATGTATGTATGTATCCGTGGAAAATAGGTAGAATGACAAAGTTAGCAAAATTTTTAGCCAAAAGTATGGCAAGTTTTAAAATGTGGAGAAGGACAAGTTGTAGGGTAAAAGTGAAAATGGAAGTGGGCCCCCTGAATTCCACTTTTGCCTAATGTTTGTCCTTCTCACCAATTTCAAAACTTTGTATACTTTTGGCTAAAATTTTTGCTAACTTTGTCCTTTAACAGAAATTCCTCTATAAATACCGTGCATGTTTTCTTACTGTCTTTGTTTCTTGCAATTTTGGTGTTTTAGGGCCTGTTTGGTTTCGTTTTGAATTTCGGGTTTTAATTTTTTCAACTTCTACTAAGAAATATGAGAAAGTGTACAATTCTTAGCCATTGCGACGACCAATGGACAACGGAGGAGTTGGATTGTTTTCCGTACCTCTATTGCCTTTCAAAACACAAAAATTAAATTAAACTTGTTTTCTGCTTTACATGTTAATTTCATTTTTCAAACTTGTTTGTTTTCCAACAGTACACATGATGGACACACTTTTGTTTAGAAGAAAACACAAAACTAAAAATGTCTAGTCAAACGGGGAAATAGTTTCTCCATTTTGGAAAATAAATGAATAAATTACTCATACGAAGGTACACATTTCATCTTATAAAATTTAATGTCGTCCAGCCAGTTTTTCTATGTTTCTCAAGGTTTCAAGCATATTTTCTTGCAGCCTTTTTGTTCCATTCAATTTTCCATTTTTTAACTTATCCATATTCAAGAATAGTATAAGTAGATTACAAAATTACACATCTCATCGTATCATTATGATATTCTATTAAATACTGGACTATCTCAACAGTAGTCTTATCAATGATATACAACATTTGATGTGATCCAAACGTTTTTCTAATATCGAGTAAGAAACTGACTTTGTTTCAAATAGTAATCTTACTGTCATTTTACCGTTATAATGTAAAATCCGATGTGCCACAACCGTTCTTTTCCCATAATTTAATAGCCTATTTTTTGGGGGCCTCCATGTTCTTGCAATTTTTTTATTCAATTTATCCACGTAAGAGTAAATGAATAAATTACTAATACAAATGTATGCTATTTCATCCTACTCTTATAAAATTCAAGTCACAAATCAATCATCAATTTATTCTTTCTAGACGATGTTTCAACATCGAACGGTATGGCTATATTTTCGAAATATAACTTATGTTACTGTATTTCATATGAACCATGTGAAGCACATATCGCATACTGTATACACATAGATACTAATATAGTTTACTACTCATATCATAGGCAATACTCAAAATTGCTGAAGAAGATGGTAATTACTTGCAAGAAGCATGGGAACACGTATTGACATGCGTTTCACGATTTGAGCATTTGCACCTTTTAGGAGAGGGAGCTCCTACAGATGCTACATTTTTTGCGATACAACAAACGGAAATTGACCCAAAACAAGCAAAGTCATCATCAGTTTTACCTGTACTGAAGAAAAAAGGAGGTCACATCCAGAATGCACCTACAGCTGCAAGAAGAGGTTCATATGATAGTGTTGGAGTTGGTGGTCATGCTTCTGGTGCGGTTACATCCGAACAAATGAGCAATTTATTTTCAAATTTAAATATGTTGGAACAAGTTGGAATTTCCGAGGTGAACCGTATATTTATTCGTAGTCAGAAATTAAATAGTGAGGCAGTTATTGATTTTGTGAAAGCCCTTTGCAAAGTTTCGATGGAAGAGTTGCGTTCTACTTCTGATCCACGAGTATTTAGTCTGACAAAGATAGTTGAAATTGCGTAAGTAGTATTTTTATACGAAAATAAAAATCGTTGAATACTGTTATTATGTTATTTGCTTGATGTATATTTTTGAATGCCAGGGAATTTAACCAACCGAGTTTCCAATACAGTTATTGCCTTACGATTGTCTAAAGCTTCTTTCATCTCACCGCCCGACAATCATATTTTCATCAGTATATTAGTGATTGACGTACATGGATCTGTCTAATCATTATAGTTTTCTATTACAGGCACTACAATATGGATCGTATAAGGCTTGTTTGGTCAAGCATATGGCATGTGTTGTCTGATTTCTTTGTTACCATTGGCTGTTCAGAGAACCTCTCTATTGCTATATTTGCAATGGATTCACTGCGCCAGCTGGCAATGAAATTCTTAGAGCGAGAGGAATTAGCCAACTACAATTTCCAAAATGAATTCATGAAACCATTTGTTGTCGTTATGCGCAAAAGCAGAGCAGTCGAGATTAGGGAGTTGATAATCAGATGTGTCTCTCAGATGGTATTGACTCGTGTTAATAATGTGAAGTCCGGGTGGAAAAGCATGTTCATGGTTTGTACTTATCCATTTCTATATCTGTGGTTCTTTATCCTTTATCCTTTTTTTCTGAAAATTGCTTGATATAATATAGGTATTTACAACTGCATCGTATGATGAACACAAGAATATAGTACTTCTGTCTTTCGAGATTATTGAGAAGATTGTGAGAGATTATTTTCCATACATAACTGAAACAGAGACCACAACGTTTACAGATTGTGTGAATTGTCTTATTGCATTCACTAACAGTCGGTTTAACAAGGATATCAGCCTCAATGCGATCGGTTTTCTCCGTTTTTGTGCTGCTAAGCTAGCTGAAGGAGATATTGGTGTTAAGAACAAAGACAAGGAAAAAGATGGAAAACTAGATAGTCCCCATTTCACTGATAAGGAGGATCATCTACATTTCTGGTTTCCCCTTTTAGCTGGTACGATATGCTGATCCTGTACTATTGACTTTTTATCTCAAAAGTCTCTTTACAGTTTGATGCTGATTATGCCTCCTTGGGGCGACTTTTAAATTGTGAACCCCATCTGAGCATGTTGAATAGATTTAAAGTCGTGTGTATGTGTGTGTGTGTGTCTATATCATTGTTTTAAAAAATCCGCCTTGATACTCGCTCGAGGAGCGCCTCGAGAAAATAAGAGATAAAATGCCTTGAGGCGTATTCTATGTCATCAAAGCCCTTGCCTAGGCGCGCCTAGGCTCCAACAAAGCCTTAGGCCCCAGCTTGGGGCTTTTTTACCTGTTAAGGCGCCTATGATGCATGAGGCGTTAAAAAATCCCCAAAGGCGCTCGCCATGTGAAGCGCCAAAAAAGCACGCTTTTTGCAACATTAGAGTGTAAATTGAAAATTTTAGCATTTGGCTCCAATAGGAGACCAAAAATCCAACATGCTAAGAAAATTATACTTGCTAAATTGTTGATTTTGAGCATATTCTATAAACGAAAGGCAGCTTTTCTTTCGTCAACCTGTTGAAAAGAAAAATCATAAATTTCTTTCGTCACATCGTCCTAAAAACACCTAGTTCAGGGAAGGTTAAAAATCTATTTAAGACTTTACGTAATGTTGTTTTTAGTTTCTTTATTTTAAGTATTTTATTGTTTGTAAACTTGAGTTGAATGACTTTGCACATTCTTAGTTTGATTTATGTTAATTGTATGATGTTTTCTTCTTCTAGAAATCATAGTTATCAAGGCGTGCCTAAGCGTAAAAAAGCGCAAGGCTCATGGCTTGCGCCTTTTTGCAGTTTGAAGCGCTTTTTTTTGGCTAAATTCAAATTTTTGTTTATAAACAGTTAAATGAAAATTTTGATTGTTCAACAAATTATAAAACATTGTTTAAATTTTAAATCTTATTAATAAAATATGTAAATAATTGAATGAATTATAAAATATGGTTTAAAAATTAATTTGTAGTTAGTAAAATAGCAGATCAAACTCATTTAAAAGACACAAAAAAGCCCAAGGCTCAAAAAAGCCCCAGGCTCAATGCTTGCGCCTTAGCGCCTTAACTACTATGCTAGTAATGCATTTATATTCCGTTTTTATATTAAAATTTGTATTTTATTGCATTTTCTAAATGCAGTTTTTTAGCTGAAAACTGAAGAAAAAATGTCACTCAAGGCGCCCAAAAAAGTCATAGGCGCAAAAAAGCGCTAGACGAGGGTCTGGGCCTTTTTCGCCTTGACAACTATGGGTTTATTCCAAAAAGTTTTTTATCTCTAAAGTTTACGCCTCAACAATTTGAGGCATACAAAACGCATAAAACGTACGCCTTACACGCTTCAAACAGTTGAGGCATATGACTTGTTTTTTTAATCTTTAGTTGCAGATATTGACATTGATAAAAGTCATTAAACTTTAATTATTTAATGGAAATAAAAAAGTCAACTTAAAAGAGATAAATAAAAAATAGTTTTTTTTTTTACTTTTCAAATTCAATATTGACACGATCAAATAAGATTGTTGATGAAATAATGATCATGAGCTATGAAATGAATTTTCTCGTTGTTATTTAATGAACATTTTTCAATCAACTTTGTTAAGTCTCGGAATAATTTTTGCATATCAATTTGAATTGATAGAGCGTATCAAAATTGGAGGTTGATGGAATCTTCAAATAGTTTTAAGAAATCAAAATTTGAGTCATATGAGTTTCGATTATTTATTTTCAATCAATAATAGAAATATATACTTGGTAAAAGTCGAATCTTAAATTATTTGTTTTTCATTTTGCATCAGGTAATTTAAAATGTCAGAATATCTTCATTTGTTTTGCACTTTATTTTTATCCGAAAAGCTTACGCCTCAGTGTTTCGAGGCTTACGTCTCGCCTCGTAGACTTGAAATCGCCTCATGTACGCTTTTCGCGTTTTAAAACTTTGGTCATATATCCATTGCATATACAATGCCATGGACTGGTGCAAAATTTGTTGTGACCAGTACAAAATCAATTGATTCTTGATAAATAAACACGCAAGATGAAGCTAAAATGATGTTTGATTCCCCCTCCCTTTCCCTTTTCTTTTTATGGCTTGAATAACCGATAGCCAAGTTGATAACAATAAAGAACTTGTGTTCTGCTATCCTGTTTTATGCACCTAATAATAGGATGTAATTGTGATAATTTGATATGTACACGGTATAATAAGAAAATGGTGGATTACATGTCCTATAATACTGTTACTCGAGTGACAAGCCTTTTTTTATTGGTCAAGTAATGTTTGTTAAAAGAAAAAAGAAAAAAAACTCGTTCATAGTTCATTTGCTAGCTAGCAGAAGCTGTCTTTTGAGTGCCACCATAAATTTGTCTCCCTACAGTTAAAGATAAAACCACAGGGATATTGTAGGGACTGCTTTTGCAGAATACGCACCCTATATTACATGAACTGAAGAAGCTGAATTTCACCGGAGGATCGTGCATGAATATGATTATAAAAGAGGTCTAAATATATAATGTCATACTAGGGTATTGTATGATTGAAATTTAACTTCAAAATATTCCATCTTCTTGGCTGCAGGATTGTCAGAACTAACTTTTGACTTGAGGCCCGAAATAAGAAAAAGTTCTTTGCAGGTGCTGTTTGATACATTACGAAATTATGGACATCATTTCTCCTTGCCATTATGGGAAAAAGTGTTTGATTCGGTTCTTTTCCCAATATTCGACTATGTTAGACATGCCATAGACCCGTCTAGTGGGAGCATGGTTAGCCAAGGCTCTGAAGAAAATTCTAGCGAACTTGACCAAGATGCATGGCTTTATGAAACTTGCACACTGGCTCTCCAATTGATAGTTGATCTCTTTGTGAAATTTTACGACACCGTAAATCCTCTTTTGAGAAAAGTTCTAACATTGCTAACTAGCTTCATCAAGCGGCCCCATCAAAGCTTAGCTGGCATTGGTATTGCTGCTTTTGTTCGGTTGATGAGCAATGCTGGGTCTTTATTTGTGGAAGAAAAATGGCTTGAGGTTGTTGTATCTTTGAAGGAAGCTGCCATGGCGACTCTTCCTGATTTCTCACTCTTATTTTCTGAATCCGATCTCGATAATTTAGTCAGAGAAAAACTCAATTCTTCTGCTGAGTCTACAAATGAGGAAAATGAAGAGTCAAGCGATGATTTAGAGGCCTTAAGATCGAGAACTTTATACTTCGCCATTAATGATGCAAAATGTCGAGCTGCTGTTCAACTTCTACTGCTTCAGGTCAGTATATTCTCTTGGATGCTTAAATTTGACATCATTGTATTATAACATCATAGCATATTATCTGCCTTTGTAGTTGGCTTAATCTGATAATTCTTTCCAGGCTGTGATGGAGATATATAACATGTTCAGAGCTGAATTGTCATCAAAAAACACGATCATACTATTTGAAGCTCTTCATTCTGTGGCATCGCATGCTCATAAGATTAACTGTAACACAGAGTTGAGATCGAAACTATTAGAGTTAGGCCCGATGACCCAAATGCTTGACCCGCCTCTGCTTCGTCTTGAAAACGAATCTTATCAACTCAGCCTGACTCTTCTACAGAATGTCATAACAGATAAATCTATTGATGAAACTGACAAAGAAGTCGATAATTGCCTTATTACCCTTTGCATGGAAATCCTTCAAGTCTATCTTGATACCGCAAAATCTGGAGCACACAACCAAACCCACTGGCATATACCGATAGGTTCAGGAAAAAGAAAAGAACTTGCATCTCGAGCACCTATTGTAGTATCTACTTTGCATGCTATACAAGCTTTGGGAAATGATTCATCGGAAAAGAATTTGGCACTGTTTTTTCCATTACTGGCTGGCCTTGTAAGCTGCGAGCATGGATCGAATGAGGTACAGGTTGCACTTAGTGGTATGCTGGCTACCTGGGCTGGTCCCATTCTTCTTCGATCTTGTTAATTTTGTTGAAGGATGCTTACTATTTTTATACAGCGAGGCATATGTAAGTTTAATTTTCTCTTGTTTATTCTTAGAGTTTACTGAATCCATGTGTTATGTCATATTGTAGATATTGTGTGCATGAATGTCTAGTTATTTTTATTTGAATTTTTGGAACATTCATTGATTTACGTGGATAATTCTGGTGTTGCAGTTTCAATTAAACGGTTATGACATTATGGTCATTACATGTTTTGTTGTTTTTCTTCTTTCCTTTATCGTCTTTGTGCATGTTTAAGCATAATAACGTTTGGTTCTTCATGCGTAAGGTCATTTAGAATTTAGATGTGTATGTTGTTGCCTTCTGATTGCTAGTTTGAATGTATATATATATATATATATATATATATATATATATATATATATATATATATATATATATATATATTACAATACATGCTTGTATGGATGTTGTATCTCTGCAATATGTTATCTCTGTAAGTAGGCAATAACTCTCTTACATAGATTCAGTTGAAAGTAAAAATCAGATAACAGGTGAAACTATATTTGATTAATTTTCTTGACAAACAAAATCATAATATTTGAAAAGAAAATTTGAAAATGGAATGCCATAGAACCGAGGAGAGTAATTTACGAACTTAATCACCGTTTGAAAAAAATGTTATTTAAATATTCATTTAATGGTATAATGGGTGCAACAACCCTTAATTTTCTACTATTTAAATTATTGAATTTATTATTATTTTGATTATTATTGTGGTTTGAAATAGAATCCAATAATTTAATTATATAAATTATATGATGGGTGTAACAACCCTTAACTTTCTACTATTTGAATTATTGAATTTATTATTATTATGGTTTGAAATAGAATCCAATAATTTAATTATATAAATTATACAATGTGAACTTAATTAACATGATTAAATAATGAATTTGGACTAGTTATTGTATTGATATATACGAAACTATGATTTGGTTCGTATTAATAAATATTGAAATTAGAATTAAATATTGAAGTACTGAAATGAAATTGAGTTCATATATAATTGAAAGTTAAATGAATTTGATAAATAATCAAAATTGGAATTCAAAATAAATGAAACTGATTTATAAAATTGGTTTAAACTCTAGTTTGATTAGAATGAAACCGATAAACCTTTGAACTAAATTTAATATAAATAATTGAAAATTGAGAATTTTATAAATTTAATTAACCTGTTTAAATAACTATTTTGCAAACAATATCAGAATTCGATGAAATCTGTTTCATCGGATCCGAAATTGTAAATTATTGTCAGTTTTCAAGTTCCGTGTCAATTGGAGTTGCGTGATCGTGCGCGATATCAACACGTATCGATTAATAATTTGAGATTAAAATAGTCATTTTTCAAATGATCTTGGATTTCGACGAAACCTGTTTCATCGAGTCCAGGATATTGAAGTATAGCATGATATAAAATTTTGTGGCTAACAGAGCTTTTATATAGTCGTATGCATGTGAAATGCTACACGGGATTTTGAGTGAATATAATATTAAAATAGATAAAAATCTGTTCATTATAAATATGTCATGTTCCATCTTATAACCTAATTCACTATCCCAGTAGAAATCAAAAGCAAACCGCTATGTCAATCTACCTTCAACTAATTAAATAAAATCCTATACTCCATGAAATCAAACAACAATTTATTCGTTGAAGTCGTAACAACAAGAGCTTCACATTCATACCCTTATAGAGAGGTGCGACTATCATCGAGCATCGGCCATTATTCAGGGTCGTGACTAGGTTCGGATTTTTGATCTATATTGGGATTAATTCGTGAATTTAATATCGTATTTGAATTCGTGGTGGAAAAGAGCATCGCATGGTGAAATTTGATGAGATTTGACGACAAAATATGTCGATATCTGAAGTGTAGCCGTGGGCATACGGTTGAGGTCTGCATTTCTTGGGATGGCTGAACTTGAGGTGATGGTGATGGAGAATGAGACTTTGCGAAGTTTGTTTGATCTGTCGGTTCGAAGAATCGTTGTGTATAGAGAGAGATAAGGTAGAGAGAAGATGCATTAAGGTGGGTTCGATTTTTTTGCGTGCTGGGAGCGAATGGGTGGGAGAGAAGACGGAAGGATGATGTGGCATGGTTGGATTGGGTGAGGAAATTATTTTATTATCTAATACATATTTGAATATAAATCTTAGAACGTGAGTAACTTTCTCACACAAAGTAAGATTGATGCACGGTTTTTTTTGTTGAGATCGTATCGAAATTCCGGACGATATGGAGTTGGTTTGGTTGGATTTGGAAACTATTAAATTTTGGGCCTTTATTTGGATTTCAAGCAGGTTTAAAACCAAAGCTGAATGATTAAACCCACTCACGCTTAACTAAAATATTTGATTGTTAGTTAAATTAAAATCACGTTATGATATGATTGTATTAACTGTTGATTGATAGTTAAAAATGTATATTAGTATGATTTAATTTAATTGTTAGTTTAAAACTTTACAGTTAGGTTAAAATTGAAAATTAATTGCTAATTTAAACCTAACACCTGATAACTAGTAAACTGGTGTGATATTGAACTGTTTGTATGAATTAATTTTGATGGATGCCTTGGATTGATATGTTTGATATATTGATGTATAATTGTGTGATTCACCCTATTATTCACCCTTTTTATGTATGATTGTTGTTTGTGTTGATTAATCCCAACTATTTACCCTAGATGTTATAGGCATTAAATAAACTCGGGATTTATCATTGAAATAAATTAAGAACATAGCTTGAAATGATAAATACCTATGAACCCTGATTTGGGTTGAAATGATATATATCTATTCCTGAAATACTAAAATTAATTTAAGCATCACTTGGCCCTAGGATAGAAAATTATATACGGACACCAGTTGGTTAAATAAAATTTGTTTTTAATCTTGAATTTTGAAATATTGTTTTAAAGGCAATATAAATGGTGTTTTATATTTTTATTTCCTTTGAATTTAAACTTTGAATTTTGAATTTTAAAGGGTAAAGGAAATTATTTAATGTTGTAAACCGAAGCTAAAAACTTGAAATTGAATATAAGTTGAACATATTGAAATTGAATTGTTTATCCATCTTTGAAACTAACTTGAAATTAACTTGATTGAAAGTGATATTTGAATTATGAACTGGAGATTATTATATATTGAAATAACTCAAAATGATAATTCCAATTGGAAACTTCAAATATCTTAATCGAACTGTTTGAATTGAATTGAATTTGAAATGACTGTTGATTCGAGATGAAAGATTGAAATTGAATCGAACTGATTTGAAATTGGAATATGACTTCACGTTTATTTAAAATTTAGAAGAAATAATTCTAAGTCAAACTATAATATTTTAACCCACTATATAAACTATTTTCTAAATAATTATTGAACGTTATAAACTATTTTTTTCTAACACATATATATATATATTAACTATTTTACTAAATTACTTTAACTACCAACTGTTTACTTTCTATACTACTTTAATATGTAGCTATATGTATTTAACCAAATTTCATAAATCCCATTTTTAAATTCAAACTATTTATGTATATATATTAAAACTTTTTATGTACTAACTGTTAAATTTTCAAACTATTTCAGATATATCTAAACTATTTTAATATACAAACAAATTCAACTATTTTAAATATTCAAATGGTTTTAAATTTGAAATCGTTCCTGTATTCTAAGTTTAGATTTTAGATAGAGACTTCAATTATGAAGGTATAATCTATTTTGGATATGAAATGGTTTTAAAGCAAAATATAATACTTTAATATGAAGTATGAACCATTTTGAAATGTAAAAGAACCACCGTTGTGAAATAAGCGTTTGGTTGTTAAAGACATCGGGATCAGATATTATCATACTCTCTGCCAATACCAAAAACCACTTTAATAACTGTGCATGTGGTGGAGAATCTAGAATGAAGTAGGATGGTTTTGCGAACACTACTGAAATGAAGTAAGAGAACAATGGTGGATATCCTTGACCATCGAGCCATAAATAAAATGACTAAAATATGAGCTATACCGTGACCAAGTGGGTTAGCTACCCCTATCGACAAAAATTCTTCCCTGAATATTATAGTTCCTCAGTTTGATTGATGCGCATCCTTGATTTTGAGAGTGTTGTTCGAGGTAGGCAGTGGTTGTGGCTATGTGTTACCACCAGTCCAGCAGTGCAACTGGTAGATTCCTTCCTCGATTACCGCCTCATATGCCTTGTCTAATTATCCTAATCGGCCCCCCTATGATTTTGATTCGACGTTGGAGTGCTCCCGGATGCCACCAACTTATAATGGGTTTACAATACTGTATAAACTACAGCGTTCATAAATGGTGAAAAGGTAAAAACGTAATTTGCTTACTCTATTTTCAATAATATATTTAATCATAGGCGCTATTATAATAGCGTATTTTATTATATAGTATCTAGTTTAATGGATCCCTAGGAGATAGAAATTCCTGTAACATCTCTTAAGTTACTGCACTTATGAACATATTAGATATAAGGTGTGAATTACCTTAAGCATATCTGGCGCTATGACACTCTTACTATCGCATGGCTTTGATATGACTAATATGAGAATATTTTAGTTCTAATGCTAATGTTTTGTCTTTTCATTTGTAATCGGGTCAGCCTGAATTTTCCATTTACCGAAGATCTCGTTATGAAGATGGAGCTTGAAAGACGTACTTGTTAGTATTATCCTGATGCATTTGTTGGTATGTTTTGTGATAGTTTAACTCTGACAATTGTTGTAAAGTATAATCAAATGTTTGTTAACAACTTCATGAACTGCTATTTGTTTATTATATTTGGTCCTTCCAATGTGAGATTCTGTGATTGTTCTTCTTTCTTTCTTTTCTTATATTTACCCAATAACTATTTGTGTTTTGGATTTGTTTGGGTCAGCATGTATGGATTATTGTCGACTTGAACGGTCAAAATGCAGTTTGTTACAATTTGGTATCAGAGCGTTGGTTTAGCGATAACCTTGGCTCTATTTGGGGTTAACTCATGACATAGGGTAGTAATACCCTTGAATGAGTTTGAGTTTATATAAGAGAACATGTAATTTCGATATAAGAGTTGTCTTGTATTGTGTTAATTTGTTTCGTTGAGTATTTGTGAATTCAGATCAGTACATGGGACGTCAAGACACCAACAAGGATTTCTAAACACTCGAGTAGGACAGATCGACTCAATATTGTTTTGGATTACATTTTATATAAATAATTATTTTTGAAATTATTAATTTTGATTATATTGGTTATTAGGAGAAGATAATATAAAATTATCATCGTTTGTTGTTCGATTAGTCAATATCTCTAACTACTGACTATCGAAGGATTATAAGAGAATGAGGTTTTGTAAATATGTGATAATAAAATATAATTAAATAAAAGAATGAATTTAAATTAGGATTTCAGGATTTAAATTTGGGTGCTTTTGAAAAATCATTTGCAAATATTTTGAAAAAATGCTAGTATTATATTGAAATATTTTGAATAAAGATTGCTTTTAAATGACTTTAGAGGGAGTAAGTGTATATTCCCCTCTTATCTCTGGGAAATGACTTCAGTGATCAGTGTACACGTCATTGATGTTTATTTTTGAGAGTTTGAGTTGGGGTGACCACTTGGAACTTTCATATCTTGTTTTGAGAAAAGCGAATTTTATTTGAACCTTTTAAAGTATGGGTTGATATGAAAAGCATATATTATATTATTTAAAAATTTAATTTGGAAATAACCTAAAGTTTGAGTTCTTATGTTCTTTAATAATTAATGAATTTTAAATTATTGAAATGAATTAAAACTTAGTATTTAGAAACTTATGAATTGTGAAATAAGAAATTGAACCTAAGAGAAATAAATTGTATTAAAAGCTCTTAAAAATTTGAAAGGTAAATAAACAACATCAATGAAATAAGTTAATAAAGTGAATTATTAGATTTGACTTAACTTGAGGAAGTTAATGGAAATGAAAAAAGGGGAATTGTTAATGAAATAAATTAATGAAATGAGTAAAATGAAATAGAGATTTTATACAATATGGAATGAAGCTAAATCGATTAAATAAGAGGCACTAAATCGAAATAGGTAAGTTGTATAATACTCTATTACTGAAACACCACACACACTTTTACATCATCCATATGAGGATTACATTAAGAAATATGTAGCGTACATGTATAAATAACATTACAGAGACTAAAATTCATAAGACAGAATATATGGAAACACATCGGAAATTAAAACTTGAATCAAAACACAATTGTCATAACATCATGAAAATATCCATCATTATAGAAACTCGTAACCGTCTCATAGAAAATAGAACTACCTTAATCGGAGTACAATATAAAGTCATCCCCCTCAACATCAGTAACAATAACCAGAAGCATATCAAAAGTGAAACAATATATAAATACGTGAAAAGTGAATCAAGCAGAATTCCTGTTGAACCAAATCTCTATAAACTTTGAGTTCCTCTACCCCGTGAACCTAAGGGGAGAAGGAAGAGAGAAGGAAAAATGGAAACTAGTCAAACATAAGTCCGGTGAGTCCTGTAATTACTAGCACAAGTACTATAAAAGGAAGTTTAGGAAGAATAACGGTTCCAGGAAAGGCACAAAGGTAGAAAATAAAGCAGTGGAAAGATAAGCATGGATAAAATTAATTGCCTTCTCATTTATATCATTGCGATTTTTGCATCAAATTACTATAAATCATGGTTAGGTTGTAACCTAATTTCCACCCATTGATTGGCTCCGATACCATAGCGTGATAACCTATTCCCAGTATGGGCCTCGGGTTTATCAGGTCTGACCCCATCAGCTTTAAAAGTCATAGCATTTATCACAGACGTTACAACGTCTTATCTTCCCTAATCGTGTGATGCACGCTCATCACTCCATCAGAACGTGCCTACCTACCTTGTTTGGACCTCTTAGTACCCAATGCAGAAAAGCATACCCTAGCATCCTCGTATGAGACCTCCATAGAATGATAAAAGGAATACTTCCTGATATGGGTCCCCAACCAAAAATACAATTTGACTCAAGTTATCCCTAGACTTGGACCCTATTATTTAATTTATTATTGTTGACCTCCTACTAAAATAGACCCTCATAGTATTGTCATTGAATGCCAAGGCCACCATAGAATTATCGTTGATCACTTAGCTACCTAGACCCCCATAAAATTGTTAACGAACGTCAAGGCCACCATATATATGTCTAGTAAATGGGATAACCTATGCCGACTATGGTCTTGGGTTCATCAGGCCCAACCCATTCAATGGAATTGACCTCCTACTAAATCACAGTTGTGATAACCTATGCCGACTATGGTCTTGGATTTATCAGGCCCAACCCATCATCTCTAATGGACATAACATTATTCACAGGAATTACAACGTCTTATTTTCCCTAATCGGAGCAATGCAGACTCATTACCCCACTGGAACATGCTCGTAACCACCTTGTTTGGACCCCTTACTACCCAGTACAGTATAAGCGTGCCCTTGCTTCCTCCTCGTGAGAGACCACCATGGTGTGATAAAGGAAATACTGCCTGATACGGATCCCCGACCAAATATGCAATTTTACTAAGGTCACCCCTAGACTTAGTCCATAATTTAATTTATTATCGCCAAGTTTTTGAAAACTATTTTCAAAAAGGTTTTAAAAAGGCAATACTGCCGGTCGCTCTACGTCGTCGTTCCTCCAGGCCGACCGCCGCCGCCGTCCACCCCTCCGCCAGCGCACGCCATCTCTGCGACGACCCCCTCCTCCTCGTCGACGCTGGCGCTCTCCCCCACCCATCCTCCAATCGAAGCCCAATATGCCCAAACCCCAACCCCGACCGCCTAACGTCCTCCAGTGCCACCGCCAGCCCCAGCGCCACTCCCCAATGCCTCAGCCACCCCGTCGTCTGTCCAGCACGCCCTCTCCTCCCTCCCTCTCTCTCTCTCTCTCTTCGTTCTTTAATCCTAGCCCCAAATTTGCAACCCGCTGCCACCGTGATGCAACCACCCTCCTTCGCCACCTAAAGCCTCCACCGACCACCTCATCCGCCGATGAGTTTTTCTTTTCATTTCTATTTACTTATGTAATTAAAAATGTGGTTTTTATTTAAATAAACTTGTTTTGAAAATGTGATTTTCATTGAAATAACCTTGTAAAATATTATTTTTATTTAAATGGCTTTGGATTAAAAATATGATTTTTATTATATGAATAATGATATAAAAATATGATTTTATTATATGAATAACAATACAAAAATATAATTTATACATATATATAGTAGTGAAATAAAAATATGATTTTTAGTTATATAAAAACACGACATTTTGTTATATAAAAATATAATTTTTAGTAGATAAAAATATGATTTTTATTGTAGCTATAAAATAATTTTTAGATAGATAAAAATACGATTTACAATATATATATATATATATAAAGGTTTGAAATTACGATTTTTAAATATGTAAACATCATATTAAAAATGTGATTTTTACTATGAACAGCGTGAAAAAGATTGCATTGGAATTTCAGGCAAATCCAAACTTTTCATAAATTCAGAAATAAAACTGGTGGAGTGGAAACCAAAGGTGAGAACTTCTCACTCTAATTTTTTTTACAGTTAAATATATACTAGGATACAGACGGTGCTTAGTAACACCCGACACCTTTGATTGAAACTATGGATGTTTGGTTTTTTGTTTTGATTGATTTGTTTATTTGAATTTGGTTTGGGATGTGAGTTGAATTGATTAGAATTGGTATACGTATGGCGCAAGCCAGTATTAGGCGAGGGATAAGGCTAGACCTTATTCTGGTTCTAGTATCGCGCTGTTATGCTGCCAAATTTCAAAAATATGTTAGAACAATAAAAATATCATTTATATTGTAGAAATGAACTGAATAAAATATTCATATGTTGAATAAAATATTTTATCATTAAAAATAATAATTTTTAACGTATATATGAGCGGCATAAAATTCTCTGGAGTTGAAAATAAATATTCATTTACAAATCGGACGATTTGTTTATGTACACCCATTTAACTGATATAGATTGGGACGATAAATTTTACACATCGCCCAACTGCATAAATATTATTCAGTATTTGTTGGTTGAAACCCCACACGGGTATTGGAATGATATTTGACGTACACTAATCCCAATTGTTTAGTTGTATGTCAATCGATTGGTTGATAGGCTGTTGTAAGCGTTAATTATTTATATTTAATGCTTATGTAGTGTAGAATGCACTCTGGATGATGGATGATTGTTTATCATTATTATTATATACATGTGTTGTATAAAATCCATATAAATAACATTATATGGTAATTGACCGTGTTTGATTCCAATTCAGAAAAATGAATATTTTAAAATAACGAATATTTTTAAATAAGGAACATTTTAAAATAATATTCAATAAAGGATTAAAATCTGATTTTGATGTCAAATTTTGGATGGACATGAAAATATTGAAATATATAAAGTCGTGTTCTTTAGATTTGCACCATTTTAATGCGAACGATACTTATATCGATTTTATTCATTTTTATAATGAATATGGAAAAGGAAATGATTTCAAAATCTGATATTTTGAAAATATTATCATTTATATATTATCATGATATGAAATATTCAGTTTTGATTTAAAATTGGAAATGAAGTTAGAATCGTTTTAAAACGAATTTATAAACGATTTATAAAATACGTTTTAAATGGAAATCGATGAAACATATATAATATATATATTATATATATTTAATGGCCTATATAGAACGCGCCGCGCCACGACCGTTCATGAATTTCGAATATTGACTTCGAATTGACATTACGGGAGATCCGACCTTCGGATTCTCCTAAAACCGGAACCGTTGGGTTCGTATCGGAAACAGCTTTCCAACGAATATAAGAGATTTGAAATCTAATAGTTGGATTTGGAATTATATCCAAATCAAATTTGGAAAAGGTCGATGTAAGTGCAATTCGATGACTATTTATGGAAATCGACAGAAAATGCCTTGATAAAATTATCAAAAATACTAATAATTTATGTAAAATCATAATAAATGATTTGGAAAGAATTTGGATGAAAAATTCCACGTTTGTAAGGATAAAAATATATTTTTATCGAAATGAACTAGTTTATAACTAGAATAATAATCCAATTATTTTTAGAAATAAATTAATTGGATTTGAAATGGTTTTAAAATAACCAAGATTTTCCAATAAATAAATTGGAATGGAAATAATCTTCGGAATATTTCGATATTGGATTCCGTGATTATACGGATATTGTTATGGGAAATTGGAAGATACAGATATCGTTATTCCCAATACGATATCCGTTGGTTTCAGAATTTGGTATTGAATATAAGCCGATATAATTTCTATTTAGAGCCTTGTATTTGATATCAAATTGGACTTTGGGTTCGTCGTGAACAATGTCTTAAATAACACTGTTCTTAAACCCATTTGAGAAAAGAATAAATCTTTAATTTAAGATTTAGTGAAGTTTACCAATTAATTAATATTTAGGTGTAATTGAATTGAAATAGGATTTTTGGGTTTATCGTGAACGTTTTTTTAAATAACACTTGTTCTTTAACCTGATTAACAATAAAGAGATGATTTGGAATTTATAAATCTTTTATTAATATTTAGTGAAAATTTTCCAAAGTAAAGTTTTCCAATTTAGTATAATAAATTAGAATTGAATGGAATTCGATTTGGTAATAATTGAAGTGAGTTTTTATGGAGGAAGACTGTTAATATATATGGAATTTAAAAGGCTTTGTCTTTATTCCATTTATATTATTAGTCGGTTACGGAAATTGATATCGATTATATATTGATCTGTTTTCCGTGAATATTCCGTAATTAACAAAATGGAATTTTGGGTTTATTGTGAACTGTGTTTTAAACGACATTGGTACTTTAACCCAGTTAAAGACAGGATCACATGTCTAACATTGTATTTCGAGCTGTATGGTTTATCTCTGCTAAATATATATCTATTTGGTGGCAGAGAATTTATTCTCTTGCTTAACACCCTTCTCTGCGACGTACGAGCTTAGAGGTTATATATCGGCAGAAATCAATAGTATGGTGTAGATTATCCATGTGGCACTTTTGATTTCCCAAAGTTAAATAATCATTAATATTGATTTTTGGGAAGATTAAAACTAATTGAAGTTTTAATGAATCATTAATTAGATTGAAATGTGAATGATATAATTTAAATTATCAATTTTGGGAAATGATCGAGAATGGAGTATTACCAGTTTTACTCCAAGCGATAGTTAAATCTTTAATTAGATTTGAACGGGAAATGTTTATTAATTTTACCGATAACACCGTGGTGTTAGATATGGAGTATTACTTGTTTTGCTTCATGGAATGAATAGGTTGGGATTGGGAAATAAAATAAATGATTACTTCGGTAAGGTTCACTAATCCCGACTGGTTTGGAAAACCTTAATTTGGTTTAATTTGTGAAAAGAATATTTGAATAAAATAATATTCTGGATTGGAATGAGGCTTATGTTGTGTGTTTATATCACTTGATTATAATGTACGCGGGTTATTCGGAAAGAAAGGGTTTATACCCATTCTGAATAACTGATTCGACGAAAAGTTGACGATGAAGATGGTGGTTGAAGACCGGAGTTCTTCACATCGTTTGGATGATAACTGATGTCTTGAATGGGATGTACACCCAAGATAAGGTAATAAGTGGTGATCGTCCAGAAATACTTGGAGATCGACCAGATATGCGAGGACCTCTCTCCTGTATTGGACATATGGTATGAGGAATAAGGTGCCTCCGGTTTCGTTCAGGCCCAGAACGAACTAGTAAATGGATGTGTGTCAGACATTGGATTTTATTCTGTGTTGATTGATCTCTATTAAATATATATCTGTTTGGTGGCGGAGAATTTATTTTCTTGCTTAACACACTTCTTTGAGACGTATGAGCACAGAGGTTATATATCGATAAACATCAGTCACATGGCGTGAATTGCCTGTTTGGCATGCTGAGATGCAAAGATCAAGGCTTCTATTGAAAAGCAGAGTCTTGTTGTTGATGATCAAAGCACGACCTTAAATGGCATAGCTTTGTGTATAGCGTTAATTCGCGAGCCTCACACCTCAGTATGAGTCAAAAACGGGATAAGAGACCCAAGGAGGACATGACGTTTCTTTCTAGCTATGGGTGGTGTCATGGCATGGAGCCCATACATTTATTATATTTTTACCTATGTGGATGGTGGATAGCGAGGCACTTCAGATATATCGGTTACTAGTGAGCCGATGGATAGGTTCTATAGGATCGAGAAACGTGTTTTCAGGCATAACCCATCCGCTATGTGTGGACCGGCCTTGGAGGATCCCAATGTTCGCCAGCGCCCGAACCCTGAGGCATTTGCTAGAGTGTCTCAAAGCCGGCGATTTGAGTACATCCCTTACCTCGAATCATGACGGAAATCCAATTTCTAATACATGACATTTCTTTTTTCTATTTGTAGATCCTAGTATGGCGACATGATATATGGTACACATGCCGTCTATGATTGATACATTTATATTTGAAGTTGTTTTTGACACTATACACTTATAATAGTATCAAATGATTTGTTTTAAACGTACCAAGCATATTTGGCTATTATAAGGGAAAATCTATCCTCCGGCTTGCGTTGCATTGTGTGATAGGGCCTGGGTCTTATAATAGCTTCATTTTTGCAGAAAGCATTGCGCTGTTTGTTTTATGCACTGGTATTCTTGGAAGAAAACCCGTTTCGTGTTATATGGCATGGTCCCTTGATTTACTTTATTTTTAAAGTAAAGTTTTAATAACTGTTTTAGTTCTCACACTAGTTGTTGTATATAACAGTGTTGTATACACAGTTATATGATTTTTGTTTGATGATAACAAACAAATAAATATTATTATTAATGTGTTTGAAATCGTACTGTTATTCTACATCACAAACAGGAATATTATATTTATATTTAAATAGAATACGACTGTATAAATATTCATATTTTCTTACAGTATTTTATTTAAATTAAATATTATATTTCAAACACTCGAACAGTACAATTATTTACAACTCCACTATTTAATTGCTTCACAGAATTGTTGTACTTATAAATCAACAGAATAGAATAGACAAGTCCGTTTGACAACAATGAAATTATACTTTATTTCAAACAGATTTTGTTTATTACAAACAATCAGTACAATCATTTTTTCATATACATTAGTCCCTCAGCTACACATTGACTCTTATACAGACATTTACACACACACACACACTGTTCTGCTTTTAGTCTTCTGTCTTCACAGCTTATCAGTCAGTCCAGTCTTCTTACCTGTCATCACAGAAACACACACACAGTATCTGATACAGAAATGATTTCTAAAATTCTAAGCAGATATTTTTTTTATTTTGAAAAATTTATTTGCCTCAGATCTCGGTGTGTTTCTCATCACTTTTCAGACTTGAACAGCCACGCCATAACCATACTGGTTTGCTGATCAGAACCGACTGATTCTGATCAGCCTCAACTCAGTACAGTTTGACTGCTGTTTTTTTTGTTTCTTTTGTTTCAGGGTCAAAAGACAAGGTAAAAATAAAAAGAGAAATGGCAGTGCAAATACTTCAGCTCAAAAGAGAGAAACAAAGGTGGCAGATCAACAAATGCAACATAACAAATCAAGCATGCATAAGTGTGTGCAGAATAGTGGAGCTACTTAACAACATTCATGAATGGTGAAATCTACATGCAAATCAATTCAGGAGAAGATACAATGGTGTAACACAGCATGAACATACAAGATCAGGGGTGTACAAGTATTAAGTATGCACATAGTACATATGGATGGTGCAAAACATCAAGGAAATGCTCAGCAAAATATGAAATCAGTTTCAAATGAAACTATAGCATATAGTGCACATTTAAGTGGATGGATATACATGTATAAGTGATGCAACAGCAAGTTCATAGCAGCAAACAAAGTGCTGCCCAAATAGTCGAGATAACAAAGTGGTCAATACAGCATGGGTCAGCTCATTGGATCATGCACAATGACAAGAAAAAGAGCTGAAGTATACGTGCTCGAGCACAACAGTTTTGAATGACAAAGTGAAGGAGCACATCAATGACACTGGTTCGAGTGATGCAGCATGATAAACACTAACAAGACAGAGCATTTGTTCAGTGGATACAGCATAAATGACAGTGTGTACAACTTCAATGGCATGTGCACAAACACAAGTCAGATATGTGAACAGCAAGCATGGGTGATGTACATCAGCAAATGGACAATACAAGATGACAGATTCATACAGCATCAAATAGAGAGAAGCAACACAAGTGCAGTTTTTAATGTCAATGAACAAGTCAACTTCATATATGTCAAGCATTCAAAGTAGTATTGCAAGAGTGAAAATTGCAAATCGAACTTCCAAAAAAAAAAAAAATCAGAAAGAAATCAAGTATGTTTCAAGAATGCAGATATTCTTTATGGGACAATAAATCATTTTCGAAATGGGAAAATGTTTTCAAAATTTCAGCATGCGGGTCATCAACATTTGAAATGGAAAGAAATAAAATTCACAATGCAAAATCATTCCAGGAATTCACATATGAATTTGTTTCTGTGCAATAAATCAATTCGACAGTTTTCCATGGAATTCAAGGCAGTTTTCATTCAAGGCAACAAACTATTTTGGAAGGGACAAACAAATTTTCCAGAATTTAATGTCGGCCTTTAAATTCATTTCAGTAATTCCAGTTTTAGACTTGGCATCAATTTTTGGCAATAATCTATGAATTTGCCGTTTTAACAAGTCAGAGAATTTTTTCCTTAAAGAGTCAAAATCGATTCTTTCCTGTTTTGATAAATATACTTTCAGAAATTCGTTCAAGGCATGATTAAATCAAGGCAGACGAGTTTGGTAAGTTCTTTTAAACCAAATTCATTATTCAAGGTAGAGAATTTCGAAATCACAAAGGAATTACAAGGCAACGCAAGCAATTTCATTCGAGAATTACAGAACCAAAAGGGCAAAGCAACAAAATCATCTCAAAGCCATGGTTTACAAATTCAATCAAGGAAATCAAAGTGGAAAACCGAGCAAAATCAGCAACAAGTCACATTAATGAAATCAGAGACATTAGGGTTTCGATTCTACCCTATAAATAACACCATATCATCATCGGCATAGAAAAAGAAAACACACAAAAATCAATTCAACCATTTTCAAAGCAAGAGAGTTCAGAGAAACTCACTTAGTAATCCTTTGCTTTTCGATCGAGAGAAAATCCTTTCAAATCAGAAAGCAACAATCGAAGCATCAAGCCACAAAGCATCGAGCTTTAGAGATTAATCCATACATCAAGCAGTTGAATTGATTTGGAGTCGGAGAGAAACCCTAGAAAGATTTCAGAGCCGCCGCCATTTTTGTATTCCCTCAAAAGGAAAGTGAACGGGTTCAAATGAACAAAAGGGTGGAACAAATTCAAATGAGGCCGGCCAAGTTTTTGTTTAAAGGCTAAAAGGGGATGACCCCTTATATTTAAACACCTAGGGTTTTCTTTGTTTAATTAATTTTGTTTTGTTTTTGATTTTTCTTCTGAAAACAATTCTGAACAGTTTTTCTAGAAGTCTGTAAAATTCTAGAGTTCCAGTCAGGGTGTTGACTGGCAGTCCACTGGAGTCTGTAAAATCTGGGTTACGAGTTACAGGGTTTGTAATTCGGGAAATCTGATCGAGTGAATATCAGTCAGTCTAGGATTTTGAGTGTAGGGTTAGGATAGGAGCGAGAGTCGCGAGTGTACATGGTCTTGTATGCGGGATCTGTTCTATCACCTAGTAGAAACCTTAGGAATGCAGCAGTAGGCAGGGTTTTGCCGAAGCTGGGTATCTCTGTGTATTATTTCCTTTCTGCTCTTTTATTTCTGCTACGTTCTGTGATTTGATTATTATTTAATATCCTGTAATTATCAAACTGTAACGACCCGCCATTTTGACCGTGCCGAATCGACAAACACGTCAACTCGAAACGTCCAAAACAACAGATGATTATTAGCTTCTGAGGTAAATAGAATAAATCACAGAATCACAGACACAGATACAGAGCAATATAATACCTCGCAGCGGAAATTAAAAAATACAATAGTAGTTCATGAAGCTACTAAATAAAAATTTACATCAGAGTTTACAAAGATAATACAGCGGAAGTCTAATACAATGATTATCTAATACATAAATAAATGATAACTATAAGAAACGGGAACGACAATTATAGCTGAAACTGGATCGACTGATCAATAGATGTAGGTGAGAAAAACCCAAAATCTTCAAACTCCAAGAGTGGATCTCGAAAGCTGTGATAATCGATCTGACCCGAGCAATAATGCAAAACAAAACAACTCGGATCAGGACTAACATTCTCATGGAAGTAAATCAATTTAAATGAAATGTTCAATGAAATGCAATCAGTAACTTAGAGGACGTTTGGGATCACCATCCTCTAAGGATCCGTCAAACTAATACTATATAGTATAATTTGCTACGTATAATAGTGTCTATCAGTAAAGTAAATATATCAAAATAGCGTAAGCGGGATTACCATGATTACCCTTACACCGTTTATATATTCCCATAATATATACAGTACCGTAATTCCTCCGTAAACTGGAGGTTGATCAGAGGGCACTCCATATAAAACAGTACAAAACAAAATCGTAGTTGGCTCGTATAAGGCATGTGACAAGGCACGCAAGGAATGCCAGGGTGGATTCACCATTTGCAGAGCCGGACTGGTGGTAACGCATAGCCGCAACTACCGCCCACCTCGAGACACACTCCCATATCAAAAGGGCCCAAATCGAATCTCAACAGTAATAGAATAATATCGAAGAAGTGTGCTCGATAAGAGGTATGACCTCAATTGGTCCGTGCGTAGCTCCTGTTTTAGCCACATCAAGCTGACTCAAGGTAGTCAGGGTCTCGTAATTAATATGAAAATACAAAATAGAGTCGTTCGCCAAATCATCCCCTTCATTCTGGAACTCCGCCGCGTACACAGTTGTCAAAGTGGTTTCGGTATTGGCAGAGAGTATGACAATAGCCGATCCCGGTCTCTTTAACAACCAATCGTTTACATTTTTCACACCGTGGTCATTATTTTATAAATCACTTTATAAAATAGTTTATACGAATTCTCATATTCGAATTTGAATTCAAAATTAAATATCTAACTTCGAATATATTAAATTTTGAAAACAACTCATTTTAGTCGATTAATGAAATTTGACACTTAGGTTCAAATTTCCTTTTATATAATTTAAAACGAAATCTTAAACTTCAATATAAACCAAATCGTCTTATAACTATAATTCAAGTTATATAGTTCAAAACTATTACTTCTACATTCAAATCAAAATCTTATATTTCCATTCAACCAAATTATGATTTAAAACCATTCTTATACATTGATTTAACAAATTCTTAATTCAAACCAAACGATATAAAAATCAATTCCGCATATAACATCTATATATTTCAATTCATAATTAATCACTTAAAATTGAATTTAATTCTTATCGACTATAAATTCAAAATAAATCAATTTACCCAATTCACATTCATTTCTTATCAAGGTTCATAATTTAAACCAAATTCAATTTCTTAAATTTACCAATTCAAGTTCATCTCTACAAAAATTCGTATCGATTCCAATTCATAAATTAATATGAGTTCATTCGTTATTCAAATATCGTTATATAGATTTACATCTTTAAACTTCGAATTTAAATCGCGAAATATAAACTATCCATCTTGACTTTATTAAAGTTTATAAAATATATATATAAGAAAATTAACTTTGAAAATAGATATGTATATATATAAGTTTATAAAACTCTAAAATAAATTAGAAATAGATTATAAACATATATGAGTTTAAAATAATATAAAAATAGATTTAAAGAAATATTTATAATAATATAAAAAGGTTAAAATACTTATAGGAATCGATTATATGGTTTAAAATAAATTTATAAGTAAAATCTTAAATAAACATTTAAATCCCTATTTACAAATAAATCATTTTAAAACACATGATTTAAAATATACAAAATAATTTATATTTAAATAAAATATAAATATAAATATAAATATATAAAGTCTTAAGTAAATATTTTAAAATAAAACTCATTTTACTTCGAAAACATGACCGACGGTGTCCGTATATAGTTTTCTACCCTATGGTCAAGTGATACGGATATTTATCATTTCAACCCGCAATTGATAAAATTTCTACGGGTCTATCATTTCAACCCGCGATCCCAAATTCAATAAAAATCGTTCAGATCTATCATTTCAACCCATAACGATTTTTCCCTATTCTAATGTTCGTTCGGGTATGTATCATTTCAACCCTTAGTGATTTTCCTAAAACTAGGGTATCAACAATCACATAGTATCAATCATAATAAATGTATCATCAGTGCAACTACGTGTCATAAGAATATATCGTGTCGCATATGAAATGTACATACATATCAAATCAAACAATTTCTACTAGCAACCTATACATTTCATATAATAGTTCATTATTGATCTAACATCCATGGAAAATGTAAGTCAGGTGTGAGATAAACTCACCTTTCGTGGCACATAAATGGAGATGACAAACTGATTGACACCGAATTGAAGTGACGAATTGCAATGGATTCAACTTGGTAAACTCTCATTATATATTTTGTTTTATAAGAGGAGGAGGGGTTTCTCAACGGATTGGTATGATAATTGGGGTTTGGAACGGTACAGATATTGGATTTGGAATGGTTGTCAACTCAACACCAACTCAATTAAAAATGAACGCAACAAAACTTTTCAAAATAATATATATACTTATATATTTTTAAAATCAAACACCATCCAATATTTCAAAACCAAATAAATATATATTATAAATTATTTATATATAATGCAAACACTCACACAAATTCACCACAACTCACGCACAGACATTCCACAAACCATATAAAACTTACACCATATATACACACATACTTTGTTTTAAATAAATTTAACACACCCAATAACAAAGCAATTCCTTACATAATTATACGTATATAGCATATAGACATAACAAAATATTTTATAATTTATATGTATATATATACTCATCGAAACTAATATATACATTTAAAATTGACATAACTTTAAACACCACACCAACACAAATACACTCACACAGCACAAACAATTCCACACACACATATCTACACAAATTATGGTTTATACCATATTTATATACACACGCAACACCTAAAGTACACACAATACACACACTACGCACACGCACCCAAATCAAATATCACGCATACAGGAAAAACAAAGCACACAAACTCAACACATAACCTATCACACCCCATTGTAAAATATACACAACCTCATAAAAATAAAAACTCATGCATCGGCAGGTTTAGTGAAAGGAGATGAGGGTGCGACATCAAAAGGCTGATGGGAGGATTCATGGTACATGACAGGCTGTCGTGGGTTAGTCGGAAGGTCGGTTGACGAGGACAGTTGTCGTGGGCGAGCTCGACTAGTTGGTGGGCGCGGGTGGATAGGCTTACCGGTGTGCGTGGGAGGCGCGGGACTGGGTTTTGCGGTTTGCTTCGTTGAGGGATTTCTTGATGTGGGCGAGCTCAGCGTTTGGGGAAGGAGCAGCTGCATCCAGTTTTGTTCTTTTTTTTTTCCAGAATAGTGAAAACTTGGGGACAATGAAGCTACTTTTATATTTTCAAATGGTGCCAAGCTACTGTATTTAATTTGAAGTATAGAAAAGGAAGCATTCCATGAAGGAGCGGTTCTATTTCACGAGTCTAATGGAAAATTTTGCACTTTTAGTAACCGACTTTTGGAACTTTGAAAAGGTAAAAAGACTTTGCAAATAAAAAGGAACCAACAGTCTTGACAATGGAAAGGTAAATGGATGATTGGAAGAAAAAAAAAATCTAAACACTATGCATGCATGAATTTAAAATGTGAAGGTTAAAACTGAATATGTTTCCGCATGTTTTTTTTTATGCATGAATCATATGAAAAGGCATGAACAACAGTAGGTCACGCATGCAATAACAAAGAGCATATGCATTGAATATATGTGATAAAAGCACCCATTTACTAAGCCTTGAAATAAATAAAATAATAAACGGATGGTTTAGAAAAATAAAATGATGAGTTTTGCAGACCCAAAATGTCTAGAAAAGTATGTAAGATCGGAAAAGGGACACATCGAACTCAGATGACTCTGTTTCAAAAATGAACTGTGCAAACATTTTCACTATTTTGGCGCGAACCGAGCACCGAAACTGACAAACGAATATATTATTGAAATCAGCGCGACGAGACGGACACAACGGTATATAGTTTGCAGTGTCAGGATGCTCCGTTCAAAAAGACGTTACGGACCCCTTTTAACGTAAAAATGCGGATAGAAAAACAATTAAACGGAGGTCAAAATTTCCGATTTTCGCAAAACGAATTTCACTGTTAGATTCGTGACAACAAATAGAATATTTTTCATGTTTGCCGAACTGGATTTGGAGAAATTTTAAAATCGCTAAAATTTGATCTGTTATGCGCAGCTTTGCACTGAAAATTGCACGACCGACAACAGTCAAATTTTCCGATGAAATTTTTACAGTTGCTACATCTCACTGTACGTATTACAAATTTCGAATTCCCGTTATGAAAAACCATAGAAAATTTTCAAAATAAAATTTTGATTTAAATCGGATTTTTAATCGTTAAAAATTACCGGTTGTTACAATCTCCCCTACTCAAAACTTTTCGTCCCCGAAAAGGAACGAGGTAGGGAAATAGTAATTAAATAATTAATATATTTAAACCAATGGTTCATATTTATCCCTATACATATATAATTTTAAATATATATAAATCAAATGATAAAATATTTTCAAACATTTCAAGTATTCACTCGACGTTACGATTGGCTATATATATTTATCCCACTTTCGAAACCCGAAAATAGATATCGATGATGTCGCGGTCATCACTAGAATCATTTTCAAGCGACTAGGGTGTGACTCTATATCTATCTAATACGTATAGGATTTAACATAGACGTTGATCAGACGTATACATCAAGTCACTTAGTATTCGATAGGCCAATTTTAGCGTCAAATAAGTACTCAAAACATCTTTTTATATTTAAATAGAATATATACCACACTCTAAATCATATATTATAAATAATATATTTCAAATCATTAAAATTTCAAGTAGGGAAAAATGTATCTCTCCCCCACTCATTTATTTGTTAAAATTCAACTACAATTCTTAATAAATATACAACAATATTATTATTAAATCAAATATATAACAAAATCATTCTATACTATATCTAAATATTTTCAAATTCATGTTATCAATATTTAAACTTATAACACTTAATTAATTCTATAAGTTAACATATGAATACATTACACATAAAAATCTTTACAAACCATTGGTATTACCAAATTATTTACAAATATCAAATTAAATATTACATTAAGAAGATCTTATATAATAATATCTTTCAAAATATAAATTTCAAACCAATATTTAATAAAGACGGACTGGCTAGAAGACTTATACTCTTCTTCTACTTCTTACCTTGGGATGGACAAGGATAAATTATAGAATTCGAGGTAAAAGCTGAAAGAACAAAAGAACCTAATCAAAGAGGACCTAAGAAGGAAGATAGATTCAAATGGAAAGGAAACTCAAAAGAAGATTTAAATATTAAACAGAATTTTATATTCAAAATATTTATTTAAAACATTTTAAAATCATTTTGAAAACTATTTTTACTTTTAAAATACGCTCTCTCAAGAAGGATCCTGCAACTGATTCCACTCATTCTAGGGTATCACTACCCTATCTCTAATGAGCTTTTACCCTATAGGCTAAAGCTTTGAAAAACCAAAGCTCTGATACCACTTGTAACGACCCGCCATTTTGACCGTGCCGAATCGACAAACACGTCAACTCGAAACGTCCAAAACAACAGATGATTATTAGCTTCTGAGGTAAATAGAATAAATCATAGAATCACAGACACAGATACAGAGCAATATAATACCTCGCAGCGGAAATTAAAAAATACAATAGTAGTTCATGAAGCTACTAAATAAAAATTTACATCAGAGTTTCCAAAGATAATACAGCGGAAGTCTAATACAATGATTATCTAATACATAAATAAATGATAACTATAAGAAACGGGAACGACAATTATAGCTGAAACTGGATCGACTGATCAATAGATGTAGGTGAGAAAAACCCAAAATCTTCAAACTCCAAGAGTGGATCTCGAAAGCTATGATAATCGATCTGACCCGAGCAATAATGCAAAACAAAACAACTCGGATCAGGACTAACATTCTCATGGAAGTAAATCAATTTAAATGAAATGTTCAATGAAATGCAATCAGTAACTTAGAGGACGTTTGGGATCACCATCCTCTAAGGATCCGTCAAACTAATACTCTATAGTATAATTCGCTACATATAATAGTGTCTATCAGTAAAGTAAATATATCAAAATAGCGTAAGCGGGATTACCATGATTACCCTTACACCGTTTATATATTCCCATAATATATACAGTACCGTAATTCCTCCGTAAACTGGAGGTTGATCAGAGGGCACTCCATATAAAACAGTACAAAACAAAATCGTAGTTGGCTCGTATAAAGCATGTGACAAGGCACGCAAGGAATGCCAGGGTGGATTCACCATTTGCAGAGCCAGACTGGTGGTAACGCATAGCCGCAACTACCGCCCACCTCGAGACACACTCCCATATCAAAAGGGCCCAAATCGTATCTCAACAGTAATAGAATAATATCGAAGAAGTCTGCTCGATAAGAGGTATGACCTCAATTGGTCCGTGCGTAGCTCCTGTTTTAGCCACATCAAGCTAACTCAAGGTAGTCAGGGTCTCGTAATTAATATGAAAATACAAAATAGAGTCGTTCGCCAAATCATCCCCTTCATTCTGGAACTCCGCCGCGTACACAGTTGTCAAAGTGGTTTCGGTATTGGCAGAGAGTATGACAATAGCCGATCCCGGTCTCTTTAACAACCAATCGTTTACATTTTTCACACCGTGGTCATTATTTTATAAATCACTTTATAAAATAGTTTATACGAATTCTTATATTCGAATTTGAATTCAAAATTAAATATCTAACTTCGAATATATTAAATTTTGAAAACAACTCATTTTAGTCGATTAATGAAATTTGACACTTAGGTTCAAATTTCCTTTTTTATAATTTAAAACGAAATCTTAAACTTCAATATAAACCAAATCGTCTTATAACTATAATTCAAGTTATATAGTTCAAAACTATTACTTCTACATTCAAATCAAAATCTTATATTTCCATTCAACCAAATTATGATTTAAAACCATTCTTATACATTGATTTAACAAATTCTTAATTCAAACCAAACGATATAAAAATCAATTCCGCATATAACATTTATATATTTCAATTCATAATTAATCACTTAAAATTGAATTTAATTCTTATCGACTATAAATTCAAAATAAATCAATTTACCCAATTCACATTCATTTCTTATCAAGGTTCATAATTTAAACCAAATTCAATTTCTTAAATTTACCAATTCAAGTTCATCTCTACAAAAATTCGTATCGATTCCAATTCATAACTTAATATGGGTTCATTCGTTATTCAAATATCGTTATATAGATTTACATCTTTAAACTTCGAATTTAAATCGCGAAATATAAACTATCCATCTTGACTTTATTAAAGTTTATAAAATATATATAAGAAAATTAACTTTGAAAATAGATATGTATATATATAAGTTTATAAAACTCTAAAATAAATTAGAAATAGATTATAAACATATATAAGTTTAAAATAATATAAAAATAGATTTAAAGAAATATTTATAATAATATAAAAAGGTTAAAATACTTATAGGAATCGATTATATGGTTTAAAATAAATTTATAAGTAAAATCTTAAATAAACATTTAAATCCCTATTTACAAATAAATCATTTTAAAACACATAATTTAAAATATACAAAATAATTTATATTTAAATAAAATATAAATATAAATATAAATATATAAAGTCTTAAGTAAATATTTTAAAATAAAACTCATTTTACTTCGAAAACATGACCGACGGTGTCCGTATATAGTTTTCTACCCTATGGTCAAGTGATACGGATATTTATCATTTCAACCCGCAATTGATAAAATTTCTACGGGTCTATCATTTCAACCCGCGATCCCAAATTCAATAAAAATCGTTCAGATCTATCATTTCAACCCATAACGATTTTTCCCTATTCTAATGTTCGTTCGGGTATGTATCATTTCAACCCTTAGTGATTTTCCTAAAACTAGGGTATCAACAATCACATAGTATCAATCATAATAAATGTATCATCAGTGCAACTACGTGTCATAAGAATATATCGTGTCGCATATGAAATGTACATACATATCAAATCAAACAATTTCTACTAGCAACCTATACATTTCATATAACAGTTCATTATTGATCTAACATCCATGAAAAATGTAAGTCAGGTGTGAGATAAACTCACCTTTCGTGGCACATAAATGGAGATGACAAACTGATTGACACCGAATTGAAGTGACGAATTGCAATGGATTCAACTTGGTAAACTCTCATTATATATTTTGTTTTATAAGAGGAGGAGGGGTTTCTCAACGGATTGGTATGATAATTGGGGTTTGGAACGGTACAGATATTGGATTTGGAATGGTTGTCAACTCAACACCAACTCAATTAAAAATGAACGCAACAAAACTTTTCAAAAATAATATATATACTTATATATTTTTAAAATCAAACACCATCCAATATTTCAAAACCAAATAAATATATATTATAAATTATTTATATATAATGCAAACACTCACACAAATTCACCACAACTCACGCACAGACATTCCACAAACCATATAAAACTTACACCATATATACACACATACTTTGTTTTAAATAAATTTAACACACCCCATAACAAAGCAATTCCTTACATAATTATACGTATATAGCATATAGACATAACAAAATATTTTATAATTTATATGTATATATATACTCATCGAAACTAATATATACATTTAAAATTGACATAACTTTAAACACCACACCAACACAAATACACTCACACAGCACAAACAATTCCACACACACATATCTACACAAATTATGGTTTATACCATATTTATATACACACGCAACACCTAAAGTACACACAATACACACTACGCACACGCACCCAAATCAAATATCACGCACACAGGAAAAACAAAGCACACAAACTCAACACATAACCTATCACACCCCATTGTAAAATATACACAACCTCATAAAAATAAAAACTCACGCATCGGCAGGTTTAGTGAAAGGAGATGAGAGTGCGACATCAAAAGGCTGATGGGAGGATTCATGGTACATGACAGGCTGTCGTGGGTTAGTCGGAAGGTCGGTTGACGAGGACAGTTGTCGTGGGCGAGCTCGACTAGTTGGTGGGCGCGGGTGGATAGGCTTACCGGTGTGCGTGGGAGGCGCGGGACTGGGTTTTGCGGTTTGCTTCGTTGAGGGATTTCTTGATGTGGGCGAGCTCAGCGTTTGGGGAAGGAGCGGCTGCATCCAGTTTTGTTCTTCTTCTTTTTTTCCAGAATAGTGAAAACTTGGGGACAATGAAGCTACTTTTATATTTTCAAATGGTGCCAAGCTACTGTATTTAATTTGAAGTATAGAAAAGGAAGCGTTCCATGAAGGAGCGGTTCTATTTCACGAGTCTAATGGAAAATTTTGCACTTTTAGTAACCGACTTTTGGAACTTTGAAAAGGTAAAAAGACTTTGCAAATAAAAAGGAACCAACAGTCTTGACAATGGAAAGGTAAATGGATGATTGGAAGAAAAAAATAATCTAAACACTATGCATGCATGAATTTAAAACGTGAAGGTTAAAACTGAATATGTTTCCGCATGTTTTTTTTTATGCATGAATCATATGAAAAGGCATGAACAACAGTAGGTCACGCATGCAATAACAAAGAGCATATGCATTGAATATATGTGATATAAGCACCCATTTACTAAGCCTTGAAATAAATAAAATAATAAACGGATGGTTTAGAAAAATAAAATGATGAGTTTTGCAGACCCAAAATGTCTAGAAAAGTATGTAAGATCGGAAAAGGGACACATCGAACTCAGATGACTCTGTTTCAAAAATGAACTGTGCAAACATTTTCACTATTTTGGCGCGAACCGAGCACCGAAACTGACAAACGAATATATTATTGAAATCAGCGCGACGAGACGGACACAACGGTATATAGTTTGCAGTGTCAGGATGCTCCGTTCAAAAAGACGTTACGGACCCCTTTTAACGTAAAAATGCGGATAGAAAAACAATTAAACGGAGGTCAAAATTTCCGATTTTCGCGAAACGAATTTCACTGTTAGATTCGTGACAAAAAATACAATATTTTTCATGTTTGTCCGAACTGGATTTGGAGAAATTTTAAAATCGCTAAAATTTGATCTGTTATGCGCAGCTTTGCACTGAAAATTGCACGACCGACAACAGTCAAATTTTCCGATGAAATTTTTACAGTTTCTACATCTCACTGTACGTATTACAAATTTCGAATTCCCGTTATGAAAAACCATAGAAAATTTTCAAAATAAAATTTTGATTTAAATCGGATTTTTAATCGTTAAAAATTACCGGTTGTTACACAAACTCTGCGATAATTTGTGATAAACCCTATTCACCCCCCCTCTAGGGTTAATCTAGATCCAACAAGTGGTATCAGAGTAGGTTATTTCATTAACTCTAGAGATGGTGTTCCCTAGTTGTCAACCGATAGAGAGTCAGTCCAGTTCATCTCCAACAATTTTCGATGGAACAGATTTTTTAAACTGGAAATCCAAAATGGAATCTTATTTAAAATCTGTAGATATTAGATGTTGGAATAGTATTAAAAATGGGTATGATATTGTAAGTAGTGTTGATATTGAATTTAATTTACATGCTACTCATATTTTATATTCTTATATTGATGATGTTCAATATAGCCTTATTTCCCATTGTTTGACTGCGCAGGAAATCTGGCAGACTCTCAACGCACTATATGGAAAAACTGACAAATGTTCAAAATCCCAGAAAGATAACTCAGCTTCAGATTTGTGCTTAACAGGATGTACAGATGGAAATCCAGATGGAGACTCAACAGGAAATATTTCTTTGATTCACCGTTTAAATGGTTTAACTGAATCTGTTGAGAAGTTAAAATCTAAAAATAAACTTCTGAAATCTGAGAAGCTTGAGTTGATCTGCAAAAATAATGTTTTGGAATCAAAACTCAAAAACGTTAAGAATTCTTCAAATTCTAATTGCAAAAATTGTTTAAATCTGGAAACCAATCTTGTTCAACTCAATAAAAATATTCAAAAGTTTGAAAAAGAAATTCTAATCTTAAATGAGAACAAGATTGAGTTATCAAGTTTGAACAGTCTTCTACAAAAGGAATTTGAAAATTTTAAAATTGATATACATTCCAAACTAGAAATTGCTGAAAATGAAAATTTGTTGAAAACTGAGTCTATTTTGAATGAGTTAGAAATTGAGATTGAAAAACTCAAGAAAGTTGAATCTGAAAATCGAAAACATTTTGAGTCTGAGATTGCTGAGTCCCAAACCAAAATAAAGTTACTCAATGATGAAAATTTGGTTTTGAAATCTGATTTTGAAAGATGTGAGATCACTAAAAATCGTTGTTCATATTTATTGAAAGAAAATGGTGATCTTAAAACTGAAATTCAAAAACTTGAAACAATCTTGTCTAATTTTTCAAACGGTGAAAAATCTTTGAATATGTTGTTGAAAAACCAATTTTCTGTTCAAAATAAACGTGGACTTGGGTTTGGGAAAAATAATGTTTTTGAAAGACGAATTTCGAATGATTTGAAAAATCCTTCAAACAACTTTGAAAAGAATCGATTTGAAAATTTGAACTCTTATAATCTCAAAGGTTTTTTGAGTCAAAATCAAAATGAGAAATTGTTTTATAATAATCCTTCTAAACAATCCTGGATCCCAAAAGGAAATAAAACGAATTCAGTTAACTTCAAACAGATCTGGGTTCCTAAGGGTACAAAGGTTAATTCTGATGGTTTGTTATATAAACAGGTTTGGGTACCAAAAGCGGTAAACATATTTCAGAGTGGTTTTAAAAATTTTGTTAGACCACTTAATTCACTCAACTGTTAGGTACTAGTGAAGGTTGAGGAACTGCTATGCTGAAAAGAGATTGATTTCAAGCTGTTCTATACTTCTGTATTCTGTACAGTTCCTTGGCCAAGATTTGTTGAGTTAGAGATTCATTTGCTTACATGGATTTCAGGTATATCTCTATACTCATTCTACTGTATATCCTTTGTTTTTAATTTTTTTTTTTATTTTCCTCCTTCTATCTCTTCTGTCTATTTTCTTTGATTTGTCACTGCTGTAATTTTATTTCTTCTTAGGCTTCATTAACTTCCATTTGCAGTAATCATGACTTTCTGGAAATTTGCTTTGTTTGAATAGAACTCTGATGTTATAATCTTTCCAGATCTTGAATTTTTAACTTTGTAAATATCTGCAATTGCTGTGAAGTTTATTTTCTGATTTTTGAATTCATAACAGTGTTGATGTATTCTTGTCATATCTTGAACGTTGTTAATTTGAATTCTAAATTTTTTTGAAGAACTGAAAAACAATTAAAATTTCACACAAATTTGCTGTTTTGAGTTTCTTCTAATTCATTTTAGAAAAGCTTGAAATAATATACTCATTACAGCACACTGCTATTTATCAGTTGTGATAATTTCATTACTTTTCAGATTAGCTTGGAATTTTTTGAATGGCTTGAATCAGTGATACATCTGGAAATTCATTTTGTATTCATAATCGGTATGGTTGAAATTTGTGTATCTGAAATCATCTGAAATTTTTGATATTCTGAAGTTCACACACCCCCTAAATTTGAAATTATCAATCTTGTGTGAATAATTCATTATATCTAAAACTTGACATAGATTCAAGTGATTTCAAATAAATTATTTTAATTTTTCTGGATCATGAATATTTCTCAAGTCTGATGTAAATGATCTGAAATTATTCTTATACTTGTCAGAAATATCTTGAAACCTTCTTTTGAAAAATGGTCTTTGAAAGACGATGTTATTTCATGATGATTTGATTTGAATGATTGTTTGTTTAAAATCATTTGAAATTATTGATTTATTGAATCACACACATCTCCTGAATATGAATATAATAATTTGATGTGATTGATTCATTGAATCCTGATATCTTCATCTTCCATCAAATGATTTCAAATAAACAGTACTTTTAATCTTGGATCATGAATCATATTATGTGACCATCAGAAATGACTTGACAAATGTGCTTTGAAACGTTTTTTTTTGTGCCGCTCTGATACTGGTGTGAAAATGCTCTAAATGACTGCTTGTATTAAGAAGAATTGTTTGCTGCTCTGATACTGTTTTTCAAATATTTGCTTGTTCTTGTCTGCAGTTTTTGAAAAATGTGCAAATTTGTTAAGTCTGTCTGTTTGGGCTTTGTGAATAAAGACATCAAGTGGTATCAGAAGTTCTTATATTTGTTTCACCCATCTGTACTGAGATTCAAAATTTTCACCTTGTATAGATCCATACATTTTTTTCCCTTATACAAATAAATGTGCTAAATTTGTCTGGCTGGGTTTGTGTTTAAATTTCTTTAGCCTGAGATGTCCATGATAGTCCATCAGGGTGTAATTAAATTCCTCAATAAGCGAGAACATTTGGTATCAGCCTTTTTCACTCATCTGTTTTTTGAATTATCACCCTGTATAGATTTTTTTTATATAAATCTGTTTAATTTCTTCTTGTAACTGTTTTTCAATTTTAAAATTAACTATTTTTTAGTCATTCAGAAATTGAAATCAATATCCAATTTGTGTTGTGTTTATAATTCATCAAAATTATTATCAGTTTTTGAAGTTGTGATGAATTGTGACTGCAGTGTATTTCACAACAAGAGGAGATTTTATTTGGACTTTCATGATGGTTGAACATTTATTATAATATCTTTGAATTGGCGATTATTTCACGACCACCTTCTTTATCTACCGTTATTCTGCCATCCATCATTTGTTTTAATGTGGAGAGTTTATTTTTTTTTTAAAATATCTTGAATAAACAATGTAATACTTGTGATAGAAATTGGACTACGTTATTATTATTCAGAATTAGTGATAATTGAAAATTTTCAATAATCCCAGTACAGTCGAGCATATTTCATAATATAATTAATTTAGAAATTTATTTCACAAGTCCATTTCTGTACCTACCACTTTTCTATCATTCATATTGGTTTTACATACCGAGGAGTTTTTTCTTTTGAAGCTGAAAACAATAAACATATATAATAAATACATAAGTTTTGTCTCTAATCTCATTTAAAAATCCAAGCTCTGGTCATGCATGGTTAAGAGACAACTTATAATTTAAGCTGCGACTGACCTCATTTAAAAATCCAAGCTCTGGTTATGCGTGGTCAGTGTGCTCTTAAATAAAAAGGAAATAAAGTGCTAAAAATAGAAATAAATTTGAAATTCTCTTCAGTGTATAAAAACCAGCCTATCATTCCATCTTTCTAATCTGTGAAATGTGTTGAAATATTATGACGTATTATGATTTGTTGATTGATAGATATTGGGATTTGAGATTATTCGATCTTGTCACTTAAATTGAATTATTTATTATAGTCCAAATCCATCACTGTTTTTGTGCTTTATTTTTATAAAAATTCTTTGAAAATAATTGGAAATGAATTGTTTTTAAAACTCTCCCCATTTTATGTAAAATTCATCGTATATCCGTCATTTTCTACAATGTGAAATATGCCACCTGTTCTTAGAATATTATGATTTTTGTTTGACTGACTGAGATTTATGATGATCGTTCTTCCTCTTAAGCTGAAATTACATTTTTAGTCAATTTTCATCTGTATTTTAAAATCTGTATCATTTTTGATGATAACAAAAGGGGGAGAATGAATTAGATTTTGATTTATGAGTGAATATTTTATAAATATTTTTACTTTTGAAAATTCATTATCATTCAGTTCAATTCACTCATGCACAGTTATAGGGGGAGTTTTCTGTTGTAGGGGGAGCTAATAAATAGGGGGAGTTCAATATTCACTATCGAACACAGTTATTGTGTTCAAAATCTTTTATTTGTTTGTCATCATCAAAAGGGGGAGATTGTTGTATATAACAGTGTTGTATACACAGTTATATGATTTTTGTTTGATGATAACAAACAAATAAATATTATTATTAATGTGTTTGAAATCGTACTGTTATTCTACATCAGAAACAGGAATATTATATTTATATTTAAATAGAATACGACTGTATAGATATTCATATTTTCTTATAGTATTTTATTTAAATTAAATATTATATTTCAAACACTCGAACAGTACAATTATTTACAACTCCACTATTTAATTGCTTCACAGAATTGTTGTACTTATAAATCAACAGAATAGAATAGACAAGTCCGTTTGACAACAATGAAATTATACTTTATTTCAAACAGATTTTGTTTTTTACAAACAATCAGTACAATCATTTTTTCATTTACATTAGTCCCTCAGCTACACATTGACTCTTATACAGACACACACACACTGACACTGTTCTGCTTTCAGTCTTCTGTCTTCACTGTCTTCACAGCTTATCAGTCAGTCCAGTCTTCTTACCTGTCATCACAGAAACACACACAGTATCTGATACAGAAATGATTTCTAAAATTCTAAGCAGATATATTTTTTTATTTTGAAAAATTTATTTGCCTCAGATCTCGGTGTGTTTCTCATCACTTTTCAGACTTGAACAGCCACGCCATAACCATACTGGTTTGCTGATCAGAACCGACTGATTCTGATCAGCTTCAACTCAGTACAGTTTGACTGCTGTTTTTTTTTTGTTTCTTTTGTTTCAGGGTCAAAAGACAAGGTAAAAATAAAAAGAGAAATGGCAGTGCAAATACTTCAGCTCAAAAGAGAGAAACAAAGGTGGCAGATCAACAAATGCAACATAACAAATCAAGCATGCATAAGTGTGTGCAGAATAGTGGAGCTACTTAACAGCATTCATGAATGGTGAAATCTACATGCAAATCAATTCAGGAGAAGATACAATGGTGTAACACAGCATGAACATACAAGATCAGGGGTGTACAAGTATTAAGCATGCACATAGTACATATGGATGGTGCAAAACATCAAGGAAATGCTCAGCAAAATATGAAATCAGTTTCAAATGAAACTATAGCATATAGTGCACATTTAAGTGGATGGATATACATGTATAAGTGATGCAACAGCAAGTTCATAGCAGCAAATAAAGTGCTGCCCAAATAGTCGAGATAACAAAGTGGTCAATACAACATGGGTCAGCTCATTGGATCATGCACAATGACAAGAAAAAGAGCGGAAGTATACGTGCTCGAGCACAACAGTTTTGAATGACAAAGTGAAGGAGCACATCAATGACACTGGTTCGAGTGATGCAGCATGATAAACACTAACAAGACAGAGCATTTGTTCAGTGGATACAGCATAAATGACAGTGTGTAAAACTTCAATGGCATGTGCACAAACACAAGTTAGATATGTGAACAGCAAGCATGAGTGATGTACATCAGCAAATGGACAATACAAGATGACAGATTCATACAACATCAAATAGAGAGAAGCAACACAAGTGCAGTTTTTAATGTCAATGAACAAGTCAACTTCATATATGTCAAGCATTCAAAGTAGTATTTCAAGAGTGAAAATTGCAAATCGAACTTCCAAAAAAAAAAATCAGAAAGAAATCAAGTATGTTTCAAGAATGCAGATATTATTTATGGGACAATAAATCATTTTCGAAATGGGAAAATGTTTTCAAAATTTCAGCATGCGGGTCATCAACATTTGAAATGGAAAGAAATAAAATTCACAATGCAAAATCATTCCAGGAATTCACATATGAATTTGTTTCTGTGCAATAAATCAATTCGACAGTTTTCCATGGAATTCAAGGCAGTTTTTATTCAAGGCAACAAACTATTTTGGAAGGGACAAACAAATTTTCCAGAATTTAATGTCGGCCTTTAAATTCATTTCAGTAATTCCAGTTTTAGACTTGGCATCAATTTTTGGCAATAATCTATGAATTTGCCGTTTTAACAAGTCAGAGAATTTTTTCCTTAAAGAGTCAAAATCGATTCTTTCCTGTTTTGATAAATATACTTTCAGAAATTCGTTCAAGGCATGATTAAATCAAGGCAGACGAGTTTGGTAAGTTCTTTTAAACCAAATTCATTATTCAAGGTAGAGAATTTCGAAATCACAAAGGAATTACAAGGCAACACAAGCAATTTCATTCGAGAATTACAGAACCAAAAGGGCAAAGCAACAAAATCATCTCAAAGCCATGGTTTACAAATTCAATCAAGGAAATCAAAGTGGAAAACCGAGCAAAATCAGCAACAAGTCACATTAATGAAATCAGAGACATTAGGGTTTCGATTCTACCCTATAAATAACACCATATCATCATCGGCATAGAAAAAGAAAACACACAAAAATCAATTCAACCATTTTCAAAGCAAGAGAGTTCAGAGAAACTCACTTAGTAATCCTTTGCTTTTCGATCGAGAGAAAATCCTTTCAAATCAGAAAGCAACAATCGAAGCATCAAGCCACAAAGCATCGAGCTTTAGAGATTAATCCATACATCAAGCAGTTGAATTGATTTGGAGTCGGAGAGAAACCCTAGAAAGATTTCAGAGCCGCCGCCATTTTTGTATTCCCTCAAAAGGAAAGTGAACGGGTTCAAATGAACAAAAGGGTGGAACAAATTCAAATGAGGCCGACCAAGTTTTTGTTTAAAGGCTAAAAGGGGATGACCCTTATATTTAAACACCTAGGGTTTTCTTTGTTTAATTAATTTTGTTTTGTTTTTGTTTTTTCTTCTGAAAACAATTCTGAACAGTTTTTCTAGAAGTCTGTAAAATTCTAGAGTTCCAGTCAGGGTGTTGACTGGCAGTCCACTGGAGTCTGTAAAATCTGGGTTACGAGTTACAGGGTTTGTAATTCGGGAAATCTGATCGAGTGAATATCAATCAGTCTAGGGTTTTGAGCGTAGGGTTAGGATAGGAGCGAGAGTCGCGAGTGTACATGGTCTTGTATGCGGGATCTGTTCTATCACCTAGTAGAAACCTTAGGAATGCAGCAGTAGGCAGGGTTTTGCCGAAGCTGGGTATCTCTGTGTGTTATTTCCTTTCTGCTATTTTATTTCTGCTACGTTCTGTGATTTGATTATTATTTAATATCCTGTAATTATCAAACTCTGCGATAATTTATGATAAACCCTATTCACCCCCCCCCTCTAGGGTTAATCTAGATCCAACACTAGTCACATAACTGACCTGAAGTTTATTGTTTTATCCTAAACTTTGGGTGCCCCTATTTTCCACACGGGTAGCTAGTAGTTGGATTTTCGCAGATATTTCTTAACAGGATCCTTGATTTACAACTGGAACTTTACTCGAAAAGCTTTGTATTTGTGTATTTCTTTCAGTTGTGTTATGTATTATTTTTCCGCTGCTAAAAATTTAAATTTAATTTAAATCTCTGATAATTTTCTGTGTAATATTTACTCATACTCTGATATATTCTTGTACTCTGATGTAATTGTTGTAATAGCAATGAAATGTTCCTCTGTTTGCGTTCTGATTTGTCGTGTTCTCAGCTCAATCCGGGCTTACCCGTAAGGGCGAGCTTGGGTCGTTAAAGCATGGTATCAGAGCTTTGGTTTACAAATCTCGAGAACAAGACAATTAGAACCAAACGAAAGAATTCATCAGAGATTGGATTAGTAATATCCAATGAGAATGACCCGTTAGAGATAGGATCGGTTGTATCATAGAACGAGCGTGAAGAGTGTTAAATTTTAAAAATCAAATTTAGTTTTAAAATTTTATATCCATTATAAGTATTTGAATATTTTATTTTGAATTGAATTTGGACAATCCAGTATAATGAGATTTTGAGTTTATGCCTGACGAGATGTATATTCGAAGCCTCAGATACTAGATAGATATAGAATCACACTCTAGTCGCCCGGAGATGATTTTCATGATGGAGCTCCATCATCGACATTTATGTTCGAGCTTCGAAGGTGTGGTATCTATATATTTCCAATTGGCTGGCGTGAGAACCAAAATTAGATAGGGTTATTGTTGTGAATTAGCATCAAAAACATGATTTTTAAATATATATATCAAAGTTATGAATTTGAAAATGTAATCAACAAATTGATTATTGGTTGTGATGTTTGTTTATTTGTTAACTGATAAAACCAATATGTGAATGAATGGTAAATTTAGCCAAATGGAATCAAATATTGAACTGAATTAAAAATTGTTTGAAATTGCATACATGTTCATATATATGTGTGAACAAGTCATAGCAAGGAGGCTAAGAAGAGGAATAAAATTGTTTGCCCGACAAATAGGTAGGTACATGTTTACTAATTTATTGGGTTTTGATGATTTTATGAGTCGATTGGCTAGCCGCTTGGATTTTTCTTTTTCTTTATGGATGATGAGGGCCCTATGAGGCTAGTTGCGGTTTTAAATGTCTCCCCGTACAAAGGAGGTTATGGTGAAATTTTTCGAAAATTTATGATGTTAGCCAAATTTATGAAAAATTAGAAATTCTTAGAAATTGAAAAATTGAAGAATGAAAGCCAGAACGAAAGTTGAGTTGGTTGATTAAACTACTTTTAGCTCTGTTCCTTTTCGAGGACGAAAAGATTTTAAGTGGGGGAGATTGTAACAACCCGGATTTTCAGAACCAATTTAAATTTTTTATTTTTGATATTTTAATGGATTTTGGATATTTAAAACGATTTATTTGAAATAATAATGACTAAAAATTTATTTAAATCAAAGTTAGAACGTAAAAATTAATTTTAATTATAAAAGGAGTTAGAAATGGTGCGGTAGTTTGAAAATTCAATTTCTAATTTCAAATGAATGTACAGGATTCAAAATAAATCGAATTTAAGTAAAACTAGAAATATTAGAATCTGTTTAATTATATCTTTCTAACAATTGTGAAAAATCCAGATTTCGTAATGGGAATAAAAAGTTATGTCCAGTTTAAAATTTAAAATAGTCGCTATGGAATTTATATATACTTATTCATATTTTAAATATATATATATATATAGCCCTTAAAAATAGCCATTTTGCAAACGACCTCCGTTTTCGATGAAACCACTTTTGTTGGATCTGGAATGTCAAATTATTGTTATATTCCAATTTTCATAATTTTTTGAATTAATATGTGAGCGTGGCAAAAGAAAACGTGTTTTGTCAATTTCAGTTGAATTGGATCGACCAGAAATTGGCCATTTTTCAAACGGTCTCCAAATTCGACGAAATTAGTTTTGTTAGGACTGTATCGTTAAAACATAGCTAGATTTATTTTTTTTGGAATTTTTGGAGTCAGTATATGGCCCCGGTAAATTAAACTGCACGTTCAAAATTAAATAAATTGATTTATATTTAAATTTAAATGAAAACTGAGCAAAACAGTCGAATTGGCTTATGAAACATATCCCACTGTGTTCGGAATGGGGGTATTTTGCTAGGAGCGACAGTCATTGGTTTTGATTTGGGGTCCGAATGAAAAACTTACTTTTAATGAAAAATAAAATTGTACATATATATATATATGCCTCCCCCGAGTTGGTCAAATCCTAAAATTTGAAACCCATAGTCAAAATAAAATAAACCGTGCCCCCTCTTTTTTTCCAGCCCATCGCTACACATCGCCGTTCCTTCAGGCCGACAGCCGCCTCCGTCCACCCCTCCGCCAACGCGCGCCACCACCGCGATGACCCCCCTTCCTTCTGGTCGACGTTGGCCCTCTCCCCCACCCTTCCTCCAATCAAAGCCCAACCCGCCCAAAACCCAACCCCGACCTCCTGATGTCCTCCAGCGCCACCGCTTGCCCCAGCGCCACTCCCCAACACCTCAGCTACCCGGCCGTTCGTCTAGTAGGCCCTCTTCCCCCCTCTCTCTTCGTTGTTTAACCCTCGCCTCAAATTTGCAACCCGCCGCCACCGTGACGCCAGCACCGCCTAACCCTGCCACTTGTAGCCTCCACCGACTACCTCATCCGCCGGTGAGTTTTAATTTTCATTTTATTAAGTTATGTAATTAAAAAAGTGGTTTTTATTTAAATGAACTTATTTTAAAAATGTGATTTTCATTGAAATAACCTTGTTGTAAAATATGATTTTTATTTAAATGGCTTTAGATTAAAAATATGATTTTTTATTATATGAATAGCGATATAAAAATATGATTTTATTATATGAATAACGATATAAAAATATAATTTTTATACATATAGTAGTGAAATAAAAACATGATTTTTAGTTATATAAAAACACGATTTTTAGTTATGTAAAAATATAATTTTTAGTAGATGAAAATATGATTTTTATTGTATCTATGAAATAATTTTTAGAAATATAAAAATATGATTTATAATATATGTATAGAAAGGTTTGAAATTGTGATTTTCAAATATGTAAACATCATATTAAAAATGTGATTTTTACTATGAACAACGTGAAAAAGATTGTGTTGGAATTTCGGGCAAATCCAAACTGTTCACAAATCCAGAAATAAAACTGGCGGAGTGGAAACCAAAGGTGAGAACTTCTCACTCTAATTTTGTTTACAGTTAAATATATACTAGGATGCAGACGGTGCTTAGTAGCACCTGACACCTTTGATTGAATCCATGGATGTTTGGTTGTTAGTTTTGATTGATTTGTTTACTTGAATTTGGTTTGGGATGTGAGTTGAATTGATTAGAATTGGTATGTGCAAGGCGCGAGCCAGTATTAGGCGAGGGATAAGGCTGGACCTCCGGTTCTAGTATCGCGCCGTTATGCTGCCAAAATTTTCTAAAATATGTTAGAACAATACAAATACCTTTTTATTGTATAAATGAACTGAATAAAATATTCATGTGTTGAATAAAATATTTCATCGTTAAAAATATAATTTTTAACGTATATATGAGCGGCATAAAATTTTCCGGAGATGAAAATAAATATTCATTTACAAATCGGATGATCTGTTTATGTATACCCATTTAACTGATATGGATTGGGACGATAAATTTTACACATCGCCCTACTGCACAAATAATATTCAGTATTTGTTGGTTGAAACCCCACATGGGTATTGGGATGATATCTGACGTACACTAATCCCAATTGTTTAGTTGTATGTCAAACGATGGGTTGACAGACTGTTGTAAGCGTTAATTATTTGTATTTAATGCTTATGCAGTGTAGAATGCACTCTGGATGATGGATGATTGTTTATCATTGTTATTATATACATGTGTTGTATGAAATCCATATAAATAACATTATATGGTAATTGACTGTGTCTGATTCCAATTAAGAAAGAACAAATATTTTAAAATAACGAATATTTTAAAATAAGGAATATTTTAAAATAATATTCAATAAAGGATTAAAATCTGATTTTGATGTCCGATTTTGGATGGACACGAAAATATCGAAATATATGAAGCCGTATTGTTTAGATTTGCGCCATTTTAACGCGAACGATATTTATATCGATTTTATTCATTTTTATAATGAATATCGAAAAGGAAATGATTTCAAAATCTTATATTTTGAAAATATTATCATTTATATATTATCATGATATAGAATATTCAATTTTGATTTAAAATTGAAAATGAAGTTAGAATAGTTTTAAAACGAATTTATAAACGATTTATAAAATACGTTTTAAATGGAAATCGACAAAATATGTATAATATATATATTATATATATTTAATGGCCTCAATAGAATGCATCGCGCCGAGACTGTTCGCGAATTTTAACCAATGACTTCGAATTGACAAGGCGGGAGATCCGATCTTTAGATTCACCTAAAACCAGAACCGTTGGGTTCATATTGGAAAGAGTTTTCCAATGAATATAAGGGATTTGAAGTCTAACGGTTGAATTTGGAATTATGGCCAAATCAAATTTGGAAAAGGTCGATGTAAGTGCTGTTCGATGACCGTTTATGGAAATCGACTGAAAAGCCTTGATAAAATTATTAAAAATATTAATAATTTATGTAAAATCATAACAAATGATTTGGAAAGAATTTAGATGAAAAATTCCACGTTTGTAAGGATAAAATATATTTTTATCAAAATGAACTAGTTTACAACTAGAATAATAATCCAATTTTTTTTATAAATAAATTAATTGGATTTGAAATGGTTTTAAAATAACCAGGATTTTCCAATAAAAAAATTGGAATGGTTTGGAATGGAAATAATCTTCGGAATATTCCGATATTGGATTCCGTGATTATACGGATATTATTATGGGAATTTGAAAGATACAGATATCGTTATTCCCAATACGGTATTCGTTGGTTTCAGAATTGTAATAACCCGGAAATCTGGGCCAATTAAAAATTCTATTTTGGCAATTTTAGCGAATTTTGAATATTTAAAATGAATTATTTTAAATAAAAACGACGAGAAATTTATTTTGGATAGAATTAGAACATATATATTTATATAGATCATCGTTTGAATATAAATATTTAATTATAATTATAAAAGGAATTGAAAATGGCGCGGTAGTTCGAAAGTTCGATTTCAAAGTTCAAATGAATGTACAAGATTCAAAATAAACCGGATTTTAGCGAAACCAAAAATATTTGAATCTATTTGAAAATATCTTTCCAACGAATCCGAAAAATTGAAATTTCATAGCGGGAATCAAAAGTTATGCCCAGTTGAAAATTCAGAATAGTCGCTATGGAATTCTGGCCCTTAAAAATGGGAATTTTGCAAACGACCTCGGTTTTCGACGAAACCACTTTTGTTGGATTCGGGATGTAGAATTATTGCTAGATTCCAAAATTCATAATTTTTCAAATCAATATGTGAGCGTGGTAAAAGAAAACGTGTTTGACCAGTTTCAGTTGATTTTAATCGACTGGAAAATGGCCATTTTTCAAACGGTCTCAAAATTTGATGAAATTAGTTTTGTTAGGACTGTATTGTCAGTACGAGACTAGAAATAATTTTTCTGGGATTTTTCGAGTTAGTATGTGATACCAATAATTTGAAATGTGCGTTCAAATTCAATATATTGATTTATATTTTGATTTTGACAGAAACTGATCGAAATAGTCGAATCGGCCTACGATACATATCCCATTGTGTTCGGAATGGGGGTAATTAGCTACGGGTGACAGTCGGTGGGTTCGATTTAGAGTTCGAGATAAAAAGTTTCTTTTTGAAAATTAATTAATATATATATAATTATATAATAACCTCTCTACCTCACACTCTCTCTCTCTTCTATTTTATTTCTGATCAAGAAAAAAAAAAGAAATCGTGTTGGCCCACCCCTCCGAAATCGATCGCCGCCGCCTCGATGGGAGCGCCACCGCCGCGTCCATCACCACCGCCGCGTCAGCGCCCCCCTTTCCACTCCTCCTTCTCCTCTCCTTTCCCTTCTAGTCCGCTGCCCCAATGCCCCCAGCCCCTAAACCCGACACCCATACCACCTCCGCCCCCCCTCTGGTCAACCCGGACCACTAGACCCCCGCCGCAACCACCCTACCCCCTCCACGAGCCCTAGTTCGACGATGAGGCCCCCCAGTAGCAACTTCGAATTTGGCAAGAAGGTTAGTTTTATAATTTTTAATTAACATAGAAACTGAGTTTTTTATGAGTTATAAAAACTGATTTTTATTAGTTATAAAAGTTTTGATTTTTATAGAATAAAGTTTAGATTTTTATAAGTGAAAAGATAAGGTTTTTACTCATATGAGCAACATGAAAAAAAAAATTGATCTTTATTTTAGTAAAGATCGAATTTTTATATATGTGAAAAGTTAGTAAAGATCGAATTTTTTATATATGTGAAAAATTAGTAAAGATCGAATTTTTATATATGTGAAAAGTTAGTAAAGGTCGGATGGTTATATATGATATTAGTGAAGAAAGGTTGAATTTTTAATGAAGTAAAGATTTGATTTTTTATTAATGTAGAGTAATAAAAATATAATTTTTATTAAGGTAGAGTAATAAAAATATGATTTTTATATCATAGAGATAATAAAAATATGATTTTTATATATGTAGTGAATCAAAAATATGATCTTTATTATATGAACACTGTTATAAAAATAGAACTTTTATCTATATAGTAGCGGTATAAAAATAGAATTTTTATCCATATAGCGTAATTATAAAAATGTGATTTTTATATACATGACAAAAATATAAAAATGCGATTTTTATATATGTAGTGGATACGGTCGACGAAAGTGACAAAAGGCGAGCACGGCGAAAACTTTCTACATATGAAGAGTCGCGGTGTTTGGTTTAGCTATCGGTGAGAACTCCTCACTTTTATTTTGATTTCTAGTTGAAATATATATTAGGATGCAGACGGTGCTTAGCAGCACCCGACACCCGTCGTCCACAGACTATGGATGACTTATTTGTTTGATTGTTGTGTTGTGAAATTTTATTGTGTGATGTGGAATGAAATAAAATATTTTATAGTTAAAAATATGATTTTGAACGTGTATATAAAATAAATAGTAATAAACAAATCGAACGATTTGTTTATATACACTGATTTGACTGATATTGATTGGGACGGTAAATTTTACACATCGCCCAACCGCACAAATAAAATCTGTGTTTGTTGATTTGAAACCCCACACGGGTATTGGGATGATAATTGACGTACACTAATCCCGATTGTTTAGTTGTATGTCAATCGATGGATTGACAGACCGTGTAAGCATTAATTATTGATATTTAATGCTTATGCAGTTGTGTGGTGCACTCTGGATAATGGTTGATGATTTATCATTGCTATTATATACATGTGTTGTAGGAAATCCATATAATTAACATTATATGGTAATTGATTGGGCCTCATTCCAATTTGGAAAATAAGGAATATTATAAAAGAAAATTCATGTGTTGAATAGAAAGAAAATTCATGTGTTGAATAAAATATATATTCATGGGTTGAATAAAATATAAATTCATGTGCTGAATAAAATATATATTCATGTGTTGAATAGAGAAATATATATTCATGTATTGAATAGAAATATAAATTCATGTGTTGAATAAAATATATATTCATGTGTTGAAGAAAATATTCATTTGTTGAAAAGAATGACGAAGTTATTGAAATATATAAAGCCGTGTTGGTTAGTTATGCGCCATTTTGACGCGAACGATATTCATATCGATTATATTCGTTTTTATAATGATTATTATAGAAAACGAGCTGATTTCAAAATATAACGTTTTGAAAATATTATCATTTGCATATCGATGATGTGGAATATTCAATTTTGATTAGAAATTGAATATGAAGTTGAAATCATTTTGAAAACGAATTTAAAATGATTTATAAATTACGCTTTAAAAGGAAATCAACGAAATATATAATATTATATATATATATAATGGCCTGAATAGAACGCGCCGCGCTGCGGCAGTTCGCGAATTTCGACCATTGACTTCAAATGGACATTGCGGGAGATCCGACCGCCGGATTCTACTAAAACCGGAACCGTTGGGTTCGTATCGAAAAGAGCTTTCTAATGAATATTAGAGATTTGAAATCTAACAGTTGGATTTGGAATTATGTCCAAGTCAAATTTGGAAAAGGTCGCTGTAAGTGCAGTTCGATGGCCGTTGATGGAAATCGACTGTACGGGCCTTGATAAAATTATTAAAAATATAAATAATTTGTATAAAATCATAATAAATGATTTTGAAATAATTGGGATGAAAAACTCCATATTTGAAAAGATAAAAATAGGTTTTTATCGAAATGAACTAGTTTTGAACTAGAATTATAATTCTATTTATTTTTAAAATAAATAAAGTGGATTTGAAATGGTTTTAAAAGTAACCAGAATTTCCAATAATTGAATTGGAATGGATTTGAATCGAAATTGTCTTTGGAATATTTCAATGTTGGATTTTGTGATTATACAGATATTGTTATGGAAGTTTGAAAGATATATTTATATCATTATTTCCAATACGATATTTGTTGGTCGTAGAATTTGATATTGAATATAAGCCAATATATTTTCTATTCAGAGCCTTGTATTTAATATCAAATGGGATTTGGGTTTGTCGTGAACGGTGTCTTCATTAACACTGTTCTTAAACCCGGTTGAGAAAAAGATTAAATCTTTTATTTAGATTTAATGAAGTGTACCAATTAAATGGTATTTAATTGAATTTGAATTTGAATTGATTTTTGGGTTTATCGTGAATGGTGTTTTAAATAACACTTATTCTTTAACCCGATAATTAATGGAATGTGATTTTGGGTTGTCGTGAACGGTATCTTCAATAATACGGTTCTTAGACCCAACTGAGTTAAGAAAATCAGAAACTAACTGGAGATTAGTTAAGTTGAATGGTTTCTTGGGTATTGATCTGATGTTGGTTTCGGCCTTCGGGGTTAATATTTAGGGAATTTCTCACTTGCTATTTTTCGGTTAAAGGCTGATAGAATGGAATGTGATTTTGGGTTTATCGTGAAACGTGTTTTAAATGACATTGATTCTTTAACCTAGTTAAAGATTAAAACTAAGTGGAGTTTTAAAGAATCTTTAATTAGATTGAAAAGATCGAGAATGGAGTATCACCAGTTTTGCTCTAGGCGATAGTTAAATCTTTAATTAAATTTGAACGTGAAATGGTAATTGAATTTACCAATAACACCGTGGTGTTAGATATGAAGTATTACCAGTTTTACTTCATGGGATGAATAGGTTGGGATTGGAGAATTAAAACAAATGATTACTTCGGTAAGGTTCGTTAATCCCGGCTAGTTTGGATAAACCTTAATTTGGTTTGAATTGATATTCAAAAGAAGATTAAAGAATAAATTTAAGGAATTTATCTTTGATAAAATTAATGGGAACCTATCCCTAAGAATGTGAAATTTAGCAACTAACTGAAGATTAGTTAAGATGAATGGTTTCCTAGGTATTGATCTGATGTTGGTTTCGGCCTTCGGGGTTAATATTTGGGGAGTTGTTCCCTTACTAATTTACGGTTAGTGACTGATGAATTGGAATGAGGCGTATGTTGTGTTTGTGTAACACTTGTTTATTATATACGCGAGTTATTCAGAAAGACCGGGTTTATCCCATTCTGAATAACTGATTCAACGATGTGTCGAAGGTGAAGACGGTGGTTGAAGACCGGAGGTCTTCACGTCGTTTGGGTGATTACTGATGATCTTGATTGGGCTGTACACCCAAGAGGAGGGAATCAGTTGGTGATCGTCCAGACGTACTTGGAGATCGATGGATATGCAAGGTACAAGGTCCCTCTGGTTTCGTTCAGACCTAGAACGGACTTGTAATTGGATTGTGTGTCTGACATTGGATTTTATTCTGTGTGATTGATTTCTATTAAATATATATCTGTTTGGCGGCGGAGAATTTATTCTCTTGCTTAATGCCCTTCTCTAAGACGTACGAGCTCAGAGGTTATACATTAATGGATATCAAACGCATGGAGTGAATTGCCTGTGTGGCATGCCTAAGTGGAAATTTGATCAAGGCTTCTGTTGAAAAGCAAAGTCTTGTGGTTGATGATCAAAGCACCGCCTGTGTGGCATAGCTTTGTGTAACGTTGATTCGCGAGCCTCACACCCTGGTTGTGAACCAGAAACGGGAGAGGACGTCAGGGAGGGCATGCGTTTCCTTCTAGCTAGGGTGGTGTCAGTGCTTAAACTGGCTGACATTTATATACTTTTCACCTGTGTGGTTGTGGATGTTGTGAGGCGCCTCGGATATATCGGTCGTTCTCGAACCGATGGAGTCATTCGTTGGTTCACTTACGCCCCAAAGGGCGGGGAAACGCGGTGTTCAGGAATTTTAATCCACATTGGTGGACCGGCCCTGAGGATCCAAAGGTCACTCGAGCTCTGACCTGAGACATGGTATGCTAGATTGTCTCGAATCGGTAGAGGACGATCCCTGGCCTCGGTTCACAGATGGAAATCCAATTTTCAAATACGTGACTTTGCGGTTTTGATTCTAGAGCCTAGTATGGCGACATGAGATACGGTACCCATGCCGTCTATGATTGATATTTATGACTGAAATTGTTTTGACATTATACACTTATAATAGTATCAAATGATTTGTTTTTAACGTACCAAACATGTTTGGCTATTATAAAGGAAAACCCTATCCTCTGGCTTGTGTTGCATTGTGTGATGGGACATGGGTCTTATAATAGCTTCATTTTTCCAAAAAGCATTGCGCTGTTTTGTTATATGCACCGGTATTCTTGGGAGGAAACCCATTCCGTGCTATACGGCGTGGTCCCTGGATATATTTGATTTAAAGTAAAGTTTTAAATAACTATTTTAGTTCTCACACCAGTCACATGACTGACCTGGAGTTTATTGTTTTAAACTAAACTCTGGGTGCCCTATTTTCTGCACGGGCAACTAGTAGTTTTGGTTTTACAGATTTATATTCACAGGATCCTGATTTACAGCTGGAACGATATCCGGAAAGCTTTGTATCTGTATATCTCTTTTAGTTGTGTATTGTATTATTTTCCACTGCTATGTAATTTGAATCTCTGATATTTTCTGTGTAATATTTATTTATACTCTGTATATTCTTGTATTCTGATGGAATGTTGGTAATTAGCAATGAAATGTTCTTCTGTCTGCGTTCTGATTGGTCGTGTTCTCAAAAAAATCAGGAGTTTCGAACGGTCTTGGTCGGTTTAGCGACTGATTCAGATCGAGCGAAATTCCTTGTCGTTACATTTGGTATCAAAGCTTTGGTTTACAGAGCTCAGAGAACAAGACACATTAGAACCATACAAAAGAATTCATTAGAGATTGGATTAGTAATATCCAATAAGAATGACTCGTTAGAGATGGGATCAATAGTATCCTAGAATGAGTGTGAAGAGTATATTTTTAAAATGATAACAATTTTTTTTTGAAATTTAAATCGTTTTATACGTATTTGAATATTTATTTGTATTGAGTTTGGACAATCCGATATATAAAGATTTTGCATATACGCCTTGCAAACGTATATTCTAAGTTTTAATATACTAGATAGATATAGAATCACATTCTAGACACCCGGGGATGATTCTGATGATGTGGCCACATCATCAGTATTTATGTTCGAGTTTCGAAAGTGTGATATCTACATATTTCCATTAGACTGGTGTGAGAACCAAAGCTAGATAGGGCTTATTGTTGTGATTTGACATCAAAAATGTGATTTTTGACTATATATCAAAATTATGAATTTGAAATGATAACCAACTAATTGAATGCTGATTGTGTTGTTTGATTATTGGTTGATTAATTAAAATGTAGAACCTTTAGCCAAATTGACCCAATAGTGGATTGTATTGAAAATTTGTCGCATTTGCATGCATATACATGTACTTACATTGAACAGGTCATAGCAAGGAGGCTAGAAAAGAGGAATAAAATTGTTTGCCCGACAAATAGGTACATGTTTATTGTATTTCTTTGGGTTTGGATGATTTTATGAGCCGACTGGCTAGCCGCTTGGCTGTTTCTTTTTCTTTTTGGATAGATGAGGGCCATGGGAGGCTATTTGAAATATCCCGAAGCTCCCGGTGCAGGGTAAGTTATGGCGAAATTTTTCGAAAATTTAGGGTGTTAGCCAAATTTTTGAAAAAATTTGAAAAGTTCTTAGAAACTAGAAAGTTGAAGAACTTAAGCCGTAAAGAAAATACTGGAAGTTGAGTTGATTATTTAAACAACTTTCGGCTTCGTTCTTTTTCGGGGACGAAAAGTTTTAAGTGGGGGAGATTGTAATAACCCGGAAATCCGAGCCAATTTAAAAAAATTATTTTGGCAATTTTAGCGAATTTTGAATATTTAAAATGAATTATTTCAAATAAAAATGACGAGAAATTTATTTTGAATAGAATTAGAATGTATATATTTATATAGATCGTCGTTTGAGTATAAATATTTAATTATAATTATAAAAGGAATTGAAAATGGCACGGTAGTTCGAAATTTTGATTTCAAAGTTCAAATGAATGTACAGGATTCAAAATAAACCGGATTTTAGCGAAACCAAAATTATTTGAATTTATTTGAAAATATCTTTCCAACGAATCCGAAAAATTGAAATTTCATAGCGGGAATCAAAAATTATGCCCAGTTGAAAATTCAAAATAGTCGCTATGGAATTCTGGGCCTTAAAAATGGGAATTTTGCAAATGACCTCGGTTTTCGAAGAAACCACTTTTGTTGGATCCGGGATGTAGAATTATTTCTATATTCCAAAATTCGTAATTTTTCGAATCAATATGTGAGCGTGGTAAAAGAAAATGCGTTTGACCAGTTTCAGTTGATTTTAATCAACTGGAAAATGGCCATTTTTCGAACGGTCTCAAAACTTGACGAAATTAGTTTTGTTAGGACTGTATCGTCAATACGAGGCTAGAAATAATTTTTCTGGGATTTTTCGAGTTAGTATGTGACCCCAATAAATTGAAATGTGCGTTCAAATTCAATATATAGATTTATATTTTGATTTTGACGGAAACTGATCGAAACAGTCGAATCGGCCTATAATACATATCCCATTGTGTTCGGAATAAGGGTAATTAGCTAGGGGTGATAGTCGGTGGGTTCGATTTCGAGGTCGAGACAAAAAGTTGCTTTTTGAAAATTAATTAAAATATATGTATATATAATTATTTAATAACCTCTGTACCTCACTCTCTCTCTTCTATTTTATTTCTGATCGAGAAAAAAATCGCGTTGCCTCTCCCCCCAGAAATCGATCGCCGCCGCCTCGATGGGAGCGTCGCCGCCGCATCCATCACCACCGCCCTCTTCCCTCACTGCCGCGTTAGCGCCCCCCTTTCCACTCTTCCTTCTCCTCTCCTTTCCCTTCTAGTGCGCAACCCCGATGCCCCAAGCCCCTAAACCCGACACCCATACCACCGCCGCCCCCTCGGTCAACCCCGACCACCAGACCCACACCGCAACCACCCTACCCCCTCCACGAGCCCTAGTTCGACGATGACCCCCCCCCCCCCCCCCCAGCAGCAACTTCGAATTTGGCAAGAAGGTTAGTTTTATAATTTTTAATTAACATAGAAACTGATTTTTTATGAGTTATAAAAACTGATTTGTATTAGTTATAAAAGTTTTGATTTTTATAGAATAAAGTTTAGATTTTTATAAGTGAAAAGATAAGGTTTTTACTCATATGAGCAACATGAAAAAAAAAATTGATCTTTATTTTAGTAAAGATCGAATTTTTATATATGTGAAAAGTTAGTAAAGATCGAATTTTTTATATATCTGAAAAGTTAGTAAAGATCGAATTTTTATATACGTAAAAAGTTAGTAAAGGTCGGATGGTTATATATGATATTAGTGAAGAAAGGTTGGATTTTTAATGAAGTAAAGATTTGATTTTTTATTAATGTAGAGTAATAAAAATATAATTTTTATTAAGGTAGAGTAATAAAAATATGATTTTTATATTATAGAGATAATAAAAATATGATTTTTATATATGTAGTGAATCAAAAATATGATCTTTATTATATGAACACCGTTATAAAAATAGAACTTTTATCTATATAGTAGCGGTATAAAAATAGAATTTTTATCCATATAGCGTAATTATAAAAATGTGATTTTTATATACATGACAATAATATAAAAATGCGATTTTTATATATGTAGTGGATACGGTCGACGAAAGTGACAAAAGGCGAGCACAGCGAAGATTTTCTACATATGATGAGTCGCGGTGTTTGGTTTAGCTATCAGTGAGAACTCCTCACTTTTATTTTGATTTCTAGTTGAAATATATACTAGGATGTAAACGGTGCTTAGCAACACCCGACACCCGTCGTCCACAGACCATGGATGACTTGTTTGTTTGATTGCTGTGTTGTGAAATTTTATTGTGTGATGTGGAATGAAATAAAATATTTTATGGTGGAAAATATTTTATAGTTAAAAATATGTTTTTTAACGTGTATATAAAATAAATAGTAATAAACAAATCGAACGATTTGTTTATATACACTGATTTGACTGATATTGATTGGGACGGTAAATTTTACACATCGCCCAACCGCACAAATAAAATCTTTGTTTGTTGATTTGAAACCCCACACGGGTATTGGGATGATATTTGACGTACACTAATCCCGATTGTTTAGTTGTATGTCAATCGATGGATTGACAGACTGTGTAAGCGTTAATTATTGATATTTAATGCTTATGCAGTTGTGTGGTGCACTCTGGATGATGGTTGATGATTTATCAATGCTATTATATACATGTGTTGTAGGGAATCCATATAATTAACATTATATGGTAATTGATTGGGCCTCATTCCAATTTGGAAAATAAGGAATATTATAAAAGAAAATTCATGTGTTGAATAGAAAGAAAATTCATGTGTTGAATAAAATATATATTCATGGGTTGAATAAAATATAAATTCATGTGTTGAATAAAATATATATTCATGTGTTGAATAGAGAAATATATATTCATGTGTTGAATAGAAATATAAATTCACGTGTTGAATAAAATATATATTCATGTGTTGAATAAAATATTCATTTGTTGAAAAGAATAACGAAGTTATTGAAATATATAAAGCCGTGTTGGTTAGTTATGCGCCATTTTGACGCAAACGATATTTATATCGATTATATTCATTTTTATAATGATTATAGAAAATGAGGTGATTTCAAAATATAATGTTTTGAAAATATTATCATTTGTATATCGATGATGTGGAATTTTCAATTTTGATTAGAAATTGAATATGAAGTTGAAATCATTTTGAAAACGAATTTAAAATGATTTATAAAATACGTTTTAAAAGGAAATCGACGAAATATATATATAATATATATTATATATATAATGGCCTGAATAGAACGCGCCGCGCTGCGGCAGTTCGCAAATTTCGACTATTGACTTCAAATGGGCATTGCGGGAGATCCGACCATCAGATTCTCCTAAAACCGGAACCGTTGGGTTCGTACCGAAAAGAGCTTTCTAATGAATATTAGAGATTTGAAATTTAACGGTTGGATTTGGAATTATGTCCAAATCAATTTTGGAAAAAGGTCGCTGTAAGTGCAGTTCGATGACCGTTGATGGAAATCGACTGTACGGGCCTTGATAAAATTATTAAAAATATATATAATTTGTGCAAAATCATAATAAATGATTTTGAAAGAATTGGGATGGAAAACTCCATATTTGAAAAGATAAAAATAGATTTTTATCGAAATGAACTAGTTTTGAACTAGAATTATAATTCTATTTATTTTTAAAATAAATAAAGTGGATTTGAAATGGTTTTAAAAGTAACCAGAATTTCTAATAATTGAATTGGAATGGATTTGAATCGAAATTGTCATTGGAATATTTCGATGTTGGATTTCGTGATAATACAGGTATTGTTATGGAAATTTGAAAGATATGTTTATATCGTTAATTCCAATACGATATTTGTTAGTCATAGAATTTGATATTGAATATAAGCCGATATATTTTCTATTCAGAGCCTTGTATTTAATATCAAATGGGATTTGGGTTTGTCGTGAATGGTGTCTTCATTAACACTGTTCTTAAACCCGGTTGAGAAAAAGATTAAATCTTTTATTTAAATTTAATGAAATGTACCAATTAAATGGTATTTAATTGGAATTGAATTTGAATTAATTTTTGGGTTTATCGTGAACAATGATAACACTTGTTCTTTAACCCGATAATTAATGGAATGTGATTTTGGGTTTTCGTGAACGGTATCTTCAATAATACTGTTCTTAGACCCAACTGAGTTAAGAAAATCAGAAACTAACTGGAGATTAGTTAAGTTAAATGGTTTCTTGGGTATTGATCTGATGTTGGTTTCGGCCTTTGGGGTTAATACTTAGGGAATTGCTCACTTGCTATTTTACGGTTAAAGGCTGATAGAATGGAATGTGATTTTGGGTATATCGTGAACTGTGTTTTAAATGATATTGATTCTTTAACCTAGTTAAAGATTAAAAGTAAGTGGAGTTTTAATGAATCTTTAATTAGATTGAAAAGATCGAGAATGGAGTATCACCAGTTTTGTTCCAGGCGATAGTTAAATCTTTAATTAGATTTGAACGTGAAATGGTAATTGAATTTACTGATAACACTGTGGTGTTAGATATGAAGTATTACCAGTTTTACTTCATGGGATGAATAGGTTAGGATTGGAAAATTAAAACAAACGATTACTTCGGTAAGGTTCGTTAATCCCGGCTAGTTTGGATAAACCTTAATTTGGTTTGAATTGATATTCAAAAGAAGATTAAAGAATAAATTTAAGGAATTTATCTTTGATAAAATTAATGGGAACCTATCCCTAAGAATGTGAAATTTAGCAACTAGCTGAAGATTATTTAAGATGAATGGTTTCCTGGGTATTAATCTGATGTTGATTTCGGCCTTCGGGGTTAATATTTGGGGAATTGTCCCCTTACTAATTTACGGTTAGTGACTGATGAATTGAAATGAGACGTATGTTGTGTTTGTGTAACACTTGTTTATTATATACGCGAGTTATTCAGAAAGACCGGGTTTATCCCATTATGAATAACTGATTCGACGATGAGTCGAAGGTGAAGACGGTGGTTGAGGACCGGAGGTCTTCACGTCGTTTGGGTCATTACTGATGATCTTGATTGGGCGGTACACCCAAGAGGAGGGAATCAGTTGGTGATTGTCCAGACGTACTTGGAGATCGATGGATATGCGAGGTACAAGGTGCCTTCGGTTTCGTTCAGACCCAGAACGGACTTGTAAATGGACTGTGTGTCTGACATTGGATTTTATTCTGTGTGATTGATTTCTATTAAATATATATCTGTTTGGCGGTGGAGAATTTATTCTCTTGCTTAACGCCCTTCTCTGAGACGTACGAGCTCAGAGGTTATACATTGATGGATATCAAACGCATGGAGTGAATTGCCTGTGTGGCATGCCTAAGTGGCAATTTGATCAAGGCTTCTGTTGAAAAGCAAAGTCTTGTGGTTGATGATCAAAGCACCGCCTGTGTGGCATAACTTTGTGTAACGTTGATTCGCGAGCCTCACACCCCGGTTTTGTGAACCAGAAACGGGAGAGAACGTCAGGGAGGGCATGCGTTTCCTTCTAGCTAGGGTGGTGTCATTGCTTAAACTGGCTGACATTTATATACTTTTCGCCTGCGTGGTTGTTGCTGTTGCGAGGCGCCTCAGATATATCGGTCGTTCTCGAACCGATGGAGTCATTAGTTGGCTCATTTACGCCCCAAAGGGCGGGGAAACACAGTGTTTAGGAATTTTAATCCACATCGGTGGACCAGCCCTGAGGATCCAAAGGTCACTCGAGCTCTGACCTGAGACATGGTAGGCTAGATTGTCTCGAATCGGTAGAGGACGATCCATGGCCTCGGTTCACAGATGGAAATCCAATTTCCAAATATGTGACTTTGCGGTTTTGATTGTAGAGCCTAGAATGGCGACATGATATATGGTACCCATGTCGTCTATGATTGATATTTATGATTGAAATTATTTTGACACTATACACTTATAATAGTATCAAATGATTTGTTTTTAACGTACCAAGCATATTTGGCTATTATAAGGGGAAAACCCTATCCTCTAGCTTTTGTTGCATTGTGTGATGGGACCTGGGTCATATAATAGCTTCATTTTTTCAAAAAGCATTGCGTTGTTTTGTTATATGCACCGGTATTCTCGGAAGGAAACCCGTTCCGTGTTATACGGCGTGGTCCCTGGATATATCTGATTTAAAGTAAAGTTTTAAATAACTGTTTTAGTTCTCACACCAGTCACATGACTGACCTGGAGTTTATTGTTTTAACCTAAACTCTGGGTACCCTATTTTCCGCACGGGCAGCTAGTAGTTTTGGTTTTGCAGATTTATATTCACAGGATCCTGATTTACAACTGGAACGATATCCGGAAAGCTCTGTATCCGTATATCTCTGATATTTTCTGTGTAATATTTACTTATACTCTGTATATTCTTGTATTATGATGGAATTGTTGTAATTAACAATGAAATGTTCTTCTGTCTGCGTTCTGATTGGTCGTGTTCTCAAAACAATCATGGGTTTCGAACGGCCTTGGTCGGTTTAGCGACTGATTCAGATCGAGCGAAATTCCTTGTCGTTACAAGAATTTGGTATTGAATATAAGCCGATATAATTTTTATGTAGAGCCTTGTATTTGATATCAAATTGGATTTTGGGTTTGTCGTGAACGGTGTCTTAAATAACACTGATCTTAAACCCAGTTGAGAAAAGAATAAATATTTAATTTAAGATTTTGTGTAGTTTACCAATTAATTAATATTTAGGTGTAATTGAATTGAAATTGGATTTTTGGGTTTATCGTGAACGGTGTTTTAAATAACACTAGTTCTTTAACTCGATCGACAGTGAAGAAATGATTTGGAATTTATAATTCTTTTATTAAAATTTAATGGAAATTTTCCAAAGTAAAGTTTCCAATTTAATATAATAAATTGGAATTGAATGAAATTCGATTTGTTAATAATCGAAGCGAGCTTCTGTGGAGGAAGACTGTTAATATATATGGAATTTAAAAGGCGTTATCGTTATTCCATTTATATTGTTAGTCGAATACGGAAATTGATATCAATTATATATTGATCTATTTTCCATGAAGATTCCGTAATTAATGGAATGGGATTTTGGGTTTATCTGAACTTTGTTTTAAACGACGTTGGCTCTTTAACCCAGTTAAAGACAGGATCACATGTCTAACATTGCATTTCGAGCTTGTACCGGATATTGGGTTGGCAACAGGATGGTTCCTGGCACGAAAGATCAATCGAGGACACGAAGCTAAGTATTTCCCGGATAACATCCAGACAACGGACTCTGAATACAAAACGCGAAGTATATATCTCGGTTTACATCCAGACTTCGGACACCGTATATACTTTATTCCCTCAGGTTTTACAAGTGGATCCACTGCCGAAGCTTTCGATTTCAATAGGTAATATGTATACGTATACAATCTAACCGCTAGTTTCCCATCACTTCGGGTTGTGAGGTTCGCGAGGTTTTGTACCACAAAGCTACGCTCTTACACTAAGTCATGCTTTGATCATTTCTTCAACTGCAACACTTCGCCTGCCACACTGTCATTTCATAATCTACAACTGATAATCACTGACCAAGTAACTTTTAGTCAAGGGAATAATTCCCATTACCAAACAAAAATATGTTTAGTAATAATCAGTTAATACATTATAAGATATAGTGTTAGACACACATCCATACAAGTTCATTCCGGGTTCGAACGAAGCCGAAGGCGCCTTATTTCGTGACTTAGGTTTGAGTGCGAAGGCCCTTACAATCCGCAAGTTTTCCAAATACGATTGGACTTTCTGCCACCCCGGTGATAGGGACATCTCTCTACTGTAGCTATTTAGTAAAGAAACAAATCAGTAGGTGGCCCGTTCGATGTGAAGAACCACGTCTTCAATCGACGTTTATATGTCTTCATTTATTTCATCGTACGATTATTTGAAATGGTTTTCGGAAAGTAAAATCTGATCCCTGTCATTCCAAATAACCAGTGCTTCATTTGGAATACATTTCAAATTAAGTTCTTTCCCTCATATATAAATACTTGACTATATTCATACTAAATTTAGACTGATCGTTTATATATATATATATATATATATATATATATATATATTCGAATAGTTCTTTCCTTAAATCTTTTCTTCCAAGCAATCATTTATAAATCAAAGATCAAGATTATTGCTATTTCTTTAATATAACTCGTTGTATTCATTAAAAACGATTAATTAAGTTCGAATCGAAGGTTTCAGAACTGGAACAATTCACAATTTAATTAAATAAAGTAATTGAAAAATAATAAATTTGTTATAAAAAATTGGAAATCTTAAAATAGAAATGGTTGAAATAATTACTACAATATTTAAAGTTTAAAGAAGTATATAATTAGAATAATTTTAAACATATACATATCCCTTTTAAATCAAATAATTCTTATTTAAATATTTTAAAATCAACATACTATGTTTTGAATAAAAGCATATACAATTATATAATGTATTAAACTGGAATTGTTCTCTTTCTACGCCGATGACTCGAATCTATATTCACACATTCAAAAGAGTATAACTGGCTTCAATATCACAAGTTGATACAAATCATTTTCGAAGACATTCAACTTATTTATTATCGTTCAATTAGTTCCGCATTAGCTTCCATAATTAACTTAAGCTTTACTTGGTAAAATGAAGTTATTATCATAACATTCGAAGTTAAATCCAACAATTTATAATAGATATACAATTTTGTTAGAAATTGAAACTTCTTGTATCAAGTATATGTTTCCAAATTAAACCGATACTATAAGCGGAATTACGATATCTCTCTAACATTTAATTCCTCACGTAGTACTAGTCATCATCTATAGAACATATATTAAATATCTGAAGGTCACTTTCATCAAATTTAACTAAATTTTAAGTCGACAATTGTTTATTATGGTTATCGTTTCACAGTATTCGGGGTTCACTTGCAATCCGTTCCTTTACCAGGCTCGATAAGTAAACGTTGGCCAGGTAAGTTCAGCGCATTGGTTGCTGCATCCCTTGCCTTAGTTACACACCCCGTTTACTATTCCAGAACTATTGACGGAACAAACCAACTTGTTAACTCGAACATAAGCTTCACTTCTTACTTAAATTTCAAATTCAAAAATATATTATTATAAATATTTATCTAAACTTATTTCGACTTTCATACCCAAATAATTCCAGTTTAATAATCCTCTTCAAACTATTTTAAAACATTATTTCAAATTATTATCTAATATCATATTAGATTCCAAAAATCAAATTGTTCGAGTTTCACCATTTTTCAACAATTCATTAATTTAAGCGATAATTAAGTTCAACTCAACAATTTCTGTTCAAGCTACATCAAAATAAATTATAATATCAATTATATTGATAATAACATGTTAAATAGTTTTCCAAAATCGAATTATTATGCGGTTAAATCCAATTAACAATTCACCCAAGTTCTATTCAAGCCATTAGTTCATTCAATATTTAAAATGTTGTTAGCATAACTTAGTTAACAAACCATTTTAATAACACCATATAATTGATTCAATATTATTTAATCAAACATTAATTAGAAAATTTATTAAAATAATCTAATATTGCTTAGTTAACAAAATATTACTTAATCAAGGAGAATTAATAACATTGACAAATAAATAAATAAATAAATAAACAAACATTATTAAACCAATATTATTAAGCAATAAAATACTACAAAATCATTTACATGTCATTTAATCCCATAAATCGCTCTTTAAATTAAATTTAGGGAATTTCTAAATTTTCTGCTGAAAATCAATACATTTGCGTATTCACGCATTAAACAACCATTTAATGCATCCATTCCTTACGTTTACTCATAACAAATCATTTACGAACATGTGTTATACTATTAACGCGTCCCGACATACATTTATTGGTAACCAATACAACGTCACATTATCATATTCAAATGGAAATATTGTCCACTAATATTGTTCTGTAATCAGTAATTAACCATCATGCAGCCAATTACTATCCATTATCACATCCATTGATCACGTATATATAAATTTAGCTCATATTAAATAAAAATTTAAATGCAAGTGTTCTCACCATTGTTACTTTCCAGAAAAGGGTATTTCCACATGCGTCCTATAAGCTTCTTGTATTCTCCGCGTCTTGCTCCTTTATTTCTCTTTCTCTTCTCGTTGTCCCATTTCTTTCTTTCATCCTTTTTTTGTATGTCCCCATTTTTCTTGCGTTTCAGTTTTTTTTTCTTTTTTGAAACAAGGCCTTCTGTCTACAAGATAAAATACATGCGCAAATGCATGTAACTGGAGCGTGCAGCGATGGATGGGGACTGCATACACAGCAACACAAGCCTTCTCATTTTTTTTCTTTCTTTTTTGTGATGGTTTTGCAATGTCAGGCAGACTGAAGGTGTGATAGGATGAAAAGGTAGTGGCGGAGGAGTATGGCATTGGCGAGTTGTCAACGGTAGCTGCGGAGGCTTGGAAAAAGGAAAATGCCGATGGTGTTGCACTAATGATTTTTTTTTTTTTTGAAATATGGCTTGCTATGTTGGGTGGTGAGGGCGAAAGGACTTTTAATAGTGGAAGGTGAAACACGAGTGGGATTGCGGTGGAAGGCTTAGCTGAGAGGAGGGTAGCATGCAGGCTTCACATTAGAGGGGAGCTTGAGCCCATGGAGGGGTTCACGGCTTCACATCATTTCATTCTTTTCTTTTTATCAACTTAGAAAAAGGGCAAAACATTTTGGTGAGGAGGAGCTTGGAACTTGCATGCTCAGGCTTCAAGTTTGACATTTTATTCATATATGATAAAGGCGGAAGTGGAGACCAAAAATGGAATAGAAGAGACAAAGTATGTTACAGGGAAGAAGGTAAGTCTTGGCCTCAAAAATGGTGGAAGGGAATAAAGTGAAGTGGAGAAAGGTTTCGAATCGATCAGGTAAGAAAAGGAAAACAAAACGAAAAGACAAAGAAAATGCATGAAAGCAATGTGGCAACCCACTTCCGCGAAAGAGAACAAGTGGCATCGCAGGCTTGTACATTCAGCATTTTTTTTTCGTTTTATTTATGTTATATTCTTGCACAAAATTTTTCAGTCAGCCGTATACAATGTTGTTTTGAAGCTCTAAACATTTGCCTTAATCCCTTTAGTCTTATTTTGTTTACATGCTTGATTATAGTTTTAATTCATTTTATTATAGATGGCGAATAACCCCAACTAACAATAAAGTCGTGTACAACAATGTGTACAGATCACAAAACAAAAATAAAATAGGTCGTTTGATAAATTCTGTAAAGTGTCAAAAGAGACCACAATTATCCTAAAATACGTTAGAAAAGTATATGCTTATTTTCCGAAATAAAAATTACAGTAAAATTTTATAAAATATTTTAAGACTACCCGAATAGAAACTAAAAAAAATTAAAATGAATATTTAATTCTAATTAAATTACAAATTTTGATCATTTCTAGCAACAGAATTACAAATCGTTTTGATAATTCAGCAAACAACGAAATGTTTTTCCAAAACAAAAATTGATTTAACTGAATTTCACAAATAAAATTAATTTCAATCATTTAAAAATAATAATATAGCCTAAAATTTTGATTCAAAATTATTCAAACCCTCCAAAATGAATTTAAAAGTCATATTAAATGCAAATTTAATTTCAAAAATTCTTGGTCGTTTCATTCTCTCCCCTTAAGGTAATTTCGTCCTCGAAGTTGAAACGAAATTAAGAGAAGAACATAAATTACAATAATTAATATTATTTCTTCATAAATTTTGCGAAAATCCTTTTTCAAATTTGAATTAGAGTTTAAATTCTAAATTCTCATTTAACAATTTAAACTAATGAGAAAATAACCCACAATAATATAATACCAAAACTTTGATTAACACAAATGTCCATATATTCATTCTTGGGTCATATACATTAGTTCTTCACCCTATATACATTCACAAAATTTATCTAACTAGCCTAAAATAATTAAACTCGAATATAACCTAAATATCAAATTGAGCCATTTATTCACCAGGCATTTATTATTTACCTAACCATATTCAGGGTTTACAGGTTTAAGGACATTTGAATTCTAAACTATTCCAAACTACTTAAGCTCACCTTTTTCATTTCAAACTTCTAGCTTTATTCTACTTCAAAATTTCAAACTTACAACCCTTTTTCCAAATTACTATATTTCCTAAAATCAAATTTATTAATTCATTTTATTTTCCAAATCATTCTCATATATTCCATTTTCTTAAACTATTTTAGGTGATTAATAACTCTATCGTTATCAAATTATTTCTAGTCCATTATTTATCAAAACCTATCGATTGTCCAAAATCATCGATAAATTTTAACCCTATTTTCTCTAAAATATTTTTTTCTTAATTTAAGTCTATCGAATTTTCTAGATTCATAATTATTCCTAATTCATTTACAAATTCCGTTTATATTCCACAATCAGAGAAAAACATCGCTTATTTTAATTTTTTACTTATCTATTTCAATTCACATCTAATTTTTATCCAAATGTTTCATTAGAACTTATGTAAACCATTTCAAAAACTTATTTGAATAGTTTTAAGTATTTCTCGACGTCTCAATTAGAAGCATACAGTCATCCCCTTTTCGAGACTCAAAAATGAATACTGATGATGATCGATCAATCATCAGAATTATCTTCCAACGAGTAGAATGTGATTCTATATTTATCTAGTATATATTGGATTTCGTATATACATTAGCTAGGCGTATATTCAAAATCCGTACATACTTGATAGTCTAATCTTGATGTCAAACAAATCACTCAAAACCCTTATCATAAATTATATTCCAAACAATTACACTTCTCAAAATGGTTTATTAAATATCAAAATAATTGACATTTCCCAAAATAAGCCCAACTAGTTTCAAAATCATCCTTAGTATCATTATATATCTCTCACTAAATTCTTCAAGTTCCAATTTAATGCTTCCTACCAAATTCTTTAATCTTCACTTATTCCATTTTAGACTATTCAAATCATTCTTTGGATTGTTTATCTTATTCCTAACATTCATAATCAAGTTATCCAATTCAACCATTCAAAAAGAAAATTTCTTTATATTCAAAGTTTATTCTTCTAGGTTTATTTTAACTTTCACTCACCTACGAAATACTCTTAAACTCATTCTAGGGTATCAATTACCCTGTCTTTAATAAGTTTCTTACTCCGTTAACTTCTGAACTAATGAATATACCCCTTGAACTGGGTTTAACCACAGCTCTGATACCACATGTGACAACCCAACTTCCAATCACCTAGAGTCGATGTTTAAACCAACTCCAGATGTTTGAAAATCGGATTCGCCGGGGTAATACACATTAGAACAGAACAAAATAAACCTTTATTACTCAAAACTTGATTACAATAGAGTTTACATTACTAGAGTTACAGTAAAATACACAGTGGAAAAGAAAACGATACGATAGCAGAAGAGCTCCAACTCTTGCTCAAAGCTCTAACCCAAAAGTGCTTCGAATCTTTCTCCAAGAATCTATAACTGTAAAACTAAACCACTAGCCGCCCATGTGAAAATTTTGGGCACCTAGGGTTTAGGAAGGAACAATAAACTCCAGGTCAGTCATGGGAATGGTGTGAGAAAATAAAACATTTTCTTTATATTACGGTAAATCACAAGACCACGCCGTATAATACAGAACGGGTTTACTCCTATGATTACCAGTGCATAAGTCATACATGAGTTTCGAAAAATGAGACTATTATAAGGCTCGCCCCAAACATACCAAACAAAATGCAAATGCAAGGGCACACATGGACGAGTTTTATCCTTATAATGCCAAATCCATGATATATGTCGATGGTGTGTGTTATTACCACTAATAACGCTTTAAAAACATTTTGCAAATAAATTTACAAATCTAGCATGTATAGTGTCTATGCTCACATACATAGTTTACAAACAAAGTGAATGGCTTGTATCGGTTATTGGGTTGCCAACAAGATGGTTCCTGGTACAAAAGATCAATCGAGGACACGATGGTAAGTATCTCCCAGATAACATCAAGACAACGGACTACGAATACATAGCGCGAAGTATACATCTCGGATTACATCTAGACATTGGACACCGTATATACTTTATTCCCTCAGGTTTCATAGGTGGATCCACCGCCGAAGCTTTCGATTTCAATAGGTAATATATATATGTATACAATCTAACTGCCAGTTTTCCATCGTTTCGGGTTGTGATGTTCGCGAGGTTTTCGTACCACAAAGCTACGCTCTTACACTAAGACATGCTTTGATCATTTCTTCAACTGCAACACTTCGCCTACCACACTGTCATTTCATAATCTACAACTGATAATCACTGACCAAATAACTTTTAGTCAAGGGAATAAATTCCCATTACCAAACAGAAATATGTTTAGTAACAATCAATTAATACATTATAAGATACTGTGTCAGGCACACATCCATACAAGTTCGTTCCGGGTTCGAACGAAGCCAAAGGTGCCTTATTTCATGACTTAGGTTTGAGCGAGAAGGCCTTTGTAATCCGCAAGTTTTCCAAATCTTCTACCACTTCGATAATAGGGATATATCTCTATTGTAGCAATTTAGTAAAGAAACAAATCAGCGGGCAGCCGGTTCGATGTGAAGAACCACGGTCTTCATTCTCCATTTATATATCTTCATTTATTTCGTCGTATGATTATTTGGAATGGCTTTCGGAAAGTAAATTCTGATCCTGGTCTTTCCAAATAACCAGCGCTTTATATGGAATACATTTCAAATTAAGTTTTTTCCCTCATATATAAATACTTAACTATATTCATTCTAAATTTAGGATGATCATTTATATATATATATATATATATATATATATATATATATATATATATATATATATATATTCGAATAGTTCTTTCCTTAAATCTTTTCTTCCAAACAATCATTTTTAAATCAAAGATCAAGATTATCACTATTTCTTTAATATAACTCGTTGTATTCATTCAAAAAGGATTATTTACATTTGAGTCGAAGGTTTAAAACTGGAATAATTCACAATTTAGTTAAATAAAGTAATTGAAAAATAATAAATTTGTTATATAAATTTGGAAATCTTAAAATCGAAATGGTTGAAATAATGGGTACTGTTATTGACACTCCAAATATTGTTGAGAGGGGTCAAATCATAAAAACACTCCAATCATAAAAAGAATGTTAGGGGGGTCACGTACTTAATTTTTTACGTTCCCTTTTTACCCTGGTAATAACATCAATTACCATCCCAAATCCCAATCAATTTTAAATGTAAAAAAACCAAATCCCTGAATTATTTGCAAACAAAAAAGCGATCGTTTGAGGAAATGAGGTGCATAGACAAATTTAGCGGTGGGATACCATATAAAAAAATTGTTTGATATATGTATATTAATTTCCTATGAATGATATATTTTCATCTGATCAGATGCATATCGACAAATGAGATTATTGATAATTTGGTATAAAAATCTGATGCAGTTCGACTAATACACCATATAATTTTTTTTAATTAACCACTAAAAAAGGTTTATTGTTAAGAAGACTAATTTGGTAAAATAAACTTTATTTGTTAAGGGGGTTCTCTCTGCATTGATACTCCCTTTAACAAAATTTATTTTCTTTATAAATTAACCCCCCCCCACAATATTTGGAGTGTCAATAACAATCCTCGAAATAATTACTACAATATTCAAAGTTTAAAGAAGTATATAATTAGAATAATTCTAAACATATACATATCCCTTCTGAATCAAATAATTCTTATTTAAATATTTTAAAACCAACATACTATGTTTTAAATGAAAGCCTGTACAAATATACAATGTATTAAACTGGAATTGTTCTCTTTCCACGCCGATGACTCGAATCTGTATTCACATTCAAAAGTGTATAACTGGCTTCAATATCACAAGTTGATTCAAATCATTTTTGAGGACATTCAACTTATTTATTATCGTTCACTTAGTTTCGCATTAGCTTCCATAATTAACTTAAGCTTTACTCGGTAAAATGAAGTTATTATCAAGACCTTCGAAGTTAAATCCAAAGATTCATAATAGATATACGATTTGGTTAGAAATCAAAACTTCTTGTATCCAGTATATGTTTCCTTATTAAACCGATACTATGATCGGAATTACGATATCTCTACCATTTAATTCCTCAAGTAGTATTAGTCATCATTTATAGAACACATATTAAATATCTGAAGATCACTTTCATCAAATTTAACCAAATTTTAAATCGGCAATTGTTTATTATGCTTATCGTTTCACAGTGTTCGGGGTTCACTTGCAATCCGTTCCTTTACCAGGCTCGATAAGTAAACGTTGGCTAGGTAAGTTCAGCGCACTAGTTGCTTCATCCCTTGCCTTAGTTACACACCCCGTTTACTATTCCAGAACTAGTGACGGAACAAACCAACTTATCAACTCGAACTTAAGTTTCACTTCTTACTTAAATTTCAAATTCAAAAATATATTATTATAAATATTTATCTAAATTTATTTCGACTTTCATACCCAAATAATTCTAGTTTAATAATCCTCTTCAAACAATTTTAAAACATTATTTCAAAATATTATCTAATATCATATTAGATTCCAAAAATCAAATTGTTCGAGTTTCCCCGTTTTTCAACAATTCATTAATTTAAGCGATAATTAAGTTCAACTCAACAATTTTCGTTCAAGCTACATCAAAATAAATTATAATATCAATTATATTGATTATAACATGTTAATTAGTTTTCCAAAATCGAATTATTATGCGGTTAAATCCAATTAACAATTTACCCAAGTTCTACTCAAACCATTAGTTCATTCAGTATTTGAAATGTTGTTAGCATAACTTAATTAATAAACCATTTTAATATCACCATATAATTAATTCAATATTATTTAATCAAACGTTAATTAGAAAATTTATTTAAATAATCAAATATTGCTTAGTTAACAAAATATTATAAAATCAAGGAGTATTAATAAAATTGAAAAATAAATAAATAAACATTACTAAACCAATATTATTAAAATACTACAAAACCATTTACACGTCATTTAATCCCATAAATCGCTCTTTAAATTAAATTTAGGGAATTTCTAAATTTCCTACTGAAAATCAGTACATATGCGTATCCACACATCCAACAACCATTTAATGCATCCATTCCTCACATGCACTCACAACAAATCATTTACGAACATGCGTTATACTACTAACGCGTCCCGACATACATTTATTGGCAACCAATACAACGTTATCATATTCAAATGGAAATATTGTCCACTAATATTGTTCTATAATCAGTAATTAACCATCATGCAGCCAATTACCATTCATTATCGCATCCATTGATCAAGTATATATAAATTTAGCTCATATTAAATAAAAATTTAAATGCAAGTGTTCTTACCACTATTGCTTTCCAGAAAAGGGTATTTCCACCTGCGACCTAGTTCGACCCCTGGGTTGACCAGGACTCGGACTATGTTGTCCCAGTAATAACATTATAAAATGTTATTAATTTATTTTTAATTCAGCTTGTTTATTAAATTTTTTGATTTTGAATTCAAATTTAAAGCTGACATAACTTATTCGTTTTAAATTCGTTTTATGCAAACCAAAAGTCTATCTGAACTAAAATCATAACGGACCTAATGGCGAAAACCCCATTGCCCAATTCTCGTTATTTTTTACTATTATTTAATTAATTACTATTCATTAAAATTTTGGGTTGTTGCAATTACATTCTAGAACATAAATTAACTTACCAAAATTTTTAAGAGGTCAAAAATAAAAATAAGTAATGGTATATTATACAAGTCATTGAAAATTAAGTAATAAGATACGAACTTTGATTTAAATTGAATTAGAGTTAAATGAAAAATAAAGCAAGATACAACTTAAGTGAAATAATAATAGGAACTATGAAATAGAAGTTAACTTAATAAATGTAAAATTAAATTGATTGAAAATTGAAATTTTATATGAATATGAGTTAATCAACTTAAACTTAAGTAATGAAGTCCATTGGAATAGGCTAATGAGAATGAATTGAATGTAAATCTATGCAATTGTTAATAAAAATAGATCCTAATGAGTGAATGTAAACTAACTGAATATTGACAGAAATTAAGATACAATAAACAAAAATATTGACATTTGGAAATGTGAATTGTGTACATATGGAATGAACAAAATGAGAATGTACAAATAATATATTGACATTGCAAAACTGGTAATTGTGCTTTGGTTGGATGAATACGATTATTTGAATGTTTTCATTTGTTCCTTTGGTTGTGTTTGCTATTTTATATGTGATTATTGTAGATATATCAATTTATTTCTTTTATAAGTTTGTTCTTATATGAGTGTTAGAGTTTTAGTAGTTATTGATGCATTTTTTCACTCTTGTAGATGCTTATGCATGAATGTTGCTTTTGCGTGCTTAAGAATAAGCTAAATTGCTAATAACACTAATGAAAGGTATGTATTTCGGATTACATATTGTTTTTTGATATTATATATTGTTTCCCCATGGCTTGCGATGCCTCGTCATTGAGATGAGATGTATATTTGTGATTATATACGTATTGTTATTTCTTTGGACTTAGCCATACAAAGGAGACACTATCGAAAAAAATTCGTGAACCTAAGACCCCCAATTTTTTTTCAAACCTATGATAAACTGCATGTGTAAGCTAAATGTTTCTAAGTTGAGCAGGAAATTATACGGTTAACAATATTAATTGACAACTTCCTTACTAAGCCCTTTTCGAGGACGAAAACCTTTGAGTAGCGGAGAGTGTAACAACCCGCATTTTTCTACTACTTAAATTATCGAATTTATTATGATTTTGATTATTATTATAGTCAGAAATAAAATCTAATGGTTTAACTATATAAATTATATGACGTGAACTTAATTAAAATGATTAGTAATGAATTTCAACTAGTTATAATAGTAATAACTTGTACTGATATATATAAAACAATGACTTGGCTCGTATTGATAAATCTTGAAAGTAGAATTAAATATTGAAGTATTGGAATGAAATTGAGTTAATTTATTCATAATTGAAAGTTAAATGAATTTGATAAATAATCAAAATTGGAATACAAAATTAATGAAATCGATTTATAAAGTTGGTTTAAACTCTAGTTTGATTAGAATGGATTGATAAACCTTTGAATTGAATTTAAAATAAATAATTGAAATTGAGAATTTCATAAATTTAATTAACCTTTTAAAATAGCCATTTTGCAAACGATGTCGGAATCCGATGATATCAGTTTTATCAGATTTGAAATTGTAAATTACTTTAAGTTTCGTGTCTATTGGAGTTATTGTGTGATCGTACGCGAAATAAACACGTATCGATCAATAATTTGACATTAAAATAGTCATTTTCAAAGACCTTAGATTTTGACGAAACCAACTTCATCGAGTCCGGAATGTTGAAGTATAGCAGGATATCAAATTTCATGGCTAAATGAGCTTTTATGTAGTCGTACGAGTGTGAAATGCTTTAAGAGATTTTAAATAAATATAATATTAAAATAGATAAAAATTTCTTTATTATAAATATGCCAAGTTCTATCTTATAACATAATTCATTATCCCTGTAGAAATCGAAAGCAAGCCTCCTTGTCCATCTACCTTCAACAAATTAAATAAAATCAATACTCCATGAAATCAAACAACAACTGATTCGTTGAAGTCGTACCGACAAGAGCTTCGCATCCATACCTTTCTCGAGAGGTGCGATTATCATCGAGTTGCGGCTATTGTTTGGGGAAATGACTGAGGTTCTGATTTGTGGTCAATATAGGTATTAATTCATGAACTGAATATTAGGGCTGTAAACGGATACTTTCAGATGCGGATAATGCCATATCCACATCCGCATCCGAAACCATTTTCGGATATCCGCATCCGCGGATATGGACGGATATCGGATAATTATCCGCTCCGCCAACGATCGATAAATCATTGAAAATAAATAATTTTTTTAGCTCAATATTACGATTTTTTAACCTAATTGATTGCTAAAATGCCAAAAATAAATAAATATGATGATAATATATGATTTTGAACAATTAGCACGTGTTTAGTAGACTTTCAATTTTGCAAAATAATAAATTAGTATATTTAATTATGTTAAAATACATATAATTTAGGCTATAATCGTGAAAAAAGCGGACGGATAATTTTCTAATGTGGATATGCCTATATCTGCATCCGCTTTTCCGGATATCGAATATTTATCCAATTTTCGGATGCGGATGCGGATGGATTTCGGATTTTCTGGTATTCATTGATAGCCCTACTGAATATCCTATTTGGATTCGCAGTGGAAAAGAGCATCTCATGGCGAAATTTGATGAGATTCGATGACAAAATATGTCGATACCTATAGCGTAGTGGTGGCGGTACGATCGAGGTTGGGTTTTTCTTTGGTGGACGAATTTGAGGTGATGGTGATAGAGAGTTTGTGAAGAGAAGTTCATTGGATTCGTCAGTTCGAAGAATCGTTGTGTATGGAGGGAGATAAGGTAGAGAGAAGATGCATTCATGGTGGGTTCGGTTTTTTGCATGTTGGGAAAGAACGGGTGGGAGAGAAGAAGGTAGGATGACGTGATAAGGTTGGAGGGGGTGAGGGAATTATTTTATTACTTTATATATATTTGAATTGAAATCGTAAAACATGAATAACTTTCTAATACGAATTCAGATCGATGCATGACTTGTTTCTCTGGGATTGTATCGAAATTCCGGATGGCGTGGAGTTGGTTCGGTTGGATTTGAAGACTGCTAAATTTTAGGCCTTTATTTATATTTTCAATGGGTTCAAAACCAAATATGAATGATTAAATCCACTCATGCATAACTATAATATTTGATTGTTAGTAAAATTTAAATCATGTTATGATATGATTATATTGGTTGTTGTTAAGTAGTTAAAAATGCATATTCATGTTGATATGCATCGATAGTATAATTTAATTTAACTATTAAACTCTACAGTTGGGTTAAAATTGAAATCTAATTACTAGTTTAAACCAAACACCTGATAACTAGTAAATTGATGTGATATTGAACTATTTTTATGAACTAATTTTGATGGATGCCTTGGATTAATACGTTTGATATATTGATTTTTAATTGTGTGATTCACCATGTTATTAACCTTATTTATGTATGACTATTGTTTCCTGGTCATTTACCCTAGATGTTATGGGCGTCAAATAAACCGGGATTTATTATTGAAATGAATTAAAAACATAGGTTTAAATGATAAATACCTACAAACACTGATTTGGATTGAAATAATATATATCCATCCCTGTATACTAAAATTAAATTTAAATATCACTTGGCCATAGGATAGAAAATTATATACGGACACCGTATGGTTAAATAAAATTTGTTTTTAACCATGAATTTTGAAATATTGTTCTAGAGACGATATAAATGACATTTTATAAATTTATTTCTCAATAGTAAAATCAAATGTCTCCGCAAACAAAAACAATACCAACATTAATTTTACAATTAATGCTACTTACTTCCCTTATCCATAAAAAAGCTCTAAAATCTATTTGTTATATAAAGAAATTTACCTAGGATTTTTTTCCATTTCTTACTAAATTGGCTAAAATTATTTTTGTATGTTTAGTCCATATCATGATTTGATTTTTACATTCTAAGTAATGTATACATGTTAATTTTCTCTCTAATCCTAATTAAAATTTTACTTTTCAAATATAAGGTGTGCTTTTTTGAGTAATATATTAGAAGAATACTATAATTTATATAACCCACAAAACAATTTTATTTAGTATAAAGATAGATATTCCTAAATTTGTTGCATGAATAATCAATAACTTACAGACATTTTAAAATTTTGAAACTAATTTCTTACTAAAATAGGAAAACTCTTACTCTTTTTACTTTTAAAGAAAAAGTCAGAATATGCAAGTGTGTAAGTCATGTTATATTAAACCATATGTTATTCGATACAATGGTTACAAACCAAAGGATGTGTTCATATTGATTACTTATTTGAAATTAATTGCATTATAACATTAGTATTAACATGATTCTGAATTTTTTTATTTCTTTCATTTTTGGAAGAGTTGTTAAACTTATTGCTACGTGGCTACCACAAATGTTCTACTGGTTGGTAAAAACAATTGAACAAACTATCTTTTATCTAATGTTATTTTAATTTTATTTTGTTGTATTCATGTGGTTATGAATATTGTTTAATTATCTTTTGAGGTATGATTTCTATAACGAACCAGCTTTCCGACTCTTGAGAATGACACTTAACACCTCCTTGGTGTCCATGTGCCGTAACCAAGCATTCAAAGATGAATTTTCATGGGGTAAAAAAGAAAAATGAAAGGTAAAAAATAACAAGATAGGACGAGTCATCTCTCAAAGAAATAGTTGATATAATATACAACCAAAAATTGTACCTAAGGTTACCCCTTAACATAGAGCTATCCGAGTTCCACAAAAGTACTACTACTATCAGCACAGACAGTTATACAACATGCCTTTACAAATGCTGATTCTAAATATACATACATGAAACATAAACAAAGATAAATAACAAGATAATAAGTGAGGCTCCTACTCAACCACCATCCTCAAAGAGTCTTAAGAAACTTGTTACTCTCGGACTACTGAAATATGGATGAGTACCCGAGGGTTTAGGGAAAACAAACAAGTCAGGTCAGACAATAAGTCCGGTTTGAGCAAAAATCAAATTAAAAGGAAGGAATAAACATTAACTATGTGAGACCACGCCGCTATATGAGGAACGGTTTTACCCTCACAATATTAACCTTTTATCACAACCATGGATATAAGAAATTAAATGTTACGTAATGATCGTTTCACTTCTTGATGAAGTTAGGAATAGATATAATTCAAAATTTTGGAATCAACGAAAAGGAAAAGAACTTTCCATCAAATGACTAGGAGACTGCACCCCCTATCGAAAGTATACCTCTAATCTATATACTTGAGAACTCCAATGGCTCATGGAAACTTCTAAGCCGAATCACGTACAAAATCCGAGTATTTCACATTTAGTGCACATAAAATCAAACTGATCTAGAGTTGATGTGAAATACCCTAATGGAAGTAACCCCACATAGCTTGGTGTCCACTCTCTCTTTTTTTGAGTCATTTCCAACAAAGGATATCAATATCCAAATGAGCAACAATTATCTTATATTGATGACCCATAAAAGGGATAGACGGATCAAAAGTCAATAATTCAACTATCGTGAATTTTCAAAATGGTTGTATATGGAAATTAATTCTCATATGCTTACCTAAGGAAAGTAAAGGTAGTGTTATCTCTAAGCATTTTCTTGTCGACAATTTTAATCCTTAAGATAAGGAAGCGTTTTCATACCTCGATGATTAGTGATAAGATAATGACTAAATGCTTTCCACATAAGCGAAATAGTTTATGGAAATTTCTTTCCATATCCGTATCAAAATCTTTTAACTTTTAAAACCAAACTTGCTCTAGGAATTTACTTGTATATAAAAAAACTAACATGAAACCACTTTATAATACAATTTTGATTAACATTTAAACAATATTTATCGCTTCCATATCACTATTCAAAATGATCAAATCACTTTAAAATCCATGATAAATCATTTCAAAATACTTATTTCAAATAATTAAATAACTTCTGTTATGTTAAATTACTTTCAACAGAATACTTATTAAAAAGATTAACTGATTTCAATTACTTTTCGTTTAAATGTTTAACTAAATTTAAATTATTATTATCTAATTAATTAACTTTAAAACATCATTAATAAAGTATTTAATTAGATACAAAACCTTATTATCGAATCAATTAATTAGTCTCGAAACATCATTATCAAAGTGCTTAATTAGTACTAATTAAATACTTAATTATCTATACTTATCATTAATTGAAATGATTAATAAATTTTAATCACATAATTAGTTAAATAATCTTAATCCTATAATTAAAAATTGATTAAATAATCTTAATCACATCATTAACATTTAATTAATTAATCTCGCTCATGTAATCATTACCACTACAACAAAAATACCATATTACAACTTTCATTTTACAACGGTGGAAAATGAACATTTGTAATAAATGTTTTTTACAACGGTCAGTTCCCTAAAGTTGTAATAAACATATTTCTAACAACTTTTTTATTGTGACTGTTGTAATAAATGCCTATTACAACTTTTCACTCTTACCTGTTGTAATAAGTGACAGTTTTAACAATTAACATTTTATAATTAGTAATTAGTATAATAATAATTAATAATATTAATAATTTCTATTAAATAATCAATAATTAGTAAATAATTTTTAATAATTAATATTAATAACTAGTATATTAAATAATAAGTTATCGGTATTGTTAAATAATTAATAATTAATATTTAGTAATAAATAATTAAGAAATAATCATTAATATTAATAATTAAGAATTAATAAATAAGAAGTAATATTTAATATTAGTAATTAATTTTGGTAATTAATAATTAAAACGATTTTATTAATAAATGGTATTTTTTTAATAATTACTGTTAAATATTTAATAGTAAATAATCAGTAATACGTACATAATAACTAACTTTTAATAGTTTAATTTCAATTATAACTAAGAAAAAATTAGTGATAATTAATAATAACTATTATTAATAAATAATATTTAATATTTAAAATTTAATTCTCAAGAAATTCACATTATATTTAGCATAAAATTTTACTTATTAATTCAAATTTATAAATTTTTACTTCTTTAAATTTTGGTATTGGTAGTTCAATTTACATGAAAATAACTAAATTGCATAGACAATTGAAAATGCATCCTATGACAAGTCTTAGGTGGAAGACAGAGAGAAAATAGGGACACGTATAGTTTACTCTAGAGTCCAAAGTTGTAATAGTTAGTAATATTCTTATTTTTTCTAATAGAAAAACGCTGAACGATGGAAAAGTGGCGGTCTGTGTTAACACAAATGGATGAAACTCAAGGCGGCAAAACTGAAAAATTGGCTCCAAAACAATTCTAGAGCCTTCCGTGGGCCGCCGACCTCTCATGTTCTCTTCTAAAAAGTTACGCTGCCTCAAAAACTCGATCCCCAATTCCTTTCTCCTTAAAAAAACTTACGCTCAACAAAACCTTTACCATAAGTAGTAGATAGAATGGAGCACGTTTTCATCTCAACCGCCGTTCCCCTTTTCATAAGCAAGAGAAGCGACGGCTTTGGGCCGCACAAATTCTAGGGCAGCAGTTCGTAATCAATATCATACGGCAATAATTCTAGGGCAGAATCAAGCATCGTACCACAACTTAGGAGCAACGCGATTCCAAACAGTGGCCGACTGCTACTCGATACCAACTTCGACTACTCGACGACGACGGTCGATACTCCAATTCAAATGAGAATGAATCCATATTTCGAAATTCAGATCGCAAGAGCAACGAAGTAGCGACTCCATCACTGGCAACCAACATTAACATGATCGAATTTTCTTCCATCTTGAACAGGTGCGAATTCTTGTTTAGCAATTGTCACTGAGCATAAAATTTTGATTTCCATTACCTGTAACCTTTCCCTAGTAATAAGTGTGTTACTTGTTCTCCTTTTGTCTATTTTTCTATCCTTCAGTACAAAAAAATTGTTTGTTTAGTGTTTTGTAGAAGTTGGTTTCTTTTTCTCGATTCTGAATATAATTAGGTAGGCTGTGTAACTGCGTTTTGTTTGCCTTAGTGTTCTGTAGAAGTTGGCTTTTTTTTTCTCGATCTTGAATTATTACATGGTCTATTCAATTGTGCTAGCTAATTGTTTGAGCCTCTAGCCTATCATGTTCAGTGGTTGGCAATTGCAAATTTCTTTCATTTGATTTAATAAAATACTCCAATCGAAAACCTGTTTATTGAAAATAGAGCAGGTACTCTTAAAATGGAGCAAAGCACCCATAAAATTTGTAATTGATAATTCGATGCGGTCCTCTTGATGGAGCAAAGTACATATAAGTTATCACATACATAAATTTGAAATAATTCATAAGTTTAAATGTTATTTTGGACTAATGCAGCTAAAATTATTAATGGAGGCAACTTTAATTTAGGATGATTTATAATTGTTTGTTAATTTGAAATAATTTGACAGTTAATTAATGTATGCTTTAAATTTCAACATATCTAGATCTGCTTTTTACTACTGTATTGCAACTTCATTTCCCTGTTTAATTTTGGATTTTTATTGTCTATGCTATCTCAATGCTGTATAGCTCTATGGTTGACATGGTTGTGGTAATATTTTTTAATTAGGCCCATTTGGTATGATTGTTGTGAACCATACAGCTTCCATTTTGAATCTATAATTCATTTTTATCATGTGGCTGCAAACCGAGCAAACACAAGACCGTATTCATTGAAGTTCCTTCCAAGTACGCTGAGCAAACAGAGCGTCAGTGTTAGGACTGATGAAGTGTTTTTTATTAGGCATTGGTAAGGCTATGTTGGCTTTCATATTTGTTTGGACAGTATTTTTTTTCTTTTGCTGTTGTGGTTTGCTCTTGGTTGTCGAAAGTTCGTAGTGCACTATGCCTTTGTGCCCTTGCGCCTTTGTGCACTATGCCTTTGTTTGGCAATGTTTCATTCACAGGTTAGAAAGTTTGGATTAAATGACTACTTTGTTTATTAATGGATTTAGCTTCCATGTCAATATTATCATCTGCTAATTTGTTTTCTGAAAGTCCAAGTGCAGATGCACTTTTTTTTTAGAAGTTGTGCAACATCCAATTGTTTGAAAAGGGGCTTTGGACCACATGCAGTACATGCTATCAGGTATGTTAAGCATTATAGTTAAGTTTTGGTGTTGTTGGCTTAAAAAACCACTTTTTGTTCTTTTTTCTAACAACAAACATACTCTTATGCAATAGGTTTGATCAATGCAGTGAACTTGCACCAAAAAGATAAATGGCGTAAAGATTTCCTTGTCTTCGACTAGTGTACTCCCGTAGGATATGCAATTTATTGTGGATAATTTGTGCTTGTACTAAGTTGCTTTGTAACGGTCAAATATGTAATAATGTACGAAATGTTGTCCAAAACTTATTGTTTGTAATACTGAATATTTGAGTATTTTAATAAATTAGTTTGCAAGTAACTATAATATCAGATTTGCTTATGGAGTATTGCTATATTTAGTGTATTGTTCTTTTCAGTTGCAAAAGATGTTTATTTTTTTAAAAACCCAAATGTCAATCACAACGGTGCATAACAGTTATAGTAGATTTTATTACAACGGTGCATAACTGTTGTAATAAAGTTTATTACAACGGTGGAAAAAAGTTGTAAAATTTACATATTACAATGGTGTTGCAACAGTGCAAAAAAGTTGTAAAAGATATTAGTCTATTACAACTTCTTAATACACGACGGTTTGCCCACCGTTGTAAAATGTATATTACAACGGTGTTCCACCGTTGTAATAGGGTCATTTTGTTGTAGTGTACTTAACTAATTAATCTTAATCACTTCATTTTTAAATTCAATAATTAATACTAATCATCATTATTTAAAATGATGAATTAATTTTTAAATTGTCATTATTAAAATAGTTAATTCAACATGATCTCATTTTTATTTTATAACTTAAAATTCTTTGTAAAATCAAAACACAAGTTTTCAAGAAACCCAAATTCCAAATGAGTAATAATTTCAAAAGTATTTATATAGTGTTAGTCGTCATAAGGACACTTCCATAACCATATTTTACATGTTGTCTATTATTTCAACCATTACATGTCATGATATGATCATGAAAACATATGTAAATATCAAACATATAGCATATAGATCATTACAACCAAACAAGACCATATTTTTCTAAACTGACAACAAACATGCTTACTAACTTTAAAAAAAAAATCATCTTTTGGATGGCATAACCCAAACAACACCACATCACAAGAAAACACACACAAATATAAGGTAATACCACATATTTAAAACAATAAAATAAAGGCTAAAGTTTTATTTGTAAAGATGGAATTTTTACTTACGTAAAAGCTACTAATTAAGTTAAACTTTCACCAAACTTCGAAACGGCACTAGGCTTTGTGCTTGAGCTTGGTTATAGATCCTAATGGAAGCTTATAGATTCGGTCTTGAAGGGTTTTAGACTTGGCCTTGTTTTTGATGGATATGGGTCTTGTTTTGCAAGTTTGATGACGTAGAGAAGGGACATGGGCGTTTGAATTATATTACTTAAGAAAGAAATTAAAAGAATGGATTTCAAAACCTTTGAAATATGTTGGAAGCTATTAAAGGGTTTAAAAGAAGAGAGAGAAGATTTGAGAATGAGGTCTTAGGGTTTAAAAGAAGAGAGAGAGAAGATTTGAGAATGAGGGTTTAAAACCTTTGAAATACATTAGATTCTTGTAGAATCAAACAAACAAACTTAGCTGTAACACTAATTTTGTTATTTGCTTACAAACAAACTCAGTCGAGCTTAGGGTGTAGCTCCATCCCTAAGCTGCAGTAGCCATTACCAGTATTGATTTCAACTAAATTTAGATGACAACTTCAGATGAGACACTAAATTTAGTAGCCATTACCTACCGTCGAAGGAGGGCTAGGGACTTATGGTTGCCACGTTTCTGTCAAAGAAGGGCTAGGGACCTAGGGTTGCTCTGTTTCTGTCGAAGGAGAGAGCGGATCGTCTCTCTCAAAGGAGACGATTCCAAAGAAATGCAGGGCCACGATTTGGGGACCAAAAACCGGAATTTTGGATTTCGGTCACCATAGAAGTAAAAAAGAGGGAAGCGACCGAAATTTTTATTCTAAGTGACAAATGGGGGGTAAAATATGATGTGGATTCCACATGGACCAAAGTCGTATCAAATTAACTAATCCGAAGCTTTGTTGATGAACAATTAGATTTAAGATGTTTAGGGTGGTGCTGATCGCAAAATTTAGTTTCATACGGCTATGAGCACTACCAAACGACTTTAAGACGTATCATATCTTCACATCATGGTGTTCCAAATTTGCTGTTTTGGTGTAGTGCTTGGACCAAGTGGGTCCTTGCCTTGGGGTATAAGTAGGTACAACCTAAGTGCATGGCGACTGAGTGACATGGTTTCGAATATCATGAAACCGAGGTTTATCGTATATCCAACACACCGAATGAGTGAATATGAGAATGGTTGATGGATGCTATGGTTGTTTACTTATTTACCACCATTTAGTACTTAGACATCTATCACACCGTATCTACTTAATATTTATCATAGTGTAGCATATATCGATTGTTATGTGCTAACTTTGTGGACGAGGGGCGGGTCAGGTATCATTCCCCATACCTTTCATGTCATACATACCATTACGACTTTTACAACACTTTGAGATTTATTTATTGCTTACACCAAATTGCTGTTTGACTCAAGGTTTTATTTTCCTCTTATTACCTTCGGTGCTCATCGACGATGCCGATGAGCAGGTCCGGACTCCGGTGACTAGTATAGGTATTATTAGTGTTGCGCAAGTGGATTAGTAGATGGTTATGCTTTATATATTTATACTTGTATCCTTATTGTTAATTCTACTATGTGACATTGTGGAGCATTGACAGTGTTATGTATTTTTATTAGGGAAAGTATATCAAATGGGTTTATTTCTCATATATAAACTCTATTACGGTTCTGTATAACTGTAAGAGCCTGTATTCTCGAATTAAATAGTTTATATAATTGTTACTGTTTCATCTATTTTATATCAGTGATTGATTATTATATGTTATATGATGCACTGTGAGATATGTGACAAGTTCTGTGATTATGTTCTCTTCTCTCCCTTCACTTTTTCTTCTTTTCTTTCTCCTTTCTTTTCTTTTCTATTATTTCTTTCTCTTGATGATCACTTTACATCGATTGGGTGCTTGTACACTGCAAATTTTCTTTACATCCGTTCAGATCCAATCTATGTTAATCCATACTTGTTAAAAGACGTTCAACCAAAGCTGATTTCTCATCTATATTTTCCAAAACAGTGGGTGTGTAATTAAAACTCTTATAAAATAACTCTTTTTTAATAGAATTTATTCTTTCTAGCTCAAACACTATGAGAAGTGAGAACTCTGGTTTGCCTCACAGTTTCATAAAAGAATCTGCCTTCATACGTAAAATGCTATCATATTCAAAACTTATTTAACCCTTTTTTTTTTTTTTTTTCCAACCGGTAAAACGAAGAATTATGACTAATTCAATCATCAAACTCTATCATACAGAGATTTTAATAGCCAATAAATTAATCAAATTAAACAGAATTTTTACATGTTACAAGTACTGCAACCCGATTCAGGGATGACTCGCGGCATCATCACTCTCTTCCAGGGCGACACCAACATCTAAATTCCCCAACGACCGACTTCCGCCGCCTCACCAGACCGATTTCTCCATCCCCAGCCCTCTCAGCAGCGGCAGCGCTTCCTCCCGCCTCCACCTGGCCTTCTCCTCCACGTGGCAGCAGTCCAGCCACGCCCCTCCCCCGATCACGTGTCTCAGCACGTGCTCGAAGAGCTCTTCGTCGCACGGGAGCGAAAGCGGCCCGGGCCGGTCGAACCCGTACTCCTCCTCGGCCTGCATGAGCAGCTGCTTGAATGCCGGGTGGTTCAGCACGGTCGTTCGAACCACGAAGCGGCGGCAGGAGGAGCCCACGTGGATCGCCACGTGTCCGGACGGAACGTACGAGGGGGACGTTCTGGAAGCGGCGCGGTGGCGCCAGCGGCGGAGCTTTTGGCGTAGCTGAACTATGTGCCTGATTTTGTCGCATACGTTCTTCCCCATTTTTCTGAAAAAGTCCTCTTTTTTTCCTCAATGAGGAGTGAAAGTAATTAAAGATTATTGTGAAGAATTTATTTTAGATTCGAGGGCGGAGGAGGGAACTAAAGAATCGAGGTTTTGTTTATTTATAGATGGATGTGAGTTCTTGAGCCATGGAGTTGGGGAGTATTTACAAGTCGGGGAATCTTTTTGGCTGTGGAAAAATACAAGTAAGATTATAGAAAGATTTTTAAAAAATTGGTTTTTTTATTTCGTTCTGTGCTAAATAATTGGTGAAGAAAATCCAATCATTTTGATCATATGCATTAATACTCTGACTCTGCTATGGTGGGCGGTGGGATAAGTATATTGCCGTATTCTTGCTTATGCAAAATTAATAAGTGGAAATATTTATCTAACTCACAGCATCACAGAACAGAGCATTTTGTTTCTTTGAAATTTACCATTATAAACTAGTATCATTCCTACTACAAATATTTGTACCTTTTTAAATTTCAATATCATTTAAAATTGAATCTAGTAATTTGCTTTTTTGACAATTCAAAATGCTCGCATAAAAATATCTTCAAATATCACAATCACTTAAAAAAAAGGACAAATTCAAATCTCTATGTACAAGTACTACCAAATCATAATGTCAATAAAAAAAAAGAAAAAAAAAAGTGTTCATTCTTTATTAATTGGTAATGGAACATGATATGCTAGTAGATTATTATGAAAATAAAAAGTAAGATCAAGATTCCGGTAGAGGAGTTCGCATCAAATGTTTTCAAATTGCTTAATATTTTGAACATACATCATCAATTGCACCGGGCCACAACAGTGAATAAGAACTAAAATCAAATTCAAGATCTACATATTAGACAAATAGCAAGTAATTAAACAATACTAACAAATCAATAAAAGAGAAACTTGTATATTATAATTGTTTGAGAGTATAACCACTTAGGGGGTCTAGATAGTGAATGTTATCCAAACAGCCTATACTCCTATTGCAATATTTGAATAAAATGATATTCTACTAATGTACAATGTTTTCAAGATTTCAGAAAATAGCTAACTACAATTGTATGTGATAATGGTGATATTAAAAAAAATACAATTTTATACAATTAATCAACTTCAAAATAAATAAACAAAAAAACTACTTAATGTTATTACGTTGAATTACTCCGCTTATGTTCGGATTTAGCTGCTAGGATTTCAGAAATAAGAAGACGACAGAAAACACATAGAAGAAGATTGAGAAGAAGAGAAAATAAGTACATTTTTTTTATGGATACACTTATTAAAATCTAAATTTTAGTAAAAGTCGATGATCCTATAAAATAGGGGTGGATTAAATTACTAATATTGTGGATTAAAATAAAAATTTCCTTTGTCAAAAACATTAACCCTGTGCAAGAGGCGCATCTAAAGCTGAATATCAAACATGATAATCTATTGTCTCACTTTGTCGAAAATATAAGGTGTCTGATATATGTCCGTACAGTTCTTATGTAGGATGCGAATTAGAACAAGAAAAAAAAATATACGAAAAAAATATTTGTTTAGAATTGTTCAAACGGTTTTCTATTACTCGAATATTGTTCGTTTGTTGTCCGATTCGAACGAACAATGCTATAACTTAAAGCTTTTCCGACCTGTATCCGTTCGAATCTTATAGAAGTTAGAATTAGGACACACCCTTGTCCAGTTCGATCCAACCTATTTACACTCATGTGCACAATTATTCCGCATGAAGCACTTCGTGCAACAATGACTGTTATAAATGTTTCGTTTAATAAATATGACGACTTAGACTTGCTAACTTATATTTTGATTTGCCTTGAATTTCAATTTATTTGCAAAAGCATAAAATTTCTTAAGATCGTAGTTTTGAATATAAAGACCATGAGTCAATCCGTGTGATTGCTCATGATTTAAGGTTTTAAACGTTAAATCAAGAAAATCGTGCACATTCATTTTTAATTAAATAAATTGTTTCACATAAAAAGGGTATGTACACTAAATCATATAAATTTGTATAATAATAAATTATATAGTATATACTGTAATAATAAATTATTATTCGAGAATTATGTCCTTCACTTCTTTGTTAATGGCGGCTACATCCTTCTTCTCCCCCTCTTCTTCTTCTTTCGCTTTCGATCAGACCTTTCCACCTTTACCTTCCCGTCCTCCTGAACCTCCACCCTCAGTCAATCTTCGACCAGACAACCCACCTTTAGTCATTTCCGATAACCTTGATCTTAATCCACACGCTGGATCTGAATTTGTTTATCAAGAAAATCTGAATCGCACTTCTGGATCGCCCTCTGATTTTGAAGTATTTCCAGAATCTCATCAACCAGCAAAGACCATCTTAGATTCGGTGAACCCTTTCACATCAAAATCTTCTGGCAAACCTGTTCCTGACCAAATCCATGATTTCTCTAAGATTCCTTCTGCCAACGTGAAGGACTCTGGTAAAACATCCTCTGTAATACCCAACCATAAGCCCAATACCTCCTTTAATCATCAGTGCATTTCATCGAATTCCTCATCCTCACATCAAGCTGTACCATCAGGCACCCCATTAAATCCGTCTAATCCAGTTAAAACTGACTATGCTTCCCTTTTCAAAGCGCTACCACGAAATGCTGGTAAATTCAAACCTATTCAATATGAAATCCCAAGAGATGGAAAGACCAAACCACCGATTCCTTCTTTGGTGAAAGAGGAAGGTTTGAATTATTGGAGTGACTACCTGGTTGGTTTCTTCTTAGATGGAACAACCTCCTACATCTCAGTGGTTAATTTTTTGCGGAGGTATTGGAAATTGCAAGGCGAAGTTGACATAAAATCAGACGGCAATAATTTTTTATTCAAATTCTCGAACTGTCAGGACAGGGAGAAAATTCTTCATGCTGATCCTATCTTCTTCAGAGGCAGAATGTTTATAATTACAACTTGGGATCCCTCTATCGGTAGTTCACAATCTCAAATCAGAAAAGTGCCAACCTGGATACACTTACACCTAATTCCTCTCTTGCTATGGACACTATATGGGATTAATTGGTTGGCTTGTCATGTCGGAAGGTTAATCTGTTTCGATGAAAGTACGGAGAAGATGCAACGGTTCAAGTACGCCAAAGCGCTGGTAGAAATAAATCCGGATTTTGAATTACCCGACAGTATTGAAATTCCGGAATTGGGTGTTAACTGTCCATCAGTCAAAGTTTCATACGACTGGAGACCATCAATATGCACGATCTACAAGGTCTTCGGGCATAGCACAATCGAGTGTGAGCACAACGACTGGAATGCAGAGAACAATGACGAAAGGCTTGTCGAAAATAATGATAACTTGAATGTGGGCGTCAACAAAATTCAAAGACCTGCTTGGGGCAATGATAGACCTCGGAATTCTCAGCATGAATGGAAGGACGTTGCTAGCAAAAGGAAGAAGACCTGGGTTAAAAAGTCTACTGGTGAGCAAGCTAATGCAAATGAAAACAAGCAAGAATCATCTAATGTGAAAAGTGGTTTGAGTAAGAAGAATTCTGATGAGGTACAGTAGAAAATGGCTGAGATTAAAATAATTGATGAAACAGGTGTTGTGCATGAGAACTGTGAATTAATGCAAGATAACCTGGAGCGAACTGATGATCCAGATGGAAGTTCACCAAGTAACCTAAATAGAGCCTCAGTTCAGTTAAAAGGAAAGCAAGTTACTGTAGAAAATGCGACTCATCCGAATGACTTACAGTTGCACAATACCTTCTCGGTTTTAGACGACACAACCTCGCTGGATACTAATGATGAGACACAGCATGAAAAAGAAACTTTCACTTCTAAAGTCAATCCATCCACTGATAACACCCCTTTCTTCCAAGTTCCCTCTAATTCAAAATTTGGCTGCAAACTAAATTCTAATACTCCATCGCCATCCCCCTATATCCACCTATCCACTCCCCCTCATGTTATCCTTCCACCGCCAATAATTGGTCAAAGTAATAAAACGCAAACAGGGGAAAATTCAAGCTCCCTTAGTAGTAAAAAGAAAAAGAGAGGTAGAAAGAAAAAGGCTCAGTCGGAGAATATTGTTGAAGTTGAGGACCTCAATGATGGTCAGGAGTATACATCTCATGACATTATTCCTTCAGCTAACAACAAAATTCCATCTAAACGGCATACAAGAAAGCATCCTGCCCCTCTCTCTAGCCCCCTCAAAATATGATGATGAACAATATTGCCTTTTGGAATATTCGTGGATTACATTTGGAATCAAAGCAATGTGATATTAAGGCTTTCATAAGAAGGAATAATATTCATATTATTTGCCTCTCGGAAACAAAACTGGATTTGGAATTGACAAGGAAAGCGGTGTTAAATATTTCCTGTGATTGGAATTTTGACCATAATCCTGAACATGCGCATTACGGTTGACTTCTTACACTGTGGAACCCATCCTTTTTTCATTTGACAAAAGTTGCTTCTTCTGACCAATTTGTTCATTTCTGTTGCACTCACATTCCTTCTAACTCTCGCTTCTTTCTAACTTCGGTTTACGCTCAGAACAATGCATCTTTGAGACAATTTTTTCTTGATAACTTGCATTTTTTGAATCCTAACCTCCCATGGATTGTTGGAGGTGACTTTAACTGTATGCATTCTTCATCGCAAAAATCAGGTGGGAACCCTCTCTCTCAAGGAGATATCCCCTCTTAATCAAGCGTTGATTAGTTCTTGTCTTTTTCCTTTGAACTTTACTGGTCTTAACTTTACTTGGTATAATCATAGCAAATCAGGACCTCCTACTCGTTGCAAATTAGACCATGTCTTTGTAAATACTCACTTCATCAATATCTGGAGCTCATCCTACTATCATGTTCTTCCATCGTCTCTCTCTGACCACAGTCCCCTTCTCTTGTGCTGGGGAAATGTAAATGCCATTAGCAAGGGAGGTTCCTCTTTTAAATTTTTTAATCATTGGACTAAACATGTTGACTTTTCTAATATTTTAGCGCAGGTTTGGAACCAGCAGGTTACTCGTGACTCTTTGCATAAGCTCATTGCTAAACTCAGAACACTCAAGCTACACCTCAAAGCTTGGTCAATGCATACTTTTGGGTCAGGAGCTAAACAATCTACGACTATAAGAGATGAGTTATTCAGAGTACAGCGAGAGCTTCATCAATTTCCTAATGATGCATCTCTTTTAAGAGCTGAATGTCAATTGCAAAGTGCTTTGAAGAGTGCTTTAAATCTTGAATTACAGGGTCTGAAGCAAAATGCTTATGTAAGAAGAGAAAAGGAAGCAGATAGAAATACCAAATACTTTCATGACTCAATTAAGTTTAAAAAATTCAAGGAATCAATTTTCTCCATCAAGGATTGGTATGGTGTCGAGCAAAATTCTGCAGATGGCATTGATAATGCTTTTGTTGAATATTTTTCATCTATCCTTCCCTCTCCAATGCCTACTTATGATGTGCTACCTATTTTTAATATTGTTGTTCCCTCTCTTTCAGAGGAACAATCTCATAGCCTCATAAACTTTGTTGATGGCTCAGAAATCAAAGCTGCTGCTTTTAGTCTGGATTCAGATAGTTGTGGAGGACCAGATGGCTTTAATGCATATTTTTTACAACAATGCTGGTCTCAAATTGGTGAAGACATAATTTGTGCTGTTTAACATTTCTTTATGAGCAACATTTTACCCTTAAGCTTGAACGCTACAGCTATTGCTCTCATTCCTAAGAAGGATAGACCTGCAACGGTTTCTGACTTTCGTCCGATCTCCTGCTGTAATATTGTGTATAAAGTTATTTCCAAGATCTTGGCAATGAGGATACAGAGCGTTCTTCCTACAATCATCTCTCCAAATCAATCTGCTTACATAAAAGGAAGATCAATTAGTGACAACATCTTGATTACACAGGAGCTTTTGCATGGCTACAGAAGGAAAGGTATTTCCCCAAGATGTATGATTAAGCTAGATATAAGAAAGGCTTTTGACTCAGTCTCTTGGCAAGCCATTTTGGCGGTGATGTCTCGCATGAATTTTCCAAAACCTTTCATTGCATGGATATACTCGTGTATCTCGACACCATCTTATTCTATTATAAGGAATGGAAAATTGCATGGCTACTTCAAAGGCACTAGAGGAGTAAGGCAAGGGGATCCTATTTCTGCGTATTTGTTTATCATCGTTATGGAATTGCTGAATTCACTCATTATTGATCAGATTTCAAGTGGTAACCTTGAGCTTCATCCAAAATGTAAGAGACCATTAATTTCTCATTTGCTCTTTGCAGATGACCTTATCATCTTCACTAAACCATCTCTCCAAAATATTCAATGCATTTTTGGCACTCTTGATCGGTTTCGTAGTATTACTGGTCTACGTATCAATATTGACAAATCTCACATTTTGATTGCTGGAGTGGCAACTGAGAGAAAAATGGAAATTATATCTTTTTCTGGTCTTACTAAATTGCCTGCTAATTCTTTTTATTTGGGGATGCCTTTAATTTGTTCAAAGTTTACAAAGCAGCGGTGTGTTCCCCTATATGAGAAAATCATCAGTAAGTTGATGCAATGGCCTAGTTGTCGTCTTTCTCAGGCTGGTAGACTTACTATTGTCCAGTCAATAGCTAATGCCATGACAACTTATTGGTCAAGACATTACATTCTTCCCACTAAACTCATTGATATGATCACAAGCGCTTTAAATAAATTTCTTTGGCACGGAGATCCTTTCTCTAAGAAGATGATTCCTTTTGCTTTTCACAAGCTTCATGATGATAAAAAGTATGGTGGTCTTGGAATAACAAATCTTCATGTGTAGAATAAAGCAGCCATATCCATTTACTATGAAAAATTGTTTGCAAAGGAGAAATGCTTATGGGCTTTGTGGGTTCATAACAATTTGATTGGTGATAGAAATTTCTGGTCCATGTCCATACCGCAAAGCTGCAGTTGGAGCTGGCGCAACATTTTGAAGCCCAGGGATACCTTCAAGCCTCTCTTTCAAATTAACTGTCGAAGTATACCACATATTTCCTTTTGGCACAGCCCCTGGGCTCGACCGGGTTTAATTTGAGTGAGATTGTTGATCATAACACTATGGTGAATTCAGGTATTCCTCAATCCGCACTTGTTACTGATTATATTCATGACGGTGTTCTCTTACTACCTTATTCTAGCTCGTCTGTTTTGAGGAATATATGGCGTGAGATTAGTGACAATTTTGGTTTTGCAAGTAATAAAGAGACGCAATGGTGCAGCAAGGATCATTTTATTAAACATGTGTATAATTTGATGCTATCACCTAGACAAGTGTTTCCATGGCACAAAAGAATATAGAATTGTGGAAGCTCTGCTAAGGAAAATCTCCTTCTTTGGAAGATTATGGCGAATGCAATTAATTCTAAGAGTAAGCTTTTTAATAATGGCATCATCTCTGATGATGTATGTGTTTTATGCAAGTCGAATGCTGAGACAAATGATCACATCTTTTTTGAGTGTCCTCTTGTTCATGTTATTTGGTCTAGATTGCTTGCTGCTAATGGTTTTCATAAGCCTTCTACATCTAGTCGGATTGAATGGTATAGCATTTATAAAGCCACCAGGTGGAAGACCAGAAGAACATGCTTATTGTTGAAGCTTATGAAAAAGTTTATGTACGAAATTTGGATAGAAAGGAACAATCGCATTTTCAGTGGTCAGATGAGAAATGCTGATCAACTATGCATGATTATTCTCAGCAAGTTTGCAAAGTCAGTTAGATTAGCTTTGTGATTTACCTTATGTTAATGTATAGCACGTTATATTTTTCTTCTTTTGGAATAATGCTTTAGGTTGTTAAGCTTTGAGCTAGAACTTTGTAAATGTTCTGTGAATAATAAATTTTCTTTTGCCTTTCAAAAATAATAATAATAATCATATTATTAATATATTATTAATGATACATGCAAATTGTCACAATTAAATCTTGGATATACAATGATAGTAAAATATTGTTACTAACAAGAATCATAAAAAAACAATAACCGTAGCATTACTTTATTTGTGATGCATAAAATAAAAGAACAATACTAACGGCACAAAAAAAGTAGCAACCATAATAATATTAACCGTACTATTCACAACGATGATTAGGTAATAAAATTACGAGAACAACAAAAGTGAGAACTTAGGGTGCGTTTTTAGAGAACAGTAACAGGGTATTTGAGCGTAGCACTGTAGCGAACGAGGAATGTGTTTTTTTGCTGTAAACGGGGTACATATTTGAACGTGGTATTAATTTGTTAAATTATTTGTTATAAATTAATTAAATACTGATTTTTAATTGGGCCGTTAAATCTAATTAGTGAATGTGTTGAAACCATTTTAAACAACAATATAGTTGATGCAAATACATTACAACAACATTAAGCATTAACAGTCTACAACAAATTTTTTTTTTTTAAAAAAAAAATGACATTAAGCATTAACAAATAGTCTACAGTAGGCATTAAGCATTAATAAACAATATTCACCAAAACACTAAAAAATTTGGGTGAAGGTGGAACTTGATTCTTGGTCTATCTAAAGCAAAACATGTACCAACTGAACTAAATGTGTTTTTATTAATTAACAAGATTAGATATTTTAATTCTTTTTGCGTCGGACGCATCCGACGCAAACAGCTTAATTTCTCCCGTTTACGAAGCGTGTAGTTTGCCTATTTGGAGAAGACGCGTTTGCCGTCGGACGCGTACCCAATAGTAACCATCCATATTTTTTATTTATTTTACTGTGAACGGAGCCTTAGTGAGTATTATCCAATTATTTGGAGCATGGTTTTAAGTCAATTTGCAAAGTTTTTTCAAGTTCATAGAATAAAATCATTGGTTCCAACATAGGTAAGATTATTTCATTTTAGACTCCGTAAAGCTTGAAGTTTAATCATAGTCGGATCAAAACTAGGTCGGGTTGGCCTACTATGGATTGGAAGCCGTACCTAAAAGCTACACAATAAGTTAAAAGTGTTGAATAAATATTTACTGTTTCTAGCCACAAACTGAATCAGTGTTTTAGCAGGCAAGACATTTTTATTCCCATACATACATGATCGTTGTCCAAACATTATACTTAATTTTTGCTAATCCTCAGTAGCTTTTCCAGAATTTACTTTTGATTGTAACAGGAGATAGAAGAGAATTCTAGAGAAAAGAAAATGGCATATAATCACTGGAGTAATGAGTATTATACACACATCTCATTATGAGGAAAAACAAGGAAGTCAGTTAATGAATGATATTAATGTCATACATCAGATATCGACTTGATTACCAAACACTGAACAAAGCAATTAGCATTCTTAATCAAGCTAAAAAAGCATGTATTCCGAGCAGACAAGTAGGACATGCACAAAGTTAAAAACAAGCAATACAAGATTAATAATAAAAACAAACACCGAAGTATGGAGGATTCGGTACAAAATAATCATATATACTGTCTATAGTATCTTTATCAAGAGCTAGCTAGAAAAATATTTGGGCCCTTTGGTTGGTGATTGATGCTCTTTTGCATGTGGAAGCTGCTTACTTTTATCATTTTTAAGGTGGAAATATTAAACAACTAACATCCAAACTTAAAAATATTTGGCCATTAGAGGCAAAAAAGCTAATTAACTTAGTGTTTCCCATCCACCTTATTTTGTAATTTTCTTCTGACCTACATTGTTATACAAAGTACATAAGAATACTATATAGTACTGTACACAAGTCTTTTGAAAAAACGGTGGACGTTATGAATTAGTTAACATTCCAATTAAGACCATAAAGTGAAAGAAACGCCATTGCACATTATGAAGGATTGTGTATATGTAGGACTGTGATGTTGTTGGGCAGTGTAGGAACATGACATGACGCATCTCATCTGATAAACGCTTTATTTGGTTCATTATGTGTATCCTATGCATGGCTGGGTCCGACCATCCATATTTGGTACGTGCATTCAACAGTACACGTGTGTTGTGCTTTGCTTGCCCATCCATCGTTTTCCCTTCTGCTCTCTCCGCCATTTCCAGGCTCTTATGGTGAAAACTTGCATATGACTCATGGACCAGGTCCTACCCTAAAACACAAAAAATTATCAAATTTTCTAAGCAAAGTAGCCTTAAGCTATCAAAACATGTTCAAATATACGGAGTATGAGCTTGTAGATCCTAAACGATCACCTTGGTGGGTCTCCCTTGGTGGCACTTAGAAATGTCTATACATGTATAAACAGATATGGAGTCATTAGTGGTTCAAGTAACAGCAGTGGTTTGATGGAAAATGGAAAGATGCATGAATCTGATTTGATGGTGGCACGCTGAAAACTCTGAAATTATGACAGTTTTCCTGGGAATGTGAGCTACCAATTTATCCTTTCTTCTATCCTCTGTTTTTTTATAAGATAAAGACAAGTTCAACAAATTTGTTTATCCTGATCATTGGACACTGAACGAAAATTTCCATTTTCTGTATGAAAATGATGCATGCTTTTGTGTTTAAGCCGTAAATCAATATGTATTATTGCGAGTTTTGGAAAGACAAATGGACAGGGTAATTTGGATCATAAAAAAATAGGCAAGGGAATAATTTCAATTCAGTGCATGTGCAGCATGGATAAGCCGTGAAGCAACAAAGTGTACTATCAGTAAATTGCATCATGGATTCATCATCATCAACATGTTCCTGGGATTTTTTTTTTTTTTTTTTTTTTTTTCATTTTTCATTTTTTTTTTTTTTTGAAATTGATTGAGATTTGAGATAGTAATTGATGTTATTACCAGGGGTAATAATAAATATAAAAAATTAAGTACATGACTCCTCTAACATTCTTTTTTATGATTGGAGCGTTTTTTAAATTTGACCTCCCGTTAACAATATTTGGAGTGCCAATAACAGTGCCCAGATCATATATTAACTTCGATTTATCCCATACTTCGAGAGTAAACATAGAATATTCAAGCATATTCTGTTTTACCACTAAATATATTACAACATTGTCTATCAAATATGCATCTTTAAAATCTTGATTGTTTCGCTAATTTGAAAATGTTCCTTTTGAAATATCATGATCGATCACCTTTATTATTAATTACTTACATATATTTGTTCAAGCAATATAGATATTATCCATTGTCTCATAAACAAGGTCTGTTAGAAGAACACAATAGAAAAAACAATAAACATGTAAAAGAGTGCAACTTATAAAATCGTAGATATTGAATATAAAAAAGCAAATTCTATTTATACACCAAAATCACTTAACATACACCATTAATGTTTCATAAAATTCTATTACTAAATTACTCTTTTCTTATAGTTGCTTTTTTAAAACTTTTGCATATAAATAGTCAAATTATTCTTAAAAATATTGAAACTCGATGCAAAATAAATATGTTAATGAATTATTTAATCATGAAATTTTAAATTTCAATTAAGAAAAATTCAGAAAATAATTATCTAATTTAGAAGTGTTGATTTATTTTGTAAAATTAGAGTAATTTTGTTGAAATTAATTTTTTTTTAAAAAGTTTATAAAAGCTACAATATTAGTACAAAAAATAAATTTCATTTTGTTAAATTTTACTCAATTTAATGCAAAGAATTTCTAATTTTAGGTAATTGTGTTTTAAGTTTGAAAGAGGAAAGAAAATGAAGATGAAAACATGGATAATTTAGTAAAAGAAACGGTGTTTGTGTAACAAACCGGAATTTTGGAACCAATTTAAATTTTTTATTTTAGACATTTTAATGGATTTTGAATATTTAAAATAATTTATTTTAAATAATAACGACTAAAAATTTATTTAAATTGAAGTTAGAATGAATATATTTACTTTAATTATAAAAGAAGTTTAAAATAGCGTGGTAGTTTGGAAATTTGAATTTGAACTTAGACTGAATGCACATGATTCAAAATAAATCGGATTTTGGTGAAACTAAAAATATTTAAATCTATTTAAAAATATCTTTCCAAGAATCTGAAAAATTGAAATTTCATAGCGAGAATAAAAGGTTATGCCCAGTTTAAAATTCAGAATAGTTGCTATAGAATTTAATATAATATATAACCCGTATAAATAGCCATTTTGCAAACGACCTCCGTTTTCGACGAAACCACTTTGGTTGAATCCAGAATGTCAAATTATTGTTAGATTCCAATTTTCATAATTTTTTGAATTAATATATGACCGTGGTAAATCAAAATGTGTTTTGTCAATTTCAGTCAATTTGGCTCGACTAGAAAATGACCATTTTTCCAACGGTCTCCAAATTCGACGAAATTAATTTTGTTAGGACCATATCGTCAAAACATAGGTAGATTTATTTTTCGGGAATTTTTAGAGTTAGTATGTGGCCCCGGTAAATTAAAATGTACGATCAAATTAAATAATTAAATGTTTTATATTTTAATTTAATGAAAAACTGACTAAAACGATCGAATTGGCTTGCAAAACGTATCCCATTGTGTCCGAAATGGGGGTATTTGGTTAGGTGCGACACTCGTTGGGTTTAATTCGGAGTTCGGATGTTAAATCCACCTTTTTAGAATTAAAATTGAATTAAAAAATAAAATAAATATATTATTAAATAGGTTTAACCCTAGAAACCCTAATCTATTCTCCCAGTAGCCGCCACATTTGTTTTCAATGGCCCAAAATGTCGGATTTTAAATCCTTCCTCCCAAAACGAATTCAAATCACAACCTAAATTCAAAACAAATATCAAAGAGATTTCCATCCTCTTCAGTTTCATACGGTTAAGATCGTTTCTGGTGATGTATATTTTGAGATTTGTGGGCTTGAATGTGCGGCGGTTCATGGCGTTTCTTGGCTACCTGGAGCGTGCGAGTTCAGTGGGTTTGGGGGCGTTGGAAGGTGGCGCTCCGACGCTCCAGGAGGTGGTGGTTGATTGGACTATAGCGCGTCATAGTCGAAGTTAAATCGAACCCTAGGAGGCAGCGACGGGATTTGTTTGGGTTCGATGGTTCTGAGTATCATGAAGATTAAATGGCCGATTATTGTAAAGGATAAGGCTAAGGAAGATTATAATTTAATTAATTAATAAATTATATAATTAATGAATTTGAATATATAAAAATTATCATAACTTCTACAAACAGGATCAGAATCGAACGATTTCAAAATCGTTGGAACCACAAAATTGAGATCTACAACATGGGACTGACCAAAATCAAAACAGAGCAAGTCAGAATTTGAAGCACTGTGAGATAATTCTATTTATTTTTATTTTATAATTAAAAATAATTAATTATGATTGTGATTTTTCTTCCAATCCGCTGTTAAATTCTAGTTGATGTTATACGTGATTTGATCTAGAATTGATGATTGAAGTTGTTATGTAGATCTATTGATTTGATGATTGTCGTGTTGAACAAAATATAATTGTTGAATTAAAATTGTCATTTTTTGACAAAATATAATTGTTGAATTAAAATTGCCATTTTTGACAAATTAGAATTGTTAAATTAAAATTATCATTTTTGTCAAAATATAATAATTGGAACAAAATATATATTTTTGTCAAAATAAAAATGAACATTTTGTTTAAATAAAATTGTCAAAATAAAAATGAACATTTTTGTTTAAATAAAAATGAACATTGTTGAAATAAAATAATCAAAACAAAAATTACATTTTTGTTAAATAGATTTGAGTTAAAACAAAAATGACATTTTCGTTAAATAGATGTGTTAAAACAAAATATCATTTTTGTTGAATTATATTTGTGTCAAAACAAAATATCATTTTTGTTGAATTTTATTTGTGTCAGAACAAAAATATCATTTTGTTGAATTAGAATTGTCAACAAATTAAAAATATCATTTTTATTTGTTAGGATGAAATTAGATTTGTGTACAAACACAAGTAGTCATTTTTATTTGTCATGTTAAATAGTGAAATTGCATACAAATTAAAATAGTCAATTTTAGTTGTCATTGTAAATATGCAAATAAAAATATTCATATTTATTTGTCATGTTAAATTTTGAAATTTTATACAAATGAAAATATTCTTTTTATTTGTCATGTTTAAAATAGAAATGTTGTCAAATAAAAATTTCCTTTTTATTTGTCACTAGAAAACATTGGGCATGTTATGCAAATAACACTTCTTTATTTGTCATTTAAACCTTGAAAACATGTCATGTACATAAATTATCTTTTTATTTTGTCACCAGAATTATAAACATGTACATATGACAAAATTGTCTTTTTATTTGTCATTAAAATTAGAAAATATGTCATTTAGTTAGAATATATTTTGTAAATAAAAATGTCATGTTAAATAGAAATGTCATTTTGTTAGTAAATGCCATGTTAAAATAAATGTGTCATTTTATGTTTTGTTTATTCAAAATATTGTCATTTACATGTTAATAGAAAAAATACCATTTGTCATTATATGTTATGTTTATTTAAAACATTATCATTCATATGTCAGTGAAATAGAAAAATGTTCATTTGAATATATATGTTATGTTTATTAAAACATTATCAGTTACATGTTAGCAGAATTAGAAAAATGTTCATTTGTTAAGTATGTATTGATTTATTAAAATCATGCCATTTACATTTTAGCGATGTTAATATAAAAATGATCATTTGTTAATATGCTTTGTTAGACTGAAATGATGTCATTTACATGTTAGTCATGTTAATATAAAAGAATTAGCCACGTCTTGAAATATATGTTTGTGATGTTGAAATGTTTTAACGTATTAAAAATAATATTAATATTAGTATGGCAGTTGAAATTAAATTATAGATATCCATCTATAATTTAATCAGTGAAAATTTGTTAAATAGAAAATAATTCAAACCGAATTATAATTGGTTAAATTTATTAACCAACGATGTATTTAAATGAACTGTTGTTGTCTGGAAACCCCACACAGGTATTGGGATGATATTTGTCATACACTAGTCCCAATATTTAGTTATATTTCAATCGATGGATTGACAGTCTGTGATGAACATTATCTATTTATTTTAATGCTCACACAGTTGTAAATTTCACTCTGGATGTGAATGGATTGTTTAATGATTATTTATCATTATTGTTATATACATGTGATGTATGAAATCCATATAACTGAAATTATATGGTAATGATTGAGTCACATTTCGATTCAGAATATTTTAAAATAAATAATATCCAAAAAAAAAAGAATCTTTTAAAATAAAAGATATTTTAAAATAAAGAGTATTTTAAAATAATATTCAATGAAAAATGAAGTTATGATTTTTATGTCCATTTTTGGATGGATACAAAAGTATAAAAATGTGAAGCCGAGTTAAGTAGCAAACACCATTTTAACCCGAATGGTTTTATCGATCAATTTTATTCACTTTATTTTGAATATCGGAAAGAAAGTGATTTCAAAATTTAACATTTTGAAAATATTAATATTATAATATGATGAAGATATAGAATGTTCAATTTTGCTTTAAAATTGAAAATGAAGTTAAAACCATTTTAAATGAATTTATAAATATTTTATAAAATACGTTTTAAATAGAAATTGAAGAAATATATAATATATATATATATATATATATATATATATATATAATGGCCTGAATAGAACGCGCCGCGCAGGGACCGTCCACGAATTTCGACCATTAACTTCAAATTGATGTAACGGGAGATCCAACCGTCGGATTCTCCTAAAACCAGAACCGTTGGGTGCATATCGAAAAGAGCTTTCCAATGAATATAAGAGTTTTGAAATCTAACGGTTAGATTTGGAGTTATGTCCAAATCAATTTTAGAAAAGGTCGATGTAAGTGCAGTTCAATGACCGTTTATGGAAATCGACTGAAATGGCCTTAAGAAAATTATTAAAAACATGGACAAATTATGTAAATTCATAATAAATGGTTTGAAAAGAATTTGGAGGAAGAATTCCAATTTTGTAAAAGATAAAAATGTATTTTTATCGAAATGGTCTAGTTATTAACTAGAATAAATCTTTTATTTAAGATTTAATGAAATTTTCCAATTAATATTTAATTGGAACTGAATAAATAAATTGGACTTTGGGTTGTCGTGAATGGTGTCCTCAATAAAACTGTTCTTAAACCCAGTCGAGAAAAGAATAAATCTCTTAATTAAGGTTATTAAAGTTTCCATTTATATATTAAATTGGAATGAAATGAAATCTGAATTGGGTTTATTGTGAACTGTGTTTTTGACAACATTCGTTCTTTAACCCAATTAACAATGAAGATACGATTTGGAATTTATAAATCTTTTATTAAGATTTAAATGGAAATTTCCCAAAGTAAGGTTTTCCAATTTTATATATTAAATTGGAATTGAATGGAATTCGATTTAATAATAATCGAGATGAGCTTCTATAAAAGAAGACCGTTATTATATATGGAATTTAAAAGGCTTTGCCATTATTCCATTTATATTATTAGTCTGATACAGAAATTTATATCAATTATATATTGATTTTATTTCTATGAAAATTCCATATTTAATGGAAGATGATTTTGGGTTTATCGCGAACTGTGTTTTAAATGACATTGGTTCTTTAACCCAGTTAAAGACAAGATTAATTTCTTAAAGTTGAATAATCATAAAGTAATGATTTTTGATATTAAAATCAAATTGGAGTTTTAATGAATCCTTTAAAAGAAGATTAAAGAATAAATTTAAAAGAATTTATCTTTGATAAAATTAATGGGAACCTTTCCCTAATGATGTGAATATTTATTTAAAATGAATGTTCTGAATTGGAATGAAGCGTATGATGTGTTTTTAATAGCACTTAATTATCGATTATAAAATACGTGAGTTATTCGGAAAGATCGGGTTCAACCCATTCTGAATAATTACTACGACGATTAAAAGTCGAAGATGAAGCGGTGGTTGAAGACCGAAGGTCTTCACATCGTTTGGATGATTACTGATGTCTTGATTGGGAGGCATCCAAAGACAAGGTAATAAGTGGTGATCGTCCAGATGTACTCGGAGATCGACCGGATATGCGAGGACCTCTCTCCTGTATTGGACATATGGGACGAGGAATAAGGTGTCTTCGGTTTCGTTCAGACCCAGAACGGACTTGTAAATGGATGGTATGTCTAACGTTGTATTCCTTTATGCTGTTTTCGTTGATCTTTGCTAAATATGTATTTGTTTGGTGGTGAAGAATTTATTCTCTTTCTTAACACCCTTCTCTGAGACGTACGAGCTCAGATGTTATATATTGATAGTTATCAGTCGCATGGCGTGAATTGTCAGTGTGGCATGCCAAGATGCAAATGATCAAGGCTTATTGTTGAAAAGCAGAGCCTTGTGGTTGATGATCAAAGCACAGCTTTATTTAGCATAGCTTTGTGTAGCGATACTTCGCGAGCCTCACACCCCGGAATGAACCAGAAACGGGAGAAGGACCCCAGAGAGAACATGCATTTCTTTCTAGTTAGAAGTGGTGTCATGGTATGGAGCCTAGACATTTTTACTTATGTGGATGATGGAAAGCGAGGTACCTCGGATTTGAGTCCCTAGTTGCTCTTTATTTACGCCCCATAGGGCGGGGAGACGTATTTTTCAGGCATTACTAATCCACTAACATATTTGTGGACCGGCCCTGGCGCTCCGGGTGCAGTTGCGACTGAGTCTTGAGACATGGGCTAGATTGTCTCGAATTCGGTAAGGAATATCTCTTGCCTTGGTTCATGGTGGAAATCCAACTTCCAGTACGACCCATACGGTTTTGATTATAAACCTATATATATATGGCGACATAGTATATGGTAGTTATGCCGTCTATGATTGATACATTATGATTGAGATGTTTTTGAAACATATATACACTAATAATAATATCAATTCCGTTTTATCATATCAAGTATTTTTGACCATTATAAGGTAAACTCTATCCTCCGGTTTGCGTTGCATTGTGTGATGGGACTTGAATCTTATAATGGTTTCATTTTTCTAAAAAGCATTGCGTTGTTTAACGATTTACTTTATTTCTTCCACTGGCAATTCAATGGAGTAAACCCGTTCCGCGTTAGCGGCGTGGTCCTGTGATTAGCCTTATTATTATTAGATAAGTTAAGTAAGATTTTTCATAGTTTGTTTCACTTTGCAAACTCGGGTGCCCTCTTTTCCGCACGGGCAGTCGAGTTTCGATGTACTCTGATGTAACATTATTATAATGTTTATAAAAGTCTTCTATTATTTGTTCTGATGTGTTGTATGCCCAAAGTTAGTGTATCCGACGATTTTCCGCGAAGGGAATTTTCGGGGCATTATAGTTTGTAAAGTAATATATGGTGTATGGTAGTTTATTACAATTTTTTGTATATAAATAGAATTAGCCATATAAAATGATATTTCTTAAAGAGTTTGATACTTCAAGATCAAAGTAATATCTCACTAAAACATTCTAAGAAAGGATCGATGGGAAAAATCTTGGTGAAGGAAAAAGAATGCAATTACATATTTAGATATCTTATTTTATCAAGAAAATTTGATACTTCTGCATCATGATAATGTCTTATTAAAACCTTACTAAGAAAACTTAATAGGAAAGATCTTAGCAAATAAAATAAATAAATATAGTATGACATATTTTAATAGTTTATTGCATCGAAAGATATTTGATACATCTGAATCAAGTTATTGTCTTGTTAAAACCTTACCTAGAAAAATCCGATGGGAAGAATATTTATAAAGGAAAAACAGTACAATATTGTATGTTATATTTCAATAGTTTACTACATCAAATGGATTTTGATACTTCAAGATCAACGTAATGTCTCTGATCAACGTAATGTCTCTGTTAAAACCTTACAAAGAAAAACCTCATGGTAAAACTCTTAGTAAAGGAAAAAGGTGCATTACAATATACATATATTTGCTCCTCTTGTTTTATATATAAGTTCTCCTTTAAGTTTGAATGCATGTCTTGATAATTCAAATCAGTTACAAATACTTGTAACCATATAGCTTTAAAAGAACATTAAGAAAATTAAAATCAGAAGAGATTGTTTCTATTAATTTATCTTTTTAATATGCTTATTATTTGTAATTCTTTTTAATATAATAATTTTTTCTAAGATTGTTCCTTTATTTGCATTTTTTTCACTCTATATACTATTTTTGCGGAAAACATCTCATTGCTTTCACTTTAGTGCTTCATATCAGTTTTACTTATTGCAACCACATCTTCGATGGATATTAATAGTTTCATTATAACAATTTTTAAATAAAGGAAATAATCTGTCCGTTATGAATACATCAAGATTTTACAAAAATATTTAAAATTAGATTGCAATCTACACTGATTATTATTGCAACCTTTATAACTAACAAAGTTATTTATATTCTTCAGGAACTAGTATATTTTTAGTATTAACCAACATTAATAACTTTGGGCGTTTTAAGTATTGAAACATTTCCACTATCTCAGTTTTTTTTATTTCTAAAATTATCACATCTTGGGCATTTTAAGTGTTGAAACACTTCCACTATCTCATTTTTTTTTCATTTCTAAAATTATCATGTCTTGGGGAATTCAACAGATTGTTGACATTATATATGCATTAATAATCTTAATGCGTTTTTGTCACTTTATATATATATATATATGATTTAATGATCTCAATGCATTTTTGTCACTTTATATATATATATATATATGTATATATATATATGTTCGAATTATATATTTTGGACTATAGGTCCACATTTATATTTAAGGAAGATTTTATAAAGGCTAACCATTTTTTCTTATAACTTAAGAAATTTAATCTATCTGTTAACTTAAGTGATTTATTATTTTTAGTTTCATCATTGATGATTACTCTTGTGAATTTTATACATGATTCATTGAAATATTAACATTTATCATGTTTTTAGGTACTTATCTACTTCTAGGGTTATTTGAAAATCATATCATGGTCCAGGTATCTTCTAGTGCTTCCTTGTATATTTCTTTGAAATCGCCCACCTCCTTTATTTTGCATTTTTATTACTTACCCTAGAAGTATACTGAACTGACTTTTATACCACACTTCAGATGTAGTCTACACCATCTGATTCTTCAAGGATTTAAATTTCTACTGGAGCAAGTTTGTTAGGGATATTATTGATAATCCATTTAAGTTACTTAATTTTTGCAATATTGTATATATTAATAAATATTTAACTTGATAGTCAAAACGAACTCTTATTCTTTTGTTCTTCCCCTCAATGTTGAGGGACATTACTACATTTAATATTTATCCTATTTGGATTCTCATTCTGATCTATTATTTCAATTCTACAAACAAATGCATTATATATATTGCTTATAAGAGGATAATGTTTTTATTAGTTGATAGGAAACATTCGTGTAATGTTGCTTATTCTCATTCATTAATATAACCACTTGGCGGAATTTTTTAATTACATAGATCAACTTCAAGTCATTCAACAATTATATATATTGAATTTAATTCACTGAGTGATATCTATACATAATCTATAAGATAAGATCGTATTTACTTGAACAAATAATATTCAGGTTGTTTGTTAAATTCTACATATATGAATTTATAAGTTTATTTATGTATTATATATGTGCATATATACGTATAACTATGTATTATATATATGTGTATATTATAGATCTGCATATTTTTTGGGTGCTACTATTCACACCTCGATTGGTTGACTAGAGATTGGCTTCTCCATCGGAGGCAGTGGACGTCCTGTAAGTGAGGATGGAAGCGTTCGTTTAGATGAAGGTGCTCATGGCCTCTCTATTTTTACGTTATTAATTTACAAGGTGGTCAGTAGAGGAAAATTGAAAATTTTGGAGTGCTTTTAGTTTTGGTGGCCGGAAGTGTAAACAGGGATGTGAATAGTAGCACCTTTTTTTTTCTCGTTTGAGTTAGCGATTTTGTTATAAACTTTTACAATGCTCCAAACTATTAATTTTTACTTGTTCATAAATTCTTAAAGACCAAATAATAATGTTCAAAACACGTGGTTTATAATTATATTGAACCTTTAGTGGACGTCCTGTAAGTCAGGATGGAAGCGTTCATTTAGATGAAGGTGCTCGTGGCCTCTCTATTTTTACGTTATTAATTTAGAAGGTGGTCAGTAGAGGAAAATTAAAAAATTTGGAGTGCTTTTAGTTTTGGTGGACGGAAGTGTAAACCGGGGTGCGAATAGTAGCACCTTTTTTTTCTCATTTGAGTTAGCAATTTTGTTATAAACTTTTGCAATTCTCCTAACTATTAATTTTTACTTGTTCATAAATTCTTAAAGACCAGATAATAATGTTCAAAACACGTGGTTTGGAATTATATTAAACCTTTGGTTCAAATAAACTATGTATACACTTATAGTTGTTAAGATTTATTCTTCAACTAGATCTTAAATACCACTTGTTACACATTAATTTTGATTATTTATTAGAGAATAATACCTATCATTCTGTGTTTTTACAGTAACTAATTAATATAGGATTAATTAAAATTGAAAGCTGTAAAATTTGTAAATGTTGAAATTTTACCATGAAACTTTATACTATATATTCGTGATGATTTTCTGATGAATTTTCATATATATTGTTTTTATATTGGAGGTTAAACAGAGAAGTTCTTACCGTTGAAGTTTTAATTTCGAAAAAAAATAGTGTGTATATTTGAAATAGTTAATTAAGATTGATTAATTGTTGATAGGTATTAACATTCAAATTAAATGCATCGTTTGCAATCAATTAATAAAGTAATTAATTTGTAACTAATGTAGTCAATCAATTGTTGTAACGCATGCAATCAATTAATAGAGGAAATTTACTTCATTATTAGCATATGCAAATGTAAACAGAGAAATTCAATTAATTATTAACGTTCAAAATTCATACTAAAAGATATTTGCATAGTTAGTTGCAATCAATCAATAAAGTAATTAATTTGTAACTAATGCAGTCAATCATTTGTTGTAACACATGCAATCAATTAATAGAGGAAATTTAATTAAGTATTAACATACACAAATATCAAACATAGTAATTCAGTTAATTATTAACGTTCAAAATTCAAACCGAAAGATATTTGCATAGTTAGTTGCAATCAGTTAATAAAGTAATTAATTTGTAACTAATGCAGTCAATCAATTGTTGTAACACATCCAATCGGCTAATAGAGGAAATTTGATTAATTATTAATATACGCAAATATCAAACAGAGAAATTCAATTAATTATGGCCATTCAAAATTCAAACTGAAAGATATATGCATAGTTAGTTGCGAGTAAGAAGGATTTGATAATATTAGAAGAATGGATAGAAATTGAAAATGAATTAACTAGAAAATTTGCACGTATATACACATATATATAAGAGTTTGAAATTCAAATTTGAAAATTTAACATGAATGTAATCTTGTAATTGAGGAAATTATTCAAGAGAATCTATTGAGATCGAGAAGAAATTGATTGGAATATATATATATATATATGTTATAAAGGAAAATATTGTGAAGGAAAAAATTAACAAAAAAATTATCCATAAGGACAAGAGGTGAATGTTGTTCGAGGAAGTTGATCTGATGATTTGAGAGGAAGTCGTTAATTTACGGCAATGCATGGCCCAGATCGGGTAGGTTTTTATCTAACGGTTAGGATTGATTTCAACTTCGATAAATAAAGTATAGAGCTTCACTTTAAAGTCATTATTTTTCTAATAAAGGCAAAAACTCTATCATTTTTCTTTTTTATCCAAAATCGCTAAATATAAATTTTTATGCAAACGATTCTCAGATTCAAATTGAAGGAGAATATAGTAGAAGATTAGGAAACGAGTTCAAAAGGAAGTTACATCAAAATGGTAAACCCTCGGATTTGGTTTTGATTTGTTAATATGAGTCCAAATCTCTTTTCTTCCTAATCTAATCTAATTAGTCTTTATGAAATTGGCTTTTAAATCCAAATAAAAGGGTGAATACAGATAATAAGAACAAATCTAAACTGAATATGGAGATTTGAAAAGCTAGAGAAGTGAGTGGGTAAATTACAAGTTTTTACATGATAGTATATGTTGATGGCAAAATATGTCGTAAACACCCAAGATTTTTTGTTACTTAAGAATTATAGTTTCATGTGGAAAAGTAATGCGGAAAGCAGCAAATAACACAAGAGATTTATAGTGGTTCAGTCTCGCGAGAGGCCTACGTCCACTTTGGGAGAGCCGTTGGAATATTATTAATAACAAAGAGTTACAAGGTTGAGACTATCTCATGACATCCTTTTACATATTTCTCTAAGTTATATGAAGTCATAAATATCATATGCAAATATTAGGAAAAAGACACTTTTGCCTTTCTTCTTCCTCAAAGCATAGATGCCACTAAAGAGGCTATTTGGAGCTCTCAAGAGATGTCAAATCACTAAATTCCAACTCATTTGAAGTGTGAGCTTGAGGGGTATTTATAGTGGAGTGGTTAGGTGGGAGTAAGTAGGAGTAGGTAGAAGTAGGGGGCCACACCAGAAATCTCGGATCCCATAGTGCAAACCACCAAAACCTCGGATTCCGTAGTGCAAGTGCCCAAAAACTCGTACCCCTCCCTTGGGTACGAATTTCGTACCTCGTAGGGTAAAAAATTCGTACCTCGAAGGGTACGAAGGATATTGGAATATGGGGAGTCAAGGTTAGTGAGACTCATGACTTTTTATGGTTCGAGGTATTGGTTTGGCGATGTTTGGAGGAGTGATGAGGTTCCTGTCGGCATTATCCCTTCTCCGCTCATTTCCTTTATCCCTTGGCGACACTCTAGGCTTTAACTTCTCGTGATACGTTGAGTCGAGCATGTCTCACGTACTTTTGGGAACCGGACCAAAATGCCGGCTAATATTTGCCCCACAAAGTACGTCTTGTCTTGATATGATGTGTTTTTCATTGGTTGAAGTAGTCGTTGAGTCATCGACTTTTCCTGTAAACTTATGAAAGACGTTAGTTGTTGAGCTCATTTACTTTATAATCGTAACGATTCGTCTCCAATTATGACATCGTGTTTACATCTTCATGCACACGCACTGTTTTGAATTTGCGTGCTTGTAACTATTCGTATACACGCGCATTGTGTATGTATGCATATATATATTTCATTATACACATATATATATATATCGTATCCCTTGTTTGGGGTACGAGAATTTCGTATCCCGGTAAGGTACGAATTTTCGCATCCCACTGGGATACGAGCAGTCGTGTTCTGGAACATGAAGGGTCGGCTGTACTCATTATAAATAGGTGCACCCCCACCTTCTCCCTCTTTCTTCTTGTTTTCTGTCTTAGCCTCCATTGAATCCCGAACTTCGAACCTTTGCATTCAAAACACTCGAACACCGAACCCAAGTAGGATTCAAAGGCGTGTCCCGCTGTTTTCCTTCATCGATCAGCTCCGTCACGGCACTTGTTTGTGTTTCGAAGTGGGACTGGTCGCGCTCCTTGTCTTCGAATTGGGGTTTCTGAGGAGCTTGTGCCCCGGCTTCGGTTTGCGGTCGAGACCATCCTTCGAGTTTTTGGCTCGACCTAATCTAGTCATGGCGGGGACGGGAGGAGACGAAGAGTTGAGAAAGGAGGAGGAAGGAGATCTAGGATTCAAAGAGGTACATAGCGACGATGGAGTGGCCACCCTTGGGAGCGGAGGAAGAATGGTTCATATCCCCAAGCTAATGGGGTATGAAATTTTGTACCCTTGGCTTGGTGGTATGAAATTTCGTACCCGATGGTGGGGTAAGAGGTTCGTGCCTCATGGGGTACGAAATTTCGTACCCCTAGGGGGCTCGGTTTCTCCCTGCTTTCCCGGGGTTGCAGATCTTTTGCCAATACGTCATGTATCTCTCTCGAGACTTGTGAACTTCCAACTGTCCACTTTTGGATTCGTATCGCCTTTGTGTCGCTTACGCGACTGAACTAGCGCATACGTAGGTGGTCATGCGACTGATGCCTTGAGCTTAAACATAGGATTATAGCATATACTTGAACTGTGACCGAACTGTCGAACTTTTGAATCTATCTTGTATAGTTTACGTGTGACGCTGTCACGAGTCGGTGCAAATCCAGTAGCTTTAGTCGGATGCAATGACAGTGATAGTCGTACAGATTTGTGGTGGTCGTCGTGCCCGACGTTCTTATCTTGTAAGCAGTATTATCCTGATATTACACCATACTGCATGCACATACTAGTTTATACCAACATGAGGGGTACAGGTTAATCAACTACGATGTCTAATGCTTAGTGTGTTAAAAGAATATCTAGAAATGATGACAAGATCTATGACCGATCAGACTTCGAAAGATGAAATTTCTTTACCATCATCGCACACCTTCGACTCAATTAGCAATGTTATCTCAACGGGTAGCGAACTTGAGACTTCCGAGAGATCAACCGTTCTCAAGCGACAGGCCTACCGGAAACATCTGAGCATGGGGAACAACATGAAAGGCGACATTCTCCGGTTGTATACGAGGAGGTAGAGAATGTGGAAATCGTTGAGGGGGATACGCCAATGGCACCGGATACGTAGGTCGATGATGTTATACTTGAAAATCCGCAGGATTTGGTGCCACCGCACATGGACGCACCGGCGGTTAAGAAAATGGAGTTGCGGTTTCGCATTCCCGTAAGCGACGTTCGCGCACCTGGAAAGGATGGTAGGGTTCACACACCGCCAGAGGGTTATACTACCTGGAACAAGCAAGTTTGTATTACTAGGTGTGTGCCCCCGGATAGCGATTTTATTAGGGACATGTTGTATTATTTCTGCCTTGCGCCGTCGCAGCTGCATCTAAATTCATATGCTTCCCTCTTAGGCACCTACTTTCTCTACCGGGAGTATTTGCAGTTGGAACCCACCGGAGAGGACGTTCAGTGCTTGTTTCAAATAAAGAGGAGGGATAATATATCGTCGTCTCAGTACTTTCTGGAAGCTTCGCCCGCCATTAAGTTTTTCGTCTGGACATGGCCCAAACCGACCGTATACAAATATAAATGGTTCTTTATGCGCTGTCCCCCTGGATTCTCAAGGATGTGGTTGGACGGAAGTAAGCATTCTTGAGCTCCTCATTTTATTTTAAAGTTCGCGGATTTGATGTCTTATGCTTGATTTTGTTTTGACATAGCAAGAAACCCTGAGGCGTCCACCGACATCGAGTACTAAGGTTGAGGCTTTACAAGCGATTCTGGCTGAGTCGTGCTCCACCGATAAAGTCCTAAATCAGGATCGTCTTCGTCGTGCAAGGATGCTCTCTGACAATCGAGCTATAGTTAGGCCCGTCGTTGCAGGAGGTGAATGGAAAGCGGAGGCGGGGAAAGATAAAGTAGCCCCTAGTTGGAAGAGGAAGATGCCCCCGTTGGGCCTAAATCGCGAAAGGCTTCTAAAACCCAGGAAGAAACTACCGGGGATGAGGTTGGCATCGAGGAGGCAGTTGTCGGGGGCGAGGACCCATTGAACGCTCCAGCTCCGCTTATAACTGATGAGGCGGGGGTAGGAGCGTCGCCGAGGCCACAGTCTCCGACTGCTACCTCAGAAACCGCTGTCCCACTCGAGAAAAAGGGCCAGTTTTATTATCTCAATAAACTTCCTCTAGACTTGTCTCCTTGGCTTGGTACGACACGTATGGAATAACTAACTCTAGCTACGGAGGGGTTCACTCCTTCGGGCAGACCATCATCTGGTCCGTTGAGAGAACACTTAGGACATACACTCATAAACATTCAGGAACACTTTTCTTGACAACTTTAGGAGAGGGGATAGCCTACTTGGTGACTCTCTGCCTCCACATGACTGTAGCCATGAACATCATCATAGGGATCAATCTCGGTAATCTCCAACTCCTCCCCCTCCTACTCGATCATCCTTGGGAAATTCCCGATTCGATGTAGCAGCCCCTCGACACCCTTCGTCGACAGCTCCTTCTACGTCGGCTTTGGCTCCTGCCCATATATCCACAGGAAGGAAGCATGGAATAATTCATTCAAAGAAGAAGGAGCCAACTAAGAAGAAGCAGCAGGAGCTGGCGGTGCCCGAGCGCCGAGAGCTTTCCGTCGATGAAAGGAAGGCGCTACTAAAGCAAAAATTCCCTCAACATTATTTTGACGAGCTAGTATTCCTTCCTGACATCAGCCTGATTCCTATTAAGGACTCCAAGGAGATATGGATGCATGTGAAGGCCATGTATCACCAGGTCGAGGAGCTCATTAGATATTCCTTCCATCTCTCGAAATTGATCAGGAAGAAGAACATAGAGATCTTGAATCAGAGGCTGACTATTGACGACGAGCGAACCACTGTTCATAACTTTGAGAAGGAAATCGATAGATCTGCTTCTTCTATTGTAAACATTTCCCCATTCACCTTTATCCCTTCGATTGTTAACTTTTAGTGTTGTTGTTATAGCGGAGCTAAAGTAGATGTACGAGATGCTGAAAAAGGAGCTAGACAATGCCTGCTCGAACTTTAAGGATACCGCAGCCTCGTTAACAAATGAGAACATGGCTTTGAAAAGGGACAAAGATGAGTTAGAAAAAGTGAATGTCGAACTGGAGAAGGACAAGGAGCGGGTATCCCAGCTCCAGAATGATAACGAGGCTCTGAGAGGCTAAGGGCGGAGAATGCGGAGGTTGTTGAGCTGAGAAGGCAGTTCGAGGCGATGAGAAAAGAAAAGGAGGATGTTGAGGCGTAAGCAATAAGGATGTTTTAATCTCGGCGGAAGGATTAAAGGTCGAGCACCTGAGGGAGGTGGAACGACTGATGGAGGAGATCGAGTATGCAGAGGCTCGGGAGGAAGCGTCCTTAGAGGAGCACGTTTGGAATATGTATGTTAAAGTTATAAATTCCCATGGAATATCTTGGGTTGAGGATTACCCTCGGGTGCTGGCACAAACATGGGGGAGACTGATGCCATATGAGGCTTATTTAATTCAGGTGGATGTGGGAACCTTGGAGGAGCATCAATTGATGGCAGAGCTCTTGACTGACGAGGAGCGTGAGAAACTAGAGGAAGGAAGGAAGTTGCTGCAGGAGGATATGCAGAGGGAGAGACTGGCCAAGCGTGCTGCCGAGATGGGGAAGTTTGTTCCTTCCGAGTGCATGATCGTCATTGAGACGTTTGCTGAAGGAAGCTCTTACCGGCCGCCAATCCCTGAATCAGGCACTATCAGCGATCCCACTGCTTCTGTCCGGGACTCAACCGAGCATGATCCCGAGCACCATGGACTGGGAGTGGCTGGACTTACTTTAGCTGCTACAACGAGTACACTCCCCATCATACCTACACCATACCTGTCTAGATGTAAATTCCCTTTACCGCGTAGTCCCAAAGATGATGTGATTACCAAATTTGTGGACTAAAAGGTTGTGTTTTTAATGTGTAGCCCTTTCTGGAACTATTACGACACCTGGCTTTGCCCACATGCTCCCTCAAACAGCATAATCTGGGTTAGGATTGCAAGAGAAGCAATTTGGAGAGGGAGGTGGTCAGTTGGACACTTTTTCGGATGTCGAGCTGGGATCCAGCATTTACTCTTATAGAGGAAGGAGAGGTTGTGTATGGCTACAACGCTCATGTTATGGGTCCAGTGGAGGATGACGTGCCCTCAATGTCAGCCTTGGCGGAGGCCCAGAAAGCCCAAATGGTGGCTAAGTCCGAGGAGCAGAAAGAGAAGAGGAGGCAGATGAGGCTACTAGGCAGGAGGCTCAGGTGAAGGCCAAGAAGGATGTCGAGGAGAAAGCCGCTGCTTTAGTCGAAAAGAAGAAGGCTAATGCTGAGGCGAAGTGGGAGAGGATTCCCTATGAGGCTCGAAAGGAAAAGATTGCCGATGAGGCTGAGAAGGAGAGAGTGGCCGCAGAGGCCAAGAGGGAGGAAGATGAGGATGCTAAGCAGAGAGCTACCGAGACTTTTTAGAAGCTCATGGCTGATGACGCCATGAAGCTCAAATCCAAGAAGCTAGCCAATTGAAAGGCTGCTAGAGAGGCCAAGGAGAAGGCGGAGTTGGAGGCTAAGGAAGTCCCGGGAAAGAGTGACGTCGTGCTATCCCTTGCCTCTGGTGCTGCTCCCAAGCCAGTGCAATACATCGCTTCCACCGAGATTATGAAAATTACAAGCAGTGAGGATGAAGGCAGAAGGCGCACATTGATTTCACATGAATTGGTAACCCCTCCAAAGGGCAGAGGAGGAGGAAGCGCCGGCGGTTCTAGAAGGAAGAGATCCACTTCTGGTGATCCACCTAGTTCTGAATCTGTCCAAAAGAAAACGAGGAAGAAGAAGAATGAGTAGCATTAGCAATTATTATAAGTATTACCAATATTTGGGTTATGTAGGCGAATAATATACGCAAGTACGACCCTCGCTTTTGGTTTTTAAAGGCATGGTGTGGTTCTCATGTACATCCTGTCATTAGAAAGAAAAGATGTCAGACATGTAGTTTGTTTAATGTGTGTTTGTGAAAGGAAATATTAATTAGGAAAATCGCATTTCATGTTAAGTGTCCGAATGTTCTCATGTTTTCCGGCATTTCGTACTTGCACAAGCGTACTTATTGTTACAGTTACAGAAATGTGATCTGGGATCTCACTTTGGGGAAATTCCAGTTCAGGCAAGATCGAGCGCTGGTTTCATTTGTTGGGTTTCCCTCCACTCAAGAATCACGATATCGGTGAAAACCAGGCTAGGCACCTTCTGCGCGGAGTAAGTTCCAAGTAGGTTGAAGGCATGGACATTGCGATTCGTTCGACTTTTGGCTATCCCGTCGTTCATTTGGGTTTAGAGCACGGGGCATCGTTTATTCGCCTAGGGGTGCCCGGATCCAGACCCGGAGGTCGAATCGTGGCCGATGGGATTCCCTCAATCCCTGGGGCTTAGGAGTGGGAATGATTTTAGCTCGGTCTCGGTGCTACACCAAGATACAACAGGTACCCTGAGGGAGCCGCACACATGGTTGGTATCACACTAGGTTTGCTGGCGGGCTTCCCCTAAGTTCGGGGACCTAGGAGTTGAACGATTTGTACTCGGTCTCGATGCTGGGACAAGGCGCGAGTAGGGGTTATTTGCACTCAGTCACGTCGCCGGCCGGGGACTCGAGTAGCGGCGTCGGCTCGTGTGCTCGGGGTGCCGAATCGATGTCGGTCGTGGTTGTCCTCGATTGTTGGTTCGAGGTTCGGATGGCGGCATCGGCTCCCGTGACCAGGGTGTCGATGCCACAATCGATTGTTTGTGCATGTACGCCAGCTGTGATGGTCAATCAAACATATCATGCAAGAAGTAAACACGGAGAGGACACGGGAAACTAAACATAATTTCTACTAATAATTTTGGCAGTAACAACCTTTACAATGCCTTGAATTTCAAGAAAACAAAACATCGTTGGAAAGCATAAACCACTGTACACTAAGTTATGTAAAGTAGCAGTGGATATGTTCATTGTTACATGCCCATGGAAACTTGGCTCCGTCTACGGTTGCTAGCTTGAAAGTTCCATTCCTGAGCTTATGTTGTATGGCGTACGGGCCTTCCCAGTGAGGATTGAACTCGGTCGATGGGGAAAAGATCTATTTTAGGACGAGGTCACTGATATTGAGATCCTTGGGGCGGATTCTGGAGTTGAAGTACCGGGCTACTCGCTATCGCTGGGCCGCAACTCCGAGTTCAACTTCGTTCCTTTTTTCCTCGAGTAAATCGAGTGATTCTATAAGAAAATCCTGATTGGTTTTCGGATCATAGTGGGTAACCCGATGAGACTGAAGCTTTAGCTCAATGGGGATGACAACTTTGGACCTATAGGTAAGGGTGAATGAAGTGTGTCCGGTTGCTGACTTGTGGGTGGTCCGGTAGGCCCACAGGGCTAGAAGGAGTTCGTCTGCCCACATGCCTCCGGCCATTTCCGGATGCTTCTTGATGAAGGATTTGATCACTTTGTTGACAGTGTCGACTTGCCCATTGGCTTGAGGGTGAGCTACCGCTGAGAATCTCTTTTCGATGTTGTGCCGCTAACAGAAGGCTTCGAATTTTGCACTCTCAAATTGGTTCCCATTATCCGAGATGATGGCATGGGGGACTCCGTAACATGTGATGATGTTGCGGACGACGAAATTGATTACCTTTTTGGTGGTGATCATGGCTAGAGCCTTGGCTTCTGCCTATTTGGTGAAGTAATCAACTTTGACGATTGCATAATGTGCCCCTCCTCTAGCCATTGAAAGAGTCCCAATAATGTCTACTCCCTACATGGTGAATGACCAAGGATTGACCATTTGCGTCAATTTGGTAGGCTCGGCTCTTGGAATCTTTGAGAAGCGCTGGCATTTGTCGCACTTGCGAGCATAGTTTGTAGCATCCTGATCGAGCATGGGCCTGAAGTAGCCATACGTGATGATTTTCTTGCTAATGTTTGCCCTCCAGTGTGGTCTCCGCACTCCCCTTCATGTGCGTTTTTTAGTACATGGTTGGCGTCCCCGTCATGACAAAGTATTCGAATTTGGTGAGCAAATCCCGAACCCGGGAAAGTTAAGGAGTGAACCGGTCCCCTTTGGCTTGGTACCCCCTACACCTGACGCACGATGAGCTATGAATCATAGAAGACTTGGATGGACTTTAGGTCAAGTTCGATTGGGATTTTAAGTCCGGCTATTAAGGTCTCGTATTATGCTTCATTGTTGGTAGCAGGGAAGTTGAGCCCTGAAGCGTAGCATATCGGCGCTCTTCGGGAGTGATAAGCACGACTCCATCCTCGAAACATTTATTATTGGAAGATTCATCTGCAGACAGTTTCCATTGGATATCTGGGTCTTCGATGCTTTCTAGAGGAGGCTCCTCAGGGGCGGCGAGTTCCACTATGAAATCAGCGAGTGCTTGCTCGAGAATGGCTCGACAAGGGATGAATGTTATCTCAAATTGAATCAGCTCTATGTTCCACTTTAATAGTCATTCGGATGCTTCAGGTTGTTGTAGGACCGGGGCTAGTTGGTGTAAACTTTTATGGGGTGAGACTGAAAGTACAATCTTTAGCTTTCGGGAGGAGATTAATAAGCAGTAGGCTAGTTTCTCAAGCTTTGGATAATTCTTCTCTTCCCTCATCAATCGTTTGTTGATGTAGTAGACGGGTCACTGGACACGGTCTTCAATGCGTACCAGTGTCGAACTGATTTCCTATATGGAAACAACCAAATAAATGTATAAGTCCTCATGGTCCGCAGGTCTGGATAGGATAGGTGGTCGCTCTAAGTGATTCAATTGGTCCTCGAATGCGGTGATGCATTCTGGGGTCCATTCGAAGTTGCGCTTCCCCTTTCGAAGTAAGTCGAAAAAGGGAATGCATTTGTCAGTAGTTTTGGAAATGAATCGACTTAAAGCGGCAACCAACCTGTTTAAACTTTGGACATCTTTGATGTTCTGAGGGACTTTAATATGCCGAATAGCTTTGATTTTGTCTGTATTAGCTTCGATGCCTCGGGGATTGATGATGAAACCCAAGAATTTTCCTGAGGCGACTCCAAAGGAGCATTTCAGGAGATTAAGTTTCATGTCGTAATGGCAGAGGACACCGAATATTTCGGATGGACAAGCATATCATCCACGTATACCACTATGGATCTCCCGATCTGATTTTTGAAGAGGCGGTTAACCATTCGTTGATAAGTGGCTCCCGCATTCTTGAGACTGAAAGGCATGATGCGATAGCAGTAGAGCCCCAGATCGGTTATGAAAGAGGTGTGATCCTGGTCGCGATGACACATCGAATCTCATTGTATCTTGAGTAGGTGTCTATGAAAGATAAGAGCTGGTATCCGGCGGTCGAATCGACAAGTCAGCGATCTTCGAAAGTGGGAAGTTGTCCTTGGGACATGCCTTGTTTAGGTCAAAGAAGTCGACGCACGTTCGCCACTTGTCGTTCGATTTTTTGACTAGGACAGGGTTAGAGACCCATTTGAGGTAGTTGGTTTCGCGGATGAAGTTGTTGTTGAGTAGCCTCTCTACCTCTTCCTGGAGTGTGTTAGATCTTTCGGGTCCTAAAAAGCAACATTTCTGTTTGATCGGAGGCAGTGTGGGATCGAAATTTAACTGGTGGCAAGCAATTGCGGAGTCGATTCCCCTCATGTCTGAGTGGGTCCAAGCAACCATGTCTAGGTTTGCCCTTAAGAAATCCATAAGATCTTCTTTTATTGCAGGGTAGAGTTGCGACCTGATTTTTAAGACCTTTGATGAGTCGTCAGGGCTGATCGAAACATCCACGGTAGGTTCAATTGGAGTAGCCCTCTTGTAGTCAAGCACTTCATTCTCCCTCGGATCAAGATCATCGGAAAGACGGCAGTGGCGCCTGAGCCAAGGCTCGGATGCCTTTGATTGCTATGCGGTGATGGTTTTGGCGCAAGAAGACAAAGGCACGGCCTTGCCCTTGTCCTTATTGCGTGCGCTCTTCCATTCTATTGCGTAACAATCTCTTGTTGTTGCTTGATCACCTTTAATCGTGCTAATCATGCTTTCTGTTGGGAACTTCATTAGCAGAGACCATGGTGACATGCAGATTCGGAACTCCGTATGGAAGGGGAGTCCGAAGTAGATATTGTAGGGGAAGATAATGTAGATAAACACGAAAGTGAGGACTCGGACCTTGCTCTGATCCCCGCTACCAAGTTCAACAGGTAGGTCGATCATGCCAACTGGGTGATTGGAGGATTCGTTAAAGTCGTGGATTGTGGCATGGCAGAGTTTCAAATCCTTGGTTTCCAACTTCTTTGATCATAGGCAACTTTGAAGATGATGTTGACTGAGCTTACTGAATCGATTAATATCCTCCACATGGAAGCGGGGACGATCTGGGCTGTGATCACGAGAATCGAGTCAATCAAGAATTTTTTTCCTCTTAATTGGAAGATTACGGTATCAATAATTTAATACCAAATCGAGTCAATCAAGAATTTTTTCTATATTTGAAAGAGAACAAAAGCAAGAAATAAAACAAAAATATTTTTGTGTTTTTTTAACAAAATAAAGAAAATAAATAAATAAAGAGAAAATAAAATAAAAAATATAAAAATATAACCTGAAGGTTTTACTAATAAAAATTATTTTGGTCCCCGGCAACGGCGCCAAAATTTGTTTGCGAACAAATTAAACAATTGTAAACAACTGTAAAATCCGTTCTGCTTTCCTAAACAACAAGGATTGTTGTAGAGGATGTCGAACTCTGGACCAAAAATATTTTAATTAATAAATCCAATCAAGTTATTCCAGGATTTTGATTGATTGAAAACACAGAAAATAACATTAATTAAATAAAAAGAGAGATTTATATAATACGAGATAGCAATTAGGGGATAATGACATAGATTGGATTCATACTCATCAATAGCCAACAAATAAATATAGATCTAATTCATGTTTCTGTCACACACATGAATCAACGAAAATTAGGTTCTTAGAAACAAATAAGTAAATAACGACAAGCATAGCCTATGCAGGAGATAAGCTCTTAAACAACCATAGACTATCTGGACAGGTTCACTAATTAATTTCTAAAACCCTAAAATAAGATCTAAATCTGATAATTGTTAGATCGAACACGAATATACCCTGTGAAGGAGCATAGCTCTTAAACGACATAGAATATGAAGGTTCAGATCAAACCCTTGATTCAGATCCACATCAACATGTATAAAGTCCTCATTTATTGGCTATGTGATTCATGTTGAATCATATCTATTAGCGTCATCACCCCCCAATCAAAGGGGATTAGCTAGACATAGCTAAATAAGAAGTGAAAAATAAAATAACAGACATAAATAAAACAAAACTAAAACTAAATATAATAGGGGAAGAAGAATGGTTTTATTCCAAGAAGAGAATTACAGATTAAAACCTAATGTATTTTACAATGAATGAGATAAAGTGTATTTATAGCTGATATGACAAAGGCTACTTGGCAAATTCCATAATGTGGGACTAAAGAATTAGCCTAACTAACACATAAGCTAGTGTGAACGCAGCTGTAGAGTGAGAGGCCTTGCAAATGAGCTAATGTGAACGCGTGCAGTGCGTGAATGAGAAGCCTTGCAAAGGAGCTAATGTGAACGCAACATGAGTGAGATGCCCTGCAAATGAGCCAATGTGAACGCAATATGAGTCTTTAGTGAGCCCAATCTACCCAACTGAACTCTATTTGCAACCGTTCTTCGAGCTTTAAACTCTTCAAGCTTTAGTAATTTCAACTTCACTCTTTTTAAGCAAATTCTTCATGCTTTATCCATCAAATGCTCTAAACCAAGCTTTTTATCAACAATCTGAAAACACAGCTATAAATACACAATATCAATTATTTTAAATAGAAAAATAGATAAATAAGCGGATAAAATATACACATTTACGTGTATATCAGTAACCTAACGTTGCGCATTACCGAAATCATACGACAAGGAGTGATGAAATCACCACCTAGCAAATCACAACATAGCCCGAATGGAACTGGAAGGCCACCATATATAAGTAGGTATCGATTATCAGTAGAGGGGTAGAAAGAAGATGGTGCATGGACCAGTGAGAAGGGGAAGTTGGGATCTAGGGTTTAAGGCGAATAAATATAAGTAGGGTTTATTTGTACTAACACAAGTGAAAACAAGAAAGGATTGAAGAGGCGGAAGATTGGAAGAAAAAATGGGAAAAGGTCTGAGAAGGAATCGATGAGGAAGAGAAAAGGTGATTTCTTGTCGCCATTAACTAGTACAAACGAACCGAAACCCTTAATATTTTAGTTTATTGGAAAGAAGGATGAAACAAGTAAATTTCCTTTTTTTGTTCAGTTAAATTCTCATAAATGATATATGTATAATTATAAGAAAAAAAATCCTATTTTCTTTATAAAATTACTTTAAATATATGTACGATCAAAACCAATTTGAAGAGATATTTTAGAATTTGCCAAATTTTGGTGAAGACTATTGGGTTGAGAAATATTTTTCTGAGTAATGAAATATTCCCTAAAGAAAGAGAAGTACAAAATAAAGTTAATTACCATATTTTATATTATTTATTTCAATAAATAAATAAGAGATTTTTTTGTAATTATGAGGATCCCACAAAGCATCACCTTTTAGGTAAAATACGTCAATAGACCATGCCGCAAAAACAAAATTTCAATTTATTAAAATATGGTAGGCCCTAGAAATGGAATACTCGAAAAAAGAATAAATTGACACATTTAATGAAATTGGGAATTGGTGTAATAATAAAATTGGGAAACGCAGGCAAAAGAAGAAGATGAAAAAAAGATAAAGTGAAAGTAAAAAAGGTAAATGGCAATGATATGATTAAACAATACAAATACAAATTGAAGATTAAATTGATTAAGATGTAAAATAAATGCCTAAGAACGAAAATATAAATTAATGGTAAGAATAAATTGTATATGAAGCCTCATATATGCATTAAAAATGGATTTAATATGGATTTGAGTACATGTGCAATGTAGGGAGAGGATATTGTCAGTTACAGATAATACGGGATATTAGCCCGTCCTAAAAACAATATTACAAATATCACCAGAGCAGGAAATAAGAAGCTAAAGACAGATATGGGAAAGTCGATCCTGATGGGTTCTATAACACCCCACGTCCATTAATGTCACTCACAAAGGGAATGCATTAACTTCTATTGAGCGTTTTAAGTGTGTATAGAACAGAAACTCAACAACAAGACAGATATAAACAGTACTTAAAAATTCAAAATTTTATTCATTGCAGCGGTAAACACATAAGTTTGATTACATCATCAAAAACCAGAGTCAAAGTACATAATATCCATCTTGACTAAATCAGAGTACATAAATTGAAAGACATAACCCCAACACAAAATATCCATAAATAAGATAGGTTGAACTTTTACTTCAGCGATCCAAGCAACTTCTAAAAGCAAGAGATACAGCTGTCCAAAATCAAGCTCCACTGGTGCTAGTTCCACCCTGAGCACCTAAGGGGGGGGGAGGAAGAAAAGAGGTGGAAACAAAGGGGGGTCAGACATAAAGTCTGGCGAGTGCGATAACTTTAACAATATAATTATCAAAATAACTAGGCTAAGGCATAAGTTGGAAAATAAGGAAATGACTGTGAACAATTGGGTATGACAGAGTAAACAAGGAAATAAGATGAACAAAGATAACATTAAAGCGCACCTAAACCACTATAAGATAATTACTATACTGCACCACCACTAGTCACCCTAAGGTTGATCCCGCCTACAGAACTTAATAATGATAATGGTAGTTTCGTGTACCCCTAGTTGCCTTCATAGGTGCCGCCTGCCCCTATCTCCACTAGGTGTACCCACTACCACCATGCGATCGGATCCCTAACTCGTAGATACCCGTGTTAGCCCCACAGTGGGGTGTATCACTCCCCAAAGTGGCAACCCGATACCACCAATAATGCACGGCTTATACCTACACGATGCAACAACGTCTTACCTACCAGCCCGGACCCACACACGCATATGAACCCGTTGGACTTGCGTTGCCACCGCTACCCCGTTTTGGCCTCTTATAATCACGCCCAGTATGCGTGTCCCGTCCTTGACTTCGGTCGAGCCCACAAAGATACTTATGGGTTACTGGTTGAAACGGGCCCCCATTACTTGGCACAAGCTATCCACCTAAGCTTGGTCCCCTCTAGTACATCCCACTTAACCCTCTTCTTATTCATGTTCACTTACATGTTTCAAATTTTGGTTAAGTGTTTCTAATCGTATTTCAAATGCCACCCAAGGCATCCACTTAATTCCACATGCCACCCAAGGCACCCACTTAATTCCACATGCCACCCAAGGCATCCACTTAACCCCCTCATGTCCCACTACATGTTTTTCTGGTTAAATGTTTCTTAATTCATTAAGACCGTAACTTTGTAGAGACCTCTCACATTAGACTGGCAGTTGTGGCAGCTGGATTTGCCGGGCGGGTCCGGACAGTCTTACACCACAAACGAGCCTAACCTCGTGTCTTTACAATTGTTACGCATTTAGTTTATGCCTAAGACCTCCCACATTAGACGGGAATTTGTGGCAGCTGGATTTGCCGGGCGGGTCCGGGCAGTCTTACACCACAAAAGAGCCTAACCTCGTGTCTTAGACGATTAATTACACATAATTAATTATCCCCAATTTGAATTAATTTCCCTATTCAAATTATCAATCAATTCCAAATTTAACTATGTCCATAATTGACTCAATTATGTCCATCTATTTATGGTATGCAAAATCATACCAATTTTCATCACAAAATTATTTTATGCCATTTAAGGCATTTATGCCAATTCTCAATATTAAATCTTTTAATATTATCCCATTGCCCCACGTTGTACGTTTGTTCGTTTAACGTAAAATATACGTTAGACTCGAATAGTCTAACTTATGGAATAAAGAGAAAACATCACAACATACATATAGATAAAAGTAGATCTAAACATAAGGGGTGAACTTGCATGTGTGAATGAGGTTCTTTATCTAAAACTTGCATAGGCCAAATCGAGTAGTTTATCTAAATATAGATATAGATACCGTGGGATGTTATACATGATATATACCTTGGGATAATATACTTGATAGAAACCTGACGATGTGATACCTTGATTTATCTTGACACCGTAGTTTATCATGATACCTTAGTTTATCTTGCTACAGTAGTTCATCCGGTTATCTTGGTTTAGCTTATCTATCTTGTCGTCATCCTTATGTTTACTTTCAGTTTATGCATGCCATGTTACCTTTACCTGTTTTTATACTGGAAGTAGATAGGACTTACCAGTCTTTATGACTGACCCCGTTTTGTTTCGCCTCTTTGTCTTCCGTCCCCCCCCCCCAGGTTTTCAGGGAGGAAACACTGTTATTTAGTTCGGACTTCCTCTGCTTGAAGATCATCATGCATGGCTTGGACTTTTCTTGGCTATGGCTACCTTACTGTTTTACTTGGGGAATAATTTATGAAATGGTTTATGCTTCTTTACTATTGCAAGACAGGTTTTGATGTATTCTGATGTAAAAGGCTTTTGACCTTACTATTTTATAAGGTAATGAAATTTGCTTTACTTCCGCTGTTTTATATGTTCTGTCTTGTAATATTTCTATGCATGTTTACCTCGATAATGCTTCACCAAACCTCGTGCATTCCCTATGTGAATGACTCTAGCGGAGGTGGGGTGTTACATTTGGTATCAGAGCAGAAGGTTACCAGACTGGGCAAAAGTTTTTAAAACCTTCTGAAAACTATTTGAGAAACCGTTTACAAAGAAGCATTTTTCAAGAAAAGTTTTTTTAAAGGGTATTCCCTAAAAGCCATTAGCACTATCCTTTGTTTCCTTGATTGAACCTCTTTTCCTTTCTTTCCTCCATCTGTAGTCACAGTAGTTTTAACTGCGACTAATCCTTGTCTAGCTACGTAAGTGTTTTCCCGTGCGATGGAGGAAGTTCTTGAGAGACCTGTTACCGAAGTTATAAGAAGGGAAAATAAGAGCAAGGATAAAGGACATGAGCTTAAGAATAAGCAACTTGTTGGTATGGCTTGATCCACAAAGGAAGATAAGGACACGATCAGCGAGAGGGCAATTATATGCTCTCATTTCTAGCGTACCTAAAAGGAATGGTACCGTTTCTGTTAAAGGCTTAGCATTTCTTTTCTATCGTCCCGTCAAGACTTTGTTTTGATCATCGCATCATTTAAGTCTGCCTCGGTAGTTAAGTCTCTGCACCTTAGTACTAGCATGGTAGAAGATCCCACTTTAGTCCCAAAATCTGGTTGGAGAGTCGGTCCATTTATTCATGACTTGTTTGGATTTGAGAACGTCTATGCCAAGTGTTGAGATTAGAAGCAATGCTTCTATTGTTGAGCTATGGATGGATTCTAGGGATGAGGTGGTGATCCAGTAATGGATGCCATTCTCAGTTTTGAAAGGAGGATAGTTAAACTCTTAACTTGCCTTGGTAATACCCTCGAAGTCTCGTGTAACCTTTTGGGTTCTGTCATGGTTAGTTACCTAGAATCTCTTGATGCATTTTTGGAAATCTCTGATCCAATCGAATAACGTTCGCCAATAAGACGGATGGTTCATTCCGCTTGAGCATGGGTTATAGGAATCACCCTAGTAAGTGCACGTGATAACATGGATTGGCATCGGTAAACGAGATCCAGAATTCACTAGTGAATTTTGGAGAGCTTGCATGAGTACGCAGATATGGTTGAGCCAAGTATACTAGGGAAAGAATAAGTGAAAGTGGAACGAGAGGCGATAGTGAAATGAGTTCCAACTCATACCTTGGAAATAGGAATCAAGGAGCTACGAAATCATGAAGTCAAAGGTGGTCAAGGCACAATGGAATTAAGCTCATGGAAATGCGGCTTAGACACGAGCATCATGTCTCTTTTTAAGAGTATATCTTTGATCCTTGGTTCACCTGTAGAGCTTACTTGCATGCTATCGCTTGGAGGATATCCTCTCAGTCCTGTTTCTGTTACAAACCCCGTAAGGAGTTTGTCTTGTTTATCTCCTCGATCTTATCTTGGGAACCTTAGATAGAACTCTATGGATGTAAACATGTATTTGAAACATTTTATGATTGATATGGTTGCAAATGGTTGCAAGTGGTTGCTCGTGGATGCGCTAATACACATTAGATACTAGATTGACGCGGTCACGTTTCATGTTGCATATGCACGAGTATTTATACTTGTTTATGGATGAAATTGAATGTGTTGTCATGCGGATGTTGCATATGAATGAATGTTTGTGCACACATATAGTGTTTATATGACTAGGACTATTTGCAGACATGTTGGACTCATGGCACTAAACATATTTTGCATTAGAAAGATAATTCAGGCCTGATCATTAGCATTAGCTAAGGAGCATATACACACACGTTTTGCATATGTTCATATGGCATTAGAAATCGTCTAAGGACAATGGTTGCCTGTGAATGATGTTTTGAGTAGATGGATAATGGATGGTAGGATATGTTCTTCCTAACTTGGAGATTTCGGGGATGAAATCCTTAAAGGAGGGGAGAATGTAAGAACCCGAACTTTTAACAATGTGTAAAGATAAGAATCAAGGCAGAATTTAATTTTAAAATTTGAATCATGGGAAACGGGCTATGCCATTGCGTTGGTCTCGAAAAAATACGCGAAATAGAGTCCGAGTTTTCGAAAATCGGAGTCCGTATGACCCAGTTATGGCCCATAGAAGTTTTCAGAAAAATCCAAGTTCAAAAACAGTTCGAAAATCAAATCTGGAGCCAAACAAGACTGGGCGGGAAAATTCCCTCCCAAGCCCCAGGTCGACTGGGGTGTCGACTGGGGAGTCGACACGCCCAGGGGTAGGTCGACTGCCCAGTCGACACGGGTGTCGACCTGGGTGGTCCGGCCACTTTGGCCTGATGCACCTGCTGAGTGTTTTGTGTCATGTTTTAGGGCCTGTGACGGATTTTGATGGTTCAGATCTATCCTACGGTTAATCTAAGGGCCTAAACTAGTCCTAATCTCTATAAAAACACCCCTAAGCCTACCCTAAACCCTCACAAATCACTCATGCCACGAAGTGCTGCCAAAATGTCGATTGATCATGGCCTCCATCTCCAATTCCTAGAGACTATGCATTCAAACTAGATCCGAATCAAAAGGTGCAAGCTTCCTATGTCAAATCGAGGGTAGATCAACGTTGCTACGCAAATTTCATGACGATTCTTCAACAAAGGAGCCACCTTTCTTCGTCAAGACGATTCATGCTCCTAGCCCTCTTGCCACGCTATGTAAGTTCTAGCTACTTCTAGATCTAAACGGTAGTTTTAATGATGGCATGGAATAAAACGTGATTAAACTAAGTATGCTAGCCTATATGAACCTTGTCAGGCCTCTTTTGCTTGAACCTATGACTTTTGGCTATGCTTAGTGACTAAATCATGCCACTTATGTTATGTTTAATTTAGTCCATCATGAAAGATTGAACCTTTACTTGCGGAATGTTGGCATGAATACTTGAAACCACTTTGACTTGTGAAATATGTACATGAATATGACTTGGGGCTTATGCATGTAAATGAACCCAAACCTCCCTTATGATATCATGCATGTTTGTGGCTAATCCCGTTGTGACATTATGCATGTTTGAGGCCAAAAACCCCTTATGATGCTATGCATATTTTGAGGCCAAACCCCTTATGATACCATGCATGTTTGTGGCCAATCCCTTTTTGGCATCGTGCATGTTTTGAGGCCAATATGTAGCATAGTATCCTTACTATGTTGACTCGCTTTTACTTGGGTTGGAAACACGATTTGGGGTAGGTTAGACGAGCGTGATTATGACATGATAATTTGACATGGGATTTCATGAAAATATGACACTCATGATACACCTAAATGTGGACATGACATTTGGGGTAAACATGGGACTTGAAACTGGACACGTATGGGTTGTAAGTGTAATATGACACTAGACCAAACATGAAAGTGGCCAACTCGAGGTTGGGTTGAGTTTGTAGCATAAATCTACCCGGACCCGCCCGGCTTAACTAGTGGCTACAAACAATAGGACCCAATGTGAGTAGTTGGTCATATAGCACTTAAAACCCGAGGTTAGACTAGGTTGTGGTGTAAAGCTACCCGGACCCGCCCGACTTAACTAGTAACCACAACAAAGTCTAATGTGAGAGGTTGGGGTGCATTAATCTAATTAATGCCACATGAAAAGGTTAAGTAATTTTGACTAATGACACTTAACCGATATGACACGAATGAGTAGGTTAAGTTAAACCGGACTTGATTTCTTAATGACACTTAACCATATAAGACAATTAGGGGATGGGGTTAAGTAATTTACACATAACTAATCTGACTTGGTAATTAGATGGGGTTAAGTAACTTAGACTTAACTAATCTAAACACGGTAATTATATGGGGTTAAGTAACCTACACTTAACTAATCTAAACATGGTAATTCGATGGGGTTAAGTTAAACACTTAACCAATCTAAACTTGGTAATTCAATGAGGTTAAGTAACCAATACTTAACCAACTTAACATGATAATTTAATGGGGTTAAGTAACTTATACTTAACCAATTATACATGATGATTTGATGAGGTTAAGTAACCTATACTTAACCAATCTAATATGCAGACCTGATAGGGTTAAGTCACAAGACCTTTTAAATATACTTAACCATTGTAATACGATTAGTGGATGGGGTTAAGCTAACCCATACTTAACCAATCCGACTCGATAATCTGATGGGATTAAGATAATCTATGCTTAATCAATCTAACACGATAATCTGATAGGGTTAAGACAAACAAATACTTAACCAATTTGACTTGATAGGTTTAAGTCATGAGCTTCTTGGTATACTTAACCAACTTGTAGGGCTAAGCCTTGAACTTAATTACTTAGCCAATCTTGACATGCGGGTTAAGTCGTGAACTTGAATGACAACACTTAACCCATTAGACAAAACCCTAGCTCAGGGGACTAGGTTGAAAATCGTTGTTAACAAGGATAGCGGGAAGAGAAGCTAAGTGGTAAACCTTAGTTAAGGATAACTAAGTAATAATTCTTAGTCAAGGAAATTGGACCAGTTCACAGATAGATGAGTAACCCGATACGGTAGGTCATCACTTGAACACACGTGGAGGAGCGAATTATCTGACTTAGATAAAGGCTCCAACAAACTGGGTGACGAAGCGGTAGCTTCGGGGGACGTGAGGATACTCTTGGTATCCCTCTGTGAGGTTGCAGATGATCCGCCTGAGCTCACAGAGGTTAAGGTCTGCGGTAGAAGAACCAAGAGTATTCCTTGGTTGCTGTGCGAGCAACCTAAAGACGGGGATGGATTAGCATGGAGTTGACGATACTTGATTCTTGCCCTGGATAGCGCGTCGTCGACTACTACCATCTTTAGTCAATCGCGTACGTACGGAAAGGAAAAGAACTCCCAACAGACCATATACTTGCTATCGAGTTATGGGTGAGGTTGGCCAATAGGAAAGTGGGGCTATAGTGGGGCCGGGATGTAGTTCTCATACATGATTTTTCTTGGATTGCCTTTCAGTAGTTGAGGGAGGGGTCACGTGGGACCATAGCCACGGATACAAAAACAGACCTTGATATCTGCATCGGCAGATGACTTAAAGCTCCCGACCGAGTTCCGTATTTCTTGATTTGCCCTGGCACGGAACTCGGATGGCACATTGAGATACATGTGCGTCTAGACATGGAAAACGATTCACGATACATACGTGGGATAAAGGGCGTGGTTGACGGGTGGCATAATCCCTAGTGGCCCAAGGTGGCTTGAACCCAAACGGAGACACGGAAACGTTCATTAGGTAGCATAATCCCTAGTGGTCCTAGGTGGCATAAATCCTAAGTGAACACGCGATAGTTCATGGTAAGAAAACATAACCAGATTAAGGTTGGCAGTCCAAAGCAACTTCAAGGATAAAATGGTACTACGTTGAGGTGGTATAGATTTACATGGGAAAGCCCGTACGGCCTACGACAAAGGACTGAACTTATACATGGAAAGAAACATACGAGTTGGGAAAACCTACATATGCTATATATTAGGTTGACATGGACCATTACATGACACTGGGCAAGGGACATTCATAGTTAACACATGACGCGGGTTGGGATACTAGTACGAGAGGTGCAGAGCAAATATACATGATAAATACCTTGGGATGTTATACATGATAGATACCGTGGGATGTTATACATGATAAATACCTTGGGATAGTATACTTGATAGAAACCTGACGATGTGATACCTTGATTTATCTTGACACCGTAGTTTATCATGATACCTTAGTTTATCTTGCTACAGTAGTTCATCCGGTTATCTTGGTTTAGCTTATCTATCTTGTCGTCATCCTTATGTTTACTTTCAGTTTATGCATGTCATGTTACCTTTACCTGTTTTTATACTGGAAGTAGATAGGACTTACCAGTCTTTATGACTGACCCCGTTTTGTTTCACCTCTTTGTCTTCCGTCCCCCCCGTCCCCCCGGGTTTTCAGGGAGGAAACACTGTTATTTAGTTCGGACTTCCTCTGCTTGAAGGTCATCATGCATGGCTTGGACTTTTCTTGGCTATGGCTACCTTACTGTTTTACTTGGGGAATAATTTATGAAATGGTTTATGCTTCTTTACTATTGCAAGACAGGTTTTGATGTATTCTGATGTAAAAGGCTTTTGACCTTACTATTTTATAAGGTAATGAAATTTGCTTTACTTCCGCTGTTTTATATGTTCTGTCTTGTAATATTTCTGTGCATGTTTACCTCAATAATGTTTCACCAAACCTAGTGCATTCCCTATGTGAATGACCCTAGCGGAGGTGGGGTGTTACATTTGGTATCAGAGCAGAAGGTTACCAGACTGGGCAAAAGTTTTTAAAACCTTATGAAAACTATTTGAGAAACCGTTGACAAAGAAGCATTTTTCAAGAAAAGGTTTTTAAAGGCTATTCCCCAAAAGCCATTAGCACTATTCTTTGTTTCCTTGATTGAACCTCTTTTCCTTTCTTTCCTCTATCTGTAGTCACAGTAGTTTTAACTGCGACTAATCCTTGTCTAGCTACGTAAGTGTTTTCCGTGCGATGGAGGAAGTTCTCGAGAGACCTGTTACCGAAGTTATAAGAAGAGATAATAAGAGCAAGGATAAAGAACACGAGTTTAAGAATAAGCAACTTGTTGGTATGGCTTGATCCGCAAAGGAAGATAAGGACAAGACCAGCGAGAGGGCAATTGTATGCTCTCATTTCTAGCGTACCTAAAAGGAATGGTACCGTTTCTGTTAAAGGCTTAGCCTTTCTTTTCTATCGTCCCGTCTAGACTTTGTTTTGATCATCGCATCATTTAAGTCTGCCTCGGTAGTTAAGTCTCTGCACCTTAGTACTAGCATGATAGAAGATCCCACTTTAGTCCCAAAATCTGGTTGGAGAGTCGGTCCATTTATTCATGACTTGTTTGGATTTGAGAACATCTATGCCAAGTGTTGAGATTAGAAGCAATGTATCTATTGTTGAGCTATGGATGGATTCTAGGGATGAAGTGGTAATCCAGTAATGGATGCCATTCTAGGTTTTGAAAGGAGGATAGTAAAACTCTTAACTTGCCTTGGTAATACCCTCGAAGTCTCGTGTAACCTTTTGGGTTCTGACATGGTTAGTTACCTAGAATCTCTTGATGCATTTTTCGGAAATCTCTGATCCAATCGAGTAACGTTCGCCAATAAGACGGATGGTTCATTCCGCTTGAGCATGGGTTATAGGAATCACCCTAGTAAGTGCTTGTGGTAACATGGATTGGCATCGGTAAACGAGATCCAGAATTCACTAGTGAATTTTGGAGAGCTTGCATGAGTACGCAGATATGGTTGAGCCAAGTATACTAGGGAAAGAATAAGTGAAAGTGGAATGAGAGGCGATAGTGAAATGAGTTCCAACTCATACCTTGTAAATAGGAATCATGGAGCTACGAAATCATGAAGTCAAAGGTGGTCAAGGCACAATGGAATTAAGCTCATGGAAATGCGGCTTAGACACGCGCATCATGTCTCTTTTTAAGAGTATATCTTTGATCCTTGGTTCACCTGTAGAGCTTACTTGCATGCTATCGCTTGGTGGATATCCTCTCAGTCCTGTTTCTGTTACAAACCCCGTAAGGAGCTTGTCTTGTTTATCTCCTCAATCTTATCTTGGGAACCTTAGATAGAACTCTATGGATGTAAACATGTATTTGAAACATGTTATGATTGATATGGTTGCAAATGGTTGCAAGTGGTTGCTCGTGGATGCGCTAATACACATTAGATACTAGATTGACGCGGTCACGTTTCATGTTGCATATGCACGAGTATTTATACTTGTTTATGGATGAAATTGAATGTGTTGTCATGCGGATGTTGCATATGAATGAATGTTTGTGCACACATATAGTGTTTATATGACTAGGACTATTTGCAGACATGTTGGACTCATGGCACTAAACATATTTTGCATTAGAAAGATCATTCAGGCCTGATCATTAGCATTAGCTAAGGAGCATATACACACACGTTCTGCATATGTTCATATGGCATTAGAAATCGTCTAAGGACAATGGTTGCCTGTGAATGATGTTTTGAGTAGATGGATAATTGATGGTAGGATATGTTCTTCCTAACTTGGAGATTTCGGGGATGAAATCCTTAAAGGAGGGGAGAATGTAAGAACCCGAACTTTTAACAACGTGTAAAGATAAGAATCAAGGCAGAATTTAATTTTAAAATTTGAATCAAGGGAAACGGGCTATGCCATTGCGCTCGTCTCGGAAAAATACACGAAATAGAGTCCGAGTTTTCGAAAATCGGAGTCCGTATGTTCCATTTATGGCCCATAGAAATTTTCAGAAAAATCCAAGTTCAAAAACAGTTCGAAAATCAAATCTGGAGCCAAACAAGTCTGGGCGGGAAAATTCCCTCCCAAGCCCCAGGTCGACTGGGGTGTCGACTGGGGAGTCGACACGCCCAGGGGTAGGTCGACTGCCCAGTCGACACGGGTGTCGACCTGGGTGGTCCGGCCACTTTGGCCTGATGCACCTGCTGAGTGTTTTGGGTCATGTTTTAGGGCCTGTGACGGATTTTGATGGTTCAGATCTATCCTAGGGTTAATCTAAAGGCCTAAACCAGTCCTAATCTCTATAAAAAACACCCCTAAGCCTACCCTAAACCCTCACAAATCACTCAAGCCACGAAGTGCTGCCCAAATGTCGATTGATCATGGCCTCCATATCCAATTCCTAGAGACTATGCATTCAAACTAGATCCGAATCAAAAGGTGCAAGCTTCCTATGTCAAATCGAGGGTAGATCAACGTTGCTACGCAAATTTCATGACGATTCTTCAACAAAGGAGCCACCTTTCTTCGTCAAGACGATTCATGCTCCTAGCCCTCTTGCCACGCTATGTAAGTTCTAGCTACTTCTAGATCTAAACGGTAGTTTTAATGATGGCATGGAATAAAACGAGATTAAACTAAGTATGTTAGCCTATATGAACCTTGTCAGGCCTCTTTTGCTTGAACCTATGACTTTTGGCTATGCTTAGTGACTAAATCATGCCACTTATGTTATGTTTAACTTAGTCCATCATGAAAGATTGAACCTTTACTTGCGGAATGTTGGCATGAATACTTGAAACCACTTTGACTTGTGAAATACGTACATGAATATGACTTGGGGCTTATGCATGTAAATGAACCCAAACCCCCCTTATGATATCATGCATGTTTGTGGCTAATCCCGTTGTGACATTATGCATGTTTGAGGCCAAAAACCCCTTATGATGCTATGCATATTTTGAGGCCAAACCCCTTATGATACCATGCATGTTTGTGGCCAATCCCTTTTTGGCATCGTGCATGTTTTGAGGCCAATATGTAGCATATATCCTTACTATGTTGACTCGCTTTTACTTGGGTTGGAAACACGATTTGCGGTAGGTTAGACGAGCGTGATTATGACACGATAATTTGACATGGGATTTCATGAAAATATGACACTCATGATACACCTAAATGTGGACATGACATGTGGGTTAAACATGGGACTTGAAACTAGACACGTATGGGTTGTAAGTGTAATATGACACTAGACCAAACATGAAAGTGGCCAACTCGAGGTTGGGTTGAGTTTGTAGCATAAATCTACCCGGACCCGCCCGGCTTAACTAGTGGCTACAAACAATAGGACCCAATGTGAGTAGTTGGTCATATAGCACTTAAAACCCGAGGTTAAACTAGGTTGTGGTGTAAAGCTACCCGGACCCGCCCGGCTTAACTAGTAACCACAACAAAGTCTAATGCGATAGGTTGGGGTGCATTAATCTAATTAATGCCACATGAAAAGGTTAAGTAATTTTGACTAATGACACTTAACCGATATGACACGAATGGGTAGGTTAAGTTAAACCGGACTAGATTTCTTAATGACACTTAACCATATAAGACAATTAGGGGACGTGGTTAAGTAATTTACACTTAACTAATCTGACTTGGTAATTAGATGGGGTTAAGTAACTTAGACTTAACTAATCTAAACACGGTAATTAGATGGGGTTAAGTAACATACACTTAACAAATCTAAACACGGTAATTCGATGGGGTTAAGTTAAACACTTAACCAATCTAAACTTGGTAATTCAATGAGGTTAAGTAACCAATACTTAACCAACTTAACATGATAATTTAATGGGGTTAAGTAAATTATACTTAACCAATTATACATGATGATTTGATGAGGTTAAGTAACCTATACTTAACCAATCTAATATGCGGACCTGATAGGGTTAAGTCACAAGACCTTTTAAATATACTTAACCATTGTAATACGATTAGTGGATGGGGTTAAGCTAACCCATACTTAACCAATCCGACTCGATAATCTGATGGGATTAAGATAATCTATGCTTAATCAATCTAACACGATAATCTGATAGGGTTAAGACAAACAAATACTTAACCAATTTGACTTGATAGGTTTAAGTCATGAGCTTCTTGGTATACTTAACCAACTTGTAGGGCTAAGCCTTGAACTTAAATACTTAGCCAATCTTGACATGCGGGTTAAGTCATGAACTTGAATGACAACACTTAACCCATTAGACAAAACCCTAGCTCAGGGGACTAGGTTGAAAATCGTAGTTAACAAGGATAGCGGGAAGAGAAGCTAAGTGGTAAACCTTAGTTAAGGATAACTAAGTAATAATTCTTAGTCAAGGAAATTGGACCAGTTCACAGATAGATGAGTAACCCGATACGGTAGGTCATCGCTTGAACACACGTGGAGGAGCGAATTATCTGACTTAGATAAAGGCTCCAACGAACTGGGTGACGAAGCGGTAGCTTCGGGGGACGTGAGGATACTCTTGGTATCCCTCTGTGTGGTTGCAGATGATCCGCCTGGGCTCACAAAGGTTAAGGTCTGCGGTAGAAGAACCAAGAATATGCCTTGGTTGCTGTGCGAGTAACCTAAAGACGGGGATGGATTAGCGTGGAGTTGACGATACTTGATTCTTGCCCTGGATAGCGCGTCGTCGACTACCTACCATCTTTAGTCAATCGTGTACGTACAGAAAGGCAGAGAACTCCCAACAGACCATATACTTGCTATCGAGTTATGGGTGAGGTTGGCCAATAGGAAAGTGGTGCTGTAGTGGGGCCGGGATGTAGTTCTCATACATGATTTTTCTTGGATTGCCTTTCAGTAGTTGAGGGAGGGGTCACGTGGGACCATAGCCACGGATACAAAAATAGACCTTGATATCTGCATCGGCAGATGACTTAAAGCTCCCGACCGAGTTCCGTATTTCTTGATTTGCCCTGGCACGGAACTCAGATGGCACATTGAGATACATGTGCATCTAGACATGGAAAATGATTCACGATACATACGTGGGATAAAGGGCGTGGTTGACGGGTGGCATAATCCCTAGTGGCCCTAGGTGGCTTGAACCCAAACCGAGACACGGAAACGTTCATTAGGTAGCATAATCCCTAGTGGTCCTAGGTGGCATAAATCCTAAGTGAACACACGATAGTTCATGGTAAGAAAACATAACCAGATCAAGGGTGGTAGTCCAAAACAACTTCAAGGATAAAATGGTACTACGTTGAGGTGGTATAGATTTACATGGGAAAGCCCGTACGGCCTACGGCAAAGGACTTAACTTATACATGGAAAGAAACATACGAGTTGGGAAAACCTACATATGATATATATTAGGTTGACATGGACCATTACATGACATTGGCCAAGGGACATTCATAGTTAACACATGACGCGGGTTGGGATACTAGTACGAGAGGTGCAGAGCAAATATACATGATAAATACCTTGGGATGTTATACATGATAGATACCGTGGGATGTTATACATGATAGATACCTTGGGATAGTATACTTGATAGAAACTTGACGATGTGATACCTTGATTTATCTTGACACCGTAGTTTATCATGATACCTTAGTTTATCTTGCTACAGTAGTTCATCCGGTTATCTTGGTTTAGCTTATCTATCTTATCGTCATCCTTATGTTTACTTTCAGTTTATGCATGTCATGTTACCTTTACCTGTTTTTATACTGGAAGTAGATAGGACTTACCAGTCTTTATGACTGACCCCGTTTTGTTTCGCCTCTTTGTCTTCCGTTCCCCCCCCAGGTTTTCAGGGAGGAAACACTGTTATTTAGTTCGGACTTTCTCTGCTTGAAGGTCATCATGCATGGCTTGGACTTTTCTTGGCTATGGCTACCTTACTGTTTTACTTGGGGAATAATTTATGAAATGGTTTATGCTTCTTTACTATTGCAAGACAGGTTTTGATGTATTCTGATGTAAAAGGCTTTTGACCTTACTATTTTATAAGGTAATGAAATTTGCTTTACTTCCGTTGTTTTATATGTTCTGTCCTGTAATATTTCTGTGCATGTTTACCTCGATAATGCTTCACCAAACCTAGTGCATTCCCTATGTGAATGACCCTAGCGGAGGTGGGGTGTTACAGTACCTCTAGAGAGGAATACACTGGGTTCGACAAGAACATCTTGCAACCCGGCCACACATGACCGACCACTCATTTCGCTTGAGTGTATCGAATGTATATCACCAACGGTTGGGATCAGCAACCGTTTCCCGAATGGGACAACATCAACAATAGATTTTTAGAAATAAATGAGACTCTAGATCTGGTGATTATACACCCTTCTTTCGGTGCGACCGACTTAGCCATGCTGCCTGCCCGATTTCTGTCATTTACCGAATGTGAGGCTAAAAGCTACGCTTTATCATCACACCAGATTTAATTTGAATGCCACATCATCAAATCCATCCAATCACCGATTGACGTCCTCAACAATACATTATGTGTTAGCTAAAAGAAGTTTCCTTCTCTGCTTCCACTCTTGGTACGGTTGGAGAAATCAATATACGTGATCGTCTGGAATTACTCTGTCAGACATCCGTCCATACAAGTCATCCAGGAACAGGATGAACCGAAGGCACTATTCAGTACATCCATCTTAGGCACTGTTATCTAAGACTTATACAATAGCCCTTGCACTTTACTCCGTCTTCAATTATCTTTGGCATATATGATTCGCAACGCTTATGCCAATACAAAGTGGTTCTTTGGATAATAATCCAACCGGTCTCTCCATATTAACAACGTTAAAATGGTCAAAACTTCGATAGTCTATGATTTAACCATCAAAGAAAAACAGGTGTGCAAACAATGATATTATTTCCAGATGGAAATTCTATCAATCAATCATCAATCATATATATATATATATTCATATTTCCTTATTCAATATTTGATTACGTTTCTGATTCTATTTGGAAAACATTTCCAAATCTTCTTTACTTGGTTTTAACAGATGTTTAAATCAACATCGCGACGACATCTCAAACCACTATACTTATTTACTAAATCACTTAACCACTTTCACTCTCGAACCTTAACCATTTCTAAATTAAAAACGCAGTCAATCAAGTTGGGGTATAGCTACCTCTCAGAACTTAACCGAACAACATTTCAAATCTCGAAATAGGATAAGTTCATCTTTTAACTCTTTAACACTTCCTTACGTAACTCTCGTTCGAATACATCTCTATTCGATAACTCCTCCCTTCAAATAACTATATTTGATAATCTCTCTTACGCATAACTAGATTCGATTAACCTTTCTTCAAATAAACTAAATTCGATTTACTCTATTTATTTAACCCTAATCGATTTACTCTATTTATTTAACCCTAATCGATTTACTCTTTTTATTTAACCCTAATCAATTTACTCTTTTTACTTAACTCCTTTCGATTAAACCATAATCGATAACTCCTTTCGATTAAACTATAATCGATAACTCCTTTCGATTAAACTGTAATCGATAACTCCTTTCGATTAAACTATAATCGATAACTCCTTTCGATTAAACTATAATCGATAACTCCTATGTGTTTCACTCTATTCAAATAACTAATTCGAATAACCCTTATTTATTTAACTCTATTCGAATAAGTAATTAGAATAACTCTTATTTATTTAACACTAATCGATTTACTCTTTTTACTTAACTCCTTTCGAATAACATATTCGATTTACTAACTTTCGAATACCAAATTCGATTAACTCCCTTTCGAATGCCATATTCAATTTACTAACTTTCGAATACCATATTCGATTTACTAACTTTCGAATACCATATTCGATTAACTCCCTTTCGAATACCATATTCGATTTGACAACTTTCGAATAACTAAATTCGATTAGCTCCTTTCGAATACCATATTCGATTTAACTCCTTTCGAATAACCAATGTTCTATAACTCACTTCGATTAAACAAACGATAACTCTTTTCGATTAAACCATAATCGATAACTCCTTCGATTTACAAATAATCGATAACTCCCTTCGATTAACTAATAATCGATAATTCCTTTCCTTTAACTCTATTCGAATAACTAATATTCGAATAACTAATATTCGATTAACTCCTTTTCGAATAAACTATTCATTTATAAAGATTTACTTTTTAGTAACGGTTCTTCACTTTACAAATGATTTACCTTTTAGTAACGTTTTCCTTTTTATAACGTTTATAACATCCTATTCGGTTATAAACAAATTTCCTTTTCGTAAATGTATTTATTTTCTAAATATTTCCTTTTTATAAAATCTCCTTTGATTGTTATAAATATTATCTCTTTTATAAAATCCTTTGATTTTATAAATAATCTATTTTCAATATTCATTTTGAAAATTCCCTTTTCACCATTCCGGTATGTTATGGTATTTAACACATCAAATCATGATGGCCAATATCGTTCAAACACATATAATCGACAACAGATTATATATCGCATCATATATCACAATATATGAAAAACAGTAAAATAAATGTTGAGAAATTCAGTCGGATTCCTCCAACCTGTTTCCCTGCATCACAGATGTTAAACAATATAGATAACATCACTTTCAGTTCCATATGATATATTCTGTTAAACAGAATCAATATAGAAATTCAACTAACTGACTAGCAGTTCAATCAAACAGTCAACACACAATCAATCAGCCAATATTTAACAGTTCTAAAAATACAACATGAAATTATAAACTGTTCAGAGTTAGTGAGATTTACTCACTTTGGCAGTTCATCGTTAAAGAACGATAAACTGTTGTTTGATTTGAATCAAACAGTTTATTTCGCCATAAATTCATACGAGCCCCAATCCACTTCCACTCAGCTTCATTTTGTAGCCGCCGTCCATACGATCCTGTCGGATCTTGTTTCGCCCAATTCTGATACCGTACGAGAAAGATATTGTAATTACAAGTTTTACGGATAATTTAAATAAAAAATAACCTAAATCCTAATTTTCTTGTTGGGCTCACCCTTCAATATAAGGCCCAAACCCAATCGTTTTACCCAGACCCGCTGGCTTTCCTTCTTCCTCAAACACTGACCTCCGCACTTCAGAAATTGCTCCACCAATTTCGAATTCGAACTCCCTCCGTACTCTGTCTATTTCAGCACAAAACCAACAACACCTTCACCAATCTCCTCCTCTTCCCGCGAGCCTCAACACCCACCCTTCCTCTTCAACCTAGCATCCCATTCACGAGTCCGTCGTCCAAAGTTTTGCTGTAGCCTCACACAAAAAGATCGACTCCTTTTATTTCGGAAAAATCCCAAAAAAACAACACCAGTGCTATTCGATCTCCTGAGTTCAGATTCGAACTCGATTTGATTTAAAACCCACTGTATTTTGCTTCACGACTAACCCTAGTACCATCGAGTAACACGACAAGTTTTCCAGCGATTCAAAACTCATCCGAGTTCTCCCAAATTGATACCAATCGAAGCTAATTCCCATATGAATCCAAAGAACCCGACTTTTAATTTATTGGATTTTATTTGTATTTCTTATTGAATTTTGAAGTGAAGAAATTTACTGTGAGGAAGAAAATATTGACGGCGGAACAAATGTTGAATAGAGAAAGGGGATTTAGGTTTAGGAAGTTAAGAGGTGTATTTATAGTGTTTACAAATATCTAGATATTTTTTTAGGATATTTTTAGATATTTTCTTTTATTATTTTATATTCGTTTCGCCTTCTAAAAATCCATGTGATCACACACGATACCTAAAAATCACAAAACTGGACATGTAGCTAGGGTTCGACATTACGGTCCCAACGAAACTGGTTTCGTCGAATTCCGACTTCGCATGCTCACACAACGTATTTTTAACTATCGAAATACTGACTGTTTCTCACTCTAAAAATCCGTACGGCCACACACTGACTCTAAAAATCACCAAACTTGGAATCTAACAACTATTTGACATTTCAGATCCAACAAAATTAGTTTCGTCAAATTCCGACTTCGTTTGCAAAAGTGGTTATTTTTAAGCTCTAAATAACCTATTTAAATATATAAATATATTTAAATATAATTAAATAAAATATTTATAAATTAATATTATCGTATATATTCACAGTGGAATACCATAAAGCTCTACTGGGATTTATAACTCGATATCTCAATTCCCGATTAAATCGATATTCGATTTAAAATGAAATTCCTTTTTAAAATATAAATAATTTCTTTATAAATTATAAAGGAATTCCACAGCGACTTTTCTAAAATTTGATTTGGACATAAATCAAAATCTACACGACGAAATCCCTATTTTCCTCTTCCACTAGAAAGATATACTCCACCAGCTCCATACGTTTCTTATTTCACAGAAATCCGGCTTAAAATGAATCCTGTACATTCAATTGAAGTTCAAATCGCCAAATTACGAACTGCAGTGCCATTTCAAGCTCGATTTTAATTATAATATAATTATACATTCAAACTTCGTTCAAATAATATATTCGTTATTCAAATTCAATTCCAAGCTGAATTATATATCACAGATGATTCAGTTCACACCATATCGCCATTTCAGCCAATTCTGATTATTTCAGAATTAAATATATTATTTAATTTATTATTTTAATTAAATATTCATCATTATTTAATTCAACGACCATTAAATCCTTTAAATCACCTTTATAAATAATTAAATAAATTAATTATTATACCGCTAACGATACGGGTCATTTCATTCTTCCCCATTTAAAATAATTTTTTCCTCGAAATTGCTAAAGCTAGAAGACGACCCTATCTACTGGTCAGAACTTATTTGTTCACTTCTTAACTTCAGTTTCAACTGAACCAATTTAATTTTAATTAAATTATTAATTCAGTTCTATTAACGAATATTTTCAAAAATCCTGAAAATTTTCTAACACCTTAACTTTTTGAAAAATTTCGCCAACACCTCCTTTGTACCGGTCAATACATCAAACCGCCACTCGCCTCTCTGGTCCATCTCCAACCCAAAAGAAAATCAAACAGCCAAGCGGCTTGCCAATTCGGCTCATAAATCTTATATCCAATAGTAATATAAACTTGTACCTTTTATCGGCATATCATTATATCCTTTCCACCTGTTATCAATTCAGCGGATACAAGGGTCATCCCAATCAAATTTCAATCTGCTTTTATCCACAATACAACCCTTCGCTTATATCCGAGCCATATATCATTTCAACTCGAGTTTCCTCTCGATTCCCAACTCTTAACTTGATTATCCCATTACACTTCAAATTTGAATCTCATAATCTAATTTGTCTTGATATCATTCTAATTCAATCTCAGTTACCACTTTACAGGCTTTACTTTATTTCAATTTTGCTTTCACAAATTTCTGTTAAATTTGTTTTTAATTCAAACAGTCTTTCCCTGGGAGTTTTTAAACAGTTTACTCTTTTCAAAAATCAAATTTTCCTTTTGAACATGTCACTGAGCCCTTAATTAATATTCCATTAGTTAAATCACTTCTCTATTTCTTTATCAATATTTGTTAACCAAATATTTTCAATAACCATATTGGCCTTTTAAGTTATTTGGAAAACATTTCCAAATATCGCCTTCCTTTATTTTCTAAACTTTAGAAAATATATGTTATTTATAATTGGAAAATATTCCAATTACTTATCTCTTTTCCGATCTCGTTTATTTCTATACTTAGGGAATATTCTTTATTATATTTCCAAGCTTACACTTATTTGGGTTAAAACGGATGTTGTGTAAAACATCGTTACAACAACCCAAATACTGTATTCAACTAACTCTTATTCAACATTGATCTTCGAGCCTGAAATCTTACTATTTATTTGTTAATAATGAAATCAATCAAGTTGGGGTATAACTACCTCTCAGACCTTGACTGAATAACATTTATACCGTCAAAACAGATATGACTACTTACTCGAATAATCAATACCATACAACTATTTACTCACTTTTAAACACGTATATGCTTCCTCTTTCTATTCTTACTAGATTTTATTCTTAGTCTTCCTTTTTGATTTTACTATTCTATTTCTAAGTTCGTTTCCTTATCGACTTATATATATATATATATATATATATATATCGATACGTTAATTTCTAACTATCAAATTATCTTAAAAATATTCTAACTCCTTAAATTCCCGGAAAAATTCGCCATAACCTCCTTTGTACCAGGAGCATCGGGATATTTCAAATAGCCTCCCATGGCCCTCACCAATCCAAAAGAAAAAGAAAAAGCCAAGCGGCTAGCCGATACGACGCATAAAATCTCATATATGAATTAAATACATACCTTTCGTCGAGCATTCTATTTATATACCTTCATACCTTATCCATACCTATCTCATGTATATTTATACATGCCCAATCTATTTTAACTATACCTGATCGTTTTAACTCAATTCGTTAATTAATTTGTTAAATAACACTTTAGTCTATTTCACTTTTATATTTGAACATGACATGTTCAAATATATTTTAACTTGCTTATTAACTAATTTGAATCCAAATTTCAAATTTAAGTTCTATATTCGATTTCGAATATCCATTTACAAATCCAATTCACCTTTCAAAGTTCAACTTCAAATTCAAAACTCGATTAACTAATTCCTCTTCGACTTAGTTAATTCTATTCAATTTCTATTCAAATTTTATATTATAAATCCCATTTTGAAATTCAACACAACTTGTCTTTCCCAGAACAAATTCAAAACAGTATCTCTGGTAGTAATTCGCCACTTACAACTCGAAAATGAATACCAATGATGCAGCTGTCATCATCAGAATCTATTTTCCAGCGATCGAAGTGAGTTCAATACTGTAAAACCATTTCTAAACATTTCCACTTTGAAATTCATTTCAAAATATAATCCACACGGCTTGTAAAACAATTTAAAATCTCTCAAGATCTTAAATTTTCCTTATTTTTAATCCAAATCCATTTATAAACACTTATCCAATTCTCCAGAGTTTTAATTCAATTCCTAGTTTAAATTTCAGATTTAACTCATCTGATTTCACGTATTTCACTTATATGAATTCTGATTGGTTATTTACATAACCATTTAATTTATAATCTTACTCGATTATAATAACAACCAATATATCCACTATATTATAATTTTGATATATATATCTTCTCTATATCAAGATATGCCTTGGGTAAACTTATTTTAATTTACCACCTTTTCAAAACATATCGTGCCGACCCATGGTATTCGAGTGTTTAGTAACTCCTACCGATACAGTGGATCAAACTGATCGACCAGAACTCATAAACAACTCAACCAATAAGTCTTCACAATATAAAATTATTTTTATATCATATACAAATACTTTCACTCGTATATATACACTCAACTCAATCTAGGGTATTACTAACCCTATCTCTACTGAGTCACGCCACAGAGCCAAGGTAAATCACTTAACTTTAGCTCTGATACCAACTGTAATGACCCGAAAATCCGGTCCAATTTGAGCTGACTAAAAACACAAGTCCAACCCCAAATTAAACTGAAAATCAGGAAATTAATAGAAAGAATTGAGATGGTGAGGAAAGATAAAATAGAAACTTAGAATAGAAGAAGAAGAACACAACATCAGAGTAACACGAACCTCACAGCGGAACGAATAACATATAATATATATTACATAACTTGAAATATACATTTGAAATTGAATATACATCATTATCAAAGTACAACACTTACAACACAACGGAAATAACTATAGCTATATGATCCTGAAGCCTCCTGCTCCAGCTCTTCAACTATATCTGTAAATCCCGACTACTTGACTGCCCGTACAAAATTGGGCACCCAAGAGTTTAGGGAAAACAACAAAATAAACTCCGGTTCAGTCATGGGACTGGTATGAGTAAAACAGTTTAAAACAGTTTGAACAAGTAAACGATATCTCATAATACCACGCCGTATAACGGAACGGGTTTTTCCCTTATGAGAATCCAAAAAATCTTTATATCAAAAATCTTTTGATATTACAATAATGTCTATCAACCACAATATAATAATCATCTAGCAGAAACGCTTTCATCTCACGTTCTACATATATAGTATACAATCAAAACCGCAAGCACGTATTGGGTAATGGATTTCCAACTATGACAAGGTATGGAACCACCTTTCGATAGTGTACCTCTAGAGAGGAATACACTGGGTTCGACAAGAACATCTTGCAACCCGTCCACACATGACCGACCACTCATTTCGCTTGAGTGTATCGAATGTATATCACCAACGGTTGGGATCAGAAACCGTTTCCCGAATGGGACAGCATCAACAATAGATTTTTAGAAATAAATAAGACTCTAGATCAGGTGATTATACACCCTACTTCGGTGCGACCGACTTAGCCATGCTGCCTGCCCGATTTCTGTCATTTACCGAATGTGAGGCTAGAAGCTACGCTTTATCATCACACCAGATTCATTTTGAATGCCACATCATCAAATCCATCCAATCACCGATTGACGTCCTCAATAATACATTATGTGTCAGATAAAAGAAGTTTCCTTCTCCGCTTCCACTCTTGGTACGGTTGGAGAAATAAATATACGTGATCGTCTGGAATTACTCTGTCAGACATCCGTCCATACAAGTCATCCAGGAACAGGATGAACCGAAGGCACTATTCAGTACATCCATCTTAGGCACTGTTATCTAAGACTTATACAATAGCCCTTGCACTTTACTCCGTCTTCAATTATCTTTGGCATATATGATTCGCAACGCTTATGCCAATACAGAGTGGTTCTTTGGATAATAATCCAACCGGTCTCTCCATATTAACAATGTTAAAATGGTAAAAACTTCGATAGTCTGTGATTTAACCATGAAAGAAAAACAGGTGTGCAAACAACGATATTATTTCTAGATGGAAATTCTATCAATCAATCATCAATCATATATATATATATATATATATATATATATATATATATTCATATTTCCTTATTCAATATTTGATTACGTTTCTGATTCTATTTGGAAAACATTTCCAAATCTTCTTTACTTGGTTTTAATAGATGTTTAAATCAACATCGCGACGAAATCTCAAACCACTATACTTATTTACTAAATCACTTAACCACTTTCAATCTCGAACCTTAACCATTTCTAAATTAAAAACGCAGTCAATCAAGTTGGGGTATAGCTACCTCTCAGACCTTAACTGAACAACATTTCAAATCTCGAAATAGGATAAGTTCATCTTTTAACTCTTTAACACTTCCTTACGTAACTCTCGTTCGAATACATCTCTATTCGATAACTCCTCCCTTCAAATAACTATATTTGATAATCTCTCTTACGCATAACAAGATTCGATTAACCTTTCTTCAAATAAACTAAATTCGATTTACTCTATTTATTTAACCCTAATCGATTTACTCTATTTATTTAACCCTAATCGATTTACTATTTTTATTTAACCCTAATCGATTTATTCTTTTTACTTAACTCCTTACTTAACTCCTTTCGATTAAACTATAATCGATAACTCCTTTCGATTAAACTATAATCGATAACTCCTTTCGATTAAACTATAATCAATAACTCCTTTCGATTAAACTATAATCGATAACTCCTATGTGTTTAACTCTATTCGAATAACTAATTCGAATAACCCTTATTTATTTAACTCTATTAGAATAACTAATTAGAATAACTCTTATTTATTTAACCCTAATCGATTTACTCTTTTTACTTAACTCCTTTCGAATAACATATTCGATTTACTAATTTTCGAATACCATATTCGATTAACTCCCTTTCGAATACCATATTCGATTTACTAACTTTCGAATACCATATTCGATTTACTAACTTTCGAATACCATATTCGATTAACTCCCTTTCGAATACCATATTCGATTTGACAACTTTCGAATAACTAAATTCGATTAACTCCTTTCGAGTACCATATTCGATTTAACTCCTTTCGAATAACCAATGTTCTATAACTCACTTCGATTAAACAAATCGATAACTCTTTTCGATTAAACCATAATCGATAACTCCTTCGATTTATTAATAATCGATAACTCCCTTCGATTAACTAATAATCGATAATTCCTTTCCTTTAACTCTATTCGAATAACTAATATTCGATTAACTCCTTTTCGAATAAACTATTCATTTATAAAGATTTATTTTTTAGTAACGGTTCTTCACTTTACAAATGATTTCCCTTTTAGTAACGTTTTCTTTTTTATAACGTTTATAACATCCTATTCGGTTATAAACAAATTTCCTTTTTGTAACTCTATTTATTTTCTAAATATTTCCTTTTTATAAAATCTCCATTGATTGTTATAAATATTATCTCTTTTATAAAATCCTTTGATTTTATAAATAATCTATTTTCAATATTCATTTTGAAAATTCCCTTTTCACCATTCCGGTATGTTATGGTATTTAAAACATCAAATCACGATGACCAATATCGTTCAAACACATATAATCGACAACATATTATATATCGCATCATATATCACAATATATGAAAAACAGTAAAATAAATGTTGAGAAATCCAGTCGGATTCCTCCAACCTGTTTCCCTGCATCATAGATGTTAAACAATATAGATAACATCACTTTCAGTTCCATATGATATATTCTGTTAAACAGAATCAATATAGAAATTCAACTAACTGACTAGCAGTTCAATCAAACAGTCAACACACAATCAATCATCCAATATTTAACAGTTCTAAAAATACAACATGAAAATATAAACTGTTCAGAGTTAGTGAGATTTACTCACTTTGGCAGTTCATCATTAAAGAACGATAAACTGTTGTTTGATTTGAATCAAACAGTTTATTTCGCCATAAATTCATACGAGCCCCAATCCACTTCCACTCAGCTTCATTTTGTAGCCGCCGTCCATACGATCCTGTCGGATCTTGTTTCGCCCAATTTTGATACCGTACGAGAAAGATATTGTAATTACAAGTTTTACGGATAATTTAAATTAAAAAAACAACCTAAATCCTAATTTTCTTGTTGGGCTCACCCTTCAATACAAGGCCCAAACCCAATCGTTTTACCCAGACCTGCTGGCTTTCCTTCTTCCTCAAACAGTGACCTTCGCACTTCAGAAATTGCTCCACCAATTTCGAATTCGTACTCCCTCCGTACTCCGTCCATTTCAACACAAAACCAACAACACCTTCACCAATCTCCTCCTCTTCCCGCGATCCTCAACACCCACCGTTCCTCTTCAACCTAGCATCCCATTCACGAGTCCGTCGTCCAAAGTTTTGCTGTAGCCTCAAACAAAAAGATCGACGCCTTTTATTTCCGAAAAATTCCAAAAACACAACACCAGTGCTATTCGATCTCCTAAGTTCAGATTCAAACTCGATTTGATTTAAAACCCACTGTATTTTGCTTTGCGACTAACCCTAGTACCATCGAGTAACACGGCAAGTTTTCCAGTGATTCAAAACTCATCTGAGTTCTCCTAAATTGATACCAATCGAAGCTAATTCCCATATGAATCCAAAGAACCCGACTTTTAATTTATTGGATTTTATTTGTATTTCTTATTGAATTTTGAAGTGAAGAAATTTACTGTGAGGAAGAAAATATTGACGGCGGAACAAATGTTGAACTGAGAAAGGGGATTTAGGTTTAGGAAGTTAAGATGTGTATTTATAGTGTTTACAAATATCTAGATATTTTTCTAGGATATTTTTAGATATTTTCTTTTATTATTTTATATTCGTTTCGCCTTCTAAAAATCCATGTGATCACACATGATACCTAAAAATCACCAAACTGGACATGTAGCTAGAGTTATACAATACGGTCCCAACGAAACTGGTTTCGTCAAATTCCGACTTCGCATGCTCACACAGCGTATTTTTAACTATCGAAATACTGACTGTTTCTCACTCTAAAAATCCGTATGGCCACACACTGACTCTAAAAATCACCAAACTTGGAATCTAACAACTAGTTGACATTTCAGATCCATCAAAATTAGTTTCGTCGAATTCCGACTTCGTTTGCAAAAGTGGCTATTTTTAAAGCTCTAAATAGCCTATTTAAATATATAAATATATTTAAATATAATTAAATAAAATATTTATAAATTAATATTATCGTATATATTCACAGTGGAATACCATACAACCCTACTTGGATTTATAACTCGATATCTCAATTCCCGATTAAATCGATATTCGATTTAAAATGAAATTCCTTTTTAAAATATAAATAATTCCTTTATAAATTATAAAGGAATTCCACAGCGACTTTTCTAAAATTTGATTTGGACATAAATCAAAATCTACACGATGAAATCCCGATTTTCCTCTTCCACTAGAAAGATATACTCCACCAGCTCCACACGTTTCTTGTTTCACAGAAATCCGGCTTAAAACGAATCTTGTACATTCAGTTGAAGTTCAAATCGCCAAATTATGAACTGCAGTGCCATTTGAAGCTCGATTTTAATTATAATATAATTATACGTTCAAACTTCGTTCAAATAATATATTCGTTATTCAAATTCAATTCCAAGCTGAATTATATATCATAGATGATTCAGTTCACACCATATCGCCATTTCAGCCAATTCTGATTATTTCAGAATTAAATATATTATTTAATTTATTATTTTAATTAAATATTCACCATTATTTAATTCAACGACCATTAAATCCTTTAAATCACCTTTATAAATAATTAAATAAATTAATTATTATACCGCTAACAATGCGGGTCATTACAGGATAGCTCAGAATAATTTCTGTGATGAAGTCTAGCATAGGTATGGTCAGCGGTTTAGGTATGTTTACGGTTATCAATGGAGAATCACCTTGACAGCCCTAGAAAATTTGAAAGGTCGATGGATGGCTATGTAATTATATGAAATAGGAAGTGTGGTGCTACGGTGCCATTAAGGATAACACGCATGTTTATTGAATCATGTTGATCCAAAAGGTTAAGAAGAGAAGGACATGGGCTATGCCTTTTTTAATTATGATCATTCCTAAACTATCAGGACGTTCAGGGGAGGAGGGCGGGGTGGGGGAGGGCATGAACCACCATATAGTATTTTATTAAATTGTTTGATTAAGGATAATTCTAGTGATCGTATCAAGAGGTACTTACCGAATTAGAAATGAGTGGTTCAACCGAGATGGTCTGTGGAGAAAATGACAAACCAAATAGAAAATCCCTAACTGAATATCTACGCAGAATAGCCAATGGAGTACCCATATGCGAAAAAGCATTTGTGATAGTGCATATACATGCATAATCATGATGAGAGTGTCGCCTACTCATACTCGGAGCATACGATGACGATACCATGACATGGAAATATGGTAGATCCCAACAAGGTGATTGTCGAAAAATGTTCGAGGATAATATATAGGTCTGAGGTGGACCAATGAACACACACACCCACCCACATATATATTAAATTAAATCTACTAGGAAGTAAATAGGTGCGGTTCGTGCATAATGGTGGAATATGAATAAAATTTAACGTGACATAAAAAAGTAGGCAACAAATATATGATAATGATATGTAAAAGGTGTATAATTTTATAGTCATCAGAACATTGTTTTGATCCCTTCCTCAACAACCCACAGGATAAGCGGAGGGAAAATCATGGTAATTTGGGTAGAATTGGAGTTAGCAGAGACACTTAATTTACCAGTTTAAATTTTACGAGCGGTATTTATTTATTAGTGTGCTTTAAATTATTATGTTGTGAGTTAATTACTTAAGTTATGATAAACAACTTTGTTTATTCCTAGGATATCAAATAAACGATTTATGTTCCACTGGACTTGATTATCGGTTTTCCTAAAATTCAGGCTCATCGAGGTACGAGTTACTCCGCTGGTATCAAAGATTACATTAGTAGATGCTATAATATAGAGAGTGAATGTATTTGTATTTGTATTTATAATATGAATATCAATATTATATATACTAAGATCTTAGTAATCCCAATTGTAGAATAGTAACATATGTAAGGTTTCTAAAGATCGATTTCGTACATAATTTTCTAGTTGGATTAAGGAAACCAAAGGTATTTGGTCCCTATGTGATTGCCAATTCACAATGTACAGCTAGTCTAGTTACTGGAAAAATCTTAGTATTGATATGTTATAGGAAGTGGAAATTATAAAAGTTCCCAAGTGAAAGTGAGACGAATGTTTGTACTATGGAGAGAAAAATAATTTAGTATAAGAAAAAGGGCTTACAAGATTTAAGAGTTAAATACTCCTATTATTGAGGTTGAAAGTCCACTTTGGGTCTAACCTCGTATTTGATTTTGAAAAGGAATAATTTTAAAATAGTAGACTTTAAAAGAGAATTTCGTGTTTTTGGAATCCATAAAAGTACTAGATCTTTTCAAAAGGATTTTAAATAAGGTATTTAAGAAGTAAATTAGATTTTTGATAAATGAAAAGTATACATTTATAGGGTTGGGAAATATTAAGTGGAATGGATAAGGAAATAGCGGAAGGAAATATTGACAGCTTTACCTTGTTGAAATAAAAGGTTACAACAATGAAATTAAATCCCCGTAGACGGTGAAGGACACCAGAAAGAGACTAGGAATATGGTTTTGATATATGTGCAAACCAGAAAGTAAATATTAATGTTTACCTCTATAAGCTTTGGAGGCTCTTGTAGAAGACTTATGAATAAAGCGAATACCATATACTATCAAAAGGAATGAGATTAAGAGAAGATAGTGGGAAATGGTAAACGGACATGAAGTATATAATGGTAGAATGGCTGAAAAAAGAGTGGAAAAGGTTATCTTCCACACTAAGTTGTCATTAGAACATGAAGACTAAAGAAAGATGGTTAAACAGGAAGATCAGGAATAGTAGTTAGTAGTGTTATGTTACCTTCTAGTTTTACGGGTTGTATGTGTTAGTTGTCACTGATAATAAATTAGATAGGAAGGCTGATAATAAATTGAGGCAAACTTATTAAAATAACTACCAAATGGATGAAAATTAAGTTATGAAAATATAGCTAATTTTGAAAAGGTAAATTTTAGTAGGTATAGGACAAGAAGGAAATCGGAAAATGCCACGTTCCTAAGTTCATGTTCCTCGAAGTACTTAAATATAAATTAAACATGGTTGATGGTTGATAAATAAAAGTAAGTTTTCAAGAAACTTAAAATTTTACAATCTAATGTTAGAAATGCAGATGTTTACTATAGAGAGATAAGTGTACATATATTTTGAAAATAAAACATTTTTATGTAAATTATTTTATGAAAAGTTTTTACTCAATGATGTGGTTTTGGAAAGAAAATGTATATGAATTCATTTTTTTAAAATATTTTAGAAAATGAAGGTCTTGGGTTTTTAAAAGTTTTAAACATCATATAATAACATTGGAAAATAGATGGTAAATGAATCAGTGTAAAATTCCCTGCATAATTGGATTTGTGGTGAAAAAATACAATGAGATCGACAAGGAGGCAAGGTTATGAAATATAACATTCTATGAGAAGCCTAGACGATGAATGAAAAATGCTTAAAAGATAAGTTTCAAAAATAAAAAAATTGAACTTTAAACATGAAAAGTTAACTGATGCAAACTGTACTTGGAAAAGTTAGAAATGAATTGGAGGCAAACAAAGGTTCCAACATACATGGAAAAAGGTACGTAAGAGAATGATGTAAATATGGAATTTTCCATCGATACCATTTTCTAGCATAAGAAATTAGGTCTAGAAAATTGAATTTTCCTAAAATTTGGATGTTAGCAATGGTACGCTAAGATTTTGGATGATAAATTATGGATGCAAGTGTGGGAAATTCGGATGAGAAACCGTTTTGAGTTTTCCAAATTGCTTCATGTAGAATTAATTGTATATGTATAGTGCTAAAATCATATTTTCAAAAATATTTTTAAAAGGAACCATTCACAAGGAGGTACCAATCAGAAATTAGTGTAAGCTTGTCATATGTATTGTGGTTCTCTATGTATTGTTACATGGATGATTACAAAATTGTATGTGTAAAGGTTCACATGAATGAATCCTAACCAAACTTCAAGGTCAAATTTTTAAAGAGGGGAGAATGTAACACCCTACATTTTTAAAGTAAATAATTAGTATGAATTTACTTGAATAAACTTGGAAATAACAAAAGTGGACATTTTTTACATATTGGAAGTTAGCCATGAAACATATGCATGAATTTTCATATATAATTTTTTTCCATTGGAGTTCAAATAGAGAAACCATGATAATTTGAAGTTTTAGCATCGTAAATAATTATTTGTGTAAATTTTAAAATTCAAATAACCAAGATTGATTGACTGCCTATAAATATTAAAATTTAAATCAAAGTATAAAGTAAGTAATCAACTAATAAAGGTAAATAACTTATAACATATGTATTCAATCAATGGGAGCAGTTAACTTATAACGCATGCAATCAATTTATAGAGAAAAAATTAATTAATTGTTAACATATGCAATTAGTTAATAAGAGGCATAATTAATTATTAAAGTAAGTTTTTGCATTTTTGGAAAAAATAAGTAATATAAATTCAAATAATAATGTTGGAAAATATGAAAATGAATATTTTATTTATATTGAAATTTAACTATGAAACTTGTACCATTATAATCGTGGTGGTTTTGTAATGATAATTCATATATAATATTCTTCGATTGTAGTTTAAACAGAAAAGATGCAACCCTCTGAAATGTCAGAGTCAGGATTAATTATATAAGTGTATGTATGTGTGTATATACACACAATCATAATCAGTTGTATACATTTGAATTTAAATTTAAAAGCGCATATAAATAATAATGAATACATATAACTGAGGCAGTAGTGAAGGAGAATTGAATGGGTTTCCGAATTAACTAAGGAGAGAACTAAATGAATATATATATATAAATAAATATAATAATATACTTGTAAAAGAGAACACGTTTTAACATTTTTAGGGGAAGGAGAAGGACCATGGGTAGACCGCCCATTTCATAGGTCGACCGCCCGTGGGTATGGGTCGAGAGTCACGTGGTTAGGCACATGTCCCAAATTCTATTTCTTGTGGCCAAGATTTGATAAATTTTCATCCAATGGTTAGCCCTGATTCGAACCTCTATAAATAAATATATAGAGCTACACACCAAACTCATTTTTTTCATATGAGCACAGATGTGAAATTGTCAGAATTTGGCTACCAGAGATGTACCATTGCATCCGTAGCGATTTTTTGATCAGTTTACATATATAATTTGCAAAAAATGGAGTTAAAATAAAGAAGTTAGTATAGAAATAAGAATAAAAAAAATAAGAAAGCATAAAAAAATACTTATCTATAAAAGCTGGGTCGACACTAGGTCGACCCCCATCTGCATAAGTGTCTGGGCGTGTTTTTACCTAAGCATGAATACGTGATGTAGTTCCATTAATTTTTCTTATGTGGCGAGTTCCAATTGGATGAGCAATGTGGTTAGCCTAGATTTATTTTAGAAATCCAACGGTAAAAGATCCCTAACCTAATCTATTAATAAACCAATAGGCCTAGCTAACTCCTTACAACACAATATTTTCCCCTCTGGATTCTGTCTTTTTGAGATGGTACTAACCTAAATTTTTATCCGAGAAAAAGTTTATAAAATGAAATATTTATATCATTCTATTAGAGTTGGGATATGCAACAGCTAAGGAAAAGAGCTTTGGACGACGGGTAAGTGCATTTAAAATATATCGTTTTTAATATTGGTATACACTATCGTTTAATTATTGCTATAATTTATCATAGTTTAACTTAGAGTCATTTGCAGTGGTTTATTTCCCATTACACTTAAGCATAGTTTAATTAGAGTTATTTACAATAATTTAATACCTACTGTGATTAAATTTGACATGTTTTAGTCATGATTGTTTACAGTAAATCTGTAATTAAATTGTAAATTTGGGAAACTGATACTTATATGCAAAATTTAATTATTTAGAACCAAACTTGAACTAATATAAGTATTGCTGAGATAAAAGAGTTGCCCAAAAAGGGGAACAAGCACATTTGTGGTAAATTTACAGTAATTATGTCAAATTTAGGAAATAAATTAAGAACGAAAATTAAAACACGCCTAATAAAATTGGAAGCTAGGAATAACCTATATTGGTTGGTTAAGAAAAATGGATTTATTTTCATTGTTTGATTTGTACGTAAAGCAACAAACCTAATTGCAAGAATAAAGAAAAAAGAATGGGTTAGTGTAAAATAGAGATTTAGTCATATTTCGCACTATCTAATGGCTCAGAAATAATTAAAAGAAATATTTGGCATTTACAGATTCTTTTTTATAAGGTTGTTTTATATTAGATCATGGAAATAAAATTTAGTATATATTCAGTAAATAACCAATTAGGAATAAGTATTACTTCTTGAAATAAAATTTACAAAGATAGCAAGTAAAAGAGTAATATAATTGAAAATTTATGGGAAGAAAAAGAGTAAGAAATCAAGTTAAGACATTTGATAGGTAGGAAAAAAATGTAATCTATTATGATAAAAGTATAATATCATGGGCTTAGGCCAGAAACTGAGTCAACAAGTTGGGTTCGGAACTAGGATTGGGTTAAAAAATAAGAAAGAGAAATTAGGTAAATCTGAATGTTTGCAAGTAAAATTATAACATAACGGTTGGAATTAAAAAAAAAGAGAAATAAAGTAAGAAAGGTTTATTCTAAATAAAACTTAGATCTAGGCTTAAGTTTAATAAGCAGGTAATAGTAGTGGTCCATTCCGGCAATAAATCCTGATTAGGGAATGTAAGTGATCAGTAAAGTTAACAACACATAATTAAAGCTCGGATTAGAGGGAATTAAATAGGTAACGCTAATCATTGTTATAATAAACAAAAATAAAAGTAAGATAAATTCATAATAAAATATTAGACATGGGGTCTAATAAAATAGTGTGGTGCATTTGGAGCAGTTTGAATGGAGTCTGGAATAAGGGCCTAACGAAGCATATCATCGCAGACATTTTAAATACACTGGGAGCATGTTCAACATAATATTCATCAAGACTGGAGGGAAGTGCAAGACTTCTAGGGGATGAGAGGATATTTTATGTTGGCCGTTTGGGGTAACCTAACAAAGCTACACCCCCGGAAGTAGGTCTGTAGTGGTTACATCAAAAGAGAATGCATAAATGCATATATATTAAGGGTAGTCAAAAAACTGATGGGTGACTATAGGATTCCGCAGTTGCCTTAGCTCCAAGAGCAGGCTTGATGGTCAGGACCCAATAAGGATCGCAATCATTTGAATGCCTGTCAGCATCAGTCAAAGCAAGAACAGGAAAGACTGGAGCTAAAAAAACATGCCAATGATCCTTCACTATTAGGATATTTGATGAAGGATAACGCCAATTGGATGTTTAGATTGTTTTATATAGGGCACAATCACTTTGCTCTTGATGGGTCTTTCAACAAGTTGAGGGTGGGTTGCTTGGAGCCATAGCCACAAAGAATGAGACAAACCAAATAGAATATCTATATTGTAGACTTAATGAAGTTGTCTTTTACAAATACAAAAATCCCTGGCTTCCCTTACTGTTGCTGTTTTTTCTTACCATTCCACTTTTTCTTATTATCACCACCTTTCCGTGATTTCGACTCCTTCATATCCTCAACTACAACCACCACTTTCTTTCAAAACAAATTCTCTTTCCTTAAAGCTTTCTCGACCAATTTCTCATAAGAATCATCGATATGGTTGATCAATTGTTTTCCAAGCCCCTCATCCAGACCTAAGATAAACTTCCTGTTCTTTTAGTAAGGAGTCTCAATATACAAATGAGCATACTTAGATAAAGCTTCAAACTCAGCCACATACTCAAATACTAGTCTACCTTCTTATTTAAGTTCAACAAATTTCTTAAAGAGTATTGATTTCTAGACTGTAGAAATGAACTACCTTCAAACTTAGTTCTAAACTGATCCCATGTGATCTGGTCCTGTGGAGTCTCAAGAGTTATAGTGTTCCACCAATCCATTACTCGTCCTTGAAGCTTCCTCGATGCAAGTTTCCTCTTTGTTGCATCGTCAAATCCCAAATCTCCAAAAATCCGAACATAAGTATCCAACAACTTCTGAATGTCAACAACGGTTCCATCCTAACAAATGGCTTGCCACCTAGAGAAGCATATTTCTTGCAGAGCTTAGGAAAATCAACAACCCTATGTGTCTACATAGGAACACCATGATCTACTACCACTTCTGGGGTGGGCGTCCTCCTCGTGATCGCTATCATCATGGCCTCGAATATAGCAGGAAAATCGAGCATAGCCGCTGCAGCTCCAGACTGGCTACCCTCGCCTACCCCTCTTATTGCATACTCATCCCTAGCAGCATGTCTCGAAGTTCGTCAACTCATTCTCTAGCTAAAACGAGAGTAAATTCACATTAGAGAAAGCCACATTAGTTTTCAAGTGCTTACTAACCTGCTATACTATATATAATATAGTAATCATCCAATATAAATTACAAGTACATCTCTCATGCATTTTTACGCCTGCGAACTTTGGGTAAAATCGATTAACCAAAGCTCTGATACCTAATGTGACGACCATACCATACCTTCTGCACTGAACTAAGGAAAGATGTGCATTGTATGATATGCCAGGCGGATATGGGACAATCATCAAGGAATAATAACTCGAAATGAAACCTGTTGTATAACTCACAACACATGGATAATATATAATAATAAAATATACAACAAGATATAGTAGTGAAGCATAATTGAACAAAAAAATCAAATCTTCATAAAACCATATAATCTCAAGTACAATGCATCTTTATACATGAATATCTGAATATAATATACCGTGCTACATCCCTTAGAGTATCAATGACCATTAACATACAGTGGAAATAGAACAGAAACATCTAAATACTAGGTAGTAATAGTACGTCAGTCTCCTGCTCGTTGCCGCACGGCGTCATCAGCATCAAACCTACTACATGCTACTGATTTTACTCATCAACAACAACATTGATAAACAACCCAGGGTAATAATAGGGAAACATAAAACCTTGAGTCAAACAACAGTCTTAGTGAGCGATAAAATAACTAACAACAGTTACATAGGATAATAGGAGCCTAGGCAGATCAACCATCCAATATGCCCAACAACCAAAATGTTAACATGTGAAAATCATCCATCACACATGTTAGAATATGAAAAACTACCCCATTCCCGCTTCTCTTCGACAACCTATGGTGATAGCCTACCCAAAGAAAAATAGAGAAAAAACACCCAATCAACGATAACATCCAATATCCTAGCTATCACCGACTACGGTCTTGAATACATTGATAATCGAACTTGCTTTCAACGATCAAAAGGGATAATGGAAAAGCTTGGTTTTATCCTAACTAACATATGCTATCGTGACTATGTATGTTTGCCTTACTCACGAGAACAACTAGGCCCATTGTGACTGCCCAAGGTACGCGATCTATCCATTCTAATCCTAATAGGCGTCCCCATAATATTCTTGCTTTGAGTTTGCTAGAACACTTCGATTACCAATGATTCCTTGGTACTTCAAATCTGTCAAGCCTTTCATCTTGGCGACTCAATTCATATCCCGAACCATTCCATTATCATCCATGATTGAAATCCTTCCAATCCATCATCATACTGGATTGTATGTCCTGTCATGACCACTATCACATCAATCAGGCTCCGACCACTCCAACGCGAGTTCACAATCATAGCATCATCCATCTTTGAGTTGCGCATCAATCATCTAAAGTCCATTTCCATCCAAACTTCACCAGCAACCCTCGGAAACCATTACAACCAAGCTCCAAAACTTTGGACCCCACCTTCCTCAATCCGATGGATCAGTACCGGTACATGATGGACCGGTACTGGTCCATACACTTAGCAAAAATTCACTAAGTGTTTGGATCCGGTCCATCCCTGCCTCGATAACACTATACCTATCCATTTTCAAAGCATTTCGACACTGAAGCCTCTGCTAGTCCATCCATGCCTTGAACAAACAATTCTCAACCCATCTCGAATCAACTCCGAATGACTTGAAATTTTGCAGGCAACCTTGGTTTACCATCACGTTGCATTCCCCAAAATCTCGTCGCCATCCGACCCATCCCTATGGATCGGTACTGGTCCATGATGGACCGACATCATGGATCGACATCGGTCTATATACTTAACTTATTGTTGGCTTAAATTTTTAAGCCCTCTCGTATCGTCTTCTAGAGCGCCTCTGCCAAGTTTCATCTGAATTCGATCATCTAAACCTCCGGTTTGCTCTGTTATTCAATCCTAAGCAACCAATTCTAACAAACTATGTAATCAATTCAATCAAAACAAGCATCAGTTCATACAATACTAATCATATAAATATGAACAAATCAAAATTATGGCATAAATATATCATAAATATGAGATCTGGCATGATTTGGATCTAAACATATGTAAAAACATAATTAACCTAACAATTATCCAGTTAACATGATCAAATTAGGTTTTCCTAAGACGTCCAAATCTGAGTTAAACATATATTATCAGACCTAAGGTGAATTCAGTATATAACATATGAATTTGATCCTAATTTACCCTACAATATGTATTTTCCGTGTGAGAGATATCTATCACTCACCTAATCCCAATTCAATGTTAATCCAACAAGATCAGATCTGGACAGCATTGAAAATCTATTGATTTGATGGAATTCGATGTGATCTAATTTCCTATGATGATGATCTATCTTCTAGATGTAATCTACGGTAAATTTGTATCAAAAGAATGGAGAAATGGGGTTTTAGGTTGAACTGAAGAATCACAGATGCCCAACCTAAAGTTTAGAATGAAGGGTGTAACCCTAGTTCTCTTCTGAAGTCCCTGTATTTATATCTGCAGGTCACTATCCTAATGGGTTTGACTAATCAGCCCCTTATCTACTGATCAGCCTGCCTTACAGAAGCTGAAACTTAAAACAGCTATTCCTTCCAAAACGTTGAACCAAATCCTCCATGTGACCACTCTACGGAATCATAAACCACCATTCCGATCCAATGAGACCAATTTTAGCACCTAGTTCAATCCTTGTCAAAAGTTATGGCCCAAACAATAAGAAAAAGGCCCAAATGGTTATAATTAAATTTGGTAAAAATCGTGGACATGTCTCACATTCCCAGGAATAACATATTATAATCTAAGAATGTTCTGAAACCATAGAATGAAGTACACTTATTATACGATAGGTCGATATGTAAAATATGGGTCGTTATGTTAGTATACCCCTGAGAATGGTAATGTCATTGCCGAAGCTTTAAGTCAAAGGTATGCTACCCTAAATGTGACTACCGAGTAGAAGAAGTTGGTGTTTTTTCTCTAGTTTTAATTTGCAGCTGCCATTTAGAGAATCCAAGGATTTCTAGGAATTATGAAAGTGATGCCGGTTTTGGTAGAAAGAATTAAGAGCAAGCAAGATCTTGATGATGAGTAAAAGATGTTAATGGAAAGGTTTTCTAAGGGGGACCTTAAAAGGGAATTCCTAGAGGAGTGTAATCGGTCGAGGATGACCATACACTGCAGAGGAGATAATTTTTTTAGGGATATGAGAAGATGTCTCTATTAGGAAGAAATGAAGAGGGAATGCACACAGTTTGTAGCTAGATGTTTGACTTGTCAAAAGATTAAGGCAAAGTAAGGTAGGTTTGGAGGGTTGTCGTTACCTTAGAGATTCCCACATGAAAATGGTAACACATTTCAATGGATTTTATTGATGGGCTTCCTAGGAGTCAGAAGGGAAATGAAGCTATTTGGGTCGTCATGATCGATTGACGAAGAGTGCCAATTTTATCCTAATCAAGAAGAATAGGACCGCTGCTTCGTTATCCTAGTTATATGTCAAGGAAGTACTTAAACTGCATGGAATACCGACTAGCATAGTTAGTGATATAGACTCTTTGTTTACAAGTGAATTTTGGAGGAGCCTAGAAGCAGCTTTGGGGACGACCTAAAGTTCAAGTACAACCTATCATCCACAAAACGATGGTCAAACAGAGAGAGTCAACAGAGTTCTTGAGGACCTGATTAGAGCCTGCATCATCAACTTCAGAGGAGCTTGGGAGCAGCATTTACCTTTGGTGGAGTTTTCATATAACAACAGTTATCAAGCGACGACGTGTATGGCTCCTTATGAAGCATTGTATGGTAGACCATGAAAATCTCCTACTTGTTGGTGGGAAACTACCGACAAGATTTTACTCGAACCAAACCTTATATGTTATTCTATAGAGAAAATCGCTTTGATTCGGCAGAGGATGAAGGCTGCCCAAGACTGGAAGAAACCATATGCGGATAGAAGGACGAAGGAACCTGAATTTATGGTTTAGATTTGGTATTTGTGAAGGTTGTCACTCTTAGGAAGTCAGTCCGGTTTGGAAAGACTAGGAAGTTGCTTCCGATATTTATTATGCCGTTTAAAATCATGGATAAGATAGGGAAATTGGCTTATCAAGTGGATGTTCCTATATGCTTATTTGGGGTCTATAACGTTTTCCATGTTTCTCATCTTCGAAAATGCCTTCATGATTCCGCCATCAGATTCAAGCTAGATGATATTGGGGACTTAGGGAGCTTCGAGTTGGAGTCTAAGGTTCCCCTTCCATGGCAAAGATTGTGGGGCACGGAATCAAAAGACTCAACAACAAATTTATTGGCTTAGTCCGAGTACAATGGGGAGATAACCCTACAGGAAGCACTTGGGAAACCGAGGAGAGATAAGGCAAACTCATCCAGAGCTATTCTTGAGCAATTATTTCCTCTAAAAATTCCCTTTATACTTGCATTGTAGTTGCTAGATTGGATGGTAGGAGATGGTTACAACGTGAATGCACCGTGCACTCATATAGAATTGTATATTAGGATGTTTGCGTACATACAACATCACTTATTATAGGCACGCTAGGATTGAGCTCACTTTAACAAGTCCGCAGTTCATAATCACTATGAGTTATGGATATTTATAAAATAACATGAGTGTATAACATTGTAACAACCCACTCGGAATGGGCCTAAATTTCGACCCAGAAAAGGCTCGTTGAAACTTAGAGTCATTCTAAATGGGTCATTGGTTCCTGTAAGGATTACATTTGCATAGCTAATAATAACATATACTGTAAATGGAATTCTCACATAGCGAAAATAGAAAACACAATACTCAAATAAGATGTACCATTTATTTTAAAATCTCAAAAATACAACAGTCACAGTTACATCTGTTCAATGCGTACATTAAATAGTTCATTCTTATGAAATTCCAAAAGAAGTAAAGCAATAACTACTATTAATAGCATAACAACTTTGTCTTGTTCATTCGCTTCAATCATGCCTTCGTCCATGGCTTTTACCTCATCTACTGACCATTGGATATGTTAAGGAGGGGATCAGTACATAAAGTTCTGTGTGACTGAAATATGGTGTTACTTAATGTCCATACCCTATATTTTTAGTAGGTATATATGTCAAGGTATGTCTACGCAGCACACGACAAACACCAAGTATCTAACCAATGGGGTGGATATCCAAGTCAATCGCCCATTAGTGTTATTAGGGTAAATACCCAACGAAGTGGCATTCTCGGTCACTTATAGCCCTACTAAAGGTGGATTCTTATGATATCTTATAACCATGAGACGGACCCCTAGCCCTTTCTAGACCCCATCCTAATACATTAACGTTCTTAAGTCTATACTCTCATTGGTAATATGAGAAGTAGTATTGCGAATGTTACTACTTAACTGATATTACCCGGTAGGACACCTATGTCGCTTAAGACTTCCCTTAGACAGTTGGTGAGCATGCAATGGTCACATATCTTTCAATTACCAATTTGTCCCTAGTTGAGCCCTTAAAAATTCTAGAGGAAGTGGACATCCCCATAAACTACCCTACTCCATTACGTTTTATGCCTAACCATTTTTAGAGAAGGAGGACCCAAAAACCTACATCAAATCTAATAAGGGTAGGTCCTGTGACTTTGGTTACTCTCCAAGGAATAAACCTTTGGAGGGATCCTAGTCCTAAGAACTAAAAACCCAAACTAGATAGAAAGCGAGTCAGCCACTGAAGACCTTCTCAAAGCATAGTAAACCTGCCTATTTCACTGAAGATCTTCTCAAAGCATAGTAAACCTGCCTATTTTCACATAATAGATTATATATATATTTATTTATATATATACACTAGACCTCTCACATTAAACCGTATACATGTAGATGTTGGTTGGTTCCGTGCAGGCTTCTACTACAAGTTGGTTTAATCTCGGGCCTAGTGTACTGAGTTTTTGAATGGCCATGGCACCTAGACATCTCACTAAGTTGGGCTTACTTGTGGTTGCTGGATTTGCTAGTCGGTTCCGAGCAGACTTCTACCACAAATGGCAACTAACATCACGTCTATGTGTCACTATATATATATATATATATATATATATATATAAAGCCATTCTATGTACGCACACACAAGCAAACAAATATATTTATTATGAAGACATTTCAATTTCGAATTCTAACCTAACCGCATTTATTATGCTAATACAACGTTAATTACGTTGATTACATTTATATACGTATAATACTAATAATTCCTAAATAACATAAATATTCGTATAAATGGTGAAAACATTCTAACGAGGTAGCAATTGTTAATTTTTTCCAATTCAAGGTATATAAGTTAGGTTTTCCATACTTTTACCACTACAATATAGGCATGGTGGCATAATGACAAGATAACAAATAGAAGTGGATGGAAAATATACATACATACAATTTCAACTTACATCCTAGGGTTGTAGAAATGATTTCAATACTGAATTAAAAATAGAGTATTACATACACTTATACTTGTATTTTTATAATTCCTAATTCACCCCTTTTTGGCGTTATACACATAAAAATGTTTACATTTGATCTTTTCAAATATGAATACGTTTGGATTCAAAATAGGATCCAGACCCAAATCAAATCGTGAAATAATCAAATCTAAACCTTTTTAGGTTACGATCAAATGATAAATAAAGGTGAATTACATAAAATAAAAATAATAGTAGCAACACCGCTTTTTCATCATTAATCCAATATTAAAACCAAAAATCCACAAAACCAGAATAATCATGACAATTCATATGCAATTACAAGATAGAGGATTTGGGGTTTTTTAATGTTTGTATTATCGGTTTCCAAATCCTCATAGGATATCTTTCAATATGATAATCTAATAAAAACATGAATATGCCTTAAGTAAACGATATTCCACTCATAGATCTAGGCAGAATAGAGAGAATCTGTAGTAGATCTAGATTTGCGCTCTAATCTTGCGGTTAAAAGTGCTCCAATAATCATCCTAATTTTATATATAAGAGACATGTATTAAAATCTTATATATACATATTTATACCAAATTCCAAAGCTTATTCTAAAACCTATATGAATTAGAATAGGAAGGAGATAAGAATTTAGATTGGAGAATTAGAAGAAACCCTTAACCTTTATTTTCTTTGGAATTTAGCAATGGCAGAGAGGCAACATGAAGGAAGAGATATAGAATGATTAGGGTTTTCATAGTGAGATATGTGGGGCTATATATAGTTGCCCGTGTGAGAATAGACCATTGGATTACTTAGAATTAATCCAGGCCTTTTATTTATATATATCCTCTAAGAATAACCCTAACCAGCTAAATTTATTTATTATTATTACTTATGAATTTTATGGGGTGTTACATTCTCCCCCTTTAAAATAGATTTTGTCCCGAAATCCGTTTAAGGGGCAAAATACAGCTCGCTCGAAGCATCCATGTTGTATACCCATGTTATTTATAATTCATCCATAAACATCTACGACTCGTAGTGATTATGAACTCCAGACCCACTAAAATGAGCTCTACCCTATCATGTAAGTGTAATAAGTGATGCAATATGTACGTAAACGACCTAAATATGCATATATTTCTATATGTGTGCTCGGTGCAGTGATGTTGCATCCATTTTCTAATATCCAATCTAGCAATCACGATACATTCATAAATATATTATTTTAAGGAAAAATTACCCGTGAAAAGCTCTGGGTGAGTCTGTCTCATCTTATCCTCGGTCTCCCATGTGCTTCCCGCAGGATCATTTCCCATTTATACTTGGATGAGGCAAACGGTTTTGTTACGGAGTCTCTTGATTTCGTGCTCTACAATCCTTGCAGTTGCATAGGGCACCCTGGACTCCAACTCGAGTTTTTCTATGTCCCGAATTTCATCAAGCTTGAGTCTGATAGCAGAATCATGAAGGCATTTATTTAGATGAGATACATGAAAAACATTATGGATTCTCGATAGACGCTTTGGGAGATCCACTCGATACGCCAAAGATCGTATCTTCTCAATGAAATGAAAAGGCCCAATAAACCTAGGAGCCAACTTCCCAGTTTTCGCAAAATGAACAATCTTCTTAAGAGGTGATACTTTTACAAATCCCAAGTCTCCAATATTAAACTCAAGTTCTCTATTTCGCTTATCGGCATACGATTTCTTACGGTCTTGGGTTGCCTTTATCCTCTGCCTAATCAAAGATATCTTCTCCATGGAATCATGGACGAAGTCTGGTCCGAGTATAACCTTGTCGGTAGTTTCCCACCAACAAGTTGGCGATTTGCATGCCCTCCCATAAAGCAGTTCAAAAAGAGCCATACCAATCGCCATTTGAAAATTACTATTGCACGTGAACTCAACTAGTGGTAAGTGCTACTCCCAAACTCCTTCAAAGCCGATGATGCAAGCTCTGAGCAAGTCTTCTAAGATTCTGTTATTCTTTCTGTTTGTCCCTCTGTCTGCGGATGATAAGCTATGCTTAGATTGAGGGTCGTTCCCAATGTTGTTTTAGGCTTCTCCAAAATTCGCTTGTGAATAAAGGGTCTTTATCACTCACGATACTCAATGGGATACCATGTAATCTAACTATCTCCTTGACATATAATTGGGCTAACAAGGTTATAGTCCTTGTCTTCTTGACTGGTTTAAAATGGGTGCTTTTGGTTAAACGATCTACCACGATCAAAATGGCCTCATTCCCCTTTTGGCTTCTAGGATGTCCATCTATAAAGTCCATGGAAATATGTTCCTACTTCCATGTGGGGATCTCTAAAGGTAGTAACAGTCCTCCGGGCTTCCTTTGCTATGCTTTTACCTTTTGGCATGTTAAACATTTGGCTACGAACTCAGCTATATCTCTCTTCATTCCTTCCCAATGGAGATTCCTCTTCATATCCTTGTACATTTTATCCCCACCGGGGTGTATGGTCAATTTTGACCTATGGAACTCCTCTAGAATTTCTTTCCTTAACCCTTCATACTTAGGGACATAAATTCATCCATCCCAAAGTAAATTTCCATCATCACTGATCGAATACCTAACCAAATAAGGAAAGGTCACCATTTTTGACACTTTCCCCTTTATGTTTCTTAATTCCTCATCAAAGTCTTGTATGCTTTGGATCCTTTCTCTTAGAGTAGGTCTAATTATCGTACCTCCAAAAAAACCATTAGAAGTGGTTGGTGAGGGTTGCAAATTAAAATTAGCAAGGAACTCTAATTGTTTCCATTCTGTTATCACATTCAAAGTCGCGTCTTTCCTACTTAAAGCACCCACCACAGCATTCCCCTTGCCTGGGGTATATTGAATCGTAAAGTCAAATGAGGCAATATATTCCATCCATCGTTGTTGTCCGAAGTTTAGATCACGTTGATAAAACAAATACTTCAGGGATTTATGGTTAGTAAAAGGTTCAAATTTCTCCCTAGATGATAATGCCTCCACATCTTAAGGGCGAACACTACTGCGGCTAACTCAAGATCATGAAATAGGTATCTTTACTCTGGATCCTTGAGTCGTCTACTAGGATAGGAAACTACTCTTCCTTCTTGCATAAGGACTGCTCCTAAACCGGTGCCACATGCATCGGTGTAAATGGTAAACAATTTTGAGCTGTCAGGTGTAATTAGGACTGGTGCGCTAGTTAATGCTTCCTTTAATTTCTTAAAGGATATATCACATTTATTACTCCAAGTGAACACCAAATTCTTTTTCGTTAATTGGGTTAATGAAGTAGTAATCTTTGCAAAGTCTTTAAAGAATTTCCGATAATATCTAGCCAAACCAAGGAAGATTCTTTCTTCTGTAGCATTCCAAGGCATTCTTCATTCCTTGATTGCCTTGATCTTTGCGGGATCTATGACCAAGCCTTCACTTGACACAATATGTCCTAAAAATCTTATTTTTTTCCCTCCAAAAATGGCACTTTAAGAATTTTTCTTTCAAGTTGTTCTTTCTTAATATCCCCAACACTTGTCTCAAGTGTTTTTCATGCTCTTCACGATCCTTTGAGAATATAAGGATACCATCTACGAAGACTACCACAATTTTATTCAGAATGCCCCCTTAACACTCTACTCATGAGGTCAACAAAGAAGGCAGGGGCATTTGTTAATCCGAAGGGCATAACTTCCCATTGGAACAATCCGTCTGGCGTCCTAAACGCAGTTTTGTCCTTGTTGTCCTCCGAAATTCTTAACTGGTGAAATCTAGCAGCAAGGCCTGGTTGGGAAAAATACTCGGGCTCCTCCCAAGTGGTCAAAAAGGTCATCTATTCTAGGTAAAGGGTACCTTTTCTTTTTGGTCAATTTATTGAGTTCTCTATAGTCCACACAGTCTCATAGATCCATCTTCTTTGGTGGCAAACACAACAGGTGCACCCCATTCTGAGGTACTTCAACGAATGAAACCTTTTTGCAACAATTCTGAAATATGTTTATCTAACTTCCTTCTTTCCTTACGCGCCATGTGCCTCAAGGGTAATGCTACAGGTCTAGCGTCCTTCTTTAGGTCATTACGAAAAGAGATTTCTTTATGGGGGCGGAAGTCTTGTGACATCCTTGAAGACATCCAAGAGTTCACAAACTATGGAGACCGAAGATGATCCTTCAGAACTAAGAGATAAGGAATACAATAAGGCTTTATCCTTGTTCCTAACATCACAAGAAATATTCAAACTACGTCCTCCTCGGCTCCTAAGACAAACGAGTCTCTTATCACAATCTAGAACGACCCCATAAAACGATAGCCAGTCCATACCTAGGATAAGGTCATACCCTGTAAAATCCAATGCATACGCTTTGCAATGGAACTCGACATTGTCGACCTCCAATACTAGGTCTTTGCATAACAGTTCAAGATACTTAGATCCTCGAATAGGGTTGGCTACCTTTATCGTACTATTCGAGATAGATATGGAAAGGTTCAACAGATTTACTAATCGCCTGGAGATAAAAGAATGGGTTGCTATGGAATCGAACAAGGTATATACAGAATTTCCTAAAATAGAGGTTATACCTTCAAGTGCAGGCTGCCCTTGGTCTCTTGGGGGTCGGCTTTAAATTGGTGCTGCCTTTATTGCATAGTTCTGGACACTCTTGACAACTTTGGGATTTGGGCAGTCCTCGGACATGTATCATTCTTCATGGCAGTTGTAACATTTTCCTTTAAACTCATTTTTCGCCAACGAGGTCCTACAATCCTTGGACTCATGTCCTTTATGGTTGTACCTTGTACAAGTCTTTGCGTCCTTTTTGAATTTGTTCTTCTTCTTGTTCTTCCACCATTCCTTCTTTTATTTTTATTGGAGATTTCTCCTTTCTTTCGTTCTTTGTCCTCTTTGGCGCTTTCAGCCGTGCATAGAGTAGTTTTTTCAACAAGAGTTTCAAAAGTTGCCCCAAATGTTACTTAGGCTAATAGGGTTTCTTATTGGATCTAGATTAACCCTAGAGGGGGGTAAATATGGTTTATTACAATTTTTGCAGAGTTATAATCTGAAGGGATATTGAAATAATAATCAGATCACAGAATGCAACAGAAATAGAAATAAAGAAAGTAAATGACACATAGATATACCCAACTTCAGCAAAATCCTGCCTATTGCTGCATTCCTAAGGTTTCTACTAGGTAATAGAATAGATCCCACTTACAAGACCATGTAAACTCGCGAACCCCTCGCTCTTATTCTAATCCTACGCTCAAAACCCTAGACTGGTCTATATCCCTTAGAATAGATTTCCCCCTAGTTTTACAGACTCTGGTAAACTACCTAGTTTTATAGACGAAACTAGGAAACCACCTAGATTTTATAGACTCTAGAAACTGTTCGGACTACAAAGAAAATTAACAACAAAAACAATTAAATAAAAACAATGAAACCCTAGGCTTAGCCAAAGTAAATAGACCGGCCCTCCCTTTAAACACTTATCCTTGTTTCCTTTGAAAGTATGACGACCGATCAGAAAGAAAAACTAGGGTTTCCTCATAACTCCCCAAATCGAATCGCGAATGATAAATTGTGCTCTAGAATTTTCTCTGGAGGCTCGAATGTATTGTTGCTTCTGTTCGTCGATTGATTTGGCTTGGCTTCTGATCGAAATCAATTGTGAGTGATTCAAATTGATACCTCTGTACGCTCTATAATTTTGTTGCTTTGACTTTTGATTTCGAATTCAATGGTTTTCCAATGAGGAAAAGGTGATTGTATATGGTTTAGGAACCCGAGAATTTCTCTGATTTCAATTTAAATGAATTTTATCTGATTTTGAGTTGTTTCCTTGATTTGGTGATTTTGATTTGAATGTATCGGCCTTGATGCAAAACTGGAAACAATTATTTGTGGCCATGTGTAATCCCTTGTGTGATTGTAAATTGCCGTAATTTCCATGATTGAATTTCCAAAAATTGATTGAGTGAAATATGCAATTCAAAATGACTTCCCCCATTTGCTGTGAACCCTTGCGTGATTTCCTCTTTTGCGATTTCCTTCTTTGTTGAATAGCGTGATTGAAATGGATGTATCTGAACATAACCTTTTCCCTTTTTTAATGAACCTTATCGGATTATCCCTTGAAACTTTGAATTGAAATTGATTGCCGAATCTGGAAACATATATTGAACTTGCCAAAAACATTCTATTGATTGAATAATTTTATTTCTGGTAAGCATACTCATGTATATCTAGGCTGGTTCGATTCTCGGCCCATTTCTAGAATATATTCTTGCCTATCTTTCTGGAAATGAAATTGGGATTTCTGAAGACATATTAAATTACTCTTTGCCAAATATTGATTCATTTCTAGAAATAATTTCTTGCCATAGAAAATTGTTTGCAAGATAACACTTGCTAAATATGATTTGCATGATTTTCTGCTCAATTGATTTCCTTGACTTGTTTCCTGAAATTCGCACTTGTGTGTGTATGTGATCTTGTAGACACATCTGAAAAAGAATGTGTGTACATGCCAAGTATAATACACTCACAAGGATCGTGTAATATGACGAACAATATTCAAGAATGAAGTAATAGCTAATCACATATTTAAGATAGTAAATGCAGTTAAAATAGAAAAATCACACAAGGGATTTTTATACTGGTTCGGAACACCGTCCTACGTCCAGTCCCAGACTTCCTTCTAGAATTTCACTAAAAATCTCCTCACTTCACCCGGAGGAACAACTATACAACACCCGAGCAGCCGAATGGGATTTCATGCTTCTAATCACACGAGGACTTCAACACTTGCCTCTTACAACACCGAGGACTTCCGCAAAGATGAATAATCTTTTGTTGACAATATGTGTTCTAGACAACACGATTTTGTCTCTTGTAGTACAAGACTTCCTATAATCTTATCCTCAAATAATATGATTGTGTATAGAAAGATTAGGAAGTGAATATCGTATTGAATCAAGAGAATATTAAATAAATTCTTGGATTCAAAATGATATAGAATAGAATATGAGCAATTTGAGTGCTTTGAAAGCATGGAAATTAAGATCAAGAAAGTATAGATAGAATCGGTGATAATCAGTAATTTTGGAATGATAATATCGAGGAGTATATATAAGGAATAAATAGTTGTTTTCCATTGTGAAAGGTTATAATCAAAGGATATCATCATGTATGAAGAGAAAAAGGGTGAAACTCTTCAAGGAAGAAGGTGTCTCTTCGAAAAGTTGCAATCTGGAAGAAAACGGTCGACAACTGAAAAGGACCGGTCGACATGTTTTTGAATATATATACGTTATGTATATGTGTGCACGTTAATTGTGCATTCTAGGCAGAAACGGTCGACCGCTCATTTTCAACCGATCAACCGGTTTTGTCTAGAATGCACAATGAATATGCATTCATATATATATATATATATATATTCAAATATTGGAGGTGCGTGATTATTTGAGGATAGATTTTAACATAAATAACACTACTAAATAATCAACCTCTAATATAAAATACCATATGAAGCTCGTGTCTCTTCACACGGACGAATTCTTCTTTTTGTTGATTACGACTTAATATATTGTCAGAAATCAAAACTTCATGAATTTATTGACTCAACATTCTCCCCCTTTTTGATTGATGACAACATACTTATGAATCTCCCCCTGTATATGATCTCTCCCTGGGATTGTGCCTGTAAAACTATATGTTTCCTGCATATATATGGTTAGCACATATTTCTCCTCCTTTTTGATTGATGACAACACCTTGGATTTTCTCTCTCTAAATATAAAGCTCCCCCTGAATTTCTGCAACATTTGTTAGTTCATAATATGAATAATCTTACCTTTTGATTCCTGCACTAACAAATGTTAGCACACATATACTATTACCATGTTAAGCACATAATTTTAAACGATAGTATATGTAACATGAATTATATGTATCATGATGAGAGAAAATATTTCTCCCCCTTTGTCATTGATTAAAAATAATAAAACCATAATAAGCACAGTAATCGAGAGTAGTAGAGAATACAAATAATTATAGCACCTTTAGGAGTTATTGAATCAAGTGATTTTTTTTGAAGAATCGAGTTTTCAAAGATATTTAGAGATACCGAATAACCTCCTCTTTGTTGTGGTGTAGTTGCAAAAAATTTGACATATATAGTTTTGGCACCCACTTGCTTTGTTTGGGTCCATGGGTTAGATGGAAGATAACCATACCCAAGAGGGTTTAATGGAACCTTTAAAGATACAATTTTCATTATTAACTACTAAATCAAAATAATCATCAATATATTTTTCTTTGTTTTTCCAACTTACAGGAACCCAAATACTTAAGTAATCTCTAGTGATATTCCTTTTCGTACTTCTATATTTATTATAAATACCGCTTGTCATAGAAGTATTCGAATTTCTATAATAGTTGGGTCTTGGATGTACATTAGTACTAGCAGTGATATTCTTATGGTACATAAAAGCATATCTAGTATTATTTCTATGATTAGTTTCTTGTTTCTTGTATCCCAAACCTCGTTTATTTGAAGCAGGTTGTGAACTTTCAATGAGTTTTGTCAAATTTTCTTGACCTTTGTTGAAGTTAGAAACATTTTGAGTAATATCATCTAACTTAGTTTGTAAACTAGCTTTTTCTAGGTCTAGAATTTTGACTTTTGCCTTAAGCTCATGATTTTCGGTAGCAAGAGCATCATTTTTCTCTTTTTGAGTTTCAATTTCTTGACTCAAAAGAGATAATTGAGAATCAATATTAGATGATGATTCTTGAAGTTTTTCAAGTTCTTCTAATATTTTCTTCTCGTCTTTAACATATCTCATTCAAACTCTGCTCTTCCCAAATCAGCTTTGGCTTCTTTGTATTGTCGATTCATGTCTTTAAATTTAACTATCAATTCAGCACTAATATCAAGTACTTCATCAAATCTAGGAATTTGTACCTCATCTTCTGTTGCCATGAGATAGACATTTGCTTGTTCATTCTCTGATTCACTTTCACTTTCTGATGAAGATGAGTCTGAATCATCCCATGTCACTGAGAATGCTAGTTTCTTTGATCTGTCCTTCTTGTATTTGAATTTATCACTTTCTGACTTCTTCTTTTCTGGACAATCTTTGTGTATGTTCCCCTTTTTGTGGCAGGTGAAACATTCTACAACTGATGATGATGGTTTATTCGATCCAAATTTCTTTTTGCTATAACAACTAGCTTTTGTTTGCTTTAGGAATTTTTTGAAACCTTTAGCAATGAATGCTATGTCTTCATCTTCAGAATCTGATTCATGATCATCTTTTTCAGCATGAAATGCTACATTTTTCTTTTCTTCTTTCTGTTCTTTTCTAGCCTGCAAATTTGCTTCATAGGACATTAGATTTCCTATCAATTCATCTGGCTTCATGACAGAAAGGTCATTAGCTTCTTCAATCGCTAATACTTTTCCTTCCCATTCTCTAGTCAGAGAATGTAGGACTGTCGAGACTACATCAAAATCTGAATATTTTTGTCCTAAACCAATAAGTGCATGATGAATAGTTTGAAATCGTGAATACATATCATTGATTGTTTCATTCATCTTTATTTTGAAATTTTGGAACTGACTTTTCAGCATGGCTATTTTGGCTTGTTTAACCTTGTTAGTACCTTCATGAGTGGTTTTCAGCATTTACCAAATTTGGTATGCGGTGGTACAGATACTAACACGGTTATATTCATTTTGATCTAATGCACAAAAAAACATATTTATTGATTTTGCATTTATAGTTGTTGATGTTTTCTGAGCCCGTGTTCATTCTGAATAATCAGTCATATGATTAACTATCTCTGTTTGGGAAGAATTCCATGCATCATAATTTGTTGATTGCATAAAGAATGACATTCGTGTTGCCCAATAGCTATAGTTAAGTCCATTGAAAAACGGAGGTCTTTGTGTTGATTGACCTTACGTGTAAGTAGTGTTTTGAGTGCTAGAACTTGGTTTATTTGCCATATTACAAGAATATATCAAATAACTGTGTTACGGTTAAAAGATGACCGTGCTCTGATACTAATTGAAAAAGAATATTTCTACATGCCAAATATAATACACTCACAAGGATCGTGTAATATGACGAACAATATTCAAGAATGAAGTAATAGCTAATCACAGATATAAGATAGTAAATGCAGTAAAAATAGAAAAATCACACCAGGGATTTTTATACTAGTTCGGAGCACCGTCCTACGTCCAGTCCCAGAGTTCCTTATGGAATTTCACTAACAATCTCCTCACTTCACCTGGAGGAACAGGTATACAACACTCGAGCAGTCGAACGGGATTTCATGCCTCTAATCACATGAGGACTTCAACACTTGCCTCTTACAACACTGAGGACTTCAGCAAAGATGAATAATCTTTTGTTGACAATATGTGTTCTAGATAACACAATTTTGTGTAGTACAGGACTTCCTATAATCTTATCCTCAAATAATATGATTGTGTATAGAAAGATTAAGAAGTGAATATCGTATTGAATCAAGAGAATATTAAATAAATTCTTGGCTTCAAAACAATACAGAATAGAATATGAGCAATTTGAGTGCTTTGAAAGTATGGAAATTAAGATCAAGAAAGTATAGATAGAATAGATAGAATCGGTGATAATCGGTAATCTTGGAATGATGATATTGAGGATTATATACAAGGAATAAATAGTTGTGTTCCTTTGTGAAAGGTTATAATCAAAGGATATCATCATTTATGAAGAGAAAAAGGGTGCAACTCTTCAAGGAAGAAAATGTCTCTTCGAAAAGTTGCAATCTGGAAGAAAACGGTCGACATGTGAAAAATGACCGGTCAACAGGTTTTTGAATATATATACGTTATATATATGTGTGCACGTTCATTGTGCATTCTGGGCAGAAACGGTCGACCGCTCATTTTCAACCGGTCGACAGGTTTTGTCCAGAATGCACAATGAATATGCAATCATATATATATATATATATATATATATATATTCAAATATAGGAGGTGCGTGATTATTTGAGGATAGATTTTAACATAAATAACACTTCTATATAATCAACCTCTAATATAAAATACCATATGAAGCTCGTGTCACTTCACAGCGACGAATTCTTCTTTTTTTCGATTATGGCTTAATCTATTGTTAGAAGAATTTCTTATGCATTCTAGGCAGAAACGGTCGACCACTCATTTTCAACCGGTCGACAGGTTTTGTCCAGAATGCACAATGAATATGCATATATATATATATATATTCAAATATAGGAGGTGCGTGATTATTTAAGGATAGATTTTAACATAAATAACACTTCTAAATAATCAACCTCTAATATAAAATACCATATGAAGCTCGTGTCTCTTCACAGCGACGAATTCTTCTTTTTGTCGATTACGACTTAATCTATTGTCAGAAATCAAAACTTCGTGAATTTCTTGACTCAACAACATCCATATATGCTGTGTAACTCCATTCATCATTCATGCTGACCATGTATACATCCTAAATTGCTGCTGTATCATACCATACCAATGTGGTATTGTTCCATTTCCATTTTGCATGTTAATTTGTGCACTTTCCAATGTTGCATTGCTGCATGGTTGTACACTTTCCCTTCTTCCATTGTTTAGCATGCTGATCTGAATTTGTACATGAACTTGCAGCTTGAACTTGTTTTTTGTGTTGTCTTGATGTAATTGAACCTATGTATTCTGATTTGTAGCACCATTCATTCCATGATATAATTGATGCATTGTTGTTTGCCTCACTTGTCCCACTGTGTTACAAACATGCACAGATTTGTTTATGAACCCATTCACCATGAAAAACATTGCTCCATTGTGCATTGTTACGCCTGCTTGTGTTCATGTATGCTGCAATGACATTGAGAACAATCTTGCATGTGCCGTTGATTATGTATCATGCCATTTATATTTTCTGCGTTCCTTAAGAACTTGGAAGAGTGCTTGCATGTTGAAGTCTCCACACATCCATGTTATTGCTTTCTCCATCACCGTGCAGTGCTGAACATGACTTGTAGTCTTATTGCTCTCTGTGTGTGTACCATTTTCCATGTGTCCTTCCAGTCTTGACCTTCCATGTACACTGTAGTGTTGCACCACATATATGTTGGTTGAAAACTTGTTTGGATTGTGTTTGACCTTTATAGTTTGCCTTGTTTATACTAGAGAACATGATCTGGTATGTTCGTTAACACTTTTTGAGCTGAACTGAAACTGTTGCACTTCCGTGATATGTTTGAACTTTCTGTTGCACATTAGCTTGCCACTGTCTTGACCATGATCGTAACTTGTCTTCATGTTGCTGTCCATTTTTGACTTTGCTCAACCATATACACCGGTACAATTATATATGTGTATATATACACAACAGTGTGTGTGTATACATATATCGTGTACATGTAATTTATTTATCAGCAGACTGATGCACTATGTTGTAGCTGTTCAGAATCAGCTAGTTTTGACGCTGGTTCTAATCAGCAAACTTGTATGGTATGTTGAGGCTGATCAGTGGGTACTAGATGGATATATATACAAATTAGATCGAATCAGAAAAATGATCAGAAACACACCATAAATCTGAGGCAAATAAAATCTTAAAACTAAAATTTATATTCGCATGTATTTAGTGTTATTTCTATTGCAGTGTACTGTGTGTGTTTCATGTGACTGGTAATTAGATGATGACTGGAATGACAGTGAAGATGCTGTGAAGACAGAAGATTGAAGACAAGAACAATATGAAAATGTGTATATGAGTGAGTGTCTGTATAACTGAGTGTGAGTGTTATAGAGAGGAATTGTGTACTGAAATTGAATGTATTGAAATGTATATCAGTGATGTATATACAAATAGTGAAGTTGTAAATTTGTACTATTTAAATATTAAAATAAAATACTCTGTGAATATTTAAATTTCTATACAGTTGTATTTTATTTAAATAGAAATATTATATTCTTGTTTGTTGTGTAGTATACCAGTACAACTACAAACACATTTATAACAATATATTTTTGGTTGTTATCATCAAATAAAAATCATATAATTGTGTATACAACAATGTTATATACAATAATCTCCCCCTTTTGATGATGACAAACAAATATTAATATTTTGAATCCAGTAAATATGTTTGACAGTGAAGAACTGAACTCCCCCTATTTGAATGCTCCCCTACAATAGAAACTCCCCCTATAATTGTGCATGAGCGAGAAAAAAAGATGTAAATTGAAATTTTCAAAATTAAAATATTTATAAAATAATCACTCATAAATCAAAATCACAATCCATTCTCCCCCTTTTGTTATCATCAAAAGGATATAGAATTTAAAATATAGATGAAGATGACTAAAAATTATAATTTCAGATTAAGAGGAAGTACGATCATCATAAATCTCAATCAGTCAAACAAAAATCACATTAAACTGAGAATGAGTGGCATATTTCACATTGTAGAGAATGACGGATTTACAATGAAATTTAAATATAATGGAGAGAGTTCGAAAAAATATGATTATTTTCCAATAATTTCCAATAAAATTTGTAAAGAATTTGCGCAAAAACCGTGATGGATTTGGACTATAATTATAAATTCAACTTAAGTGACAAAATAGTATATTCTCAAATCCCAATAGCTATCAATCAACAAAACATAATACGTCATAAGATTTCAACACATTTCACAAATAGAAAATGGGTTGATAGGCTGGTTTTTATAAACACCAAGGAGTATTTCAGATTAATTTCAATTTATATTACATTATTTCCTTTTCTTTTATTTTTGATTTAAGAGCACAATGACCACGCATAACCAGATCTTGGATTTTTAAATGAGATCAGTTGCAGCTTAAGTATAAGTAATCTCTTAACCATGCATGACCAGAGCTTGGATTTTTAAATGAGGTTAGAGACACACTTATGAATATTATATTTTTATTATTTTTAGTTTCAAAATGAAAAACTCCCCAGTATATAAAACCAATATGGATGATAGAAATGTGATAGGTACAGAAATGGTTTGTGAAATAAATTTCAAAATTAATCATATTATGAAATATGATCAACTGCACCGGGATCATTGAAAAATTTCAATTATCACTAATTCTGAATAATAACGTAACCATAATTCCATCACAAATATTTTCACTGTTTATTCAAGATGACTTTTAAAAAATATTAAACTCTCCCCATTAGTATAAAAAACATAATGGATGGCAGAATAACGATAGATAATGAAGATGGTCACGAAATAATTGCCAGTTCAAGGATATTATAATAAATATTAAACCATCATGAAAATCTAAATAAAATCTCCTCTTGTTGTGAAATATACTGAAGTCACGGTTCATCACAATTTTAAAATCTGATAATAATTTTGATGAATTATAAATACAGTTCAGTTTGGTTATTAATTTCAATTTCTGAATGAATAATCAATAAATAATTTTAAAATTGAAAATCAATTACAAGAGGGAAATAAAATATCTATACAAGACAAGAGGGATTAAAAAAATATATACAATAAAATATTCAACACTTCTAAACTGATACCACTTGATGTCTCTATTCATGAGGAAAAAATGACACTAGAGATGAACAAAGATATCGCAGACAACAGAATCTTAATCACAAAGCCTAAGCAGACACGGTTAACAAATCAAGAAGATTAATTTTATCTATCTGAGCATGGTATATATTTGATATCCAAACAACCAGTCACCAAAAAATATTTTCAAGAACAATATCTGAGCAACACAAAAATCATTTTCAATGCAGACTTGTCAAGGAGATGTTTCAAAGATATTTCAGACAGTCAAAGAATGGTTCATGATCCAAGATTAAATATATGGTTTATTTTAAATCATTTGAAGGGATATGGGAGGATCGAGATTCAATGAATCAGTCACACCAGCTTATTAATTTCAGATCCAAGATATGTGTGTGATTCAATAAATCAATAATTTCAAATGATTTTAAACAAACAGATATTCAAATCAAATAATCATGAAATAAAAGAGAGTATTAAGACCATTTTTTCAAAGAATTTTCAAAATTATCTCTGACAAGTATAAGAGAAATTTCAGATCATTTACATCAGGTTTGAGAGGTATTCATGATCCAAAAAATTAAAAATAATTTATTTGAAATCACATGAATCAATGTCAAGTTTGAGATATAATGAATTATTCACACGAGATTGATAATTTCAAATTTAAGAGGTGTGTGATATTCAAAATATCAAGAATTTCAGATGATTTCAAACAAAACTAATTTCAACCATAATTATCATGAATAAAGATGAATTTCAAGATGTATCACTGATTCAAGACAATTTAAAATATTCAAGCCAATCTGAAAATTTCTGAAGTTATCACAATTGATAAATAACAGATTGCTGTAATGTGTATAAATTTTCAAGACTTTTCAAAATGAATTAGAAGAGACTCAAAACAGCAAAGGTGTGTGAAATTCCACAAAACTTTCAGATCTTTAAAAATATAGAATTCGAATCAATAGTGTTCAGGATATGACAAGAATACATCAACACTGTTAGGAATTCAGAAAATAGGAAATAGACTTCAAAACAATTGTAGAAAATTACAATTTTGAATTCAAGATCTGGAAAGTATTAAAACATCAGAGTTTTATACAAATGAAGCGAATTTCTAGAAAAACATGAATTCTGCAATTTGAAGTTATTAAAGATCAGGAAGAAAGACAAAAATATATGGCAATGATAAATCAAAGATAAAAACAAAAAATAGAAGGGGGTAGAAGGAGGAATAAACAAACAGAATAAAAACAGAGAATATTTACAAAGTTGAGTCAAGAGATCATACCAGATTTCAGTGTAAGCAAATGAATCTCTAACTCAACAAATTTGGCTAAGGAACCGTGAATAATCTGATGATATGAAGCAGTTTCAAATCAGTTTCTCTTTCGTAAAGCAGTTCCTCAGCCTCCTTTGTTACCTAACAATTTAGAGGATCGAGTGGTCTAATAAAATTTGTAAAACCACTCTGAAATGTGTTCATGACTTTAGGTACCCAAACCTGCTTGTATAACAACCCAATCGAATCTCTCTTTGTACCCTTAGAAACCCAAATTTGTCTAAATTTAACAAAATTTGTTTTATTTCCTTTTGGGATCCAAGATTGTTTAAATGGTTTGTTATAAAACAATTTCACATCACGTTTGTGATTCAAAAACCTTTTAGAGTTTAATTTTTCAGAACGACCCTTCTTGAAGCAGTTTGAAAGATTTTTAAAATCACAAGAGTTCAAATCATCAAAATCATTTCTTTTCCCAAAACGGTTTGAGGGATTTTTAAAATCATTTGAATTTCGTTTTTCAAAAACATTGTTTTTCCCAAAACCAAGAACTTGTTTATTTCCAACAAAAAATTGGTTTTTCAACAACATATTCAAAGATTTTTATCCATCATAAAATTTACTCAAAATTGTTTCAAGTTGTTGAATTTCGGTTTTAAGATCACTATTTTCTTTCGTTAAATCTGAACAATTATTTTTAGTGATCTTACATCTTTCAATATCAGATTTCAAAACCAAATTTTCATCATCAAGCAATTTAATTTTGGTTTGGGACTTGCCAATTTCAAATTCAAAATGTTTTCGTCTCTCAGATTCAAATTTCTTGAGTGTTACAATCTCAGTTTCTAGCTCATTCAGAATAGACTCAGTTTTCAACAAGCTTTGATTTTCAACAAAAATATATTTGGAATTTTCAGTCATCTTAAAATTTTCAAATTCTTTTTGCAAACAATTTTTTGTACTTTCATGCTCTGTCTTGTTCTCTTTTAAAATTAGAATTTCGTTCTCAAGTTTTTGAATATTTTTATTTTGACGAACAAGATCATTTTTCAAATTTAAACAATATTTGCAATTTGAATTTGAATTTGAAGACTTCTTAACGTTTTTAAGCTTTGATTCCATAAGATTATTTTTGCATATCAACTCAAGTTTTTCAGGTTTCAGAATTTTATTTTTAGATTTTAGATTCTCAATAGATTCAGTTAAATCATTTAAATGATGAGTTAAATCTTTATAAGAAAGATCTCCTATTGAGTCTACGTCTGAATTTCCATCTGTACAACCTGTTAAGCACAAATCTGAAACTGAGTTGACATTCTGGGGTTTTGAGCGGTTGTCTTCTTTTCCATACAACATGTTGAGAGTTTTTCAAATACCATGCGCAGTCAAATAATGTGAGATAAGTTTAAGCTGATTATTACTGAGATAAGAATACAGAATATGCATAACACGTGCATTGACTGCTTTATTGTTCTTATTTAGCATATCTCCCAAATTTTCAATAATAGTCCAATATTCAAAATTAACAGATTTTAAATAGATTTTCATTTTCGATTTCCAAATTAAAAAATCTGTCCAATTGAAAATAATTGGAATATCACTGGACGGACTCTCGCTATACTGACAACTAGGGAACATCATCTCTAGAGTTAATAAAAACCAAGCTCTGATACCACTTGTTGGATCTAGATTAACCATAGAGGGGGGTGAATAGGGTTTATTACAAATTTTTGCAGAGTTATAATCTGACGGGATATTGAAATAATAATCAAATCACAGAATGCAGCAGAAATAAAAAAAATACAGAAAGTAAATGATACACAGATATACCCAGCTTCGGCAAAATCCTGCCTACTGCTACATCCCTAAGGTTTCTACTAGGTAATAGAACAAATCCCGCTTACAAGACCATGTACACTCGCGAACCCCTCGCTCCTATTCTAATCCTACGCTCAAAACCCTAGACTGGTCTATATCCCCTAGACCAGATTTTCCCTTAGTTTTACAAACTCTAGCAAACTGCCTAGTTTTACAAACAAAACTAGGAAACCACCTAGATTTTACAGACTTCAGAAACTATTCGGATTACAAAGAAAATTAACAACAAAAACAATTAAATAAAAACAATGAAACCCTAGGCTCAGCCAAAGCAAATAGACCGGCCCTCCCTTTAAACACTTATACATGTTTCCTTTAAAAGTATGGCGGCCGATCAGAAAGAAAAACTAGGGTTTCCTCGTAACTCCCCAAATCGAATCGCGAATGATAAATTGTGCTCTGGAATTTTCTCTCAAGGCTCAAACGTATTGTTGCTTCTATTCGTCGATTGATTTGGCTTGGCTTCTGATCGAAATCGATTATGAGTGATTTAAATTGATACCTCTGTATGCTCTATAATTTTGTTGCTTTGAATTTTGATTTTGATTTCAATGGTTTGCCATTGAGGAAGAGGTGATTGTATATGGTTTAGAAACCCGAGAATTTCTCTGATTTCAATTTAAATGAATTTTATCTGATTTTGAGTTGTTTCCTTGATTTGGTGATTTTGATTTGAATGTATCGGCCTTGATGCAAAACCGGAAACAATTATTTGTGGCCATGTGTAATCCCTTGTGTGATTGTAAATTGCCGTGATTTTCATGATTGAATTTCCAAAAATTGATTGAGTGAAATCAGCAATTCAAAATGACTTCCCCCATTTGCTGTGAACCCTTGCGTGATTTCCTCTTTTGCAATTTCCTTCTTTGTTGAATAGCGTGATTGAAATGGATGTATCTGGACATAACCTTTTCCCTTTTTTCATGAACCTTTTCGGATTGTCCCTTGAAACTTTGAATTGAAATTGATTACCGAATATGGAAACATATATTGAACTTGCCAAAAACATTCTATTGGTTGAATAATTTTATTTCTGGAAAGCATACTCATGTATATCTAGGCTGGTTCAATTCTCGGCCCATTTCTGGAATATATTGTTTCCTGTCTTTCTGGAAATGAAATTGTGATTTCTGAAGACATATTAAATTACTATTTGCCAAATATTGGTTCATTTCTGGAAATAATTTCTTGCCATAGAAAATTGTTTGCAAGATAACACTTGCCAAACATGATTTGCATGATTTTCTGCTCAATTGATTTCCTTGACTTGTTTCCTGAAATTTGCACTTGTGTGTGTATGTAATCATGCGGACGCATCTATATATGCTGTGTAACTCCATTCATCATTCATGCTGACCATGTATACATCCTAAATTGTTGCTGCATCATACCATACCAATGTGGTATTGTTCCATTTCCATTTTGCATGTTAATTTGTGCACTTTCCACTGTTACATTGTTGCATAGTTGTACACTTTCCCTTCTTCCATTGTTTAGCATGTTGATCTGAATTTGTACATGAACTTGCAGCTTAAACTTGTGTTTTGTGTTGTCTTGATGTAATTGAACCTATGTATTTTGATTTGTAGCACCATTCATTCTATGATATAATTGCTGCATTGTTGTTTGCCTCACTTGTCCCACTGTGCTACAAACATGCACATAATTGTTTATGAACCCATTCACCATGAAAAACATTGCTCCATTGTGCATTATTTTGGCTGCTTGTGTTCATGTATGCTGCAATGACATTGAGAACAACCTTGCATGTGCCATTAATTATGTACCATGCCATTTATATTTTCTGTGTCCCTTGATAACTTGGAAGAGTGCTTGCATGTTGAAGTCTCCACACATCCATGTTATTGCTTTCTCCATCACCGTGCAGTGTTGAACATGACTTGTACTCTTATTGCTGTGTGTGTGTACCATTTGCCATGTGTCCTTCCTGTCTTGACCTTCCATGTACAATGTAGTGTTGCACCACATATATGTTGGCTGAAAACTTGTTTGGGTTGTGTTTGACCTTTCTGGTTTGCCTTATGTACACTAGAGAACATGATCTGGTAAGTTTGTCAGCCCTTTTTGAGCTAAACTGAAACTGTTGCACTTCCATGATATGTTTGAACTTGTTGTTGCACATTAGCTTGCCATTATCTTGACCATGATTGTAACTTGTCTTCATGTTGCTGTCCATTTTTGACTTTGATCGACCATATACACCTGTACAATTATATATGTGTATATATACACAAGGTGTGTATAAATATATCATGCACATGTAATTTATTAATCAACAGACTACTGCACTGTGTTGTGGCTGTTCAGAATCAGCTAGTTTTGACGCTGGTTCTGATCAGCAAACCAGTGTGGTATGTTGAGGCTGATCAGTGGGTACTAGATGGATATATATACAAATCAGATTGAGTTAGAAAAATAATGAGAAACACACCATAAATCTGAGGCAAATAAAATTTTAAAAATAAAATTTATATTCGCATGTATTTAGTTTTATTTCTATTGCAGTGTACTGTGTGTGTATTTCATGTGACAGGTAAGCAGATGATGACTGGACTGACAGTGAAGATGCCGTGAAGACAGAAGATTGAAGACAAGAACGATATGAAAATGTGTATATGAGTGAATGCCTGTAAAATTGAGTGTCAGTGTTATGGAGAGGAACCGTGTACTGAAATTGAACGTATTGAAATTTATATCAATGATGTATATACAGATAGTGAAGTTGTAAATCTGTACTATTTAAATATTAAAATAAAATATTCTATTCAAATAAAATACTCTGTGAATATTTAAATTTCTGTACAGTTGTATTTTATTTAAATAGAAATAATATCTTCCTGTCTGTTGTGTAGTATACCAGTACAATTACAAACACATTTATAACAATATATATTTGGTTGTTATCATCAAAAAAAAATCATATATTTGTGTATACAACCACGTTATATACAACATTTCTTTCAATAGGGGGTTCAGTCCTTTATCAAATCTAAGGGCTTTGTTCATGGGGGTGTCTACCAATCCCCTTCCAAACTTACATAATTCGGTAAATTTGGATACATACTCTTGCAAGCTCAAGCTTCGTTACTTGAGGTGGATGAATTTCTCTAACTGAATAGTCATTTCTGCTCTTTGCAAAAACTTTGCTTCAAAACAGGTTTTGAATTCGGCCCGTGTAAATATTTGGCCCTCATTTTCCATAGATATTAAGTTCCACCATTCAAGGGCCTCATCCTTCAAATCCCGGGCTGCAATTCTACTCTACATCTCATCAGGCCAGCTAGTAGCTTCGAAAATTCTTTCACAGTCCATAACCCAAGATTGGGCACTTGCAATGCATTCCTTTCCAGAAAACGATTTCACTCCAAGATGCGTAAAGGTCTTACAATGGCGGGAAAAGTCAAAGGCTACCTCAGGGGAAGGAGCTGCGGGAGCCGCTGGAGTAGGATTAGCAACAGGGACATGTTCAACAGTACAGAGATACTGTTGAAACCATTTTGGCATGTATCGGGGTCTTGCCTAGTTACTATGTTCAGTTGGGTTTTCAGCCATTCTACTGTCTAAAAAGAAAAGGAAGAATCCCTTAGTAGATACTCTTGAGATAGTATTTAAGATGAAAAGGAAGAAAACGATAAAGATGCCTAGTATAAATGCGTATGCTTATTGGGGTATATATATATATGTATATGTACATAATATATATGGTTTGAAAAATCTTTTTCAATATACAAATACGCCTCTCATACATATAATTCCCATATAATCGGGTAACCTATGATCTGATACCAAATGCAACAACCCGCCCGGAATGGGCCTAAGTTTCAACCCAAAAAGGTCCATCAAAACTTTGAGCCATTTTAAACGGGTCATTGGTTCCTGTAAGTATTACATTTGCACAGATAATAATAACATATTCTTTGAATGGAATTCTCACACAGAGGAAAAAAGTAAATATAATACTTAGATAAGAAGTACCGTTTATTTTAAAATCTCAGAAAAACAATAGTCATAGTTACATTTGTTCAACAGGTAAATCAAATAGTTCATTCTCATGAGATTTCAAAAGAAGTAAAGCAATAATTACTAATAATAGCATAACAACTTCGTCTTCTTCTTCAACTTCGATCATGCCTTCATCTGTGGCTTTTACCCCGTATACTGACCTGTTGGATATGTTAAGGAGAGGGGTCAAACCATAAATTTCTGTGTGATTGAAATATGGTGTTACCTAATGTCCATACCCTATATTTTTAGTAGGTTACATATGTCAAGATATGTCCACGCAGCACACAACAAACACCAAGTATCTAACCAATGGGGTAGATATCCAAGTCCATCACTCATTAGTTTTTTTAGAGTAAATACCCAATGAGGTAACATTCTCGGTCACTTATGGCCCTATTAAAAGTGGATTCTTATGATCTCTTATAACCCTGAGGCGGACACCTAGCCCTTTTTAGACCTCGTCCTAATACATTAACGTTCTTAAGTCTATACTTTCATTTGTAATATGAGAAGTAGCATTGCAAACGTTACTACTTAACTGATATTACCCGGTAGGACACCTATGTCGCTTAAGACTTCCCTTAGACAGTTGGTGAGCATGCAATGGCCACATATCTTTCAATTACCAATCTATCCCTAGTTGAGCCCTTACGAGCTTATATAGGAAGTGGACATCGTCGTGAACTACCCTACTCCGTTACCATTTTATGCCAAACCACTTTTAGAGAAGAAGGACCCAAAGACCTACTTTAAATCTAATGAGGGTAGGTCCAATGATTTTGGTTCCTCTCCAAGGAATAAACCTTCGGAGGGATTCTAATCCTAACCACTTAAGACCTAAACTAGATAGAAAGTGAGTCAACCACTTAAGACCTTCTCAAGGCATAGTAAACCTGCCTATTTTCACACAGTAGACTTATATATATAGTTACATATATACACACACTAGACCTCTCACATTAAACCGTATACCTGTAGATGCTGGATATTTCGGTCGGTTCCGGGCAGGCTTATACTACAGGTTGGTTTAACCTCGTGTCTGGTGTACTAAGTTTTTGAATGGCCCATGGCACCTAGACATCTCACATTAGTCGGGCCTACTTGTGGTTGCTGGATTTGTCGGTCGGTTTCGGGAAGATTTCTACCACAAATGGCAACTAACCTCTGTCTATGTGTCACTATTAATATATAGTTAAAGCCATTATATGAACGCACACACAATAAAACAAATATATTTATTATGGGGACAACTCAAATTCAAATTATAATCTAACCGCATTTATTATGCTAATACACCGTTAAGTACGCTTATATAAGTATAATACTAATAATTCCTAAATCACGTAAATATTCGTATAAATGGTGAAATGTTCTAACGAGGTGGCAATTGTCAATTTGTCCAATTCAATGTATACAAGTTAGGTTTTCCATACTTTTACCGCTACAACATAGGCATGATGGCATAATGACAAGATAACAAATAGAAGTGGTTGGAAAATATACATACTGTGACGGTTAGAAAACTGAAATAGAATGAAAACCTAACTCATTTCAGCCTCCCCTTAACCCTAATCCCGAAATGGGTTATGGGCACATTTGCTAATCACCTCATTTGGCCCGGTTAAGCAGTTTTTCACCATCTGAAACTTGTTTCAGCCATATCTCCCAAACAGTGAGTCCGTTTGGCTAACGTGACCACTCTACGGAAAGGTAAACCATCAAACGAATCTAATGGAAGTGGTTTCAGGACAAAATTCCTTTCCAATTAAAAGTTATGGCCAAAACAATATCGGCTAGGGGCAAAACGGTCATTTTAAAATCAGCAAAAATCATGAACATGGGAAATGACCCCAATAGTTGTCTCCCAAAGTTATATGACCATTCGACTTCATACGAAAAAGAAATAAATATTCTACGATCCTAGATACGTAGAATGCGGGTTGTTACACATACATACAATTTCAACTTGCATCCTAGGCTTGTAGAAATGATTTCAATACTAAATTAAAAACATGTTATTACATACACTTATACTTGTATGTTTATAATTCCTATTTGACCTAATTCTTCCCTTTTTGGCGTTATGCACATAAAAATGTTTACATTTGACCTTTTCAAATATGAATGCGTTTGGATTCAAAATAGGATCCTAACCAAAATCAAATCATGAAATAATTAAATCTAAACCTTTTTAGGTTACGATCAAATGATAAATAAAGGTGAATTACATAAAATAGAAATAATAGTAGCAACAGCCCTTTTTCATCATTAATCCAATATTAAAACCAAAAATCCACAAAAACCAAATAATCATGAAAATTCATATGCAATTACAAGATACAGGATTTTTGGTTTTTAATGTTTATATTATCGGTTTCCAAATCCTCCTAGGCACATCTTTCAACGTGATAATCTAATAAAAACATGAATATTCCTTAAGTAACTGATGTTCTACTCATAGATCTGGGCAGCATAGGGAGAAATTTGTAGTAGATCTAGATCTACGCTCTAATCTATCTGTAAAACATGCTCCAATAATCCTCCTAATTATATATAAGAGACATGTATTAGAATCTTATATATACATATTTATACCAAATTCGAAAGTTTATTCTAAAACCTATACGAATTAGAATAAAAAGGAGATAAGAATTTAGATTGGAGAATTAGAAAAAACACTAAACCTTTATTTTCTTTGGAATTTAGAAACGACAGAGAGGTAGCATGTAGGCAGGGATGGAAAATGATTAGGGTTTTCATAGTGTGATATGAGGGGCTATATATAGTTGCTCGTCTGAGCAAAGACCGTTGGATTACATAGAATTAATCTAGGCCTTTTATTTATATATATCCTCTAAGAAAAACCCTAACCAACTTAATTTATTTATTATTAACTCTAATGAATTTTATGGGGTGTTACAAACATGGTTACTAGTGCGAGTTATGTTTTTTTCTCTTTAGATAAATTTCGGGACAAAATCTCTTTTAAGAGGGAAGAATGTAACATCCCGTAAAATGAACTTAAATAAATAAAGGATGATCAAATTTAGAATAAATACTAATAATTAGTACTAAATTAATAGGTTTAAAAATGGATTTATGAGGAATTAAAAACCATGAAAGTAATATGGTTATATTCGTAGCAAGATTCTAATCAGTTTTCTTGTTTTATTTGGTGGAAATGGAGTCCATATGCACGAGTTACTAATAAAACAAGTTATGCGTAAATGTTTACACACAAGATTTTGAAATTCAAACTGACTGAATATAAATCCAGAATATAATTAGTATTATATTAGCATAAAAGAATATTCCACAAGGATTTGAATTTGTATGTATATATTTATATGCAAAGGGAACAAGAATAATCAACTAATGGTAATTAATCAATCCAAATAGTTGAATAATTAATATAAATTCTAACATTTAGGGAAATAAATTTCCTAGCTCGACCCCAGAAAGGGGGTCGACCACCCTTGTAGAAGGGGTTCGACCGCCCTTCACGTTGGAGGTAAGGGAGGCTTTGTTTTTTTATGTGTTTTTTTTAACTTCGCAGCAACGGACTGTCCAAATTTAATCTAATTAATCTGATGGTCTTTATACACACTTGCAACTATAAATAAGACCTTCTAGCCATTCCTAAAACACTACAACTCATACTTCGTGCCTTCGCTTTGTCTCCCATTTCTTAGTTCCAAAGTTTCAGGTTAAGTTTCTCTTCTCACTTTTAACCTCATCCCATCTTTCTAGATCAAATTCTTATATATAGAAACTCTGGAACTAAGTTATATATATATATATGAGATTCTAAACTTTGATGCAATTTATAATTTGGGAGAGTTGGAATACGTGACATGAAGGCAGAAATATAGATTTTTAGTTGACTCCACATTATATTCCACTAATCTCTTCTTCTGATTTCCATGAGTGAAATTTTCATAAGTTTGTTATTTACTATATTTTGGTAGTGTAAATTTTGTATTATTGTGCCTAAAAGGGATTTGGATTTATGCATAAACAAAACAATATTAAAACCCCTAGATCCCTTATTATTTATGTTTGTTTGTGGAAATGGTCAATCAAGTGTATTAGGGTTTGGATTATTGATGTAATGAAAGAAAAGGCATTTGGGTGTCTGTATAATTCTTGAAGTTGGTCTAATTCACTTCATTGTAAATATGTAAATTCATGTACACGTATTTTTGTTGCAAAAGTTTAAGAACCGGGTATTGTGAATTGAATAGGTTTAAACATCTATTTTCAAGCATATTATTTGCAAGCCGTTAAGTATTAATATTTTGTATACGAAAATTACATAAAAAGTGAATTAGTATCAAAGAGGGGAATTTATATATGTATTGAAAATATTTAACCATGTCTCTATTTTGTTATTGGGATAATCACTCAAACCTTGGTTACAAGTTATGCTATAAATATTTATTATTTTCCTGTTATTTGAATATAAATATACATTTTTGTTATGATTGGAGAAATTAGGGGAATAAACTTGTACACTCTTATTATGTGTCAGGATTGACATTTCAAACAAATAAGGAAGTTCCTTAACATATGCATGAATTACTCCTCATTTATTACTATATATTTATAACGTAGTTGACGTAATATTAATGCGTGTTAGATGTGTACTATATACGTTTAAATTAGGTAATAAGAGATTCAAAAATGTCCTTATTGAAATTCGTATGTATGTGAGTTAATGGCTTTAATTATAACTAATGACACACATACATGAGGTTAACCATTACGTGTTATAGAAGCATGTCCGGAACCTACTGACTTATCCAACATCTACAAGTAATATGGTTAATATGAGAGGTTAAGATGTCATGGGCCATTATAATTATTACACTAAGATGTGAGGTTAAGCCCAATATGTAATAGAAGCCTACCCGGAACCATTTGGCAAATCCAACATCTACAAGCGGTCGGTTCAATATGTGATGTCCACTGTGTGTGTGTATGTGTGTGTATACACCCCCCCATACATTTGTGTGTAAAGTAGGCCTATCTTGAGAAGGTACTAAGTGGCTGACCTACCTGCTTAGTTATTTAGTGGTTAGGACTAGGTCCGTTCCAAAGGTTCACTCCTTGGTTTTGGACCAAAGTCATGGGACCAGCCCTTATTAGGTCTTAAATGGTCATTATGTCCGCCTTTCTCTTATATGGCATTAAATGGTTGTAAAGGCCCGAAAATCCGTGCCAATTTGAGCTGGCTAATATCCTACACATTCAACTCAAAGTGCACGAAAATTTAGATCATTAATAGGAAGAATTAAGAGGATGAGATAGAAAAGATAGAACTAATAGAATAGAAGAAGGAGAATACAACGAAACAGAATCAGAGTAAACACGGAACTTACAGCGGAACAATAAATTTTCTTATAACATAACTTTTGAAATACAAATCTGAATTTGTATATACATACATATCATATCAGATTCTAGCTCATATACATCATAGCGGAAATAATTTCTACATAACTAGTGGTGAAGCCTTCTGCTTCCAGCTCTTCCAAGTGAATCTGTAAAACCTGAAACACTTGACTGCCCGTACAAATTTGGGCACCCAAGAGTTTAGGGAAAAACACAAACAAATAAACTCTGGGTCAGTCATGGGACTGGTGTGAGTAAATTCAAACCATACCGTTTAACTTTTAAAAATCCTTCTGAAAGACAAAGATAATAGAAAGACCAGCCCACTCATAAACATGAACGGTTTTTACCTTACCATAACCCAAACTATCCTTGATATCAAAATCAGCGATATTATAATAATGTCAAATCAATATAATTATCCAAGTAGAAGAACCCTTGCATCTCACGCTCCACATATATATAGTATAAAAACATAAACCGCAGGGCGCTTATTAGAGAATGGATTCCAACAGACAAGGTATGGGAGCACCTTTCGATCAGTGTACTCTAGAGGGTATACACCTGGGTTCAACAAGAACGTCTTGCAACCCGGCCACACATGACCGACCACTCATTTAGCTTGAGTGTATCGAATATATTGCTACCACGGTTGTAGGCCATCCAACCGTCATCCGAAGATACAGAATCGAAAAGAAAAACAAATATGAATTTTCTCTAGATCAGTGATAATACACCCTGCTTGGGGATGAACAACCTAGCCATGCTGCCTAGCCCAACTTTTGTCATTCCCAGTTGTGAGGCTAGAGGCTACGTCTATCTTTAGAACATCTGATCACCATTCACTTTGAATGCCACATCGTCAAACCCGTCAATTCACTTATCGATTTCCAAAAATATCATGGGTATAAAAAGCTAAAAGGAATGAATTCCTCCGCCACCAGACGTAATACCTTTTAAAAGATCAACCATACGTGATTTGTTAGGTATACTCTGTCAGACACTCGTCTATACAAGTTGTCCTGGGACTGGACAAACAAAAGCACCTATTCTGGAACAGGACGACCCTTGCATTTCGCTCCGTCTTCAATTATCTTCAACATAATCTAACTCGCAGCACTTATGCCTATAGAGAGTGGTTTTCGGATAATATATCCAACCGGTCTCTCCGTATTAACAAAAGATGGTCAAAACACTTCGATAGTCGGTTATTTAACTATCAAAGTAAAAACAACATTCATTCAAATGTACACTAAACATCACACAACCACGGCGTTTTTATTTACATTCGTTCTATTTATTCGAATTCCTATATCTTACCAGATATTTCTCAAATCCCTTTTTAGCCCTTTCACACTTCTTGGAAAACATCTCCAGTTATTATAAACTCTTATTCTCTTATGTTCCAGAAAATATACGTTATTAACGTTCGAACTATTTCCATTAATTCCACATTCTTTATTTCTATACTCGGATAATCTACCCTATTTACGTTGGAAAATATTTCCAATTTCATTTTAACCTTTTAATCGGCCCAACCTTCACTTTTAAAACATTATTCACTTTGAAATGTGAATACCATTCCTTACTTTAGAAATCTGAACATTTTTATCATATAACTCTTTATTCACGTAATAATTTCCCTTATCTTGTTTACCGAAATCTCTTTCATACATTTATATTCCTATTCCACTTTATAAACTCTGTTTCTAAGTCAACTTCAATATCAAGTTTATAACTAAATACTGATCCCTATCCTATTAACATTTATTTGTTTAAAACTAAATGTTAATTATCCTATTAGATTATAATTCCAAAAAATGATTTACTTTATTACATTCGACATTGTCGAATTAAAATTCCAAATCTTAATGGTTTAATTCTAATCACATTTCGAATATCGAAATGATGTCATTGCTTTCTGAAACAATTTTCCAATATCTCTTTCTAACTCGTTCTTATATTTCTTTGGACAAACATTGTTACTTATTACTTTTAGAATAAGTGGATTTCAAACCAAACTGTTTACATTTCCTAAGAAGTGTTGCTATATATAAAAATCGCGCTTAAGCCTAGTCAACAACACTAATTTATCATTATAGTTCAAAAATTATCATACGCTGTAATATCCCTTTTATAACTAATCTCGACATAACAGTCATGCTTAAGCCTAGTCAACAGCATTATTTTATCGCTACAGTTTTAAGACTTGCAATATGCTGCTATATGCCACTTTATAACTAAACTCGACATCTTTTTTCGTTACAAACCGATACCATTCTTCGATAATAGTGAAGCCGTTCAAGTTGGGGTATTTTATTTACCTCTCAGACCTTGATCAACAATGTTCTTACCTTTGAATAGATATACGTCCGTAATTCTAAACTCCTTATTACTTATAATATACATCAAATCGTATTTCCTTGTTTTATTTTGGAATATGGTTTTATAACACCATATTCATACTTTGAAATCTCCGTTGTTTATGATTATTTAATTTAAACATTAACTCTTCGTTTAACTTCATTTCTCAGTTCTATTTATAACTTCTTTACAAGGACCTATTGACGTTCTTTGTCTTCTGACGTTTTTCTTTTATTTGTATCGTTATACTTAATTCAAGTAACATCTTTATTATCCTCTTAAATGAAATTCATTTAAGAAACAATTATTTAATTAAAAATAATTAAATAATATTTACTTTATCATTTCTGAAGTAAACAGTTTGCTTTAAAATAATTATCCAAATTATTCACTTGTCGGATAATTACAGCTTCATACTTATTTAACTAAATAATCGTTTATATTTACTTTAAAAACTGAACTATAAAATATCAGTCTATAATAGAACTTCTATTATAATTTAAATTTATCTTTAATTATAAAAATATAATTTTTATAATTAACTTCGTTGATTTGCCTGATGGGCAATCAACTTCTTAACAACAGATGAGTTAATGGTCGATTGTTGTCATTCGCTTAATCGATATCGTCTATTTATTTATAACGTTGAATTTCCATTAACACGATTCAAACAATGCAAACAGTGCATATAAATATCGAGGAATCCGGTTGGATTCCTCTAACCGATTTCCCGCATCCACAGATGTTAGTCAAACAATTTACACTGATTCCTACTAGGGAATATTATAATCAATGGAATTAGTATCCAACCGATGATGGGTATATATGCAACGATATATAAATATTTCAACCAATTTTAATGGTAATATACCTAAACGTCCATCACACAACATTCAACCAATATTTAAAATATAATTATAATATTTTAAAATATATCAGGATTAGTGAATTTACTCACCTTCGCGCGTTAACCGTTAAATAACGATTTGCGTCAGTCGGTTAAATCCGACGTTCAATTCTGCCATGTGTTTACGCAAGCTTCAAACAGTTCCACGTCAGTTTTATCGCGTAGCCTATTCTCATACGATTCCAACTGCACCAACTTTGAAAATTTCAAATTTTAAATTCTTCTCGACGACGTCCGCTCTACAAATCCTTCCATTGCCTATGCTTCTTTCCTCACGGGTGCTCATGAACCCAATACCCAAATGGCCATGCGTCACTTTTTTTTAAATAACTGGGCTTCACAATTTTACCCTTTCATCAGCCCACGTCTTCTACTAAAAATACAGCACCTTTCTTCTCCAAGCTTCCCATCCTCCTGATGCTCTTTTCGTTGTATTTCATTTCTATCTTTGCTTTTCTGTATTTCAAACCAGTAACCCAAATCTCACGAACCCCATCATTCACCGCACCACAACAACGCCTTGTTCACCTTTTAACCATCGCACACAAACCCCTACCGACATTGATGTCAAACTGCAATCCCATCAAAAGAGTGTCTCCAGACTCCTCCACTACGACCACGTCCAATGTCATTTGCCCAACTACAGATCCCCTCCTACATGCTACCGCATTCCAGAAATAGGCCAGCAATTTCTTCACCAAAGTAGACACGCACCACTGAACTTCACTGACAGGAGCTCCTCAACACTTTCCTTTCATAAATTCCTCACCACCTTCTTGTTGCAAGTTCCAGCTTGCACAAACAGCCTACACCCAAAAACTCCACTGCTTTTCTCCATCACTTCCCACTGCATGATACGTCGTCCCCCATGCATTCTCATCCACCATGTTTCACTTCCGCGAACAATACTCATTCACCTCACCTTCTCTAAAAGCCACCGCATCCCATGTTATAACTCCTCCACCAAACTTTCTTCCACCTGCTCATAATTTTAAACGCAACTCCCTTGTTACATTACTCCACCCATTTAGCTCACGTCATCACTTGCCTTCATGCGCCTAGTATATATATCTCCACTTCCACTATACTATCTCAAAACAGTCCACATTACTTCTCCAAGGCGTCACTTCCTGCTCAGCGCCCTCCATCACAACGAATACATACATATAAATATGGTGATTTTTATATGAGATTAGTATTTGATTTTCATTTGAGGCCAATTAGTTTTTCGGTTAGAACTTCCTAGTGTTCCAGGAAATAACGAAGACACCTGCGGTATTTATAAATGGTCGAACCTTCACAATGAAGTAATAGGGTAATATAGTTTATAGTTTCCACGCAACTAGAGTAGGTAGGTTATGTCTTGCGTGAACACATATAAATAAAATTTTCAGAGACTTAATTGCTAAGGAATAGGCATGTAGGATGATGGGTACGTAGAAGTGCTGCTAAGAACACAGGGTATGAGTAAGCTATGATTTTCTGTCTTAGGTTTGTTTATTTATAATATAAGGTGGCTTGATTTCCACGCATATAGGGATGGTAGAGTAGCTTGGTTTTTCAATGTAAGGTGTGGCGTTGATTTAATATATCATGTACGTGTAAATCGGCTTATATATAAGTATTACTTCTTGGCTAAGTATGGGTAGGTTTTAGTTTAGCTTATATTTTCAAAGTGTTTTGAACCATACCTTAGCCTGTGTCCTAGTGTAGGGGAAAAACCTATGAAATTTCTTAAGTCCGAAGCATGTTTCTCTCCCTGTTCATGGAACGTTCAGGGTGGTCCAAACCTTGCATTGAATGCCATGACTTCAATTTAAGTTCAACCGTTAACCAGAATAATCGTGTCCGTTCCGAGCAAATGGTGTTTGCCAAGGTGAACTGCTTGATGAGATTCAAGAAGAAGAAGCGCCAAAGTTCTCGTCCTACTGATTGTAGTGTGGAAATAGTTGTAATTACGTCTCAACTATGTAAACGGTATAGGTAAATAAATAGTTATCATAGTAATTGGTGTCATATTAAATGCTTTATATTTAGGCACATTGTCGGCAACAAAACAATCTGTTCTAGCTGAAAGAGAGCATGCAAGAATTAGTCCCATTCTACCCACGTCACCCCAATTGTATATGCTAAGATTATTATGTTAGTTTATGAGAGTTGTTTATCTACATTCTAGTTTTTGGTGGCTAATTCGTCATTTTAAAGTTGAGTTTGGTTTGACTGTTCCTGTTTGTAGTGCATATATATTTTATGTTTCAAATTCTATTGTACCGCATTACAAAAAAATTTGTTCATGTCCGAGCCGTTACAGACAGAAATAAGAATACAGTCGTGTTCAGCGAGGTGTCACGATCCTAAAAGTATAATAATATCGGTAGGTTAACTCATATTTTGAAAACCCAAAATATCGGTATAGGGTGCAAAATACTCCAAACAAAAAGTTGCGTATTTAATTAATTAATAATTACAATAAAATTCTAAAAATTAAATTATCACTACATATCAAAAGAATCTTGTCTAAATTCGAAACCGATATTTAGTTATATCAAATAAACCGTTACGGTCGACAAACAATTCTATAGCGACTATTTGAAAATTTGATTTGGACATATCTTGTCATCTATAAGACGAAATCTCCATTTTCCACTTCCATTAGAAAGATATAGTTCAACAGATTCGAACGTTTCTTGTTTCGAGGAAATCCGACTTGTAACGGATCCTGTATGCTCAGTTGATGTTCAAAACGTTAAATTACGAACTGCCGCGATATTACGGGTTCGATTATATTTAATATATATTTTTATACGTTCAACTTCATTTTAATCCACTTATATTTCGAATTAAATGTTTAAACTGATTTAAATATTCAAATTCAAACCGATAAAAATGCGGGACGTTACATTCCTTCCCCCTTAAAAGAATTTCGTCCCCGAAATTACTATGAAGTGAAGATGCTCTAATTTTAACTCTTCCATTTGTTGTTCGATCAGCATATACCATTTCATTTCCACTCGATTTCCATTAAAATTATCCTCGAACCACATCATCCACATATAACTTCATTCAAACTCCAATTCCAAACTCAATTCCAACTCTTAATTCATCAATTCAATTCCATTTCAGATTATCTCTAACCTAACCTGATTTTCATTTATCTTAGTTTAAGTTGAATTCCAATATTATTTATCCACTTTTACTTTTTCAATCCTTTTAACTTCATGACTTTATTTCAGCATTCAAATTCCTGGGATTTATTTCAAATTAGTCTGAAATCATATATATAATGAATTCAAAATTTTTGAAAACAATTCAAAACAAAATCTTTGGTAGTAATCCGTCACTTAGAAACTCGAAAATGAACACTGATGATGCTGCAGTCATCATCAGAATTATTTACCAGCCATCGAAGTGAGTTCAATACTATATCACTTTCACAACCATTTAAACACTTCATTTTCGAAATTACTTCAAAAACATCTTTTCGACACTTGGATAATATTTCAAAAATTTCCCCAGGATCTTAAAATTCCATATATTTAATTCAAATTTCATTTACAAACATTTTTCATGTTTCAGAATTTTAATTCCAATTCTGGTTTAAATTTTAGAGTTAATCCATCTGATTGTTATATATTTATACGAATTTCAATTGGTTATTTATATAACCACTCAATTATAAATCTTACTCGATCATAATAATGACCACACATCCAATATTATAATAATATCAAGTTATATACTTCTTTTTATATCAAAATATATTTTGGGTAAAATTATTTCATTTACCCTCTTTAAAAACAATACTATGTCGAAATTCTCTATCCAAGCATTTATAAATCCCTATCGACCACGTCAGCTAAACGCGTCGATCTAAAATTTATATACTACTCAACAGATCAATCAATACAATATAAAACAGTTTTTTATATAGATCTATAAATACGCTCTCATATATATACTCTCAACTCAATCTAGAGTATTACTGACTCCATCTCTATTGAGTTGCACCGTAGAGCTAAGGTAATAACTTAACCTTCAGCTCTGATACCAACAGTAAAGGCCCGAAAATCCGTGCCAATTTGAGCTGACTAATATCCAACACATTCAACTCAAAGTGCACGAAAATTCAGTTCATTAATAGAAAGAATTAAGAGGATGAGATAGAAAAGATAGAACTAATAGAATAGAAGAAGGAGAATACAACTGAAACAGAATCAGAGTAAACATGGAACTCACAGCGGAACAATAAATTTTCTTATAACATAACTTTTGAAATACAAATCTGAATTTGTATTTACATACATACCATATCAGAGTCTAGCTCATATACATCATAGCAGAAATAATTTCTACATAACTAGTGGTGAAGCCTTCTGCTTCCAGCTCTTCCAAGTGAATCTGTAAAACCTAAAACACTTGACTGCCCGTACAAATTTGGGCACCCAAGAGTTTAGGGAAAAACACAAACAAATAAACTCTGGTTCAGTCATGGGACTGGTGTGAGTAAATTCCAACTATACCGTTTAAATTTTAAAAATCCTTTTGAAAGACAAAGATAATAGTAAGACCAGCCAACTCATAAACATGAACGGTTTTTACCTTACCATAACCCAAACTATTCTTGATATCAAAATCAGCGATATTATAATAATGTCTAATCAATATAATTATCCAAGTAGCAGAATGCTTGCATCTCACGCTCCACATATATATAGTATAAAATCATAAACCGCAAGGCGCTTATTGGAGAATGGATTCCAACAGACAAGGTATGGAAGCACCTTTCGATCAGTGTACTCTAGAGGGTATACACCTGGGTTCAACAAGAACGTCTTGCAACCCAACCACACATGACCGACCACTCATTTAGCTTGAGTGTATCGAATATATGGCCACCACGGTTGTAGGCCATCTAACCGTCATCCGAAGATACAGAATCGAAAAGAAAAACAAATATGAATTTTCTCTAGATCGATGACAATACACCCTGCTAGGGGATGACCCAACCAGCCATGCTGCCTAGCCCAACTTATGTCATTCCCAGTTGTGAGGCTAGAGGCTACGACTATCTTCAGAACATCTGATCACCATTCACTTTGAATGCCACATTGTCAAACCCGTCAATCCACTAATCGATTTCCAAAATTATCACAGGTATAAAAAGCTAAGAGGAACGAATTCCTCCACCACCAGACATAATACCTTTTAAAAGATCAACCATACGTGATTTGTTAGGTGTACTCTGTCAAACACTCGTCCATTCAAGATGTCCTGGGACTGGACAAACAAAAGCACCTATTCTGGAACAGGACGACCGTTGCATTTCACTCCGTCTTCAATTATCTTCAGCATAATCTAATTCACAGCGCTTATGCCTATACGGAGTGGTTTTCTGATAATATATCCAACCGGTCTCTTCGTATTGACAACGATGGTCAAAACACTTCGATAGTCGGTTATTTAACTATCGAAGTAAAAAACAACATTCATTCAAATGTACACTAAACATCACACAACCACAGCGTTTTTATTTACATTCGTTCTATTTATTCGAATTCCTATATCTTACCAGATATTTCTCAAATCCCTTTTCATCCCTTTCACACTTCTTGGAAAACATTTCCAGTTATTATAAACTCTTATTCTCTTATGTTCTAGAAAATATACGTTATTAACGTTCGAACTATTTCCATTAATTCCACATTCTTTATTTCTATACTTGGATAATCTACCCTATTTACGTTGGAAAATATTTCCAATTTCATTTTAACCTTTTAATCGGCCCAACGTTCACTTTTAAAACATTATTCACTTTGAAATGTGAATACCATTCCTTACTTTAGAAATCTGAACATCTTTATCATATAACTCTTTATTCACGTAATATTTTCCCTTATCTTGTTTACCGAAATCTCTTTCATACATTTATATTCCTATTCCACTTTATAAACTCTGTTTCTAAGTCAACTTCAATATCAAGTTTATAACTAAATACTGATCCATATCCTATTAACATTTATTTGTTTAAAACTAAATGTTAATTAACCTATCAGATTATAATTCCGGAAAATGATTTACTTTATTACATTCGACATTGTCGAATAAAAATTCCAAATCTTAATGGTTTAATTCTAATCACATTTCGAATATCGAAATGATGTCATTGCTTTCTGAAACAATTTTCCAATATCTCTTTCTAACTCGTTCTTATATTTCTTTGGACATACATCGTTACTTATTACTTTTAGAATAAGTGGATTTCAAACCAAACTGTTTACATTTCCTAGGTAGTGTTGCTATATATAAAAATCGCGCTTAAGCCTGGTCAACAGCGCTAATTTATCGTTATGGTTCAAAAATTGTCATATGCTGTAATATCCCTTTTATAACTAATCTCGACATAACAGTCATGGTTAAGCCTAGTCAACAGTGTTATTTTATCGCTATAGTTTTAAGACTTGCAATATGCTGCTATATGCAACTTTATAACTAAACTCGACATCTTTTTCCGTTACAAACCGATACCATTCTTCGATAATAGTGAAGCCGTTCAAATTGGGGTATTTTATTTACCTCTCAGACCTTGATCGACAACGTTCTTATCTTAGAATAGATATACGTCCATAATTCTAAACTCCTTATTACTTATAATATACATCAATTTGTATTTCCTCGTTTTATTTTGGAATATGGTTTTATAACACCATATTCATACTTCGAAATCTCTGTTGTTTATGATTATTTAATTTAAACATTAACTCTTCGTTTAACTTCATTTCACAGTTCTATTTATAACTTCTTTACAAGGACCTATTGACGTTCTTTGTCTTCTGACGTTCTTCTTTTATTTGAATCGTTATACTTAATTCAAGTAAGATCTTTATTATCCTCTCAAATGAAATCCATTTAAGAAACAATTATTTAATTAAAAATAATTAAATAATATTTACTTTATCATTTCTGAAGTAAACAGTTTGCTTTAAAATAATTATCCAAATTATTCACTTGTCGGATAATTGCAGCTTCATACTTATTTAACTAAATAATCGTTTATATTTAATTTAAAAACTGAATTATAAAATATCAGTCTATAATAGAACTTCTATTATAATTTAAACTTCTCTTTAATTATAAAAATATAATTTTTATAATTAACTTCGTTGATTTGCCTGACGGGCAATCAACTTCTTAACAACAGATGAGTTAATGGTCAATTGTTGCCATTCGCTTAATCGATATCGTCTATTTATTTATAAAGTTGAATTTCCATTAACACGATTCAAACAATGCAAACAGTGCATATAAATATCGAGGAATCCGGTTGGATTCCTCCAACCGATTTCCCGCATCCACAGATGTTAGTCAAAAAATTTACACTGATTCCTACTAGGGAATATTATAATCGATGGAATTAGTATCCAACCGATGATGGGTATATATGCAACGATATATATATTTCAACCAATTTTAATGGTAATATACCTAAACGCCCATCACACAACATTCAACCAATATTTAAAATATAATAATAATATTTTAAAATAGATCAGGATTAGTGAATTTACTCACCTTCGCGCGTTAACCGTTAAATAACGATTTGCGTCAGTCGGTTAAATCCGGCGTTCAATTCTGCCATGTGTTTACGCAAGCTTCAAACAGTTCCAAGCCAGTGTTATCGCGTAGCCTATTCTCATACGATTCCAATAGCACCAACTTCTAAAAATTCAATTTTTAAATTCTTCTCGACGACGTCCGCTCTACAAATCCTTCCATTGCCTGTGCTTCTTTCCTCATGGGTGCTCATGAAACCAATACCCAAATGGCCATGCATCACTTTTTTTTTAAATAATTGGGTTCACAATTTTACCCTTTCATCGGCCCACGTCTTCTACTAAAAATACAACACCTTTCTTCTCCAAGCTTCCCATCCTCCTGAAGCTCTTTTCGTTGTATTTCATTTCTATCTTTGCTTTTCTTTATTTCAAACCAGTAACCCAAATCTCACGAATCCCATCATTCACCGCACCACAACAACGCCTTGTTCACCTTTTAACCATCGCACACAAACCCTACCGACATTGATGTCAAACTGCAATCCCGTCAAAAGAGTGTCTCCAGACTCCTCCACTATGACCACGTCCAATGTCATTTGCCCAACTACAGATCCCCTCCTACATGCTACTGCGTTCCAGAAATAGGCCAGCACTTTCTTCACCAAAGTAGACACGCACCATTGAACTTCACTGATAGGAGCTCCTCACCACTTTCCTTTCATAAATTCCTCACCACCTTCTTGTTCCAAGTTCCAGCTTGCACAAACAGCCTACACCCAAAAAAACAACTGTTTTTCTCCATCACTTCCCACTGCATGATACGTCGTCCCCCATGCATTCTCATCCACCGTGTTTCACTTCCGTGAACAATACTCATTCACCTCACCTTCTCTAAAAGCCACCACGTCCCCACGTTATAACTCCTCCACCAAACTTTCTTCCACCTGCTCATAATTTTGAACGCAACTCCCTTGTTACATTACTCCACCCATTTAGCTCACGTCATCACTTGCCTTCATGCGCCCAGTATATATCTCCGCTTCCACTATACTATCTCAAAACAGTCCACACTACTTCTCCAAGGCGTCACTTCCTTCTCAGCGCCCTCCATCACAACGAATACATACATATAAATATGGTGATTTTTGTATGAGATTAGTATTTGATTTTCATTTGAGGCCATTTAGTATTTCGGTTTGAACTTCCTGGTGTTCCAGGAAATAACGAAGACATGTGAAGTATTTATAAATGGTCGAACCTTCACATTGAAGTAATAGGGTAATATAGTCTATAGTTTCCACGCAACTAGAGTAGGTAGGTTATGTCTTGCGTGAACACATATAAATAAAATTTTCAGAGACTTAATTGCTAAGGAATAGGCATGTAGGATGATGGGTACGTAAAAGTGTTGCTAAGAACATAGGGTATGAGTAAGCTATGATTTTATGTCTTAGGTTTGTTTATTTATAATATAAGGTGGCTTGATTTCCACGCATATAGGGATGGTAGAGTAGCTTGGTTTTTCAATGTAAGGTGTGGCGTTGATTTAATATATCATGTACGTGTAAATCAGCTTATATATAAGTATTACTTCTTGGCTAAGGTATGGGTAGGTTTTAGTGTAGCTTATATATTCAAAGTGTTTTGAACCATACCTTAGCCTGTGTCCTAGTGTAGGGGAAAAACCTATGAAATTTCTTAAGTCTGAAGCATGTTTCGCTCCCTGTTCATAGAACGTTCAGGGTGGTCCAAACCTTGCATTGAATGCCATGACTTCAATTTAAGTTCAACCGTTAACCAGAATAATCGTTTCCTTTCCGAGCAAATGGTGTTTGCCAAGGTGAACTGCTTGATGAGATTCAAGAAGAAGAAGTGCCAAAGTTCTCGTCCTACTGATTGTAGTGTGGAAATAGTTGTAATTATGTCTCAACAATGTAAACGGTATAGGTAAATAAATAGTTATCATAGTAGTTGGTGTCATATTAAATGTTTTATATTTCGGCACATTGTCGGCAACAAAACAATTTGTTCTAGCTGAAAGAGAGAATGCAAGAATTAGTCCCATTCTACCCACGTCACCCCAATTGTATATGCTAAGATTATTATGTTAGTTTATGAGCGTTGTTTATCTACGTTCTAGTTTTTGGTTGCTAATTCGTCATTTTAAAGTTGAGTTTAGTTTGATTGTTCCTGTTTGCAGTGCATATATATTTTATGTTTCAAATTCTAGTGTACCGCATTACGAAAAATTTTGTTCATGTCTGAGCCGTTACAGATAGAAATAAGAATACGGTCGTGTTCAGCGAGGTGTCACGATCCTAAAAATATCATAATATCGTTAGGTTAACTCATATTTTGAAAACCCAAAATATCGGTATAGGGTGCAAAATACTCGAAACAAAAAGTTGCATATTTAATTAATTAATAATTACAGTAAAATTCTAAAATTTAAATTATCACTACATCTCAAAAGAACCTTGTCTAAATTCGAAACCGATATTTAGTTATATCAAATAAACCGTTACGGTCGATAAACGATTCTATAGCGACTATTTGAAAATTTGATTTGGACATATATTGTCATCTATAAGACAAAATCTCCATTTTCCACTTCCATTAGAAAGATATAGTTCAACAGATTCGAATGTTTCTTATTTCGAGGAAATCCGACTTGTAACGGATCCTGTATGCTCAGTTGAAGTTCAAAACGTTAAATTACAAACTGCCGCAATATTACGGGCTCAATTATATTTAATATATATTTTTATACGTTCAACTTCATTTTAATCCACTTATATTTCGAATTAAATATTTAAACTGATTTAAATATTCAAATTCAAACCGATAAAAATGCGGGACGTTACAATGGTCCTAGCAAATGATGGCGTATGAGTAGGGTAGTTCTCCGGAAGTGTCCGCTTTTTATCTATGGGCTAAGCGAGGGTTGACCTATGGATGGACTACTAAGATTTCTGTCGATCATGTAAGGCGAACTGTCCGTCTAAGAGAAGTGTCAAATAGCTAGGAGTTCACCCAAAATACCAATTAAATAGTAATGTATGGATCCACCGAAGGGGTCTTAAATGACAATAAGGGTCTACCTTAGGCCGATATTAAGTGACTGATTACTATTACTTGTGTTACAATGGGGAGAATATTTAATAACGTTGACGATTATAAAACGGAGTCTTAAGAGACTAGGTTCCACCATATGGTATTAAGTGATAGTGGGAATCTTCCCAAGAATAAATATAAAGTGTTAGCCTTAAGTGAAAAAATGGTAGTCGTCCTTGTAGGGTATTAAGTGATGATACAGAATCGGGCCTAAAGTATACAAGTAGCGTAGGCCTTAAGTGACTATAAGGTAGCCTGCCTCATAAATTTATGTCACTAATTATGTGTTGAATTATGTAGACATAATGTGAAGAATTTATACGGCCAAATATAGGAAATAGTTATTCCTTAAACTAATGTGACTTTCATTCACCAGAACTTTATGTCCTGATCTCCCTCATCTTAACATGATTACAAAACAGTAGACGGGATTACTCGATTGATGTATGGAGTTATGGAGCATAACGATGGAAAATCCATAGTTATGATTAATTTATGTTGGTAGCACCTTTGTATTTGTGGGATAATCATCAGTTTTATTGTGATGGACCCATTTTTGACTATTGAGATATTTATGTAAGCTACATTGTGTTACTTTCTTTTAATGGAACACCTATTTTTCTGATATTATATTTTATCCCTTCCGATGTGTGAAATTTCAGTTTCATTGATTTTGCTCTCTTATTTTTGTTTTAAGTGATTCTTTATAGGAACCAACGATCCATTTAGAATGTCCCTAAGTTCTGACGGGCCTTTTCTAGATCGAAATTTAGGCCCAATCCAGGTCGGTTGTTACAAGTACATGGATGGTTCCAAAATTGGATGAAGTATGAACACATGTGCGCATCATATTTTTAAGGTAATTGTTTTAAATAAAAGAGCATTCACATAGAAGGTACTACTTAGAAACTCATTGCATTCATAATTTTATATGATGTATTTCACTTTGCATAAGTACATGGATGGTTCCGAAATTGGATGAAGTATGAACACATGTTGGATGTGAACTAGGCGAGGAATTAATAGTATTACCCTTGTCGCATTTTGGGGATGAAATTTCCCAAAGGGTGGGAGAATATAAACCCTACATTTTTAATAATTAATTGATGAAATAAGTGTAATGACCCAGATTTTTAACCATTTAATTTCACATTTAAAAATGGTCTTAAATATTAATTTGGAATTTAAATAACTTGAATTCAATGATTTTGAATATTTTATTTATAGAAATAATATAATTATAATAATATAATTTTGAAATAGTCAGAATTAGGTGAAATTGTAATACAATATAGATTGAACAATATAAAAGAATTTAGTTGAGATTGGTTTTGAATTATATTAACGAATTCATTTATTAAACGACGTTCAGATGCATAATTTATAATTTAATTATAAAACGAGTGCAACAGCACGGTAGTTCATAATATTACATTTTGAACTTTAAATGAATGAAAATGATCTAATATAAGTCAGATTTCTTTGTAACATGAAACGACGAACCTATTGGACAATAATTTTCTAATGAAAGAGAAAAATGGAGATTCCAACTTGTATATTTTGGGTTATGTCCAAATAAATTTTGAAAAGTTCGCTATGGAAATGTTTATAAACCATAATTATTTTTATATATAAATAAACGGAGATTTATTACAAATTAAATATCGTTTTAATTTGAAATTTAATTGTTTGAAGCCAGAAGATATTTATTTTAATGCTATTTGAAATACGGTTTGAATATGTCTGATAATAATATTATATTAATATTATATTGAAGTATTTTGAAATTGATTTATTTTAATTTAAATTGGGATTTTAAAAAGGATTATTATTCAGATGGCCTCAGATTTCAACGAAACAGATTTTATTAGATCTGTAATGACTAATTATTGTTAGATTTAATGTTTTGCACCAATCAGAGTTATTTCGTGAGCGTACAAAAATTAAATGTAAATAAATCGACCATTTGGACTCAAACTAGCGCCGTTTGAGCAAACGAATTTGGTTTTCGATGAAACAAGTTTCATTAGGTCTGGAATGGTGAATTATACCATGATGTCCACTTTCACCATGACCTCAGTTCGTATGTGGATGTACAAACAAATAAACAACAAACGGAAATTGCGATATGCATCGAGTAATAAAATAATAGAATTAAAAATTATTAAAACCTAAAAACCAACTTTATATAAACCCTAAACCACTCCAAAACCTAAATCTCCGATTCTACCGGCTGTCACTTTTGCAAAATAGCCCCTCTCACATTTAAATTTATTTCTCTTAACCTATCACGAACTGCGAAGGTGATTATAACGACCTGCATTTTTACTTACTCCAAACCGACAAAAAACCGAACCTACGTCGATTCAACGCAAGCAAAAATACGTTTCGTTAGGGTTCATCAGAGCAAAACACAGCGAATACAAAATTCACAACGGAACAAATAAAATATAGTATGAAAATATCATTGCAGCGGGAAATTTTTTTGAAACAAAAACACTTTAAAATAAAAGTCATATTTTGCATACCTTTATTGGCTTAATGTAATATACCGATAATAGAGTACGTCTGACCTTCATATGAATCCCTGATTCTCTACAGGATTCAAAGTCTTCAAGCTTTCATCCTGGACACACTCGCTCGGATCTAACTCGAGTGATAAACACTTGGGTCAGGCTTGGGTTATATCGGTTATAAAATAATGTAATCAAACTAAACAAAGCAACCATTCATCCATAGCAACCATAAACCAATTTGAAAACATGATTTTTTTAGAAAAGTGAGCAATCATAAGCCCCAGGTCCTATCACACAATGCAAGCGCAAGCCGGAGGATGGGGATTTTCCTTATAATCGCAAAACATGCTTGATATAGTTTAAACAAAACATTTCATATTATAATAATGTCTAGGGTATGGAAAAATCCCTTCGAAAATAACATATAAATCTTAGCTCGCATAATGTCCAATACCACTATGTTGGCTACATAGGTATACAACTGAAAATCCTAAAAGGTTTCTATTGGAGTTTGGATTCCATCATGATGGTTACTGATTCGAAAGATCTCTCAGGCGTTCAGCAGATAACATGTTTGTACATAACACCGCACCCATTTTCTCAGGTTGGCAGAATTTAATCCCTACAACCTATCAGTAGGCAGACTATCTCACCTACTAGGTCGACCGAATCCGTGCAAAACATAAAGTCATGCTGATCTGACCATCAACATACCATCATACCGGGGAGTGAGGCTATCAAGAGGTCCCGTCATACACAAAGCTACACATTTAAGCCATGCTTTGATCATCACCACAGAGCCTTGCATTTCAACAAAAGCCCTTATCATTGCCCAGCACTTAGCATGCCCCATGGTCATTCCATGTCAGACATGAAATCCATCCACAAGTCCGTTCTGAGAATAGGAATGAAACCAAAGGAACTTGATTCCACGTCCCCGCTTGGGAGTGCAATTCCTTGCAATCCGATACGCTTCAAGTACGGTCAGATAATGTCGTTACTTTAGCCTCTTAAGTAGCGACCCCGAGGCATCAACAAGCTATCCATCCGATGTGAAGAATACTGATCTTCAACCATTATCATTGAGAACTTAATCCTTTCACATCGTATAATTATTCGGAACGAGTAAAAACCCAGCCTTTCCAAATAATTAGTGCATCTTTTAAAACCAATTGGTTTACAGGATCTCATGGACCTCATCCCGGTCTTTTATTCAATCCATTCATTAAAATTATATTAAGTTTTAAGACGTCACAACTCTACTTTTCTATCTCATTGAGCAAAACTGGTAATACTTCATTTTTAATCATCTTATGTTTTAGTAATTTTAATTACCTTTCAAATCCTATTCCTTCAAATATTATTGAAAGATTTCAAATCAAATATTCTGATTACTTAACTTCAAATTCCAAGTTTAATCTTTCCAGTAATCCTTATCGATTATTCTCCATTTGCCTTATGTAAAAATAAGTTCATTCCTTTCCCAAAAATCTTTATAAATAAAGATTTCATTTGCTTAACTTGGAAAAATTATCTTACCTTTTCACGGGCCAAAGAACAATGTTATTGAAAACACCATTCACAACAAACCCAAAATCATATTTCCTTTTATATTGGAATCTCTACAGAAATCATATTGGTTTATAATCTATATAAACCTCCATATCCAAAAAACACTATAAGCGGTATAACGACACAACCTTTTAAATCCCTCAAATAGTCTAAGTCATCATCCATAGAGACTTATCTCAGTCAATAACCAATCTGGTTTCCATTCAATTTCAATTTAATTAAATAGATTGGAAAATTGGATTCAAATTTACCCTTATTAATAATCTCATTTGTTAATAAATAAACTCCTTTATGTTTAAATGAAGATCTTATTAAATGTTTAAACCGGATTATATTGATGATGAAAGATGGACTATTCATGAATTGCAGATACACAATGGTTTCTGAGACGACCCAAAATCCCCCTTATGGGAAATCACAGATTGAGTTGAGGACAAGACGAATCAGAGCACAAACAGAAGAACATTTCATTATTAATTACAACAATTCCATTAGAATACAAGAATATACAGAGTACGAATAAATATTACACATCAAAAAAAATATCAGGGATTTAAATTACATTACATAGCAGCGGAAAATAATACAAAACACAACTTAAAAGAATATACGAATACAGAGCTTTCCGAATATCATTCTAGCTGTAAACCAGAATCCTGTGAATATAAATCTGCAAAACCAAAATTACAAGCTGCCCGTGTGGAAAATAGGGGCACCCAGAGTTTAGGTTAAAACAATAAACTCCAGGTCAGTCATGTGACTAGTGTGAGAACTAAAACAGTTATTTAAAACTTTACTTTAAATCAGATATATCAAGGGACCACGCCGTATAACATGGAACGGGTTTCCTCCCAAGAATACCATTGCATATATCAAAACAGCGCAATGCTTTTTGGAAAAATGAAGCTATTATAAGACCCAGGTCCTATCACACAATGCAACACAAGCCGGGGGATAGGGTTTTCCCTTATAATAGCCAAACATTCTTGGTACGTTAAAACAAATCATTTGATAATATTATAAGTGCATAGTGTATAAAACAGCTTCAAATATAAATGTATCAATCCTAGACGACATGGGTACCATATATCATGTCGCCAATACCAGGCTCTATAATCAAAACCGCAAATTTCACGTATTGGAAGTTGGATTTCCGTCATGAACCAAGGCAAGGCGCAATACTACCGTTTCGAGACTCTCTAGCCCGAGCCTTAGGACACAGTCGCAACTGTACCTAGGCAACATGCAGGGCTGGTCCACACTAAGTTCAATGGTGAATTAATATTTCTTGAGCATACGTTTCCCCGCCTAATGGGGCGTAAATGAGCCAAATGACTCCATCGGCCTTGGATCGACCGATATAACCGAGGCGCCTCGCTATCCATCAAGTAATAAGCAACATATGCAACATCCACATGAGTAAAATATCAGGGCTGGTAAAGCGCTGATACCACTCCTATCTAGAAGGAAACACAATGCCCTCCCTGATGTCCTCTCCCATTTTTGGTTCATACCGGGGTGTGAGGCTCGCGAATTAACGCTACACAAAGCTATGCTATATTAAAGCCGTGCTTTGATCATCAACCACAAGACTTTGCTTTTCAATAGAAGCCTTGATCATTTGCATCTCAGCATGCCCCACAGGCAATTCCCGCCATGCGACTAATGTCTATCAATATATAACCTCTGAGCTCGTATGTCCCAGAGAAGGGCGTTAAGCAAGAGAATAAATTCTCCACCGCCAAACAGATATATATTTAATAGAAATCAATCACACAGAATAACATCCAATGTCAGACACACATCCATTTACAAGTTTGTTCTGGGTCTGAACGAAACCGGAGGCACCTTATTCCTCCCCCATATGTCCAATACAGGGTAGAGTCCCTCGCATATCCGTCGATCTCCAAGTACGTCTGGACGATTACCACGTATTACCTCGTCTTGGGTGTACAGCCCAATCAAGACACCAGTAATCATCCAAACGATGTGAAGACCTCCGGTCTTCGACCACCGTCTTCATCCTCGACATATCGTCGAATCAGTTATTCAGAATGGGATAAACCCGGTCTATCTGAATAACTTGCGTATATAATAAACAAGTGCTATAAAAACACAATATACGCCTTATTCCAATTCAGAATATTCCTTTATTCAAATATTCTTATACTTTGGGAAAGGTTCCTATTAATTTTATCAAAGATAAATTCTTTAAATTTATTCTTTAATCTTCCTTTGGATATCATTTCAATCTAATTAGTGATGCATTAAAACTCCACTTGGTTTTAATCTTCCCAAAAATCAATATTAACGATTGTTTAACTTGGGGAATCATATCCTGTCTTTAACTGGGTTAAAGAACTAATGTCATTTAAAACACAGTTCACGATAAACCCAAATCATGTTCCATTCCATCAGCCTCTAAATGTAAATTAGCAAGTGGACAATTCCCTAAGTATTAACCCCGAAGGACGAAACCAACATCAGATCAATACCCAGGAAACCATTCAACTTTACTAATCTCCAGTTAGTTTCTGATTTTCTTAACTCCGTTGGGTCTAAGAACAGTATTATTAAAGATACCATTCACGACAACCCAAAATCTCATTCTATTGGTAATCGGGTTAAAGAACAAGTGTTATTTAAAACAGCGTTCACACTAAACCCAAGGATCAATTTCAATTCAATTCCAATTAAATGTTAATTAATTGGTATACTTCATTAATTCTAAATAAAAAGATTTAATCTTTTCTGAAATGGGTTTAAGAACCATGTTAATGAAGACACCATCCACGAAAAACCCGAAATACATCTGCCTCTAACCGTAAATTAGTAAGGGAACAATTCCCTAAGTATTAACCCCGAAGGCCGAAACCAACATCAGATCAATACCAGGAAACCATTCAACTAAACTAATCTCCAGCCAGTTTCTAATTTTCTTAACTCCATTGGGTTTAAGAACAGTATTATTAAAGATACCATTCACGACAAACCCAAAATCCAATTTGATATTAAATACAATGCTCTGAATAGAAAATATATCGGCTTATATTCAATATCAAATTCTAAAACCAACAAATATCGTATTAGAATAACAATATATATATATCTTCCAAATTCCTCCACAATATTCGTATAATCATGAAATCAAATATTGAAATATTCCGAGCATAATTTCGATTCAAATCCATTCCAATTCATATATAGGAAATCCTGGTTATTTTTAAAACCATTTCAAATTCAATTTATTTATTTTAAAAAATATTGGATTTATTATTCTATTTCAAAACTAGTTCATTTTGATAAAAATAGATTTTTATCTTTTCAAATATAGAATTTTTCATCCTAATTCTTTCCAAATCATTTATTATGATTTTACACAAATTATTGATATTTTTAATAATTTTGTCAAGGCCCGTACAGTCGATTTCCATAAACGGCCATCGAATTGCACTTACAGCGACCTTTTTCAAATTTGATTTTGACATAATTCCAAATACAACTGTTAGATTTCAAATATCTAATACTTAGAAAGCTCTTATTGATACGAACCCAACGGTTCCGGTTTTAGGAAAATCTGATGGTCGGTTCTCCCATAATGTCCGTTCGAAGTGAATGGTCGAAATTCGCGAACTACCGCAGCGCGACGCGTTCTATTCAGGCCATTATATATATAATATATATATTATATATATTTCATCCATTTCCATTTGTAACTTATTTTATAAATTGTTTTAAATTCGTTTTCAAAACGATTTCAACTTCATATTCAATTTCAAATCAAAATTGAATATTCCATATCATCGTTATATAAATGATAGTATTTTTAAAACATTATATTTTGAAATTATTACCTTTTCCATATTCATTATAGCAATGAATAAAATCGATATAAATATCGTTCACGTCAAAATGGCGTCAATCTAATCAACATGGCTTTATATATTTAAATATATTCGTGTCCATCCCAAATCGGACATCAAAATCAAATTTTGATCTTTTGCTAAATAATATTTTTTAAATTATTCATTATTTTAAAATAATCGTTTTTTAAAATATTCATTCTTTCTGAACTGGAATCAGACACAGTCAATTACCATATAACGTGATTATATGGATTTCATACAACACATGTACACAACAATAATCAAACACCTTCAACCATCATTCAGAGTGCATTCTACACTACATAAGCATTAAATATAAATATTCACGGCTTACACAGCCTGTCAATCAATCGATCGACATACAGCTAATTATTGGGACTAGTGTATGTCATAAATCATCCCAATACCTGTGTGGAGTTTCAATCAGCAAATATAGATTTATTTGTGCAGTTGGGCGATGTGTAAAATTTATCGTCCCAATCAATATCAGTCAAATGTGTGTACATAAACAAATCGTCCGATTTGTTTATATTTATTTATTTGTTCATAAACACGTTAAAAATTATATTTTTAACTACAAAATATTTTTAACTATAAAATATTTTATTCCATTCCACATCACACAATCAATTTTCACAACACAGTCAAACAAACAAACAAGTCATCCATGGTCTATGGACGACGGGTATCGGGTGCTGCTAAGCACCGTCTGCTTCCTAGTATATATTTTAACTAGAAAATAAATTAAAGTGAGCAGTTCTCACCTTTGGGGTTTCCACTCCGTCAGTTCTTTAATTCTGAACGGTTCAAATTCCTTTTTGATTTCAGTCCGTCCCATCACCCTCTGTTTCACGTAGTACACGTTAAAAATCATATTTTTGAATGATGATTTTTATAAATAAAAATCACCTTTTTATTTTAACGCTTTCTTTAGAAAAATCATATTTTTAATTTTCGCTACTCCATTATAAAAAAATAAATTTTTATCTTTCCATCTCATTTTTAAAAATCATACCTTTCTATTTTAAAAATCATAACTTTTCTTGTTTAAAAATCACATCTTTTTAATAATTAAAAATCATTTCTTTTCTACTTTAAAAATCCTAACCTTTCTAATTTAAAAAACATAACTCTCTAATTATAATCATCATAGCTTTCTAAGTATAAAAATCATATCTTTTTTAGTATAAAAATCATATCTTTCCTATAGAAAAATATAATCTACATACATATAAAAATCTTATCTTTAACATGCCATTATATATGTAAAAATCGAATTTTTATCAAAAGAAAACAACTCCATATCGATTTACTAAGATCTGAAATTAAAAAAAACTGATTTTAATAGATTTAAACTAATTATTTAAATTAAATAAAAGTAAAAACTTACTATGCTCGGTTTTCTGAGGGGGGTGGGGTTCGCAGTTCGTCGGAGGGGTGGTGGGGACCTGCAGTTGGCGGCGCTGGCCGAGGTGTGGGCCCAGGAGGGTGGCGCGGCTGTTTCCGTCGAGGCGGGGGGGGGGGGGGGCTTTGGGGTTCGGATTTGCTCGAAGAAGGTGGAGAGAGGCCGGGGGAAAGGAGGGGATAGCCGACGAGGTCGTTGGTGGTGCGGAGACGCCGGAGGTGGCGAACGAGGGTGAGCGGTGCCATAGAAAACGAGGGTGTGATAGGAACTTGGGAGAGATGGGTTTCTTTGAGTTGGGGCTGAGCGATTTAGGTTAGGAGAAAAAGGAAAAGGGGGGAGGGGGTATTTATATATTATATATATATATATATTTATCTTCAAAGAGTTGACTTTACATCCGAGCTTCAAATCAAACCCAACGACTGTCGTCTTTAGCTAATTATCCCCATTCCGAACACAATGGGACATGTATCGTGAGCCAGTTCGGCTGTCACGATCAGTTTCTGCTAAATTTAAAATCTAAATCTAAATATTCAATTTTAAACGCACATTTCAATTTACTGGGGTCACATACTAACTCTAAATTTCCAGAAAAATAAATCTTGCTATGTTTTGACGATACGGTCCTAACAAAACTAATTTCGTCGAATTTGGAGACCGTTTGAAAAATGGCCATTTTCTGGTCGATCCAAATTGGTTGAAACTGTCAAAACACGTTTTCTTGTGCCACGCTCACATATTGACTCCAAAAATTAGGAATTATGGAGTATAGCAATAACTTGACATCCCGGATCCATCAAAAGTGGTTTCGTCGAAATCAGAGGTCGTTTGCAAAATTTCCCTTTTTAAGGGCCCAAAATTCCATAGCGACTATTCTGAATTTTCAAATAGGCTTAACTTTTTATTCCCGTTATGAAATTTCAAATTTTCGGATTAGTTGGAAACATATATTCACGTAGATTCTAATATTTTTGGTTTCGCTAAAATCCGGTTTATTTTAAATCCTGTACATTCATTTGAAATTTGTAATCGAATTTTCGAGCTACCGTGCCATTTTCAATTCCTTTTATAATTAAAAATAAATATTTATATTCTAACGATGATTCAAATAAATATATACGTTCTAATTCTATTCAAAATAAATTTCTCATCGTTGCTATTTAAAATAATTCATTCTAAATATTCAAAATTCATTAAAATTGCCAAAATAAATTTTTTAAATTGGTTCGGATTTTCTGGGTTGTTACAATCTCCCCCACTTAAAACTTTTCGCCCTTGAAAAGGAACGAAGCTGAAAGTTGTTTAACTAATCAACTCATTTTTCATTATTTTCATTATGGCTTAAGTTCTTCAACTTTTCAGTTTCTAAGAACTTTTCAATTTTTTTTTTTATATTTGGTTAACATTCTAAATTTTCAAAAAAATTCGCCATAACCTCCCCTGCACGGGAGCACCATGAAAATCCCGAAATTGCCATATAGGCCTCTCCAATCCAAAAAGAAAAAGAAGAAGCCAAGCAGCTAGCTAATCGGCTCATAAAATCATCCAAAACCTAAGAAAAAGAAAATGTACCTATTTGTCGGGCATACAATTTTATTCCTCTGCTTAGCTTCCCTGCTATGACCTGTTCACACATATATATATGTACATGCATGCATTTCCAAACAATTTTCAATACAGTTCAAAATTTGATACAATTTGGCCTAAATTTACCTTTCGATCACATAATGGTTTAAATGAATAATCACCCAACACAATCATCAATCAATTAGTGAATTAACGTTTCAAATTCATGATTTTGATACATATACAGAAAATCATGTTTTTGATGCCAATTCAAACAATAGCCCTAACTAGTTTTGGTTCTCACACCAGTCAATTGGAAATATATAGAAATTCCAAAACTCGAACTGCTGATGCTACGTAGTCATCAACAGAATCATCTCCGGGCGACTAGAGTGTGGTTCTATATCTATCCAGTATATTAAAACTTCGAATATACGTTTGCAAGGCGTATATGCAAAATCTGTATATATTGGATTGTCCAAATTCAATACAAATAAAATATTCAAATACGCATCATAAGGTTCAAATTTTTAAAACAAAAATTGTTTTCACTTTTATTTTTAAAAATAATACTCTTCACACTCGTTCTAGGATACTACTGATCCAATCTCTAACGAGTCATTCTTACTGGATATTACTAATTTAATCTCTAATGAATTCTTTCGTTTGGTTCTATTGTGCCTTGTTCACGAGCTCTGTAAACGAAAGCTCTAATACCAAACTGAGACGACCTGAAATTCCCCTTACTGGAAATCACGGATTGAGTTGAGGACAAGACGAATCAAAACACAAACAGAAGAACATTTCATTGTTAATTACAACAATTCCATCAGAATACAAGAATATACAGAGTACGAATAAATATTACACATCAGAAAAAATATATCAGAGATTTAAATTACATTACATAGCAGCGGAAAATAATACAAAACACAACTGAAAAGAATATACGGATACAGAGCTTTCCGAATATCATTCCAGCTATAAACCAGGATCCTGTGAATATAAATCTGCAAAACCAAAACTACAAGTTTCCCGTGTGGAAAATAGGGGCACCCAGAGTTTAGGTTAAAACAATAAACTCCAGGTCAGTCATGTGACTGGTGTGAGAACTAAAACAGTTATTTAAAACTTTACTTTAAATAAGATATATCAAGGGACCAAGCCGTATAACATGGAATGGGTTTCCTCCCAAGAATACCAGTGCATATATCAAAACAGCGCAATGCTTTTTGGAAAATTGAAGCTATTATAAGACCCAGGTCCTATCACACAATGCAACGCAAGCCGAAGGATAGGGTTTTCCCTTATAATAGCCAAACATGCTTGGTACGTTAAAACAAATCATTTGATAATATTATAAGTGCATAGTGTATAAAACAGCTTCAAATATAAATGTATCAATCCTAGACGGCATGAGTACCATAATCATGTCGCCAATACTAGGCTCTACAATCAAAACCGCAAATGTCGCGTATTGGAAGTTGGATTTCCGTCATGAACCAAGGCAAGGCGCAATCCTACCGTTTCGAGACTCTCTAGCCCGAGCCTTAGGACTCGGTCGCAACTGTACCTAGGCAACATGCAGGGCTGGTCCACACTAAGTGCAATGGTGAATTAATAATTCCTGAGCATGCGTTTCCCCGCCCTATGGGGCGTAAATGAGCCAAATGACTCCATCGGCCCCGGATAGACCGATATAACCGAGGCGCCTCGCTATCCATCAAGTAATAAGCAACATATGCAACATCCATATGAGTAAAATGTCAGGGCTGGTAAAACGCTGACACCACTCCTATTTGGAAGGAAACACAATGCCCTCCCTGCCGTTCTCTCCTGTTTCTGGTTCATACCGGGCTGTGAGGCTCGCGAATTAACGCTACACAGAGCTGTGCTATATTAAAGTCGTGCTTTGATCATCAACCACAAGACTTTGCTTTTCAACAGAAGCCTTGATCATTTGCATCTCAGCATGCCACACAGGAAATTCACGCCATGCGACTGATGTCTATCGATATATAACCTTCGAGCTCGTTTGTCCTAGAGAAGGGCGTTAAGAAGGAGAATAAATTCTCCGCCGCCAAACAGATATATATTTAATAGAAATCAATCACACAAAATAAAATCCAATGTCAGACACACATCCATTTGCAAGTTCATTCTGGGTCTGAACGAAACCGGAGGCATCTTATTCCTCCCTAAAATGTCCAATATAGGGGAGAGGCCCTCGCATATCCATCGATCTCCAGGTACACCTGGACGATCACCACTTATTACCTCGTCTTGGGTGTACAACCCAATCAAGACATCAGTAATCATCCAAATGGTGTGAAGACCTCCGGTCTTCGACCACCGTCTTTATCCTCGACATATCGTCGAATCAGTTATTCAGAATGGGATAAACCCAGTCTTTCTGAATAACTCACGTATATAATAAACAAGTGCTATAAAAATACAACATACGCCTTATTGCTATTCAGAATATTCCTTTATTCAAATATTCTTATACTTTGGGAAAGGTTCCCATTAATTTTACCAAAGATAAATTCTTTAAATTTATTCTTTAATCTTCCTTTGGATATCATTTCAATCTAATTAGTGATGCATTAAAACTCCACTTGGTTTTAATCTTCCCAAAAATCAATATTAACGATTGTTTAACTTGGGGAATCATATCCTGTCTTTAACTGGGTTAAAGAACTAATGTCATTTAAAACACAGTTCACGATAAACCCAAATCATGTTCCATTCCATCAGCCTCTAAATGTAAATTAGCAAGTGGACAATTCCCTAAGTATTAACCCCGAAGGCCGAAACCAACATCAGATCAATACCCAGGAAACCAGTCAACTTAACTAATCTCCAGTTAGTTTCTGATTTTCTTAACTCCGTTGGGTCTAAGAACAGTATTATTAAAGATACCATTCACGACAACCCAAAATCTCATTTATTGGTAATCGGGTTAAAGAACAAGCGTTATTTAAAACACCGTTCACGCTAAACCCAAATATCAATTTATATTCAATTCCAATTAAATGTTAATTAATTGGTATACTTCATTAAATCTAAATAAAAAGGTTTAATCTTTTCTCAACTGGGTTTAAGAACATTGTTAATGAAGACACCATCCACGACAAATCCAAAATCACATCAGTCTCTAACTGTAAATTAGTAAGGGAACAATTCCCTAAGTATTAACCCTAAAGGCCGAAACCAACATCAGATCAATACCAGGAAACCATTCAACTTAACTAATCTCCAGTCAGTTTCTAATTTTCTTAACTCCATTGGGTTTAAGAACAGTATTATTAAAGATACCATCCACGACAAACCCAAAATCCAATTTGATATTAAATACAAGGCTCTGAATAGAAAATATATCATCTTATATTCAATATCGAATTCTGAAACCAACAAATATCGTATTGGAATAACGATATATATATCTTCCAAATTCCTCCACAATATACGTATAATCACGAAATCCAATATCGAAATATTCCGAGCATAATTTCGATTCAAATCCATTCTAATTCATATATTGGAAATCCTAGTTATTTTTAAAACCATTTCAAATCCAATTTATTTATTTTAAAAAATGCTGGATTTATTATTCTATTTCAAAACTAGTTCATTTTGATAAAAATATATTTTTATCTTTTCAAATATGGATTTTTTCATCCCAATTCTTTCCAAATAATTTATTATGATTTTACACAAATTATTGATATTTTTAATAATTTTATCAAGGCCCGTACAGTCGATTTCCATAAACGGCCATTGAACTGCACTTACAACGACCTTTTTCAAATTTGATTTGGACATAATTCCAAATCCAACCATTTGATTTCTAATCTCTAATACTTGTTAGAAAGCACTTTTCGATATGAACCCAACGGTTCTGGTCTTAGGAGAATCTGGTGGTCGGATCTCCCGTAATGTCCGTTCGAAGTCAATGGCCGAAATTCGCGAACTGTCATAGCGCAGCGCGTTCTATTCAGGCCATAATATAATATATATATATATATATATTATATATTTCGTCGATTTCCATTTGTAACGTATTTTATAAATCGTTTTAAATTCGGTTTCAAAACAATTTCAACTTCATATTCAATTTCAAATCAAAATTGAATATTCCATATCATCGATATATAAATGATAGTATTTTCAAAACATTATATTTCGAAATCATTCCCTTTTCGATATTCATTATAAAATGAATAAAATCGATATAAATATCGTTCACGTAAAAATGGCGTTAATCTAATCAACATGGCTTTATATATTTAAATATATTTGTATCCATCCCAAATCGGACATCAAAATCAAATTTTTATCTTTTACTAAATAATATTTTTTAAAATATTCATTATTTTAAAATACTCGTTATTTTAAAATATTCATTCTTTCTGAACTGGAATCAGACACAGTCAATTACCATATAACGTGGTTATATGGATTTCATACAACACATGTACACAACAAGAATCAAACACGTTCTATTCAGGCCGAGGTGTGGGCCCAGGAGGGCGGGCAGCTGTTTCCGTCGTGCGGGGGGGCTTTGGGGTTCAGATTTGCTCGAAGGAGGTGGAAAGAGGCTGGGGGAAAGGAGGGGATGGCCGGCGAGGTCGCTGGTGGCGCGGGGACGCCGGAGGTGGCTGGGAGCGATGGGTTTCTTTGAATTGGGGCTGAGTGATTTAGGTTAGGAGAAAAAGGAAAAGGGGGTATTTATATATATTATTATATTTTTTTTATCCTCAAAGAGTTGATTTTAAATCCGAGCTTCAAATCAAACCCAACGACTGTCGCCCCTAGCTAATTATCCCCATTCCAAACACAATGGGACATGTATCGTGAGCCAGTTCGGCTGTTTCGATCAGTTTCTGCTAAATTTAAAATCTAAATCTAAATATTCAATTTTAAAAGTACATTTCAAATTACTGGGGTCACATACTAACTCTAAAAATTCCAAAAAAATAAATCTTGCTATGTTTTGATGATACAGTCCTAACAAAACTAATTTCATCGAATTCGAAGACCGTTTGAAAAATGGCCATTTTCTGGTCGATCCTAATTGACTGAAACTGTAAAAACACGTTTTCTTGTGCCACCCTCACATATTGGTTCCAAAAAATTATGAATTTTGGAATATAGCAATAACTTGACATCCCGGATCCATCAAAAGTGGTTTTGTCGAAAAAGGAGGTCGTTGCAAAATTTTCATTTTAAAGGCCCAAAATTCCGTAGCGACTATTCTGAATTTTCAACTGGGCTTAACTTTTTATTCCAGCTATGAAATTTTAATTTTCCGGATTTTTTGGAAAGATATATTCAAGTAGATTCTAATATTTTTGGTTTTGCTAAAATTCGGTTTATTTTGAATCCTATACATTCATTTGAAATTTGAAATCAAATTTTCGAACTACCGCGCCATTTTCAATTCCTTTTATAATTAAAAATAAATATTTATATTCTAACGACGATTCAAATAAATATATACATTCTAATTCTATTCAAAATAAATTTCTCATCATTGCTATTTAAAATAATTTATTTTAAATATTCAAAATTCATTAAAATTTCCAAAATAAATTTTTTAAATTGGTTTGGATTTTCCGGGTTGTTACAGTTTCGTATGGGTTCACTTTAGTTGCTAAATAGCTCACTTTAACACGGTTCATTTTTATCTTACCAAATATTAATATATTTGGTCAAAACACTTTTAAATCATTTAATACGATTTATCATGATTTATTCATATTTTTATATAATTTATAAATATCTTTTTACGAAAAATCCGAATTTGGCACTTGAACTGCCTGTGACGGCCTGCCAAGCACCAGCCGACATTTCCATGAAATGCGATGTACCGACGTCCATTCAGCACGGGACGTTCGTCAAAAGAAAGGAAAAGGGAAGAAATTTGAACGGTGAACCAACAAAGAACCTGTAGTACATCTCACAACGCATAGAACAAAATATAATAATAACATAACTTGATATAAAACAGTCGAGACAGTGCATAAGCTGAAAACTAAACCATCATAGCAGCGGAAAATTCAAAATACAACTTATGATCCGAACCATCATTATTACAACTTTAAAAACTGTCCCTGGAGCAAATAGGAAGGTACACTACTAATGTCCAAAGTAGTGACCAGCAACAATACAGGGAGAATATATGGGAGTAATAAGTGTAAGCCTCATGCTCGTCACCTGATAGCTACTCGTGCATAACCAGCTAACCTGTATCTAGTCTGGTCATTTAGGAGAAACCAAAGTAATAAGAAGAGACATAAAACTCTGGGTCAAACAAAAGTCTGGTATAAGCGATAAGCAGCAAAAAACAGAACAATAACAGGTATATATAACCATACCTGAACCTGGACCTGCAACCAAAGAGTTAGCACAACAGGATGTACAATACTGTAAGGTGACACTAACACATGGTGTGAAAATAATGGGGAGGGGGTGTGCATGTCATGGTGATAGAAAACATCAAAAATAGCAATCATCCTCACATCTCTCACTCAGTGCGTAAAGTATACGATATCTACCACTTTGATCACCCAATTCTTTGCTACGATCATTATGCCCATGGAGTCATGATGGCTCCACTTCACCGATCCATAGCCACTAATCCTTTGTTATTCCCACTCTGCCCCAGGGAGTTGTGACAACACCACTACACTGGCTCATAGGCCTACTACGATCGCTTTACCCCATGGAGTCCTAACAACTCCACTGCACTGATCCGTAGCCAATATCTGTCTCACAGTGGTGAGTCAAAGCTATAGACAACGGTAACCCCTTTGCACACGTCCCGCAGCAAAATCCAATTTATGAAGTTAACTCGTTGATCCCCATTTGGATCCTAAGTTAAAACCTCCCATTTGGACTTCCTTTGTATCTCGGGTTTCGGCCGAATTGGAATTGGTCTTCCGAAGAGTCGTCGCATAGGAGTAAAAGTATAAATCTGGTTCGGTTCGGTACTCCATACCCGGTTCAGTTGGTGCTCATAGCCCACTCTTGGTTTGGTTCAAATATGCATAGTGCTCCAGTCATCATCGGTTCGGTTCGGGTCTCTCATTTGGCTTGGTTTGTGTCCTCCTGCCACCACTCCAACTCGTTTCGATTCGATTGCTCCAGCCTCGGTTCGGTTCGTGCTCACCATTTCCGATTTGATCCCCACGCCTTCGCTTCCGATCCGAACCCAACTCCAACTCTATGCAAATGGCCTTCCTTCTTGCCAAGCCTCCTCTTATGCCAAGTTCCGGTCCGGTTCGAATTTCCTTACTCGGTTCTCCGATCTGATCCGAGCCCTATAATCCAATTCGATCTGATCCGAAAACCTACACATATTTCCAACGAGCATATATCGTCCATTTTCGCCTTACGGCGGCGTTTCAACCATTCTAACTTTACTAATCAATTGTAAAACATTCCAAACAGTAGTAATATCATATAGGATTAATCAATAAGGTCAAAACATCAAATTATAGGTTATTTTAGATCAAACATACCCAAAAAGCATGATTTCCCCTTAATCCCCTTAAGCATGTTTTAACTATAGGATTAGCAAAATATGTCCAAATTTTTATCAGAGCCCTAAAATAATATTTAAGAACTTTTACATATTTTTCCAGAATTTTAACATGTAAAATTTCGCTAATTATCACGAATCACCCCTAATTAGTCGTAATTAGTGAAAAACAATGCAAATCACTCACCTTAGCCACAAATAAATTCTCAGATCTGAAACTCTACTGATTTGGGTTGAATTCCTATGCAACACAGCAGCCCTAACTCTAATTTGATGCCAATCCGCCTTGATTTGATGTAGATTCGCTTAATATTGGATTAGAAACGATTAGAAGGTGATTTTGGGGTTGGAGGCCATTGCTTGGGTTTAAAGATTGTTTGTGGCGGCTAGAAAACTGAGATGAGATGGTTTCCTAACTGATTTCAGCCTCCTTGTAACACCCCGTATTTTCTACGAATATTAAATTAACAAATTTAAGAACACTTAATTTTTAGAAGAAGAATTAAGGGAAACGGGTTATGCCAGTGCGTTCGTGTCGGAATTCTGCTTGAGATAGAGTCCAAATTTGCATGAATCAGACTCCGTATGAAGAAGTTATGGAGGTTAGAAAATTTAAGTTTAATTCAGAATTAAATAAATAATTAAATAATCAATATTTGAAATTCAAGCCAGAAGGGAACAGTGGGTGGGAAAAATACCACCATAGGGTGTCGACCCCCTATAGGGGTGTCGACATGGGTGTTGACCCCTCTGTAGGGGTCGACCCCTGCCGACTGTTCTGGACAGTGACGAATTTCTGAGTCGTAGGGCTACGTGGCGACTTCTGATTGGCCTGCTAACTCATTCTCTTGGACTGGATGGTTTGGATGGATCCTAGGTTGATCTAAAGGCTCTTATTAATCCTAGACATCTATATATACACTCATAACCCAACCCTAATTCTATTGCTCCAAAGTTATGACGCCGTCATGCTGTTCATCTTCAATCTAGCCTAGCCACCTCCATCTTCTCCAAACTAGAAATCAAGTTAGAGAGCTCCAAATCAAAGGAGAGGATTTCTTCTACAATCAACTTTGAAGGTTAATCAACATCAAATTAGAGTTTCTGCAACAACAACGATTCAATTATCTTTTCTTAATCCTAGCAAGGTAAGTTCACGTTATTTTCAGGTTTGAATACCTGATTGTAATCTTGACATGTAATAAAATGAATTGAAGTCTATACCTGATTGTAAGATAATCTTTTCAGATTTATCCCTATCATTCTATTGAATCTTTGTCGTTGCATGCCTTGGAGGTTATTTTTATTGATTAAGTCAGGCCTATCTTTGTTGTACATCAGGTTTATAATCCTTTTTGGTTCATGATGTTATTCTTATGCCTGTGGTAATGATTGTATCATTTTATTCAAGAATCTATCTTAGTTGGGTCTAAATTTCTTGTATTAGGTTTGTTGTTACATGCCTATTCTTATTTTATGCTCCTTCTCTCTCTCTTCCCCTATTTCCTTTTTCTTTTATGAACCTGGGTTACCTTCGAACCTAGGCTGAAATCGCGAAATATGAACGATGGAATACGGAGAATATTTGGGTATAACCTATTTTGGGTAAATATTGGGCATAATATATTCGGTGAAATAATTGGGCATAACATATTCGGTGAAATTGTTGGGTATAACTTGAGAATTGGAACATGACTAGTTTTGTGAATTTGGGATAATTAGCATATAAAATCTAGACTTGGACATGTATGGTAAATAGGTAAATTGGATAAAAGATGAACATGCCTAACCCGAGGTTAGATTGAGTTGCAGTGTAAGTCTGCCCGGAACCACCCGGCACATCCAGCAACCGCCACAACAGGTCTAATGTGAGAGGTTAGCGCATAAAGCCCAAAACCCGAGGTTAGAATGAGTTTGCTATAGAAGTCTGCCCGGAATCGCCCGGAACATCCAGCAACCGCAAACAGTTCTAATGTGAGAGGTTAAGGAATTAATGAATGAATTAATGCTAATGAACGGGGTTAAGTTAATAGGAAACACTTAACCAATATAACATGATGAATGAACAGGGTTAAGTTAATAGGAAACACTTAACCAATACAATGAAGGAGAAGGGTTAAGTTAATAAGAAACACATAACCAATATGACATGTTAGGTGGGTGGGTTAAGTTAACATGGACAAGAAGACAACTTAACCAATATTACATGAACAAAGTGGATAGGGTTAAGGCAAGCTTAACCAATAATACATATGGACTTGATAAGGGGAAGGGTCAAGTAAATCTTGGGTAAGCGGGTAATATTAGTATATATATAGGCCCACAAACTTAACCGTTAAATAAACATGCGCGAATCAATGAGAAGGTTAAGTAACATAGGAATAGACAACACTTAACTAGTACAACATGTTAATTAAGCAAATGGATGGGGTTAAGTTAAATTGAGAACACTTAACCATTATAACATGTTGATTAGGAAACCCTAGTAACGGGGACCCATTTCAGCAGTAACCCACATAGATGTATCACGGTACCCTGAGCTAGGCAGGGCGGGGCACGATTACTGGGCTGATTATAAGCGGTCAAAATAGCGGTGGTTGGTGCAGCAGTGTAGGTTCCGATGGAGTATGGGCATGCACGTGCTCCGGAGTGGAAAAAGCAGGCACTAGGCATCAGTAGTATACACTGTGCATCTTGAATCGTGTCGGGTTGCCATCATGGGAATTGATACACCCCATAATGGGGCCAGCGCAGGTATCTACATACAAGCGGGGTCGAATGACACAAGTAATGAATACATACAAGTGAGGTCGAATGACACAAGTAATAAATTAATACGAGTAGGAGCGGATCAGTTAAGGTAGTAAGGATACATCTAACATCTTCATGGAAATTAGGCTGATTGAGGTAAGATCCTCATACTAGATGTACACTTGAAGGCTACCACAATTGCGGGGTTGGGATCACCTTATTATATAACACAGGATACTAGTTGGGACACTAGTAGGGGATACAGATCTTTTTTCATAGGATACTAGTTGGGACACCAGTAGGGAATACGAATCATTCTATAAAAGACACTAGTTAGGATGCTAGTTGGGTGGTGCAGAGAAAATAGGAAATCAGAGAAAGAACCGAAGCGCATTCAGTGTATCTTGCCTTGTCATATCGAATGGTGCAGTGTAATCTTGTAATAGTGCGGTAACATAAGGTTGGTTGAGTTGGGTAATTCCTTGGGGGTCAATTTGATGTTGATTTCCGTCTTCGGGGTTGATACTCAGGGAGTTACTCTCTTAACCAAGTTGTCTTCGTAAACAGTGCGGTGTAGGAAATATCTTAATAATCAGGAGCGCAATCATCATATCCTGTTCATCTTGTGTACCTTGTCATATCTAACGCTCATCATTTGTTGTCTTGCTATGCTTATTATCATGGTTATGCCTTGTATCCAGTTTGTTCATGTCATGATGCTTTTACCTATTTACATGTTGAAAGTCACTGGACCTACCAGACTTTATGTATGACTCTGTTTTGTTTCGCTTTCTTTTCTTTCGTCCCCCCCCCCAGTTTCACAGGGAGAGAATATTACCACTTAGCTCAATTTTCTTTCCAAGCTCGAAGATGGTCGATGTATTGCTTTGGACTCTCTTTTCCACTGCTATGGCTGGCTCATACTTTATTGGGGAATATCATTGTCATTTTATGCTTATTTGTTTTGTTAAACAAGACAGATGCTTTGTTGTAATGGGTATTGGTGTTTTGGTGTTGGAAAACAATCTTTGTACAAGCTGTTTTACCAAGCTGCTGTTTTATCAATGAAGTAAAGTTTTATTTATTTTCCGCTGTATAAATTTTGTCTGTTTTGTAATTTATCTGTTCTATACACTTATGATGCTCCACTGAAGTTAATGCATTCCCTTTGTGACTGACCTTAATGTAGGTGGGGTATTACACTCCCCATAACCCTAGTCCCAAAATGGGTTATGGGCCCTTCTACTAATTACCCTATTAAGCCAGGTTAAGTTGTTTCTCACCTTCCAAACCTTATTTAATCCATATCTCCCAAATGGTAAGTCCGTTTGATTAATGGGACCACTCTACGAAAAGGTAAACCATCATCTGAATCCAATGGAAATGGTTTCAAATAAAAACTCCTAACCAATCAAAATTATAGGCGAAACAAGATTCGCCAGGGGCAAAACAGTCATTTAAAATTTGGCAAAAATCGTGAACATGGGAAATGACCCCTATAGTCGTCTCCCAAAGTTACACGACCATACGACTTCGTATGTGGAAGAAATAAATATTCTATGATCCTCTGATGCGTAGAATGCGGGTCGTTACACTCTCCCTCCTTAAGAAATTTCGCCCCCGAAATTCCTTAATCAAAACATACAACGGGTCCCGCATGCCTAACGGTCATTTATAAACAATCAAACACACATAATAACACAACAAGTCTATCCTAGCATGCGGTTTACTAACAAGGGAATAACTATCGCTTTTAAAATCTTACTAGGCAAAGAGATCTGGATGCAACTTCCTTATGCTCTCCTCTGTTTCCCAAGTACAGTCATGCTCGCTATCACCCCACTAAAACTTGACAAGTTTCACCGCCTTCCTTCGAAGTTGTTTCATATCGTACTTAACAAAACGGATCGGCTTGTGGTTCCCAACCGCCTCAGGTTCTACTTCGATGTAATCCAACTGATCCTGTGAAATATTCATATCGGGGTCGTGCACGAACTTCCTTAACTGGGAAACATGAAATACGTTGTGAACTCCTGCCATCTTGTCAGGTAATCCAACTTTATACGCTAAATTCCTAACTTTCCCGAGAACTGGGAATGAACCAACAAACCTTGGTGCTAGCTTGCCTCTCCTACCAAATCGAATCACGCTCTTTAATGGAGAAATCTTGACAAATACTAAGTTGCCAACGGAGAATTTCAATTCTCTTCATCTCTTATCAGCATAAGACTTCTGCCTAACTTGGGCATCCTTCATTCACTGTTGAATAACCTTGATCTTATCTGAAGTTTCTCTTATCACATTCGGTCCAAGCACAAATTTCTCATCGGTTTCTAACCAACATGTTGGTGAGTTGCACGGTCTTTCGTACAAAGCTTCAAATGGATCCATACCAATACTGGACTGATAACTATTATTATATGCAAATTCAACTAGATGCAAATGGTCATCCCATGATCCTCCAAAATCTAATATGCAAGCACTCAAGAGATCTTCTAATACTCGATCCACCCTCTTTGTTTGATCATCGGTTTGAGGATGATATGCGGTGCTGAGATATAATTCTGACCCTAAAGCCTCTTGTAAGCTCTTCCAAAACCCACTAGTATGGATCTCGGTCGCTCACAATACCTTTAGGTACTCCATGAAATCTCACTACCCACATCATATACAGTTCCACTAATTTAGCCGTCATTCTATTCGACTTGACCGGTATAAACCTTGTAGTTTTGGTCAAACGGTCCATAATCACCCAAATACTATCATGACCTGATCTAGTCCCTGGTAAACCATCGATTAAATCAAATGAGACTTATTCCCATTTCCATTCGGGAATTTCCGATGGTTGCAGTAAACCACTAGGCTTCTTTTGCTCGGCTTTAACTAGCTGGCAATTCATGCATTTGGATATGAACTTCCCAACGTCTCTTTTCATCCCTTCCCAGTAGTAGGTCTGCTTCATGTCTCGATACATTTTGTTACCACCGGGATGTATAGTTAGTTTCGAGTGATGACACTCTCTAAGCACTTCATCTCTCAATCCATTGACATTGGGTACAACTAGTCTCCCATTCTTTCTAAGCCATCCTTCTCGATCAAGCCCATACTTGTTCATCTCCTCGTCGATTCCCATTTCTAACTTGGAGATGATTTCTAATAGATTAGGATCATCCCTTTGACTGGAACCAATCCGCTCAATCAAAGTGGGTCTGACCGTCAAACTCGCTAACATTTTTGGATCCAATTCGCACTTTGATCTGAAATCATACCCAGCGATATACTCCAGTTGCTTCCATTCAAGAAACATAGCCTCTAAACTGGCATGTCTTCTACTCAATGCATCAGCTGCCGCATTGCCCTTTCCTGGTGTATATGCGATATCGAAATCATAGGAAGCCAAAAATTCTAACCATATTTGCTGTGGAGATCTAGATCCCTCTGAGAGAAGAGATACTTTAACAATTTATGATCGGTAAACAACTCGAATCTTTCTCCCAAGAGATAATGTCTCTACATCTTCAACGCGAACACAATCGCTGCTAACTCCAAATATGGGTAGGATATCTTTTCTCATGCGGTTTCAGTTGCCGACTAGCATAAGTTACAACCCCACCTCCTTGCATCAATACAACACCCAATCCCATACCACATGCATCTGGGTATACTATCATCTATTCATTCCCTTTAGGAATGACTAAGACTGGTGCACACGTCAATTTTCCATTAGACTCTTGAATGCATTTTCACAGCTTCCGTCCCAGACGAAAGCTTGATTCTTCTTGGTCAACTGAGTTAACGGTGCTTCTATCTTGGAGAAGTCTTGGATAAACTTACAATAATATCCAGCCAATCCCAAGAAACTTCTCACGTCCGTTGCATTCTTGGACGTAGACCAATTTTGTACCGTAGCCACCTTCGCAGGATCCACGGCAATACCATTCTCTAAAAGAGCATAGCCCAAGAATCTCACTTCCCTCTTCCAGAAGTGACACTTAGAAAATTTCACTTTCAATTGGTGTTTTCTCAACACCTCCATCACTATCCTAAAATATTCCTTGTGTTTTTCCTCTGTCCTCGAGTAAACAAGGATATCGTCCAAGAACACAAAAAAAAACTTATTTAATTGATCCCTGAATACCCTATTCATAAGGTCCACAAAATATGTTGGTGCATTGGTCAATCTGAATGGCATGACCAACCGCTCATAGAATCCAGACGGCGTTCGAAAGGTCGTTTTAGGAATACTCTTAGTTGCTACTTGAAGCTGATGAAATCCTATCGCGAGGTCCAACTGAGAGAACACTCTTGCTCCTTCCAGTTGATCAAGCAAATCATCTATCCATGGAAGAGGATACTTATTCTTCCTAGTCACTTTATTCAACTCGCGATAGTCCACACATAAATGAAGAGAACCATCTGCCTTAGTGGAAAATACAACTGGTGCCCCCCACTCGGAGACACTTCTCCAGATAAATCCCTTCTTCAAAAGATTGCTTACTTGCATCCCGAGCTCTCGCTTCTCCCTTGGTGCCATACAACGAAGTGGCATCACTATAGGTCTGGCATCTTTCACTAAATCAATATGGAACTCAATCTCACGGTGTGGTGTAAGTCCGTTCACTTCCCCGAAGATGTCCGGATAGTGGTAGCAATGGGAACCCCTGATCACTCGTCCTGTGGAATGTCGAGGGAATTTAGAAAACTAGACATCACCTCATCACTAGGTAGGCCACCAAACACTACCCTCCGCCCATCATCCGCCCTAATAGTCATCGAAAATCCCTCACAGTCTACCACCACCCCATATCTTTAGAGCCAATCAACTCCCAAAATAATGCCAAACCCAGTAAAGCCCAAAACAAAGCAATCATAAGCAAACATAAATCCATGATTCGATAAGACCAAATTTCGACAAATCATATACTAAGGCTAGTCGAACCACCAATCGGGTTTGTCACCACTAAAGGTCAATCGACTATCTCAGGTTCCAATTCCAACCTATCTACTAGGTCACTAGATATGAAAGAATGGGAAGCCCCGGTATCAAACAATACTCGAACAGGAACATCATAAATAGAAAGCATACATTGAATGACGACATTCTTTCCTTTCTTCGCTGCAGTTGGGGCATTCGATGAAGAAGGGACAACATTAATAGCATATGCTTTCACAATCTGCTTCTCTTTAGGAGGTTGTGGACATTTATCCTTATGATGTCCCACTTGGCCACAATTGAAGCACTTCTTGTCCGGTGGCTTTGCTCAACATTCTTTAGCATAGTGGCCCTTCTTGCCACAGCTAAAGCACTCTACATCTTTCCTGTCGTTCTTTTTCTGACCATCCTTGGTCTGATTCTGCTTCCTTTTGTTCTAAGAATCATCCTTGCCTCCACCGCTTGCCTGCGGCTTTGGCCCCTCTGTAGATGCAACAACGACTTCAGTCTTAGGCTTAGGGTAAAGGCTCTCTGATCTCAATGCTTTCCCAACAATCGATTCAAAAGTCTCATCAATATGGTTTATAAGCCTTTCTCCCAAGTACTGGTCTAAACCAGTTATGAACTTCTTGTTCTTCTTCTCGACTGTATCGATAAGAGATAATCCATACTTCGATAAAGTATCGAACTCGGCAACATATTCCAAGACTGTCCTATCATCCTGTTTAAGCTCCAAGAACTTCCTAAACAACTCCGACTTCTGGACAGCTAGGATAAACTTATCACTGAATCGGGTCTTAAACTAATTCCAAGTAACTTGATCCTCAGGGGTAGCTGCCTTAATAGTGTTCCCACCAATTCATAGCCCGTCCTTGCAGCTGGCAGGATGCTAGCTTTCTCTTCATTGTGTCTTCGATTCCCAGATCCTCGAAGATATGCTCACAACTATCGAGCCAATCCTGAACTTCTGTGGCCAATTCCGTTCCGTGGAAAGGCTTCCCACCAAGACTAGTGTAGTCCTTACAGAGCTTTGCGAAATTGGCCTTAGGCCCCTGCACCGCTGCACCACCACCATTTGCAGCATTTGGAGCTGCTCCCTGAACATCTCTTAGCATCTCTCGCATGAAGGTAGTAAACATTGTACTCATATCAGGAGCATTCCTATTATTGGCCCCTGAGCCTGTACCCCTCGTATATTCGCTCATCGTTCAATCTGTAAAGAGAAAACGATTAACCATTTCTTTAGTGGTGCCAGTGCAGTGCGACTTCATCCTTAGATATACTAATAGTATATATACATACATATATATATATATATATGTATATATATATCTTTTGAAAACTCAAAATATAACAAATACGCGCTCTCATATACGTACTATCTCTCCCTAGTGTCTTTCCCTTGGTTAACTAAGCAACCTGGAGCTCTGATACCAAATGTGATGGCCCGCCCCGCACCAGTCAACATTTCCAATGAAATGCGCTGTACCGACGTCCAACCAGCATGGGACGGTCGTCAAAAGAAAGGAAAAGGAAAGAAATTTGAATGGTGAACCAACAAAGAACCTGTAGTATTTCTCACAACGCATGGAACAAAATATAATAATAACATAACTTGATACAAAACAGGCGAGACAGTGCATAAGCTGAAAACTAAACCATCATAGCAGCGGAAAATTCAAAATACAGCTTATGATCCGAACCATCATTATTACAACTTTTAAAACTGTCTCTGGAGAAAAATAGGAAGGTACACTACTAATGTCCAAAGTAGTGACCAGCAACAACGCAGGGAGAATATATGGGAGTAATAAGTGTAAGCCTCATGCTCGTCACCTGATAGCTAATCGTGCATAACCAGCTAACCTGTCTCTAGTCTGCCCGTTTAGGAGCACCTAGAGTAATAAGAAGAGACATAAAACTCTGGGTCAGACAAAAGTCTGGTATAAGCGATAAAAAGCAAAAAAAGAACAATAACTGATATACATAACCATACCTAAACCTGGACCTACAACCAAAGAGTTAGCACAACAGGATTTACAATACTGTAAGGTGACACTACCACATGGTGTGAAAATAATGGGGAGGGGGTGTGCATATCATGGTGATAGCAAACATCAAAAATAGCAATCATCCTCACATCTCTCACTCAGTGCGTAAAGTATATGATATCTACCACTTTGATCACCCAATTCTTCGGTACGATCACTTTGCCCCATGGAGTCATGACGGCTCCACTGCACTGATCCATAGCCACTAATCCTTTGCTAGGTCCACTCTGCCTCATGGAGTCATGACAACTCCAATGCACTGGCTCATAGCCCTGCTACGATCACTTTTCCCCATGGAGTTATGACAACTCCAATGCACTGATCCATAGCCAATATCCGTCTCTCAGTGGTGAGTCAAAGCTATAGACAACGGTAACCCCTTTGGACACGTCCCGTAGCAAAATCCAATTCATGAAGTTAACTCATTGATCCCCATTTGGATCTTGAGTAATAACCTCCCATTTGGACTTTCTTTTGCATCTCGGGTTTTGGCCGAATTGGAATTGGTCTTCCGAAGAGTCGTCGCGAGGAAGTAAAAATATGCATCTGGTTCGGTACTCCATACGCGGTTCGGTGCTTATAGTCCACGCCTTGGTTCGATTCGAATATGCATAGTGCTCCAATCATCATCAGTTCGGTTCGGGTCTCTCGTTTGGTTCGGTTTGGTTCCTCCTGCCCCCAATCCAACTCGTTTCGATTCGATTGCTCCATCCTCGGTTCGGTTCGTGCTCACCATTTCCGATTCGATCCCCACGCCCTTGCTTTCGATACGAACCCAACTCCAACTCTATACAAATGGCCTTCCTTCTTGCCAAGCCTCCTCTTATGCCAAGTTCCGGTCTGGTTCGAATTTCCTTACTCGGTTCTCCAATCCGATCTAATCCCTATAATCCAATCCGATCCGATCTGAAACCCTGCATATTTTTCCAGCGAGCATATATCATCCATTTTCGCCATACGACGACGTTTTCAACCATTCTAACTTTACTAACCAATCATAAAACATTCCAAATAGTAGCAATATCATATAGGATCAATCAACAAGGTCAAAACATCAAACATACCCAAAAAGCATGATTTTCCCTTAATCCCCTTAAGCATGTTTTAACTATAGGATTAGCAAAATATGTCCAAATTAACCCAAATTTTTATTAGAGCTCTAAAATAATATTTAAGAATTTTTACATATTTTTCCAGAATTTTGACATGCATAATTTCGCTAATTATCACTAATCACCCCTAATTAGCCGTAATTAGTGAAAAAACAATGCAAATCACTCACTTTAGCCACAAATAAATTCTTAGATATGAAACTCCACTGATTTGGGTCGAATGCCTTTGCAATACAGCAGCTCTAACTCTGATTTGATGCCAATCCACCTCGATTTGATGTAGATTCGCTTAATATTGGATTAGAAAGTGATTAAAAGGTGAATTGGGGGTTGGAGGCCATTGCTAGGGTTCAAAGAATATTAGATGCGGGTAGAAAACTGAGATGAGATGGTTTCCTAATTGATTTCAGCCTCCCCATAACCCAAATCCTGAAATGGGTTATAGGCCCTTCTACTAATTACCCTATTAAGCCCGGTTAAGTTGTTTCTCACCTTCCAAATCTTATTTCAGCCATATCTCCCAAACAGTAAGTCCGTTTGATTAATGTGACCACTCTTCGGAAAGGTAAACCATCATCCAAATCCAATGGAAGTGGTTTTAGGTTAAAACTCCTTATCGATCAAAAGTTATAGGCAAAACAAGATTCGCCAGGGGTAAAACAATCTTTTAAAATTCAGCAAAAATCGTGAACATGGGAGATGACCCCAATGGTCGTCTCTCAAAGTTACACGACCATACGACTTCATATGTGGAAGAAATATATATTCTACGATCCTTTGATGCGTAGAATGTGGGTCATTACATTGCCGAAACTGGATTTTCCAGTCAAACCGATTAAGACATGTAGGAAAATCTGATTGTTGAAAAATGTCTCTTTTTCTTTTGTTGGAAAGCTATTCAAATTTCGGACAAAACGTGATGCGTTTCAAGAAAATTCGACAGTTAGATCTCCCGAAATTTCAATTTCAAATTTCTGGTTAAAATTCGCGAACTGTCGCTGCGCGATGAGTCTTATTCAAACACAAAAGTGACTTATTATTAAAACTTAGTCGAAATACTTCAAAACAAGTTCGATAATTACTCAAACCATACTTCAAAATATTCGATAAGCCATATCTTGTTCTTAACTTTTTCAAAACTAGTTTGTTCTTTTGCAAAAGTACATTGTTATGAACTTAATTTCATTTCCAAAAAGTATTAGAACTTAAATTCAAACTTTTATTTTCCTTGATTATTTTATTATCAAAATAATCATTTAAAATCCAGGTTCTGGAATTAGACTCATTCAACTCTTGTATAACTCGAGAATTTGGGTATATACAAATGTCCAATAAACATAAACAAGATGTCATGTGTCTAACGAGTTGCAACCAAACTCGTTAGTTATTTAACTCTATATGTCAGTGTCAATTTGGCTTCTATATTTCAAGAAATTTTTGCTATAACCTCCCCTATACGGGAGCATCGATACAACCACACTATTGCCTTAAAAGGCCATCCAAATCACATATCAAACCAAATGGTGTTCATAACCATTGGTCAACCCAGTCCAAATATCAAACACTATGACATCCGCAAAGCAACCACATACACAATTTAGTGAACACCTGGGACTGGTATGGTTCATCATCCCAATACCATGTGTAGGGGTTTACTAATAAATTGCAATCCGTGTAATAAACACATGGGACTAGTGTAATTTCATCTCACAACCTGTGTAGGGTTTCCAAATAATATCAAGCCACACAGTAACATGCATGAAATCATCTTACCCAAAAGAATACCACAAGCAAATGTGAGGGGATGAACCACTCACCATCCTAATAGGTTCCTTCAATTCCTTCACTGTAGGACATCACAGCTTTGTGCTCTCTCTCGAATGTTTAACAACCTAGCCATTAAGGGTTAGAATTAACATTTGCCCTTGAAATATTAATACATTTTATAATTAACGTGAATATACTCTTAAATATATATTGATTTCCAAATCTAACAATATTCATACATGAGAATACCTTCTCCATGGACTTTACTAACTTAAATTCATGATTACAATTTTCAAGGGTCCTTATAGATTTCACAATATTACACCTAATTTTGCTAATCACTTAAATAGGTAATTAGCTTATTACCTTTAGGATCTAACTTCTAATCTCAACAGATTCACATATAAACTTCATGGAAGTGATAAGCTATTAACTACAATCTTAATCCATGAATATTCACCACAAATTTACTTAGGTTTTCACTTTTAGGAATTTATACAAACACGTTGTATGCATATAATTAAAACTAGTTTTAAACACTTTAAATCAAACTATTTCTTACCCCAGAAGCTTGCAGATCTTAGCCTAAGGTATATAAGTCCTTCCCTTAGCTTTTCCATCCATTATCATCTTCTTTCCCCTTGAAAATCCCTTTTTTTATTTGATAAGGTGGAAAACGTGAGCAATAAGAGGGAGGCGGGAGGTGATTTTATGGAGGAGTTTTCAAGAAGAAAAGAGATGTTAAAATAAAGATAAGGATAAGCTTAAGGCTTATTTATAATAAAGGAAAATGCATGGATGAATGACACGTGGCTTGTGGATAAGAATGGAAGAATGAGTGGCCCGAATTAATCCTTATACGGATGTCGTTTACGCGAAACTTCCCTAAGTACTAAAATTCACTATTCCGGATCCAATGGAGGTGGTCTCACGATCAAGCAATATCCCATTCTCAAGATATCCTCAAAATCGTCCGTTTTTAGTTCAAATTTTAACATTTCAATCTTTAATATATTAAACGCATTCTATTTTTGGCCAAACTTGGCTGGTTACCTAATTTCATTATTCTAGGTTCAATGGAATAGTTTCAGGGTCTGGAAATACGTATTTCTTATACTTCCTTTGTAAACATGCTATTTTTATATTAAAACTCATTATTATAACCATGTTCCAATTATATCATTATACATTTTCAATTTTATTTTGATTCTTATGAAATTTTGAAGTTCTAAATTTTTTCCCACTTTCTGGGTCATTACAGTGTTGAACAACAAAATTGTGGAGGATGTCGAGGGGAAGCTTCATCTAAAATTTGGTGTCCTAAGAAGGGTTGGGGTGGCTGGAAATCATTAATAATCATGGATATAGGGTTTCGAATTTTGTTTATTTAAGTGCAACGTAGTCGATTTCAGGTGTTTACGTCTGAATCAAAGTTGCCGAGGGGAAGAACGACTATAATTTTCATGTTGAACGTTTGGCATGAAGATGACTGTGGTGGTCGGGGGATCGAGATGATCGAAGACGTGGTTTATGATACTGTGACGATTGATTTTTGTTTATTTCAGGCCGGAGGAGGCATCGAGAGGTGAGGTGGCTGAAAGGGAATGGAGTGCCGTAGCGTGGAGGAGACTTTGGCTGTGGCACGACGACAGATGGCAACCTCTAGTGGTAGATTTTTTCGTTCGAACGGAAACGGTATACGATCGATATTTGGTTAACTGGGTTCGAAAGAGAGGCCACAATGACTAGCAAAAGGGAAGGAGGTCACCAGGTGTCGGCAGGAGCAGTTGGGTCGGTTCTGGTGGCTTTTGCAGGCGGCGCGTTAGATTTTGACAAGCTGAGAAGGTCGGTCTGGTTTCGTTCATGTATAAGGAAGAAGGAAGATTGAGAAATTCTGGGTGACAAAAAGAAAATGCATGGGGTTAGTGACATTAATGACGTGTTTAAAGTTTAATAAGGTAATTAGAATTTTTAATAAGTTATTAATCTAAATTAAATAATCAAATGATATATATACTTGTAATAATCATAACTTATCCATACATTGTTAGAATCCAATGAAACTGGATCCGTTGGAATAGAAGAGGAAAAGGCTACACACTCGAGCTGGTTTGATTGGAATCATATGCAACTGCAATTTCATGAACTTTTAAATGATTTTTTAAATTATATGAAACAATGTGACAATCGCCATTCGAAATAAATGGTGAGTTAACTCTCGTGATTTCTCGAATTCGATTATTTGTTAAATTCGTGTAACTATAATTTATAGTTGATAATATAAAATTGGATGATTGGATGCAATGGATGATATTTGGTTGTTTGATGATCGATGTTATTTATAATTCATCATATAAATGCATTAGATCATTTCATATGTTATTGTTAAACAATATTATGACTGTGATATAGGGAAGAACAGGTCGGAGGGATCCAACCAGATTCTTCCCATAAATTTTATGTTATTTATTTATAATATTATTCATATATGAACTATTTACCCCAAATGATGTCATATCCAGTTTGAATGCTGATTGTCGATTGGATGTTGATCATTGAATTTAAATTCAACGATTGTTGTGTTTTTAATCAATAGACAATATCAATTAAGTGATTGGCAGCGAATTGCCTAAAACCATCTATTTAGACATTGATTTGCCATCAAGCTAATTGACCTAATTGAAATTATGAAATTCATTTTCATAAATAAAATAAGTTTTCTAAATTCTATTTTAGTTTATAGATTAATATTTTATATTTGATTTTTATTTAAGATTTGGTTTGGCGTTGAATAAGTTTTATAAGTCAAATTTTAACCCAATGGGTTAATGTTTTGAAATAATTGTTTGAGAGAACGACAAAATGGAATTATTAAATTAATTAAGTTATTAATTAATAGAAAGCGTTAATAGGAAACCAGTTAACGGGTTAACTGATGTTTACTAGTTGACGAAGTCAACTATTTTAATTAAAAGTAATCACTAGATTGATTTATTTTAGATTAATCTAATAGACATAGTTTTTCGAGTAATCGTTAATTTTAACAAATGTTCATAAAGTGATTAATCTGTAATTAACTATATTTTAAAATGATTATTAGATTATTCATTATTAATAAAGTTAATTATCATTGACTAACCTTTTTAAAATGATTAATTATTCAATCCTTAGTTTATAACAAAGTTAATTACTTTACTACAGTTAATGGTGAGGGTAATTATTATTTTTATTAATAATAATTAAGCAATTGCTTTCTAATTGAAGTTGAATTAAGAAGTAATCGAATTGGAAAAAAATTAACTAGAATTCGTAAAGAGTTTTAATAAGAGATTATAACCGCAGTTTACAAACATGGTTTGCACAAAGGGGAATTTAAAAATAATGCAAAGATTTTAAGTAAGCGTTTACTAAATGAATCAATTGAGCGAAATAATTGAAATAGAAAACTAGTTTTCAAGAATGCGAATGAAACATTTATTAGGCTTGGGTAAAGCATGGAAAAAGGATTCTTGTAATCTGAATTAAAGTGACATAATAAGTTAATGATTTGTAAAAGGAATTTTAGGTTAATGCGGATCTAAAAATGTGGTTTGTAAAAGTGACATAATAAGTCTTGAAAGAGTTATATAAAGGGACTTATAATCCAGATCTAAAAATGTGGTTTGTAAAAGGAATTTTAGGTTAATGCGGAGACTTAAATAAGACTTTTACTTAATAATTTAATTAAGTAAAAGGGATTTGATGGAAACGTGATTTTCAAAGAAGATGATTAATGAATTAGTAATGGATTAGAATATGATACAAGGATTTAGTAACAAATCTAGATTCAATTATCATAAGTTGCTAAAATGGATTAGTATAAGGGATTTGAAAAAAAAATCTAAACAATGGTTGTAAAGAGGTTTAAAACAAAGATGATGATTTGAAATATATATGTTTACTGAAGAGTTGGATTAAGTGAAACTTTGAAATTGTAACAAGGATTTCAAAATGCAAAGGAAAGGATATTTTATAGCTTTGTATAAAATATTTGGTAAGTAAATTTGCAGAAATAAAATATAATTTAAAGATGCTTAATATAAGGAATTTGGTAAATGAATTTTTAGCCAAAAAAAAAAATCTAAGTTAAGAAAACTTAAAAGGGTTGGAGCAGATTGATTAGTAAAGGATTTTTATAATAATCCCAAAGCTTGTAAATGAAATTATGTTAAGAGGGTTTAAGGCTAAATATATGTTTTGGTGGATATTTACTTAATAAATCAAACTAAGTAAAGTGTTTATAATTGAGGAAAGAATTTGAAATATAATGGATGGTTTATAAAACCATATTTGAAATCAAAGGGTAAATAAAATCTTTTTGTTGAAAATTTTGGAGTTACAAGCTTTGATCCACCTTAAGATATGATCGTTATCGATTAAGGTCTGAGAGGTAAATGGAATACCCTAACTTGAACGACTTCAGGATTATCTGAGGATGGTATAAGTTTTTAAGAGTAAGATTTTGGAATTATTTTATTGTTTCCATAAGAGAAATAATATTGCAGCTTTGTTTGCAAGGTTAAATTAAATAAACCATTGGGTTATATAATGAACAATGTACTATATGACATTGGTTGGATTAAATATATAGTGTGACCATACTTGTACAATTCAATTAATTAAATGGCACTATTTTCTAAATAATAGAAATAATGTGTTTTTATATTACACTTATTTAATGAAATAAGTAAATGGTTGAGATTTTGGGAAAGATGGAATAAGAAGTTACAGTGTTGAGATGGAAATGAATATTGAAAATCTAAAATAATATTTCCATATCGTTGATGTTAGTTTAAGAGTTTGGAAATTAAATAAATTATTTGGAATTATATTTTAAACATGTCAACGGACATCATTGTGATCCACCATAAGAGTGGAAATTAGATTATACCATTTAGATTAAGTAAATAGAACGTTATTTCCGAAGTAAAGGAAATAAAAAGAAATTTTGAGAATATATATCTATAATGATATGTATGAGGTAAGAAAAATATGAAAGAGTTTGAGAATATAGATCGACATTTCCAAAGTAAGGAAGTATAAATGGGTTGGTGAAAAATAATGATGATTTCATAGTAAAGAAATATAAACAGGGAATTTGGAATGCGTCATTATAGAAAGATATAGTATAACGACCCAGTGGGTTCGACGCCCGAATTTCGACAATAATACAAAAATCCCGTATTACTTGCCAAAACTCAAGTATCGAAAACACTAGATAGTTATTAGAAAGAAATTAGAGGGCGAGATAAGAAAGAAAGAATATTAGAAAAGAATAAGAAGAACCAACGCAACACAGAGTCTCACATCGCAGCGGAACAAAAATATAATATAGAAATAAATCTTTATTGAGAGCTTCAAATAAAACTTACAATCATCAGAGTACATTAACACATCCGGACAACTATAATAACCTGTCCCCATATACAACACACAGAGTAAAAATATTATATAATACCATATGTCTGAACTCATCCAGCTCGTCTTTGGACTTCGCAGCATCCGATTACCTGGACCTGTACAACCCGGTCTAACCCGAGCATTACAAACACCGGGTCAGTCTGGTGAACCAGAGTGAGAAAGCACACTGAGTTTAAGGTATCACCCAACTTGATTTTTAAGTCAGAATCTTTTTGAAAGAAAATGATAATCATAAGACCAAATCAATACATAAATACGGACGGTTTTTACCTTACGATAACCAAAAAACATTTTTGAAAAAACAATATTATTTTGATATTATGATAGTGTCTAAATACAAATAAATAGCAGTCTAGCAGAACGCTTGCATCTCACGCTCTACATATATAGTATACAATTAAAAACCGCGGGCTCTTATTGGAGATTGGACTCCGACTATGACAAGGTATGGAACCACCTGCCGATAGTGTATCTCTAGAGGGGAATACACTCGGTTCAACAAGAACATCTTGTAACCCGACCCACACATGACCGACCACTCATTTCGCTTGAGTGTATCGAATGTATATCACCAATGGCTGGAATTAGCAACCGTTTCCCGAAAAGGGACAACATCATAATAGATTACAGAAGGAAATGAAATTTCTCTAGATAGGTGATTATACACCCTAATGGGAGCGACCCACATAGCCATGTTGCCTGCCCGATTTCTATAATTTCCCGGTTGTTGAGGCTTGAGGTTTAAATTACCTTTTTAAGATAGCACACCACCATTCACTTTGAATGCCACATCGCCAGATCCTCCAGAAGTCGTTAATTGATTTCCACAAAAATACTCTGGTCGTTAAGCTAAGAGAAGTGCCCTTCTCCACCACCAACTATGGTACGTTTGAAGAATTCAACGTACGCGATCCCTTTTGAAAGTACTTTGTCAAACACTCGTCCATACAAGTTGTCCTGGGACTGGACAAACCGAAGGCACTCTCCTACTCATCCTTGAATTAGCCTATGGATCAGCAGCGAGTAGTCCTTGTAAATCCGCAGATTCTATCACGACCTAATTAACGTCAAAATACTCTGGTTGCAAATCAGAGTAATTTATCCAGTAGCCCTTCTATTTATGAACCACGGTCTTCAACTGCTCCGTCTTCACTCTGCATCTTCGACGTATTTGCCGATCCGGAATGGTTTTCAAATATAAAATCGATCCCAGTCTTTCCGTACCAACAATTGTATAGGTAAGATTTGATAGTCAGTTATTTAACTATCAAATAATATTCATAAAAATAAATGAGTTCACTGGTTTAGTATTCAGCATCACTTGGCCTTTCTATTTTAAAACAAGTTAAAATCATTAAACTTTCCATAATTTAAAACATTGTATTACTTCTTATTATATTAAGAATATTCTTAAAATTATTTTAATTACTTTAGAATTAAATCATATATATATATATCATTACTTTGGGATTTAACAAATTCCACGTATAATCATCTTTGCGAAATCTCTTTTGTTTCATTTCTTGAAACAATATCTAACACTTTCCCTTTTTATAAACTTATTCAAAACACATATCTTTAATTTCTTAAACCTCAATAATATCGTTATTTTCTCACAATCGCTTTCTATTCCTGTTACTCCAACATTCATTAGTCCCTAACCGAAAACTAGTAAGAGAACAATTCCCTAGATATCAATCCCAAAGGTTGAAACCAACATCAGATCGACACTTAAGAAGTTGTTCAACTCAACTAATCTCCAGTCAGTTTCTAATTTCCTTAACTCCATTTTACTCTGCAAAACGTTTGCCAAACCATTTCCTGCTTTGAAATCTCATTTCAATTCCATTCACTTTACTTAGTCTCATTATTGAGTAACATTAACTTAAGGTCAACCTTTTAGCCTTACATCCTTCTATAATCCTTAATTATAATACTCTGGTTTAATATACCACCCTTTTTACATCGATCTCTTATTGCTTAATTTAAGTACTTAGTAATCCTTTATTTGAAACCATTTTAGCCTAAAATCTCTTTTATAACTTCATTATAAAAACTCAGATTTAATATAAACCCCATTCATAAACTCTTATCAAATTTAACTAAATTTCATCTTTTATCACCTACTAAATGAATTTCATTTAAGAAAAATAATCCTTAAATTATTATTTAAATTAAAATTTTACTTCTTCAATAAATATTAAATTTCTTTAACCAATTCTAATTAAATTCTTCCTTTTTAATTAACTAAAAATATAATTAATTCAAATAATTCTAATTTATTGTTTCTTAGAACAATTAACCCAACTCTTAACCGTTACATCAATTTCAGCTTATTTGCTTATAAATCTTGTTAACCTAAACTTTTTGCTTTATAAAATCATTAAATAATTACTTATGAACTTAAATAATAAATAATAAATATTTATTACCTTTTAAATAAACTTCTATTCAAAATAATAAATTTTAAATCCATCCTTATTTATAAAATAAATTTTGTAACTTCATTTCTATCGATTTAACTGACGGTAAATCAATATTTATAAAACGATTGATTTATAGGCCATACGCTGCCAATTACTCAACTAATACTGCCCATTGGTTAAAACAAAACAAACGTTGAATTTCCAGTGAACAATTAATAATCAAATCAATCATCCAATCAGAACAGTTCGTATGATGATAATATGAAAATAAATAATATTTAATATATTTGAGGAATCCCGTTGGATCCCTCCAACCCGTTTTTCCCCTGCATCCAAATACGTTATTTCAAATAATATCGTTCAATTCAATAATCAACAACTAACAGTAATCCAAACATTCAATTTAACATGTTTATTTCATTATAAACGTGACCAACGAGGTAAGTTACCTCCATCGGTTACAATCGTTAATAATAACGAATGAGTTCGATTAAATTAAAAAAACGTTTAACTTAAATCAATTCAGTTAACATATATAAATATTCAATAATCAAGAAACAACTATAGCACACAAATATTAAACCCAACTTATATAAAATATAAGTGGGATAAAAACTGATTGAGTAAACTCATCTTGATTTCCATTCGTCGTTAAAATGGTTTCATTTAATTAAATTAAACATGCATTCAATTTAATTAAAAACTTTAACTGCATCTATCTATGACCAAATCAGTTCCAAAATATTACGCCCATCGATATAGCCCCAACGTCCTTGGCTTTGTCATATTCTGTTAACATAAAGTATGTTACACGATTTTTATGATTATGTGTTTTAAATTAGAACTCATTAAATCCTAATTAAAAAGGTATAAAATAAATGGGTCACTCTCTATATTTGGCTTGTGTATTACGTGAGTACATTACCCTATATCAACGGTTACAACTTGATTTACGAAATTTCTAACTCGAATATGCCCTGTTTCTGTAATTATATGAAACACCCCGAATTTTCTATGAACATAAGAGTAAAAAAATGAAGTATAATTAATTTTAAATGTGAGAATTGATGAAAACGGGTTAAGCCATTGCGTTCGTCTCGGAATTCTGCTTGAGATAGAATCTGAGTTTGCGTAAATCGGACTCCGTATGAAGAAGTTATGGCCTTCGGAAGTTTCTGAAAATATAAAACAGCTCGAAAATAAATTCAAAAGTTCAAAATTCAAAATCAGATCCCAGAAGCGGGCTGGGCGGGAAATTTCCCGCCCAGGACCCAGGTCGACACTAGGGTCGACCTGGGGGTCGACCTGGGTAGGCAGGTCGACCATAGGGTCGACCTGGGGGTCGACCTCCCCCTCCACAGGTCGACCTGTTTTGGCCCAGATCCGATTTTCTTTGGCATGTAACGTCGTTTTGGCTGTTCTGATGGTCTGGATTGGTTCTAGGTTAATATCTAAGGCCCTGGACACTTCTATTCTCCAATAAATACATCCCTAAGCCAAAACCTAAATCTCCTACACTATTCTCTAGCCTCCATAGCTCTCTCCTTCTTAGAAAATAAAACAATGGCGTCACTACTGTGCTGAAACCTAGGATAAAACTAGTGCATCTTCTTCCAATCTAAATAGGATTAAAAGAATAACTAGTCTACATCAAAGGAGCACTATTCAGTTTCAGTATACAGATCCCAGAAATCAAGATTTTCCTTTTTGATTGTGAGTACAGTTATTTTCAGATATGAAATTTAATAATTATCTTGACATTTTTGTGAATTTGGATCTGAGGTCATGCATACTTTTCTGTGGATCTATCTTGATTGTAACTGTTCTGTATCCGTTCCCTCTTTTCTTCCTTTTTGTTTATAGCCAAGCTACCACGAGCCTGCGCCAAATCTCATAAGAGATTAACGCACAAACGCTAAATTTTGGGACAAATAATGGATAATGCATAATTGGACATGATTGATCTTTGACTGAATTGAGAAATGGACTTATGTTGTAAATTAGAACTAGATCTGTGCATACTCTGTAATTTGGAAGAAGAGGAATCATTGTATGATAACATGTGACTTGAAACTTGGGGACATAATGCATATAAAAATTAAGATCTGATTTTGAGATGTTATAATTTGAAGATCTAGACTTTTGGGGTAAATTTTATGTAACGATTAATGACTTGAAAAAGGAATATGTGACTTAGGCATAGAGACCTATATTATAATAGGATAACTATAAATATGAATACGCCTAAAAGTAGATTTTTGGATATTTGGCATTAAAGGCTATAATTTGGCATAATTCATATTTTATATCATGATTTGGGGGTTTTAGAGAATATTCTGTACTGTGCAAAGTTTAACTAAAAATTTGGGCATATGTTGTATTATGAATTATCACCATGATTTAGGCATGTAAGTTTAGGCTTAATTTATGATTAGGCAAGATATGCAAATAGAATTTTAGAAATATATAATCTGTTGAATTGCCTAATCTGCTAAATCTGTTATCTGCTAAATCTGTTGAATTGCCTAGTCTTCTAAATCTGTTATCTGCTAAATCTGTTGAATTGCCTAATCTGCTAAATCTGTTGAATTGCCTAATCTGCTAAATCTGTGATCTGTTGAATATGTTGAGTCGCCTAATCTGCTAGATCTGTTATCTGTTGAATTGCCTAATCTGTTGAAAGCTAAATAATTGTAATTTGGATATGAAAATCCGTAGGCTCGACCTAAGATTGAGTAAAACATGGAAACTTGATTAATCTGCTGTGACATGTAAAGAAGTTTAATATGTTAAGTGGACATAATTAGTCCGGTATCTGTATAATCTGTATTGGAATAAATTGGCTATGACACGAGGTTAGACTCTGTTTGCGGTAGAAGCCTGCCCGGAACCAACCGGCTTAACCAGCAACCGCAAACTGTCAGTCTAATGTGAGAGGTCGTAGGCATAACTAAAATATGCTTATACACGAGGTTAGGTCTGGCTTGTGGCAGAAGTCTGCCCGGAACCGCCCGGCACATCTAGCGGCCACAAGCTACCGACCTAATGTGAGAGGTCTATGCATTAATATTTAATTAATGCAAATTTAAGAGAAATGTGGTGTCTAAAAATGTGTTGGGTGGATAGGGTTAAACCAACTGGACTGATCAATCTAATTAACCCATTTTGTGAATCTGTAGGCCCAATACAAAGTTAGACAATCTGTAAGTCTGTTAAATCCGTATATCTGATCTGTTAATATGAAAACTTGTTAACTTGTTTGTCTGATCTGTGAACTAGTAATCTGAACTCTGTCTGAAACTTGTAAACAAGTTGATCTGAAATCTAGTAGTCTGGGGACACAAGGTTAGGAGGGGAAATACTTGTGTCATCTGTTGTTTGGGACCCATATTAGTCAGTAACCCTTTCTGGTATCAAAACTTTGACCCCACACTATGTAGGGGTCCGGGCACGCTTACTGAACTAATTATAAGCGGTTCATTCTGATAATGGCGAGGGGTGTTGATGGCGCGCTCCAACCGGGTCATGTGCATGCATGGATCCGGTCTGCTCTTAGGATGTAAGACACCGTGACATCTATAAATAGGTCTGTGCCAATAGGTTGCCACTTTAGGGAGTGATACACCCTACCGTGGGGCCGACACAGGGTATTTATGTATTAGGGAGCCGATTTCTTGGGGTAGGACTTAGAGTACACTTAGTTCTGTCTGTTTCTGTTGGTACCGTCTATTTCTGTTGGGTGGTAACACCTGTCTGTTTCTACATGGTACCGTCTGTTGGGATGGTAAAGGCCCACTACTAGTGTACACCTAATTCTAACATTCTGTTTCCATAGGCATTATTCTGTTTCCGTCTCAGATTCCATTTCTGATTCTGTTTCGGTACCTTCTGTCTGTTGGGGTGGTAAAAGCCCATTAGTTGGGTGGTAAATGCCCATTATTAGTATTCTGCTTCTGTACCTTCTGTCTTTTCGGGTGGTAAAAGCCCATTACTAGCATTCTGTTTCCGTAGAGATTATTTTGTTTCCGTTTCAGTTTAGACATTAGGGTAACACCTAATCCTGATATACTAGTATTAGTGCAGAGAAGTGAAAAGCTTAGCTTAGTCTATATCATTCCGTTTCTTCTGTTAACCTGCTATTTCTGTTACGGTTATCTCTCATCCGGTTTTATTTACATGTCATGATACTATTATCTGTTTATATGCTGAAAGTCACTGGACTCACTAGACTTATGTCTGACCTAGTTTGTTTCGCCTCTTTTCTTTCCGTCCCCCCCCCCCCCCCCCCAAGGTTTTCAGGGTGGAAACATAGGAGGTTGATTCAATTTCTCTCTGCTTAAAGTGTTTGAAGTATTGCTTGGCTTTGGCTCTATTTTTCCATAGCAGTTTACATTGGGGATTATGGCTTTAAAAACTATGCATTATGAAGGCTTTTGTACAAGACCGATATTTATGTACTTGAATTCCGATATTGTGATTTTGTGTAACCAAACTTATTTCTGTTTATGTTGTAATAAAGTTATACATTTTTCAAGTACTACTCTTATCTGTCTTGTAAATTTCTGTTCTGTCTACAAAAAACGCTCCACCAAAGTTAAGGCATTCCCTTTGCGAGTGACCTTAAATGAGGTGGGGTATTACACTTGGTATCAGAGCTAAAGGTTACCAGATTGGAAAAAAAAAGTTTTTGAAAAACTATTTAAAAAAAAAGGTTTAAAAAGGAAGTATTTTCAAAAGTAGAGTTTATTTTGAAAAACATAATCCCCAAAGTCATAGCCTATCTTTGTATCCTTTGTTTTGAGTCTTTCCTTTTCTTTCGTTTCAGCATGTATGGGGATCTTAACCTTACGGAGGGCGTACCGATACCTAGCTGGTTCAGGAGGTACCTAGAAGCTAGGGCTAATGACGTGGGACCAACAAACGTCCCTCCTCCCCCAGCTGCAACGGTTCCTCTTCCTCCTCCGCGCGTGAATACTTTCCCGAAGATATGTAGAGACTTTCGAGCCATGGGTGGGAAGAATTTTAATGGAACTGAATCCTTCATGGAGGCAAGGAACTGGCTCAAAGAAACTGAGGATTTGTTCGTTATCTTCGAGGTGGACAATAGGCAGAAGATACAGTTGGCGGTATGGTTGCTTAAGGACGAAGCTTCTTTTTGGTGGGAGGTTACAAATGGAGAGCGTCCGGTAGAGAGATGGATGGATTTCAGGCATAGGTTCGAGATGAAATTTATCTCGCGAGCGGAAGAGAGTCTATACGTAGAGAGGTTCTTGGCGTTGAAGCAGGGGAATTTACCAATGAGAGAGTACGTCAACAAGTTTAATCAGTTGGCGAGATTCGGCTTAGATTTGGTAAATACACCGCATAAGAAGGCACTAAGGTTTGCTAAAGGTTTGAACGAGCCGCTACACGGATTGGCAATGTCCCACATTCCTATGGGGGCTACCTTTGAGAAATTAGTTGACATGGCATTGATGCATGAAGAGGAAACCAAGAGTGAGAAGAAAGAAGAAAAGCTTGAAGGACCACAGAATAAGAAGGCGGGGCCCAAAAAGGAAACACAAAAGAAGGATGAGAAGTCTGAAGACAAGAAGGAGAAGAAGTGCTTTAATTGTGGAAGCTCGACCCATCTGAACAAGGATTGCAGAAAGAGGAAGGGCACCTTCTTTAACTATGGTGAGATGGGACACTTCACTAGGGACTGCTCGAAGAAACGAGGGCAAGGGCATAGGACAGGTCCTACTTCTGGAGGGCAGGCGAATACCCTCGAGGCTGGTGGATAGGATAGAAATAGGAAAACTTTTTGTATAAGGTTTAATTTCCTTATCTAATTTTTGAGTTAAAACTCTTTCTGATTCTGCCATTTTGATTCTGTAATTGATACTCTGCACTTTAATACTAGTCTTGTTTCTGATCCTGCTGTTGACTCAGACCCATAAGGGTTACAACTCATCTGTTTGTGATAAGTTGGGGTTTGAGGGTATCTGTGTTAGGCGTTAAGTTGACTATGATGCATATATTCTGGATTTTTTCATGCTTAGTTTCCTAAGAGTCATTTGGTAATCTGATCTGTATTAGTAGTCTGTAGGTATCTGAATATTTTTGAAAAGGATAGGGGTTTTTACTGAAAACGTGAAGTAGATTTCCAGTTGGACATTTGTTTAATGGGAGTGATTCTCTGAGTGTTAATCTGATGTTGATTTCAGTCTTCGGGGTTGATACTTAGTGGGTTATTCTCTTAAACCGATGTCTAATGGGAACCTAGCTTTTGTTTTAATTGTACTTGCTTCTATCACTCGACTTTATCGACCGAATCTTCGACCTTTAAGTAGAAACTAATGGGTGTAAACATGTGTTTGAGACATGTTATGTTTTATGGTTGCAAGTGGATGTAAGTGGTTGCTCGTGGATGCATATACACACACTAGGCACTAGATCGGCTTCAAAACACTCGCATACTACATATGGATGTGTGTGCATTTTAAAAAATTTTATGGATGCGAAATGGTTGACTCAGCACATGGATGTTGCATATGAATGAACGGTTGTGCACTCATATAGAAATGATATGTATCAAATAGGAAAATTACATACATGTTGGACTTATGGCACTGACATAATTCACATTAAGGAGGTCAACGGAATCAGTGGACCGCCTGATCTTTGCATTAGACAAGGAACATATACACACACTTTTGCATACGTTCTGTTAGCCCACTTTGTGAACTGGGCAACACAAAGTCGAGATGTGAAACATTGAAGAACTTAGAGAGCATCATAGCGGGTCGGATCGGAGGGATGTAGCGGATCGGATCGGAGAGACGTTGCTGATCGGATCGGAGAGCTGCTACTGTTTGGTTCAAGAAGATCGTCTGGGTCTCATGGTCATAAAACTATTGAAGAAGCAATTGCATAAATTAGAGTAAATTAGCCCGTATCCCCCCGTGCATGTGTACACACTAAAGTGTAAACAGTGTATGCGGAAAGTGTAAAGTAAATGTTTAAAAGTGCGATGCAAAATTTTGGCAAAGTATAAAGGATTGAAGTAGTTCTTGATGTCCAGTTACGTTCGCAAGGCACTATCCTAACTGTCCATTAAGTTGAAGATTATGCCAAAAGTTGATTGGGCCAGTTAAACAAATTTTTATGCATTAAGATGGACTACCCTTCGGTTCGGTTCGGGCGCATTCATTGGGATCGGATCGGGGGCGTGGCCTCGTTTTAGGCTCGGATAAACTTTGAAACTCAGAAATCAAAATCGGATCGGCTCGGAGGTGGAGTCCCCAAACAGTTCGGATCGGATCATGTAGTCATGCTTCTCCTCCTTTCTCTTACAGTCCGACCCGATCCGGTTAGGTGAGCTCCCTTCTCCCTTCTTTAACTACTTGCTCCGACCCGATCCGATCTCCTGGATTTCTTTTCTTTTTCCCTTTCTCTACTTGCCCCGGCCCGATCCAACTTCCTGAACTTCTTTTCTTTTCCCCTTTTTTCACCTTCCATATTCCACTGCCTGAACCGACTCCCTGCTATCTTCCTCTTCCTCCTCCCTTTTTTTGGCCTTAAACCATAACCCCTCTTCCAACGCCTCGAAGCAGCAGCGAGGCCACCAACGACGATAACGAAGGAAGAGGAGACGGCGTCGTGGAAACCACGGTCAGATCGGTCGAATCGACCGTAGATTTCGATCAAAACCTGTTATCACAAAGACGATCAAGGATTTAAACCTACCGAGGCGTGTAAATTGGAAATTCGCACGAGAATTGTGAAAAGTTCTTATTTCTTTTCTCTAAATTCTGGAGTTCCGAAGCAGAAAGGATAAAACGATAAAAGGAAATGAGAGAAAGACGAAGATCCAGTTTATATAGAGAAGCAGAGTGACTATTCGTCTCCCCGTTCGGACCGGATCGACAGTCCAGTGGCAAAGCCTGGCCCAATAGTCCAATGAAAAATAGAAAGAAGTGGGGGTCTGTTCGGATCGGAATCCGAACCGAACCGAATTCTGTAACTTAGCAGTGAATTAAATTGAAGTTTGAAGAAGAAGATGAAAACACAAGGAAAATCAAAGGAAAAATTACCTAGAAGACGCTGTGCAATGATAATCGAAGCATGCTCCGTCTCCAACAGAAGCATCCTTTGAGGGGGCAAAATGTTAGCCCACTTTGTGAACTGGGCAACACAAAGTCGAGATGTGAAACATTGAATAACATAGAGAGCATCATAACGGGTCGGATCGGAGGAATGTAGCGGATCGGATCGGAGAGACGTTGCTGATCGGATCGGAGAGCCGCTACTGTTTGGTTCAAGGAGACACTGCTATCCGGATCGGAGAGTTGCCTACTGTCAGTCGGAGCGGAGGGCCACCTACTTGCTACAGAGACAGATCGAAACGGAGCGGAGCAAAGTGAATAAAGGTTTAGTTCTAGGCTAATCCGGGTCGGATCGGGTACTCCGATTCGAACCCCCTTTGCAGGCTCCTCCGAACCGAACCAGTAATCCACATCGCTTTCCCCCATGATCGCCTGAAGATGCGGAGCGGTTGTGACCAGTTCTTGCCCACAACGTCCACTACACTGATGCGTGTCAACACTGAAATCCATCCGAACCCGAGGATGATGGGATGGAAGACACGTGGCTCCGATCCGGATCGGGTTCTGAGCAAATTTTCACCTATAAATACCCTGTCTGGAGACAATGAAAAGTATCTTCTTTTTGGCACTTTGAGAGTTCAACCACTTTCATAACCCGAATTCCAGCACTCCCGGATAATCCAAATCGTCTTTCAACATTTGTTTTTAGACAATTGAGTGAATGTATGTGAGTTGTAAGAGAAATTGAGTGAATATCTCATTGTAACTACAACAATATCATTGAGAATAGTGATTGACAAGTGGACGTAGGCTTTTCTTCGCCGAACCACTATAAATTCTGTGTCTTCATTTTACTTTTGATCCTATTTCATTTTTGCTTTTAATCAATTTGGGTGTTAGAACCACTTTTTGGTCTAACATTTTGGTGCTTTCACTGAGAATCATCTGAATTCATTGTTTTTCGGGATTATCGTTCTACTTTTTGGACCGTTGAGTTCAAAGTAGTTAATCCTCAAATTTCGACGCTCTTGGATATTTGTTGAATTGATTGTTGAAGAACTATGGCCAAAGGAAAAGGCAAAGAAGTTCAATCTAGTCGAGGAAATGGAGTTGGCGAAGATCAGCAAAATGCGGTCGTGACAAGGTCTCGTGGGCAGAGCTCAGCAGCAGGACGGACCGATGCAGGAAATCCGAACCGCATTCAGGGAGAGAGCTCCGATCCGATCCGGGTAGGAGAATCTGAAGCAGTGCACTCCTCCAACCTGAACCGACCCGAGCAGTTCGCCCTACACCGACCCGACCTGGCTTTCCAGCTCCGACCCGAACAGGCTTCCCAGGTCCGACCCGATCCGATTTCCCATCTCCGAACCGACCCGTCACTTGGTGATGTTGGAACCTCTACTCAAGCCCCTACAAATGCTCCGATTCCAGCCACCAGGGTCAATGATCAGGTCAATCCATCCGCACCCATTACTCAAGGAGATTTCTCGCGCCTACTTGACATGCTTGAGAGTACCAGGGAGGCTATGAAAATCCACGAGCGCACCAATCTCATGATGCAAGAAAACATGAGGCTCATGAGCAGGGAAATTAGCGAACTCCGTAGACAGAGAACCCCATCCCCGGTTCGCCACACACCAATGGATCAGTCTTCTTCTTCCGAGGAAGAGCGACCCCGTGAAAGAAGGCCGCTCGAACGACCTCAGAATTTGGAGCAGCTGACGTTCGGATCTTTTGGGCCCCGCGAGGATATTGCACGAGCACTAGGAACCAATGATCCCACTCAGGGGCAAATGCTCCAGCCCCCTCCTCCTGAGATTGACCGGGAGCATAAGGAACGAAGTAGAGCAGAAGAATCTCAAAGAAGAAGGGCATCTCCTGAACAAGAGCCCAGAAGGAACCCGGATACCAGGGCCAGGGAACCTGAACGACCCCTGACTAATGCTAATGTACAGGCGATGGTACGCCAGATTATGTCCGAAAGCCGAAACTATACCAATGAAGATTATGGCATTGAGCGAAGCCATACTCCTTTCACCGACGACATCCTCGACTTTCAGTTTCCCCGGCGTTTTAACCTACTGCAGATGGACAAGTACAATGGGAGAACCGATCCGGGACATCATTTGATGCGATACTCGTGGCTCATGAATGCTGCTGCTGCTCCTAACACGGTGAAGTGTAAAGCATTCCCGATATATTTAGAAGATGTGGCGCTGCTATGGTTTACCCGACTTCCCCCTCGTTCGGTATCGAATTATAGGGAATTGAGCGAACGTTTCATGAATCAGTTCCGACTCTATACCCGAAAGTCCAAAAGTGTTATTGAATTATCAAGAATTAAGCAGGCGCCAGGAGAGACTTTGAGGTCATATCTCGACCGTTTCAACTTAGCTGTGACTGAAGTTAGTGACCCGCATGAGCCCACCATCTTGATGGCTTTGAAGGAAGGAGTTGATCCTGACTCCGAGTTTGGAGATTACCTTTCTGGGAAGACACCCTCCATGAGAGAGTTATTCTATGAAAAGGCCGATATTTATTTAAGAAGAGAGGAGGCCAGGGCAAACCGAAAGAGAAAGTCTGGAGCGGCTTCAAAAGAAAATGTTCAGAGTAATGTCGCCGTGAAGCAGTCTGGAGAAAGTTCCGGAAAAGTTGAAGTGAATGTGGGAAACAAGAATGGAAACGACAATTCTGGAAACGGGGGCAACAACAATAACCGTAACGCGAACGGCAACAGAAGAAATAGAAATAGGGGAAGTGATCCTAACAAAAGACCCCGATTCCAGACTTATGAGAATTATACACCATTGAACGACACTCTAGAGAACATTTACTTGGATACATACAATGTTTTGCAATATAAAAGACCGCCACCTCGCGACTTAACGGAGAAAGAAATGGAAACTGGGAAGTTTTGTTTGTTTCATGGAACTCATGGGCATTCAACCAATGAATGTCGACATTTGAGAGACGTGATTGAGAAGCTGCTGCGCAAAGGGAAACTGGATGAATATAAGGTTGCCCCGAGGGACAGGGGGCAAGGAGAGCAGGCTCCAAAACAGATTCAATCTGCTCCCAAGCCTACAGCGCAGCAGAAAGGCAAGGGAATTGTTATCAACTCCATAGTGGGTGGACCCCACCCAGCAATCCGCAGTTTTAGAGCGATGGATCAATATGTAAATGCTGCCAAGCACGTAGATGTGAATGAAGGTGATGATTTGGAAGATATCGCTCCCATAAAACAACAGAAGACAATGTTTGACGACGTGGTATTCCGTAGCAGAGATAATACCGGGATCCAGTCACCCACCGATGATCCGTTGGTCATTACTACCACCATTGGGCCGGCCTTGGTTCATAAGGTGTTAGTAGACAACGGAAGTTCTGTTAATATTTTATTTAAAAAGTCATTTGATCAGATGAAGCTTGAATCTGAAGATTTGAAGCCATGCGAAGGTTGGATCCGAGGCTTCAACGGGGCGTCAACAGCTCCGATGGGGTACATAGAATTGCCCGTAACCTTGGGGCAAGGAGAACGCCAAAGAGTACGGATGCTTCAGTTTGTAGTGTTGGACATAGATTCACCTTATAATGCATTTTTGGGAAGGCCTTCCCTTGCTGAGTTCAGGGCTTGCATCGCCCCTTGGTGTTTGTTGCTTAAGTTCCCAACTGAAGCCGGAACTAGAGTAATGAGAGGGGATCAAGTCTCCGGACGGGCCTGCTATGTTGCCGAATTAAAGATGATGACGAAAGGACTTAACATCGAGAGTAAAGATGCCTCGCCTCCTCCAAAGGGAGGCTCGGCGTAGCTATTAGAGGGATCGGCCCCGAAGGAGTTGCCCAAAGGAACGCCTGAAGACCTGGATCCCAGAAAAGACGAGGAACCAGAGACTAGAAATGCAACTCCTAATGAAGCGACAGTGGACATTCCCATTGATGAAGCTGATCCAACAAGAGTTTTGAAGATTGGATCTCAGTTGAATCCACGTCGGGCCAAAGAACTAGCTGACTTCCTGAAGGCAAACTTGGACGTGTTTGCCTGGACCCACGCTGACATGTGTGGGATATCGCCATCCATCATAAGTCACTCACTAAATGTAAACCCGAAACACCCGCCTGTAAAGCAAAAGAGACGTATGCTGGGCCTAGAGAGGTCGGCTGCTCTGAAAGAAGAAGTAGAGAAGCTGAAACAGAACGGGTTTATTAGAGATTCGACATATCCCGACTGGATATCGAATCCCGTCTTAGTAAAGAAGCCGAATGGAAAGTGGCGGACTTGCATTGATTTTTCAGATTTGAACAAAGCTTGCCCGAAGGATAGTTTCCCACTTCCCAGGACTGACCAGCTTGTAGATTCAACAGCAGGACACGAACTTCTTCCTTTCATGGACGCATATTCCGGGTACAACCAAATTCCTATGCACGTGCCAGATCAAGAACATACGAGCTTCATTACAAATTTGGGGTTATACTGTTATGTGGTCATGCCGTTCGGATTGAAAAACGCCGGAGCCACTTATCAGCGCTTGGTGAACAGAATGTTTTATAATCAAATAGGGAAGACCATGGAAGTTTATGTGGATGATATGCTTGTCAAATCGAAATAGTCCTCCAGCCATACGCAAGACTTGGCAGAAATGTTTGGCATCCTGCGAAAGTATCGGATGAAGTTGAATCCTTTGAAATGCTCATTTGGAGTGGCATCAGGAAAATTTCTAGGCTTCATTGTGAGCTCCCGAGGAATTGAAATCAATCCCAGCCAAATAGCAGTGATTAGAAACATTGAAGAGCCGAGGAGAATTAAAGACGTCCAAAGTCTTGCGGGGAAAATAGCTGCGTTGAGTAGGTTTATCTCCAAAGCCACGGACAAATGCGTCCCATTTTTTGATTTGATCAAAAAGGGAAAGAGAAACTTCGAGTGGACTCCAGATTGCATTGAGGCCTTTCGAAATTTATTGGAATTGCTAGAAAAACAACCGATTTTGTCAAAATCAGTGGATCACGAAGAGTTATTTGTCTACTTGGCAGTTTCGGCTCACGCTGTTAGCACAGCCTTGGTTCGAGAAGAAGACAAAGTGCAAAGGCCATTATATTATGTAAGCAAGAAATTGGCAGCGGCAGAACGCAACTACCCAAAGATTGAGAAGCTCGCTTACAGCCTCCTAATCGCCTCCCGAAAACTTCGTCACTATTTCCAAGCACATCAATAACCATATACACTAACCAGCCTCTGAGGCAGGTGTTGCAGAGACCCGAAGCATCGGGACGGTTGATCAAATGGAATATTGAATTAAGTCAGTTTGATTTAAATTTTCAGCCATGAAGATCGATCAGGGGGCAAGCTCTGGCAGATTTTATAGCAGAGTTCACCATCCCAGAGGAGGAAGAAATCGATGACAGAGTGGTCAAGTCCGAAGATGAGTTAAAGATAGATCCATGGAAGCTATACACAGATGGATCCAAGAACGACCGAAGGTCCGGAGCTGGAATCGTCTTAGTCACTCCTGAAGGACGGTCGTTATATTACGCTCTACGATTAGAATTTTCGGCAACTAACAATGACTCTGAATACGAAGCCCTGATTGCCGTGCTGAAGCTTGCTAAAGACCTCGGAATAAAAATGTTGGACATATTCTATGACTCCAAGATCGTTGTTTGCCAAGTGCGAGAGGAATTTGTAGCTCGGGGACCTCGACTTATCGCCTACCTCGGGAAAGTGAAAAAGCTATTGAGCAACCTGGAGCGGTACAGTATAACGCATATCCCAAGAGCCGAAAACCAGAAGGCAGACAGGCTGGCAAAGCTAGCTAGTTCCGGCAATCCAGAAGAAACTGAAATAATTCCAATTGAAACGTTGGAATCGCCAAGCTTTGAGTCAATGGAAATTGAGTTCGCTTTCGAAGTGGAACCAGAGAAGGAGTCGTGGATGACCCCAATTAAGAACTTCCTTAAGAATGGGACACTCCCATCAAAGAAGAGTGAGAGAAGGGCTATAGTTCGCAAGGCTACCAGATATGTCCTACAAGATGATACTCTTTATAGGCAAGGATTTTCTATGCCCATTTTACGGTGTATAGCACACGACGACATCAAACATGTACTAAGAGAAGTGCACGAAGGTGAGTGTGGAGATCATACAGGAGGTCAGACTTTAGCGAAAAAGATATTGCGATAAGGATACTTCTGGCCCACAATTAATAAAGATGCAGCTGATTATTCACGACGCTGCGATAAGTGCTAGAGATTCGCCAAAATCCCCAGAGCACCGTCGACTCAACTCAAATCGATGGTGAGTCCTTGGCCTTTTGCCACGTGGGGAATAGATATCATCGGAGTTCTACCGATTGCTAAAGGAGGGGCGAAATATGCAATAGTTGTTGTGGACTATTTTACGAAGTGGGTGGAAGCTGAGCCCCTAACCAAGATTACGGCAAGGAAGGTGATAAGTTTTGTGGTTAGAAATATTATATGCCGATTCGGGATCCCAAGAACTATAATAACTGATAACGGAACCCAGTTCGATGGTGTTGAATTCAGAAATTTCTGCCAGAAATATAAGATCGATAAACGGTTTACTGCGGTTGCTTATCCGCAGTCGAACGGGCAAGTAGAAGCAATAAACAAAGTTATAAAATCCATACTCAAGAAACGGTTAGAGCGCGCAAAGGCAAAATGGGTTGACGAATTGCCCTTAGCTTTGTGGGCATATCGAACAACATATAAGACAACTACTGGTCATACCCCTTTCTCTCTCTCTTTTGGTTCAGAAGCAGTAATTCCAGTAGAGCTTGAAGTTCCTTCCCACCGGGTGACGTATTATGACCCGATGACGAATCGGGCGCTCGTACTCGAGTCCCTTGATGAAATCGAAGAAAAAAGGGACGAAGCGGATTTGCGTGCGGCAAGACATCGACGTCAGATGGCACGCTATTACGACAAAAAAGTTTGCCTTAGGACTTTTGAACCAGGAGATTTGGTGCTAAAAAGAATCTTTCCTTCCCTTCCTCACCTCGGTCCAAAATGGGAAGGACCCTTTGTCATCCAACGGAAACTTGAAAAAGGAACCTTCAAGTTAACGACCGTAGATGGCGAAGAAGTGCCTAGGGCATGGAATGCCCAACACTTGATGCGATATTTGGATTAGAAATGTTGTATTCTTTGTTATTTTTCTTATGAACTCTATAAAAAGGCACGACTTGCCTTAGAAAAATCTGATGATATGAATAAAGGACTATAAAGTGGATGTAGGCTACGACTTAGCCGAACCACTATAAAAAATATTGTGTTATTTACTTTCATGCATTATATATATACATTCATCGACTATTCTGTTGTGATTATGGAATATAAGATGATTCAAAACCTGAAAGGTTGAAAACAATTTATATGCAAGAAAAAGCACAACGACTATTTGTGCGATAAGACATAAAAGAATGAGAAAACGACATTCTTAACTCTAACTCTCGAGAATTGAGAGAGAGTATAAAAGGATGGGAAGACGACGTCCTCTGAGGCGTGAAGGTGCACCCAGACAAGAGAACGCTTTGGTAAGAACTCTAACCTGAGTATAAGACAATAGAGTATAAAAAAAATGCCAGAAAAAACGACAGGCATTGACGACACAGAAAATGCAATCCCGTCAGAAAATCGGGGGCATTCAGATTACTTGATTAAGTCTTGAATAGTATTTTTTGAGATTGACTGGGGGCATATATGTATACACGTATTCCCCCCTACCATAACTTCGTCTCACAACTATAGTAAGACATGCATTCTTACACGAGTGCAGAACTAATGACTAACAGACATTGCAAAAAATGAATTATTTTTTATTTACAAACGAATGAATTTGTACAGGAAAATAGCCAAAAAGAAGGTGTAAAAGCCACCCTTATAGCAGCCATTGTTGGTCTACCAAATGCTAAAACAACGCAAGACAACCCACTACTTAGACTTTGAAGGAGGCTTGGACTTCTTGGCGGCTTTCTCCGCATTCTTCGCCTCTTTTTCAGCTTCCGTCAAGATGCGCTTTGATTTTTTTTCTTTCCTGAAGTTGAGATGCTGGCATCGGTTGACTTCTTCCCGGAGGGCGGAGCGCTAGAATCAAGAGAAGACTTTTTAGCAAGTTCCTCTGTAATAGATCTAGTTGAAAGCTTAACAACTAACCTTGATCCCGCATCAACAACTGCGAGAGGCTTGAGGATTTCAGGGTCTAAGTCTTCAGCTTTTAACTGCAAGCTTTTATCTTGGTCAGCTTTCATTGCAACCAAAGTAGCATCATCTGCATTTTTCGACTCCCCGATTATTGCCACCTCTGGATCTTCCTCATGTCCTCCGTCGCCGCTATCATCCTTTAAGGCGGCTATCATTTCTTCATCACGAGGAGTGTCAGCCTTAGGCGGTTCGCTTCATTCTCCCAAATCTATAGGAGCAACCTTGTCCTTTCCCCCTTTTGCTTTCTCCGTAAGCTCTGTCCCAGAGGCAGCTCCCTGAGTCACATCTGTCTTTCCGGACGGCTCAATACCTATAGAGTGAGAAGCAACAGTTATCAACTCAGGAGAAAATAATGGGTTTTTCATCGATTGCTCAATCACGTGGCGAAAGGTAGAAATAGCCTTGACGAATTGAGGGGAAAATGTAGGGATACCTTCCGAAGACTTCTCGGCAGGGGTGACTGCTGTCTCTGATGCCAATTCGGGAATAGGGGATAGCAGAGTTGTTCGAGGGATTCCCGGGTTTTCAGGATCATACCCCTCTACTTCAGAGGTCGCGGGGGCAGTAGAAGAGGAACCAGCCTCGGGAACGTTCTTCTGTTTAGTCCTCCGCCTCTCTTCTTCCATAGCATCAGCAATGAGGCAGCGCCCTTCAGCTAAGCGTTCTGGCTCATCATCCCTTAAGTATTCTCCATCAGCTTGTCCTCATCGATGGAATCAACTTTGAGCTCCTCTTTCTCCCACTCAACGATCTGACTCCATACTTGGACTAGAGTAGATGGATAATCCTCAATCCAAGAAATGTTCCGGCGACGGATGATATGTGCAAAGAATTTAATCATTAATTCGCCGAAACCCTGAATCTCTGCCTCCGCCTCTGACAATTGTTTGCGGGCCTCCTCAGCGGATTTGATAGCACATTCGACGTTGCCCTCCGCCAGGGCAGCTCTGTTCTCCGCCTCCATTATCTTAGAAGCCAAGTCAGCATTTTTCTTTTCTAGCTCAGCATTCCTCCTTGCTAACTCGGCATTTTTCCGTTCAAGGTCAGCATAAGCAAGGCGCATTTTAGCGGCATCTGACTTAGCATCTTTAGCCTGCTTTTTTAACTCAGAACGCTCTTGAGTGTGAGATTCAAGCAAATCATGATAACGTTTTTGCATATCTTCAAATTGTTGTTTGAAGCTGGTAGCGTCCCTTTGAGCAACAGCAAGCTGGGCCTGTGTGTCCTCCAAATCTTTTCCTAGATTCTTTAAAGCCTTTGCATCGTCCTCCGCGGTTTTTTGCATCGAATCAGCATTCGTGATTAAAGTACGGATGATTCTGGAAAGCTGGCGTGAATATTTGAACATTTCAGAATACTGTTTTTCGACCGCATCTATCTTTGCTTTGGCCTCATCTGCCTACCTGGAAGAAATTGGCTCGAGGGCAGGTAAAAAAGTCAAGTTCTCGAAGTAATGTTCGGGATATTGCTCCTCCAAATACGCCCGCTTGATTGCAGTTTCAGCATCTAGTGGTGGAGGGGCGGGGATCGTCAGTTCAGCGTCCCTGTGTGTGGAGGATTCAATAGTTTCTTTATCTGTTCTAGGCCGTTTAGCGGAGACTTTGCGTTTACTTCGCGACTCAGTATCTTTCGGTGGACTTCTCTCCCTGCTACACTTTTCTTGGGAAGAGGTGGAGTCTTTCGGTTGCGGCCTATCCTCTTCCCGACGGCCTTGATAACCTTTATATATCTCTGGGTCCGTCCGAACAGGAGAGCGAGAATGCGAAGTTCGAGAGCGATAGGGTTCATAAGGCCTCCTCTCATCCCTACCGTGATCGTCGCGACGATCATACTCAATATCATGAGGTGGATTAGACATGCTGCGGCGGAGTTTCCTGATATCATAGTAAGATCGGGACATCGTGCCTGCACAATAAGACAAATGAAGTTCAAAATCAATAGTTTCACAGAGAGAGAGGTGCAATGAGTGGTAATGCTATTGTGTAAAGTGTGTCCTAAGTGGTGTGTTTCCCCCCAACCAACCCGAGTCCGAAGCTAGACTAGTACGGGCAGGCTTTTTGGCCTTAGCAGGAGTGGTCTCTTCAGAAGAGGTGAAAACTAAAGGATCCTTCCTAAAATCCTCTGAAGTGTATATAGTTTCAGGTAAGGGGAGATCCCCCAAACCCTGAAATAATGGGTCATCAGTGCTAGGGACATCTCCCTCAAAAGCATCAGTTGGCGACCCTTTGGAAGACGTTGACCTTTCTGGAGAAATGGCATCCTCAGGAACAGTATACCCTTCGCGATGCTTTTCGGCCAAGTTAGCCAATTCATCATCTTGGGTGGAAGATGGAGAAGGTGAAGTTTGAAGAGGCACTGTAGGAGCTCCCGAACCTTCTCCTGTATCTGGGACTACATCCATTGGAGGGATATATACGTATGGAGTCGTCCCATGACCGATACTACGAGTAACAGATAACAGCCCATGAAAATGAAGATACTCGTCCTTAAGGACTTCATCAATAGTCAAGAACTTCTGATCGCCATTAAGGAGCTGATGCATCCGGTCAAAGAATACTTGGTCTGATATTTGTTTTGGATTGTCGACTACAAACAAAAGAAAAATGAGTTAAGGCAATGACTTGAATGTATAGAGCCGAGATTTAGAAAACCAGTGCTTTACTTGATTTCGTCCACCTCCTAGCACATCCTGGCTGTCGCTTCACATAAAACCATTCCAGCCTGGAATCTCCAGCTTTACTGCTGAATGGCGCTGAAATTATCTTCCTCTTAGGGACAGACTCAAAATAGCAGAAAGAAGGAGTCTCTCGAGTCCGATGCTTGAAGTTGTAGAAGAAATGAATGTCATCGAAAGTAAGCTCTATGCCTAAGATCTCACGGTATGCTATATATAAGGTGTGTAAGTAAGCATAAGAATTGGGATGCAGGTGCATGGGGGCAATCCGCATTTGTCTTAGAAAATCAACGATGAAGGGAGAAAATGGAGTGATAGCACCGACCATGCACATCAACCGAGTAATTGCCATATACCCTTCCGGAGGGTTGTGGGGACGGTCAGTTCTTGAAGGCACCAGGGTGTCCCTTTGTAGTATCCCGTATTTTAAACAAATTCGGATAAGTTTGTCGTTGTCGATTGTTGATTCAACAGAATCTTGGGGTGATTCCAATATGATAGCCGATTCAAACTCATCAAGAGCCCGGTCGTCACCAATCCCTCCTTCCTCTTCAAAACCTAGAGAAACTCCACCCTCCGAAGGCACATTGTCGCTTTCACGATTTCCAACCTCGTAGTCTGAACCCTCATCATTCCATTCTGGATCCGAAGGAGAAGATATGTCCTCGAGAGTAACTTTGTTGGAGGTCTCCGGGGCCTCTTTCTTCTCAGCTAGTCTAGAAGATCGTCTGGGTCTCATGGTCATAAAACTATTGAAGAAGCAATAGCATAAATTAGAGTAAATTAGCCCGTATCCCCCCGTGCATTTGTACAAAATAAAGTGTAAACAGTGTATGCGGAAAGTGTAAAGTAAATGTTTAAAAGTGCGACGCAAAATTTTGGCAAAGTATAAAGGATTGAAGTAGTTCTTGATGTCCAGGTACGTTCGCAAGGCACTATCCTTACTATCCATTAAGTTGAAGATTATGCCAAAAGTTGATTGGGCCAGTTAAATAAATTTTTATGCATTAAGATGGACTACCCTTCGGTTCGGTTCGGGAGCATTCATTGGGATCGGATCGGGGGCGTGGCCTCGTTTTAGGCTCGGATAAACTTTGAAACTCAGAAATCAAAATCGGATCGGCTCGGAGGTGGAGTCCCCAAACGGTTCGGATTGGATCATGTAGTCATGCTTCTCCTCCTTTCTCTTACAGTCCGACCCGATCCGGTTAGGTGAGCTCCCTTCCCCCCTTCTTTAACTACTTGCTCCGACCCGATCCGATCTCCTGGATTTCTTTTCTTTTTTCCCTTTCTCTACTTGCCCCGGCCCGATCCGACTTCCTGAACTTCTTTTCTTTTCCCCTTTTTTCACCTTCCATATTCCACTGCCTGAACCGACTCCCTGCTATCTTCTTCTTCCTCCTCCCTTTTTTTGGCCTCAAACCATAACTCCCTCTTCCAACGCCTCGAAGCAGCAGCGAGGCCACCAACGACGATAACGAAGGAAGAGGAGACTGCGGGGTGGAAACCACGGTCAGATCGGTCGAATCGACCGTAGATTTCGATCAAAACCTGTTATCACAAAGACGATCAAGGATTTAAACCTACCGAGGCGTGTAAATTGGAAATTCGCACGAGAATTGTGAAAAGTTCTTATTTCTTTTCTCTAAATTCTGGAGTTCCGAAGCAGAAAGGATAAAACGATAAAAGGAAATGAGAGAAAGACGAAGATCCAGTTTATATAGAGAAGCAGAGTGACTATTCGTCTCCCCGTTCGGACCGGATCGACAGTCCAGTGGCAAAGCCTGGCCCAATAGTCCAATGAAAAATAGAAAGAAGAGGGGGTCTGTTCGGATCGGAATCCGAACCGAACCGAATTCTGTAACTTAGCAGTGAATTAAATTGAAGTTTGAAGAAGAAGATGAAAACACAAGGAAAATCAAAGGAAAAATTACCTAGAAGACGCTGTGCAATGATAATCAAAGCATGCTCCGTCTCCAACAGAAGCATCCTTTGAGGGGGCAAAATGTTAGCCCACTTTGTGAACTGGGCAACACAAAGTCGAGATGTGAAACATTGAAGAACTTAGAGAGCATCATAGCGGGTCGGATCGGAGGAATGTAGCAGATCGGATCGGAGAGACGTTGCTGATCGGATCGGAGAGCCGCTACTGTTTGGTTCAAGGAGACACTGCTATCCGGATCAGAGAGTTGCCTACTGTCAGTCGGAGCGGAGGGCCACCTACTTGCTACAGAGACAGATCGGAACGGAGCGGAGCAAAGTGAATAAAGGTTTAGTTCTAGGCTAATCCGGGTCGGATCGGGTACTCCGATCCTAACCCCCTTTGCAGGCTCCTCCGAACCGCACCAGTAATCCACATCGCTTTCCCCCATGATCGCCCGATGATGCGGAGCGGTTGTGACCAGTTCTTGCCCACAACGTCCACTTCACTGATGCGTTGTCAACACTGAAATCCATCCGAACCCGAGGATGATGGGATGGAAGACACGTGGCTCCGACCCGGATCGGGTTCTGAGCAAATTTTCACCTATAAATACCCTGTCTGGAGACAATGAAAAGGATCTTCTTTTTGGCACTTTGAGAGTTCAACCACTTTCATAACCCGAATTCCAGCACTCCCGGATAATCCAAATCGTCTTTCAACATTTGTTTTTAGACAATTGAGTGAATGTATGTGAGTTGTGAGAGAAATTGAGTGAATATCTCATTGTAACTACAACAATATCATTGAGAATAGTGATTGACAAGTGGACGTAGGCTTTTCTTCGCCGAACCACTATAAATTCTGTGTCTTCATTTTACTTTTGATCCTATTTCATTTTTGCTTTTAATCAATTTGGGTGTTAGAACCACTTTTTGGTCTAACACGTTCATACAACATTAGAAGTTTTATAAGGACAATGGATGCTTGTGAATGATGGTTGAGTAGATGGGTGATTGGTTGGTAGGACACATTCTTCCTAACTTGAAGATTTCGGGGACGAAATCCTTTAAGGAGGGGAGAATGTAACAACCCGAATTTTTTGGGAACATAAGAGTAACAAAATGAAGTATAATTAATTTTAAATGTGAGAATTAAGTAAAACGGGTTACGCCATTGCGTTCTTCTTGGAATTCTACTTGAGATAGAGTTTGAGTTTGCGTAAATCGGACTCCGTATGAAGAAGTTATGACCTTCGGAAGTTTCTGAAAATATAAAACAGCTCGAAAATAAATTCAAAAATTCGAAATTCAAAATCAGAACCCAGAAGCGGGCTGGGCGGGAAATTTCCCGCCCAAGACCCAGGTCGACACTAGGGTCGACCTGGGTAGGCAGGTCGACCATAGGGTCGACCTGGGGGTCGACCTTAGTGTCGACCTCCCCCTTCACAGGTCGACCTGTTTTGGCCCAGATCCGATTTTCTTTGGCATGTGACGTGGTTTTGGCTATTCTGATGGTCTGGATTGGTTCTAGGTTAATATCTAAGGCCCTGGACACTTCTATTCTCCTATAAATACATCCCTAGGCCAAAACCTAAATCTCCTACATTATTCTCTAGCCTCCATAGCTCTCTCCTTCTTAGAAAATAAAACAATGGCGTCGTCACTCTGCTGAAACCTAGGATAAAACTAGTGCATCTTCTTCCAATCTAAATAGGATTAAAAGAACAACTAGTCTACATCAAGGGAGCGCTATTCAGTTTCAGAATACATATCCCAGAAATCAAGATTTTCCTTTTTGATTGTGAGTACAGTTATTTTCAGATATGAAATTTAATAATTATCTTGACATTTTTGTGAATGTGGATCTGAGGTTATGCATACTTTTCTGTGGATCTATCTTGATTGTAACTGTTTTGTATCCGTTCCCTCTTTTCTTCCTTTTTGTTTATAGCCAGGCTACCACGAGCCTGCGCCAAATCTCATAAGAGATTAACGCACAAACGCTAAATTTTGGGACAAATAATGGATAATGCATAATTGGACATGATTGATCTTTGACTAAATTGAGAAATGGACTTATGTTGTAAATTAGAACTAGATCTGTGCATACTCTGTAATTTGGAAGAAGAGGAATCATTGTATGATAACATGTGACTTGAAACTTGGGGACATAATGCATATAAAAATTAAGATCTGATTTTGAGATGTTATAATTTGAAGATCTAGACTTTTGGGGTAAATTTTATGTAACGATTAATGACTTGAAAAAGGAATATGTGACTTAGGCATAGAGACCTATATTATAATAGGATAACTATAAATATGAATACGCCTAAAAGTAGATTTTTGGATATTTGGCATTAAAGGCTATAATTTGGCATAATTCATATTTTATATCATGATTTGGGGGTTTTAGAGAATATTCTGTACTGTGCAAAGTTTAACTAAAAATTTGGGCATATGTTGTATTATGAACTATCACCATGATTTAGGCATGTAAGTTTAGGCTTAATTTATGATTAGGCAAGATATGCAAATAGAATTTTAGAAATATATAATCTGTTGAATTACCTAATCTGCTAAATCTGTTATCTGCTAAATCTGTTGAATTGCCTAGTCTTCTAAATCTGTTATCTGCTAAATCTGTTGAATTGCCTAATCTGCTAAATCTGTTGAATTGCCTAATCTGCTAAATCTGTGATCTGTTGAATATGTTGAGTCGCCTAATCTGCTAGATCTGTTATCTGTTGAATTGCCTAATCTGTTGAAAGCTAAATAATTGTAATTTGGATATGAAAATCCGTATGCTCGACCTAAGATTGAGTAAAACATGGAAACTTGATTAATCTGCTGTAACATGTAAAGAAGTTTAATCTGTTAAGTGGACATAATTAGCCCGATATCTGTATAATCTGTATTGGAATAAATTGGCTATGACACGAGGTTAGACTCTGTTTGCGGTAGAAGCCTGCCCGGAACCAATCGGCTTAACCAGCAACCGCAAACTGTCAGTCTAATGTGAGAGGTTGTAGGCATAACTAAAATATGCTTAGACACAAGGTTAGGTCTGGCTTATGGCAGAAGTCTGCCCGGAACCTCCCGGCACATCCAGCGGCCACAAGCTACCGACCTAATGTGAGAGGTCTATGCATTAATATTTAATTAATGCAAATTTAAGAGAAATGTGGTGTCTAAAAACGTGTTGGGTGGATAGGGTTAAACCTACTGGACTGATCAATCTAGTAAACTCATTTCGTGAATCTGTAGGCCCAATACAAAGTTAGACAATCTATAAGTCTATTAAATCCGTACATCTGATCTGTTAATCTGAAAACTTGTTAACTTGATTGTCTAATCTGTGAACTAGTAATCTGAACTCTGTTTGAAACTTGTAAACAAGTTAATCTGAATCCGCTAGTCTGAGGACACAAGGTTAGGAGGGGAAGTACTTGTGTCATCTGTTGTTTGGGACCCATATTAGTCAGTAACCCTTTCTGGTATCAAAACTTTGACCCCACACTATGTAGGGGTCCAGGCACGCTTACTGAACTTATTATAAGCGGTATATTCTGATAATGGCGAGGGGTGTTGATGGCGCGTTCCAACCGGGTCATGTGCGTGCATGGATCCGGTCTGCTCTGAGGATGTAAGACACCATGACATCTGTAAATAGGTCTGTGCCAGTAGGTTTCCACTTTAGGGAGTGATACACCCTACTGTGGGGCCGACACAGGGTATTTATGTATTAGGGAGCCGATCGCTTGGGGTACACTTAGTTCTGTCTGTTTCTGTTGATACTGTCTGTTTCTATTGGGTGGTAACAACTGTCTGTTTCTGCGTGGTACCGTCTGTTAGGGTGGTAAAGGCCCACTACTAGTGTACACCTAATTCTAACATTCTATTTCCATAGGCATTATTTTGTTTCCGTCTCAGATTCCGTTTCTGATTCTGTTTCCGTACCTTCTGTCTGTTGGGGTGGTAAAGGCCCATTAGTTGGGTGGTAAAGGCCCATTATTGGTATTCTGCTTCTGTACCTTCTGTTTGTTCGGGTGGTAAAAGCCCATTACTAGCATTCTGTTTGCATAGTGAGTATCCTGTTTCCGTTTCTGTTTCAGTTTAGACATTAGGGTAACACCTAATCCTGATATACTAGTATTAGTGCAGAGAAGTGAAAATCTTAGCTTAGTCTATATCATTCCGTTTCTTCTGTTAACCTGCTATTTCTGTTACGGTTATCTCTCATCCAGTTTTATTTACATGTCATGATACTATTATCTGTTTATATGCTGAAAGTCACTGGACTCACCAACCTTATGTCTGACCTAGTTTGTTTCGCCTCTTTTCTTTCCGTCCCCCCCCCCCAGGTTTTCAGGGTGGAAACATAGGAGCTTGATTCAAATTCTCTCTGCTTGAAGTGTTTGAAGTATTGCTTGGCTTTGGCTCTATTTTTCCATGGCAGCTTACATTGGAGATTATGGCTTTAAAAACTATGCATTCTAAAGGCTTTTGTACAAGACCGATACTTATGTACTTGAATTCCGATATTGTGATTTTGAAAGATGTAACCAAACTTATTTCTGTTTCTGTTGTAATAAAGTTATAAAATTTTCAAGTACTACTTTATCTGTCTTGTAAATTTCTGTTCTGTCTACTAAAAACGCTCCACCAAAGTTAAGGCATTCCCTTTGCGAGTGACCTTAACGGAGGTGGGGTGTTACATTATACCTCTTAAGGACAACCCTTTTTATATATTACGTTAGTTTGGGCTTGCATAAATGAGGAAAAGACTTGATTGGTTACTACGTATTACGTACCATGTTCACAAAGGATTTTGCATGTTAATTAGGATATGAGTCATGTTAATTCCATATTTAAGCATATGTTAATACGAAATGAAACAAATCAACTTCTATTTTTCTCCGTACCACTTGGTGCCGGATTACCACTCCTAGCTGCTACTATTTCATTTTATAATTATTAGGATATATAATAACACCCGTTAGGCAAACTAACAAGCAATTAGGCAAATTATAACACGGTGATTAGGCATACGATACATTCTTCCCCAAATGTTCGAAGCCTTCTGCATTCTAACCCACTTCGTTATGGTGCCTCTCACCCATTTCTAACCCAACTCGAACGAAACTTCCCATCACGCACGCGTTACCAGACTACCCACCTCTCCCATTTCATATTCCGTAAACATGCACTCTTCTTCCCACATATTTCTTCCCTAAACTTTTACTGTTACGTCTCCTTTTGCACTAGAGACCACCCTATCTTCCATTATCCAAACATGACTCCACTTCTACCAAGCACTGCCCCACCAAACAACCAAAACCGAACTGCTACACCTTACTGCTTCGCATGATTAACAGATCTCCCCACCCCTCTTTCATTGCAATATTTCCTTCCCGCATATCTTATATCCTCACGTTGCTACACTTCTCGCATGAAACTACCCTCTCCGAAGCTTCAACCCAGAACCCGAACTGCTCTGCCTTTCTAGCACTTGCATTTTCGGTTTTCTCTTTCTCTTCTTATATATATATATATATGTGTGTGTGTGTGTGTGTGTGTGTGCGCGCGCGTGTTTGTGTTATGCCATGATGCTACGGTATTTGGTAGAGAAAGTGATGATGTTCAGTGTGTATACATAGGGTATGTCGCCTTGGCAGCCAAGGTCCTTAGCTTGGTAGGACTGCAGCGTGTTCATACCATAGGTTGGTAGCTGCTTGTCCTGTCTACATCGTTCTCCATTGATGGATAGTTTCAGAAAGCGAAAGGATTTGGTAACTGCGCCCATTTCATTTCAGCGAAAACAGGGATATTTGCATGTGCAGTCACACTATATAGGATGAGAGTGTAGCTGTAAAACAAGGTGGCTTCAGCCTGTAGTTGTATTACTTAAACACGAAGTTGTATATGTGTATTTTTTTTCTTTAGAAGTACACTGCTGTTGTTGTATGTTCTTTTCACATTTAGCTTGTGTTGTCCTAGGGTAGGGGTGTGTACTTATTTATTTAGGAATGAAGTAGTATACATTACTTTGTTCTGCGTGTACTTCTAGGCTAGGATAGCTTGTACAGTTTAGGTGATTTTTGATTTCTTGGTTATTACGTGTATTGTATTGCTTTCTCAAACTTCAGCTTTTTGCTGTTCAACTTCAAGCCTTTGGATTTAACTTCAAAACCAGCTTGGTTATAGTAGTATTATTGTTGTTGCAAGAAAAAAAACTGTCCCAATAATCCATATGTAAGTATGCGTGATTCTTACTATAAGTCATACTCACATTTGTAAATAATATGTATTGGACCTTATTCCATTTCGTTTTACACCAAACTTTAAGTAGACCATTAACCAAACTTTAATTTTGAATAAGCAAGTTTTATCTAGTCGACTTTGAGTATTTTCAAATGTTGCATGGAAAGTAATATTACGTAAGGATTAATATGTATTAGATCATATTAAAAACATTTATTCCTTTGATTTTGATGTTTCAATAAAATGGCTGAAATAATGCCTTTCTAAACTTCTTAATCTTGTTATAAAAAATTGTGGGATTAAGGAGCCTACAGTTTAGTCAAAGAAATAATCTTAATCCCTATATATTCAGAAAGTCATGAAAGGATAATAAATACACATGGTTTTTGTAACACCCCGTAATTCTGTTAATATTAATAGCCACAAATTAAAGAATAACTAATTACAGATTTGAGAATTAAGGGAAACGGGTTTCGAAGTTGCGTTCGTCTCGGAAAAATACGCGAAATAGAGTCCGAAATTTCGTAAATCGGAGTCAGTATGACCGAGATATGGCCTTTAGAAGTTTCACGAAAAATCAGAAAAATGAAACAGATTTCAAAAATGCAGAAAATGAGCCAGGCGGGAAAATTCCCGCCCAGACCAGGTCGACCTGGGGGTCGACCTGGAGGGGACCAGGTCGACATGGGTGTCGACCCTAGGGTCGACCTGGGGGTCGACCTCCCTGGTCGAGCCAGGTCGGCCTGGGTGCTTCTGAATGGGTTTTTGGGCTGTTTTGGTGAGCCTGTGACGAATTCTAACGGTTCTGGTCTGTTTTAGGGTTTATCTAAAGGCCTAAAACAACTAACTACACCTATAAATACATCCTAAGACCTAGCCTCCTCTACACACAATTCTATTCTGCTTCTTCTCTGCCTCTGTTCTAATAAAAATAAAAATGGCGTCGCTACTCTGCTAGAATCAAAACTAGAAGTAATCAACATCAACCTAAGCAACTCAATTCAAATTTGAGATAAAAGCTTCTGCAACAATTCTGCAACAACTAAAGTTCTTTCTTTAATCCAATCAAGGCAAGTACAGTTATTCTCCGCTATAAACGTTAATTTTGATTGTGACATGAATTCTAAATCTGAATCTGAGATTATATCTGTTCTGTTCTGATTTGATTTATCTTATTCTGTACCTCTTTCCTCTTTCTGTTCTATAGCCAGGCTACCACGAGCCTGAGCCAATCTCATAAGAGATTAACCTACGCTAAATTGTTTGGGACAGTAAAATGAATGATGCATAAATTGGGCATGACCAACAGGTGACTGATTCGAGGAAAGAACATGGATTGTAGTTAGAACATAAATTTGAGACATATGACTGGACATGTTGTATTTATAACATAAATGGGTATTGAACATATGATTTGTGATAAAAAGAATATGGCTTAGGTATAAAGATTTATATGAGAGTAGGGTATCTATTAATGTAAATAAACAACCAAGTAAGGGATCTTTGGAATATATGACATGCATAGTAGTCGATAACTATATTTGGTATAATTTATATATGGATCTTCTGTACTATGCAAGTTTAATAAAAATTGAAACATATGATATATGGTAAATTATGACCATAATATATGCTATGTAAATGTAATGCAAACATGGGGTATATGATTATATTGTGCATCACGACTATTATTTATGCATGTGAACTTAGGCAAGATTTATAATTAGGCAAGATATATTTGTGAAACTTTAAGAAATGAGTAAATCTGTTATATTTACCTAATTTGTTAGTTTTGTTACATTGCCTAATCTGCTAGTTCTGTTATATTGCTTAATCTGCTAGTTCTGCTAGATTTGTTCATCTGCCAAATCTGACATCTGCTAAGTCTGTTGAAAATGCTAAGTCTGATAGTTTGCTTAATCTGCTAAGTCGCCTAGTCTGAGAAATCTGTTATCTGCTATATCTGTTGAATTGATATAATTAGTCCGCTATTGACATAATCTGAATTGGCTATAGTTATGAATAATTGACATGTATATTAGGCGTGGGTATAAATGGGAAATCATTAATTAATTGGCCGCAAAGACAAACATGGCTAACTCGAGGTTAGAATGAGTTTGCGGCGTAATTCTGCCCGGAACCGCCCGGCATATTCCAATGGTCGCAAACAATAGGTTCTAATGTGAGAAGTTAGTCATAACGTGCTTGAAAACCCGAGGTTAGACTCAGTTTGCAACAGAAACCTTCCCGGAACCAACCGGCCTAACCAGTAGCCGCAAACTGTCAGTCTAATGTGAGAGGTTTTGGGCATTAATATTTAATTAATGAAAATCTGAGATAAATATGATGTCTAAAACGTGTTGGATGGGTAAGGTTAAACCAATTGGAACAATAAATCTGATAAACCCATTTCGTGAATCCGTAGGCCCAATACAAAGTTAGATAATCTGTAACCGGTTAATCCGTAAGTCTGTAACCAGTTAATCTGTAAGCTTGTTAATCCAAACATCTGATCCGTTAGTCTGAAAACCGGTTAACTAGTTTGTCTGATCTATGAACTAGTTGATCTAAACTCTGTATGTCTGAACTTCTAAACAAGTTAATCTGAAATCTGTTAGTCTGGGGACACAAGGTTAGGAGGGGAATTACTTGTGTCATCTGTTGTTTGGGACCCATATTAGTTAGTAACCCTTTATGGTATCAAAACTTTGACCCAACAGTAGGTAGGGTCCAGGCACGCTTACTGAACTAATTATAAGCGGTTCATTCTGATAATGGCGAGGGGTGTTGATGGTGCGTTCCAACCGGGTCATGTGCGTGCATGGATCCCGGTCTGCCTCTGAGGATGTAAGACACCGTGACATCTGTAAATAGGTCTGTGCCAATTGGTTGTCACTTTAGGGAGTGATACACCCTACTGTGGGGCCGACACAGGATATTTATGTATTAGGGAGCCGATCGCTTAGGGTAGGGTTTTAGGGTATACTTAGTTCTGTCTGTTTCTGTTGGTACCGTCTGTTTCTGTTGGGTGGTAACACCTGTCTGTTTCTGCGTGGTACCGTCTGTTCGGGTGGTAAAGGCCCATTACTAGTGTACACCTAATTCTACATTATGTTTCCGTAGGGATTAATCTGTTTCTGCTTCTGTCTGTTTCTGATCGGGTAGTAAAGGCCAATTATTAGCATTCTGTTTCTGTTAAAGTATTCTGTACCCGTTCCTATTTCAGTTTAGACATTAGGGCGACACCTAATTCTGTTATACTAGTATTAGTGCAGAGAAGTGTAAAGCAATAGTTTATGTCATTCTGTTCTTCTGTTATATCTGCTGCACCTGTTACAGTTATCTCTCATCCAGTTTTATGTTCATATCATATTATTATTATCTATTCATATGCTGAAAGTCACTGGACTTGCCAGACTTTTTGTCTGACCCTTGTTGTTTCGCCTCCTTTCTTCCGTTCCCCCCCCAGGTTATCCAAGGAGGGAATACTTTAGCTTGATCCGGATTTCTCTTTGCTTGAAGTGCTTAAAGTATGGCTTGGCTCTGTATATCTTCCGTTCTATGGGGATTATGATTTTAAACCATGCATTTTGAAGGCTTTTGTACAAGACTGATATTTTGTACTTGAATTCTGAGATTTGAAAGGATGTAACCATATTGATTTCTGTTTCCGCTGTAATAAAGTTAAAAATTTTCAAGTACTGTTTTATCTGTCTTGTAAGTTTCTGTTCTGTTTACTAAAATGCTCCACCAAAGTTAAGGCATTCCCTTTGTGAGTGACCTTAACGGAGGTAGGGTGTTACACTTGGTATCAGAGCTGAAGGTTACAAGATTTTATAAAAAGTTTTGAAAAACTATTTTCAAAAAGGTTTTGAAAGGAAGTATTTTAAAAAATAAAGCTTATTTTGAAAAACATAATCCCCAAGAGCCATATATCTTTCTTTCAGTCCTTTTTGTATTGAACCTTTCCTTTTTCGTTTTCAGCATGTCTGAAGCATCTGAGATACTAGAGGGTGTTCATGTACCCGGTTGGTTTCGTCAATATCTTGAGGCTAGGACCGCCGCTGCAGGTCCAGCAAATGATCCGCCTCCCCCACCCCCTCCTCGTGCAATTGCTTTCTCAAAGATCTGTAGAGATTTTAGGGCCATGGGTGGGAAGGATTTCAAAGGAACTGAATCATTCGTAGAAGCGAGGAATTGGCTCAAAGAAACTGAGGATCTATTCGCTATCTTCGAGGTGGACGATAGGCAGAAGGTACAGTTGGCGGTATGGTTGCTCAAAGACGAAGCTTCCTACTGGTGGGAAGTCACTAACGCCGAGAGGCTAGTTGAGACATGGATGGATTTCAGAACAAGGTTTGAGACAAAATTTCTCTCGCAAGCTGAACGGAGTTTACAACTGGAGAAGTTCTTATCTCTTAAGCAAGGAAGTATGACGGTCAAGGAATACGTCAACCAGTTCAACCAACTAGCTAGGTTCGGATTGGATTTAGTCAACACTCAGCATAAAAATGCTCTCCGCTTTGTTAAAGGATTGAACGAGCCACTGCACAGCCTAGCCATGACCCATGTACCCATGGGAGCGACTTACGAGAAATTGGTGGACATGGCACTACTGCACGAGGAAGACAAGGGCCCGAAAGAAACACAAAAGAAGGATGAAAAGACTGAAGATAAGAAGGGGAAAAAGTGCTTTACTTGTGGGAGCTCGACTCATCTGAACAAGGATTGCAGAAAAAGGAAAGGCACTTGCTTCAACTGTGGAGAGATGGGTCACTTCACTAGGGACTGCCTGAAGAGACGAGGGCAAGGAGGGCAGGCAAACACTCTCAAGGCTAGTGGCTAGGATAGAAATAGGAAAATTTCTATAGTAGGTTTAATTTCTTTATCTGATTATGGAGTTAAGACTTTTTCTGATTCTGGTATTTTGATTTTGTAATCGATACTCTGCACTTTAATACTAGTATTATTTCTGAATTCCGCTGTAGACTCAGACCCGTAAGGGTTATGGCTCATATGTTTGAGATTGGGGTTTGAGGGATATTTGTGTTAGACGTCAAGTAGGACGCATACATTCTGAGTTTTTGTGGGGTATGATTTTTATCATGCTTAGCTTCCGAAGAATCATTAGGGAACCTGATCTGTACCAGTAGTCTGTAAATATCTGAATACTTCTGATAAGATTTCCAGTTTTGACATTGTCTAAAGAGGGTAACCCTCTGGGTGTCAATCTGATGTTGATTTCGGTCTTCGGGGTTGACACTTAGGGGAATTATTTTCTCAACCAATGTCTGATAGGAATCAAGTTTTTGTTTTATCTGTACTCGCTTCCATCACTAGACTCTATCCTATCGATCGAGTGTTCAACTTATAGATAGGAATCCTAATGGGTGTAAACATGTGTTTGAGACATGTTATGTTTGATGGTTGCAAGTGGATGCAAGTGGTTGCTAGTGGTTGCTCGTGGACGCATATACACATACTAGGCACTAGATCGTCTCGAAAACACTCTCATACTGCTTATGGATGTGTGAGCATTTTAAATTTTTATGGATGCAAAATGGTTGAATCAGCACATGGATGTTGCATATGACTGAATGGTTGTGCACTCATATAGAAATGATATGTATCAAGTAGGAAAATTGCATACATGTTGGACTCATGGCACTGGCACAATTCGCATTAAGGAGGTCAGCTGAATCAGTGGACCGCCTGATCTTTGCATTAGATAAGGAACATATACACACACCTTTGCATATGTTCATACAACATTAGAAGTTTCTAAGGACAATGGACGCCAGTGATTGATGATTGAGTAGATGGATGTTGGATGGTAGGACACATTCTTCTTGACTTGAAGATTTTGGGGACGAAATCCTTTAAGGAGGGGAGAATGTAACACCCGTAACTCTGTTAATATTAATAGCCACAAATTAAAGAATAACTAATTACAGATGTGAGAATTAAGGGAAACGGGTTCCGCGGTTGCGTTCGTCTCGGAAAAATACACGAAATAGAGTCCAAAATTTCGTAAATCGGAGTAAGTATGACCGAGATATGGCCTTTAGAAGTTTCACGAAAAATCAGAAAAACGAAACAGATTTCAAAAATGCAGAAAACGAGCCAGGCGGGAAAATTCCCGCCCAGACCAGGTCGACCTGGGGGTCGACCTGGAGGGGACCAGGTCGACATGGGTGTCGACCCTAGGGTCGACCTGGGGGTCGACCTCCCTGGTCGAGCCAGGTCGGCCTGGGTGCATCTGAATGGGTTTTTGGGCTGTTTTGGTGAGCCTGTGACGAATTCTGACGGTTCTGATCTGTTTTAGGGTTTATCTAAAGGCCTAAATCAACTAACTACACCTATAAATACATCCTAAGACCTAGCCTCCTCTACACACAATTCTATTCTGCTTCTTCTCTGCCTCTGTTCAAATAAAAATAAAAATGGCGTCGCTACTCTGCTAGAATCAAAACTAGAAGCTAATCAACATCAACCTAAGCAATTCAATTCAAATTTGAAATAAAAGCTTCTGCAACAATTCTGCAACAACTAAAGTTCTTTCTTTAATCCAATTAAGGCAAGTACAGTTATTCTCCGCTATAAACGTTAATTTTGATTGTGACATGAATTCTAAATCTGAATCTGAGATTATATCTGTTCTGTTCTGATTTGATTTATCTTATTCTGTACCTCTTTCCTCTTTCTGTTCTATAGCCAGGCTACCACGAGCCTGAGCCAATCTCATAAGAGATTAACCTACGCTAAATTGTTTGGGACAGTAAAATGAATGATGCATAAATTGGGCATGACCAACAGGTGACTGATTCGAGGAAAGAACATGGATTGTAGTTAGAACATAAATTTGAGACATATGACTGGACATGTTGTATTTATAACATAAATGGGTATTGAACATATGATTTGTGATAAAAAGAATATGGCTTAGGTATAAAGATTTATATGAGAGTAGGGTATCTATTAATGTAAATAAACAACCAAGTAAGGGATCTTTGGAATATATGACATGCATAGTAGTCGATAACTATATTTGGTATAATTTATATATGGATATTCTGTACTATGCAAGTTTAATAAAAAATGAACATATAATATATGGTAAATTATGACCATAATCTATGCTATGTAAATGTAATGCAAACATGGGGTATATGATTATATTGTGCATCACGACTATTATTTATGCATGTGAACTTAGGCAAGATTTATAATTAGGCAAGATATATTTGTGAAACTTTAAGAAATGAGTAAATCTATTATATTTGCCTAATTTGTTAGTTTTGTTACATTGCCTAATCTGCTAGTTCTGTTATATTGCTTAATCTGCTAGTTCTGCTAGATTTGTTCATCTGCCAAATCTGACATCTGCTAAGTCTGTTGAAAATGCTAAGTCTGCTAGTTTGCTTAATCTGCTAAGTCGCCTAGTCTGAGAAATCTGTTATCTGCTATATCTGTTGAATTGATATAATTAGTCCGCTATTGACATAATCTGAATTGGCTATAGTTATGAATAATTGACATGTATATTAGGCATGGGTATAAATGGGAAATCATTAATTAATTGGCCGCAAAGACAAACATGGCTAACTCGAGGTTAGAATGAGTTTGCGGCGTAATTCTGCCCGGAACCGCCCGGCATATTCAAGTGGTCGCAAACAATAGGTTCTAATGTGAGAAGTTAGTCATAACGTGCTTGAAAACCCGAGGTTAGACTCAGTTTGCGACAGAAACCTGCCCGGAACCAACCAGCCTAACCAGTAGCCGCAAACTATCAGTCTAATGTGAGAGGTTTTGGGCATTAATATTTAATTAATGAAAATCTGAGATAAATATGATGTCTAAAACGTGTTGGGTGGTTAAGGTTAAACCAATTGGACCAATAAATCTGATAAACCCATTTCGTGAATCCGTAGGCCCAATACAAAGTTAGATAATCTGTAACCGGTTAATCCGTAAGTCTGTAACCAGTTAATCTGTAAGCTTGTTAATCCGAACATCTGATCCGTTAGTCTGAAAAACGGTTAACTTGTTTGTCTGATCTATGAACTAGTTGATCTAAACTCTGTATGTCTGAACTTCTAAACAAGTTAATCTGAAATCTGTTAGTCTGGGGACACAAGGTTAAGAGGGGAATTACTTGTGTCATCTGTTGTTTGGGACCCATATTAGTCAGTAACCCTTTATGGTATCAAAACTTTGACCCAACGGTAGGTAGGGTCCGGGCACGCTTACTGAACTAATTATAAGCGGTTCAATCTGATAATGGCGAGGGGTGTTGATGGTGCGTTCCAACCGGGTCATGTGTGTGCATGGATCCCGGTCTGCCTCTGAGGATGTAAGACGCCGTGACATCTGTAAATAGGTCTGTGCCAATTGGTTGTCACTTTAGGGAGTGATACACCCTACTGTGGGGCCGACACAGTATATTTATGTATTAGGGAGCCGATCGCTTGGGGTAGGGTTTTAGGGTACACTTAGTTCTGTCTGTTTCTGTTGGTACCGTCTGTTTCTGTTGGGTGGTAACACCTGTCTGTTTCTGCGTGGTACCGTCTGTTCGGGTGGTAAAGGCCCATTACTAGTGTACACCTAATTCTACATTCTGTTTCCGTAGGGATTAATCTGTTTCTGCTTCTGTCTGTTTCTGATCGGGTAGTAAAGGCCCATTATTAGCATTCTGTTTCTGTTAAAGTATTCTGTACCCGTTCCTATTTCAGTTTAGACATTAGGGCGACACCTAATTCTGTTATACTAGTATTAGTGTAGAGAAGTGTAAAGCAATAGTTTATGTCATTCCGTTCTTCTGTTATATCTGCTACACCTGTTACAGTTATCTCTCATCCAGTTTTATGTTCATGTCATATTATTATTATCTGTTCATATGCTGAAAGTCACTGGACTTGCCAGACTTTTTGTCTGACCCTTGTTGTTTCGCCTCCTTTCTTCCGTTTCCCCCCCAGGTTATCCAAGGAGGGAATACTTTAGCTTGATCCGGATTTCTCTTTGCTTGAAGTGCTTAAAGTATGGCTTGGCTCTGTATAGCTTCCATTCTATGGGGATTATGATTTTAAACCATGCATTTTGAAGGCTTTTGTACAAGACTGATATTTTGTACTTGAATTCTGAGATTTGAAAGGATGTAACCATATTGATTTCTGTTTCCGCTGTAATAAAGTTAAAAATTTTCAAGTACTGTTTTATCTGTCTTGTAAGTTTCTGTTTTGTTTACTAAAATGCTCCACCAAAGTTAAGGCATTCCCTTTGTGAGTGACCTTAACGGAGGTGGGGTGTAACAGTTTTCATAGCAACTATTTATCGAAACACCAAAATGTGAAGCTCAAGCGCTACTTGTTGCGTTTATAAGTCTTATAACTTGTGATATCCGAGAATATGAAGTAAGTTTATGTATTATAAGATTTTGAAATATTGTTTGAAGTTGTTAAATTCCTACTGCTTATCGTTATCGTTGTTTACCTCTAATCATTAAATTTGTACCATCACACACAAGCTCCAAACATAATGTAAATGGATACACTGCTACGTTGTGGCGTTCCAGCCCCAGTGAAATTAATTTTGTTGAAAACTAACTCCGTTTGCACAACGACGTTATTTTAATTGATCGGTTCACCTTTAATTTGCACCTACGAATAAAACAACTCCAATTGACTCCAAACTAAAAATTTGGCAATAATTAAGCAGACGTATTCTAATAAAACTTGTTTTGTCGAAAACGGAGATCGTTTGAAAAGAAAACACTTTTAAGGCCTATATAATAAATTGAACAATTTACCATGTGCGAAGCACGGGCCTCATCATAAGGTAAGCAACGCATTGATTTGAACGTATTATTTCGTTTGATTATTTAATTTAATCAACAATTGTCGTTGAGCGTTTTAAATTCATACCGATATACATGAATTTCAAATCGTAAGTTGCGAAATACCACGACGTTTACGGGTTCAAATTATAATTATATATAAATTATATGTTTAAACATTGTTTAATAAACGAATTTTATGTTATAAATCCATTTATAATACCAAATTGATATCTAAAATAATAAAATAAATTTAAATATCTAACTAGCAAGAATACAGGACATTACATATAGTTTCACTTTCAATGATTTGGTTTCGGAAAATGAGATAAAAGGTTTTATGGGTTGAAATGAACTTGGATATTGGAATAAATTATAATTTCCATAAGCGAGTTTGTAAACTATAATTGATAAGAGTTTTAAAGTTAAAGTTAACAGTTTGGTAATGTTATACGCTTGACATTATTTTGGCTTAGATAAGATTTAAAAAGTAAACTATACCGATTGATTAAAGGTGTGACGACCCCAAAACCCGTACTGACGGTGTTAAGGGTAATCTTTGGAATATAACACAGAAACAGATAATAGCAGAACATAAATAAATAAATACACCAGATAACGAACAAATAATACAGTGGATAAACGTAATCATCAGAGTTACACGGTATACAGGATCATACTTAGTACAAATACAGTTCAGCTATACATAAATGTCTACAACGGAAAACAAACATAATATGTACAATAGGAGCTGAACAACATAAAAAGAGATAAATGATAGAATCCATCTTCAGCTCCAGCTATACAGAAAGAGCCTGCTAATAACTTGAATACAAGGCTGCCCGTGTAGAAAAGGGGCACCCGAGTTTGCAAGTGAAACAAACTACGAGTCAGTCATGGGACTGGTATGAGAAATCTACTGAACACATTTAAAATATGGATAATCATAATACCACGCCACTTTCATGGAACAGGTTTACTCCATTGGATTGCCAATGCTTTAAAACAAATCATTCTTTTAAACATCGCAATGCTTTTTATTAAAATGAAGCCATTATAAGACTTAGTTCCCATCACACAATGCAACGCAAACCGGAGGATAGAGTTTTTACCTTATAATGGCCAAAATATGCTTGATACAAATAAAACAAAAGCATTTGATATTATAACTAGTGTTTATATGTTTCGAAAACAATTTCGAATCATAAGTATCAATCATAGACGGCATTAATTGCCCATACCACTATGTCGCCATATATAGGTATATAATCAAAACCGCACAGTCTCGTATTTGGAAATTGGATTTCCGCCATGAACCAAGGCAAAAGATAGTCCTTACCGAATTCGAGACTGCCTAGCCCGAGTCTCAGGATCAGAACGCATCGACCCTTGGATCGTCAGGGCCGGTCCACCGATGTGGATTAAAATGCCTGAACACTACGTTTCCCCGCCCTTTGGGGCGTAAATGAGCCAATGAATGACTCCATCGGTCCCGGATCGACCGATATAAACGAGGCGCCTCGCAAGAGCAACAACCACATAGGTGAAAATAATATAAATGTCAGCCAGTTTTAAGCACTGACACCACCTCTAGCTAGGAGGAAACGCATGCCCTCCCTGATGTCCTCTCCCGTTTCTGGTTCATACCGGGGTGTGAGGCTCGCGAATTAACGTTGTACACAAAGCTATGCCACACAGGTCGGGCTTTGATCATCAACCACAAGACTTTTCTTTTCAACAGAAGCCTTGATCACTGCATCTTAGCATGCCACACAGGCAATTCACACCGTGTAACTGATGGATATCGATCATACAGATTGAATTCCAATGTCAGACACACGGTCCATTTACAAGTCCGTTCTGGGTCTGAACGAAACCGGAGGCACCATATACCTCGCATACCAATCGATCTCCACGTACGTCTGGACGATCACCACTCATTATCCATATTTCGGGATGCCTCCCAATCAGGACATCAGTTACCATCCAAACGAGGTGAAGAACTCCGGTCTTCGACCACCGTCTTCATCTTTGATTCCTTATTGTCGATTCAGTTATTCAGAATGAGATAAACCCGGTCTTTCTGAGCAACTCGCATATGTAATTAAAAAGTGCTACACAAACACAACACATGCTTCATTCTAATTCATCAGTCACTAACCGTAAATCAGTAAGAGAACGATTTCCCAAGTATTAACCTCGAAGGCCGAAACCAACATCAGATCAAAACCCAGGAAACCATTCGACTTAGCCAACCTTCAGTTAGTTTCTAAATTTCACATCCATATCGTTTATAATATTTTATAATGATTTATCGCTATTTTTTATTTTAAAATAGCTAATTTATTCAAACGACGCTTCGGGCCATAACGCGGCCGTGGCGCTGTTTTTCTTCAGATTTGAATTAAACATTCCAGACAATCCAACCGTTGGATCTTTACAAAGTTGGTGTCGTTGGAAAGATATTTCCAAAGCGAACCCAACGGTTTCGGTTTCGGGAAAAATCTGATGGTCGGATCTCCCGCACTAATCGTTTGAAATCACGGTTTCAAAACACGAACTGCAGCTTTGTTATTCGTTTTATTTTATTTATATATATATATATAATCGATTCTTCGATTTCAAAACTATATTCTTTTCATATCTATGATAAAAATGATATTTTTATCCAACAGACATTCATTTCAACACTTCACTATTTTTAACAATTCATGTATATAGTAAAAATGTGATTTTTATTGTAAAACGATTTATTTCAAAACACTACTATTTTATATAGTTCATATAGATGATAAAAATATGATTTTTATTATAAAACAATTTATTTTAAAACACGAATACCATTCAACACATGAGTTTATATTCAACGAATGAATTTCTATTCAACACATGAATGTTTTCTATAATTTGTATATATATATAGTAAAAATGTGATTTTTATAGCAAAACAATTTATTTCAAAACACTACTATTTTATATAGTTCATATAGATAATAAAAATATGATTTTTATTATAAAACAATTTATTTTAAACACCAATACCATTCAACACATGAATTTCTATTCAACGAATGAAATTCTATTCAACACATGAACGGTTTCAACATATGAAAATAATTTCAACAAATGAAAATTATTCTAACACATGAATATTTCAGAAAATTTCGGCAGCATAACGGCAGGGTAGTTAAAATCGGGGCCGTCCCTAGTATGGCTCCTCGCTCTACCTTAAAGCCTTGCAACTTTTGACAATGGGGATTTCATGCATCTAGTTCGCATGCAGGCGGCATGTATATTTTTTTCATTTCCACAAACTAATCCTATGTGGTTTCCACCAAATAATTCTCAACCACAAACGGGTATTTTTCAACCACAATCAATGAATTTCAACCACAAACAATTCTAATCAACCATTCGTTATCAACCAATTTTCATATCAATCACAACCAATAAATATCGTCCATGGTTTGTTGACGAGGGGCGTATATATATATATATTATATAAGCATTTCACTTCTATTTCAACACATATATAATTTTTACAATGCATATATAACATATATATCGAACGTACAACTTATACAATGCTTATACAAGAGGTGTACAACGCTTATATAACTCATACATCGACTATATAATTTATACATCGTCGTTTTCCATATCGTTTATAATTTAGAAATCTCACATTGGGTTCCACTCCACCAAAAATAGCAGAAGGCTCAGAAAAATATGCGGTCTCTTCTAGAATGTAGAAGACGTCCACACGAGTCCACTGTCTCTTGTTTCACTGAATTTCGTCAAGAAACGAAAAAGATATGATTTTTACAGTGAAATCAAATACCATAGCGCTTAGAAGTGCTATAATATAGTTTAATTAATTTTAGCCGTACCTCCTTTTTAAATCTTCAAAACTAGGTTTGAAGATTTCTCCTAATCCGTGAACCTTGAGGAAAACCAGGCTTCGCAGTGGCGTAGAGGTCCGAGACCGCTTCCCGGCGCTACCAACCTTGTCCAGCTCGAAGTGGAGACGGGCGCGCAAAACGAGGCGATGCGGCGCCGCTTCCCAGGCCCGATTCTCGACGATGAGTGAACGAGAGGTGCTAATCCTTATACGGATTTGAAGCTCGTGGAAAGGCCTTCAAAATTCTCCAAACGAGCAGTGGGTTCTGATACGTGGATGACGAGGAATCGAGGCAAGAAGAATTGAAGGGGAGCCGCCGTTCGTCGAGGGCTTATCGGGGAGAGAGAAAATTCAACCGACCAATGAGAGATTTTTTTTTATATTTATAAATTTTTAAAGATCCAAAAATACCCTCTTTCACACACGAGCTCCAATCCAAACCCAACGACTGTCGTCCCTAGCTAAATACCCCCATTCCGAACACAATGGGATATGTTTCGTAGGCCCATTCGACTGTTTCAGTCAGTTTTCCTTCAAATTAAAATATAAAACATTCAATATTCGATTTGAACGTACATTTCAATTTGCCGGGGCCACAAACTGATTCTAAAAATTCCCGAAAAATAAATCTAGCTATGTTTTGACGATACAGTCCCAACAAAACTAGTTTCGTCAAATTTCGAGACCGTTTGAAAAATGACCCTTTTCTAGTCGATCCAATTTAATAGAAATCGACCAAACACATTTTCCTTTGCCACGCTCACATACTAGCTTCAAAAATTATGAAATTTGAAACTTGGAAATAGTTTAACATCCCGGATCCAACAAAAGTGGTTTCGTCAAATTCCGATGTCGTTTGCAAAATGGCCATTTTCACGGGCTATATATATTCCATAGCGACCTTTCTGAAAATTCATTTGGCCATAACTTTTTCTTCCCGCTATGAAACTTCGATTTTTTAGATTCGTTAGAAAGATATTCACTAACAGATTTAAATATTTTTGGTTTCACTCAAATCCGTTTTGTTTTGCACCCGGTACAGTCAGTCAAAGTTTGAATTCAAATTTTGAAACTACTGCGCCATTTCAGGCCTTGTTTATAATTCAAATAATTATATTTATTTTCAACTTCGATTCAAATTTACTTTTCATCATTATTATTTAAAATATTTATTTTAAATACTTAAAATTCACTATTTTAGTCAATTTAAAATTTTCAAACTAGTTCAGATTTTCGGGGTCGTTATAAAAGGTGTATATAATGATATTTCCAAGATAATTGGAAGAAAAGAGGATTTTGTGAAATATAAAAATTTTTTGAGATAAAGGAAATAAAAGAAATAGTTTGACCAATATGTTTATTTTAGAGATATAAGTATTGATTACTATTTTCAATGTAACGGAAACAAGAGAAATGTGTCGAGATAAATATATAGAATCGATTTGTACGAATTGATAAATGTAATTGAATGAATGTTTTAATTAAAAAGGGCTGTAGCTATTGATATACTTATCGATATTGTTGGATTTGATAGTTAAAGAACTGACAATCGAATAAATACTCCCTTTGACTATTGACAAGTTAGTTCGAAGAGACCGGGATACTAGAACCGAAACCACTTCCAATCAACTGTGCGTTCAAAACTAATTTGGAGGGATGATTATTAAGATGGACCATTGAAGTCCGTGGATCTTTATGAGCGAAATACTACTTGTTTAATTTCTCTAGCTAGCTACAAAGCTATCATGACATGTGATTCTATCGTGATTGAAATCTTCGGATTGCAAGGACTTCTCGCTACTGATCATTGGGTGATTCCCATATAGGTTGTGGTAGGAGGGTTCCTTTGGTTCATCTTGTTCCTACATGACTTGTATGGACAAATGTCTGGCAGAGTATTTCTCGGGGAACACGTATGTTGATTTTTACAAATATATCAAGTTTAGTGGCGGAGAAGACACTTTCTCTTGGCTTAACACAAAGTATATATTTGTGGACGTCAATTAGTGGTTTGATGGATTTGACGATGTGACATTCAAAGTTAATGCGATAATCTTAAAAAGGTAATCATAATCTCAAACCTCATCAACCGAGAAATGACAGAAATCGGGCAGGCATCATGGCTATGTGGGCCATTCCCACCATGGTATATTTTTTCCATCTAGAGAAAATTCATTTGTTTTTATTATGTCGTTTCTGTATCTTATGGGAATATGATTTGGGTCGCTACCAACCGTAGTGACAATATATTCGATACACTCAAGCTGAATGAGTGGTCGGTCTTGTGTGGTTGGGTTGCAAGATGTTATTGCTGAACCCTAGTGTATTATCTCTAGAGGTACACCATTCGGGAGACGATCGCATGCCTTGTCATGATGGAAATCCAAACTCCAATATGAGCCGTGCGGTTTTTTATTATATACTATATATGTGGAGCGTGAGATGCAAGCGTTTCAGTAGATGGTTATTTATTTATGGTTTGATAGACATTATTATAATATCACCATATTTGATATACCAAAAATATTTTGGATTATTGTAAGGTAAAAACCGTCTGTGTTTATGTGTGGGCTGGTCTTACAATTATCCTTTTCTTTCAAAAGGATTTTCTATAGTTAAAAAAGTTGTTTGTATTGTGAATTTGTCACTGAAAGTATTCCAGACCGATCCGGGTGAATTTTGCTTTGTTTCAAATTTGCTCGGGTTAGCCGAGTAAATTATCAGGTCAGGTTTCGCTAGGAGCTTCAGAAAGTAAACTGGAGTCCAGGCATATATCTGTATTTTTCGGTAATAATTATTTCGTTGTGTATTGTATTGAAACGTATGTACTCTGATTTTGTGACTATATATATACACACGCACACACACATATAGTTCATTTTGTGTTAAGCATTTTAATATATTGTATTTTACTCGTTCCACTGGGAAACTCTAATCTTCTTATTCTTCTATTCTAATATATCTTTCTTCTATTAATCTCCAACTTCTTTCTATTAACAATCTGGATTTTCAATACTTGGGTTTTGGCAAGTAATACATGATTATGTATTATTGTCGAAAATTTGAGCGTTGAATTTTCAGAGTCGTTACAGTTGGTATCAGAGCTGAAGGTTAAGCAAGAACCTTGGCTCTGTTGACTAACCTCATCTCTATTGAGTAATCTGGTATTAGTAATACCCTATATTGAGTTTGAGAGTATATTTATGAGAGCACGTATTTATTATTGAATATAAATTTATTTTTAATTATTTTTGCCGAGAATATTTTGTTTAAGTAATAATTTTCTTAAATTATTTTAATGTTGGTAATAAATATACCAATGTTGACTTGATATGAATTCAAATTGGACTTGGAAGTAAAACATAAATATTAATATTTAACTTAACTTATGTTGAGCTAAAATTAATCTTAAGTTGAAATTAAACTGGAATATTGAAATAAAATTTAACTTAAGTCAATAAAAATTGGACTTGAGAAATATATACAAGTTATTGAATCTGAGTGGAATATTTTAGAATCAGTTGTATTAAATGAAGGAATTAACTTATTCGATGTATTCAAAGAATCTGGATGGATAGTTAAGGGAATTGGGTAAATAAATTCCATATGAATTTGATAGCATAAAGTGGCGCAGATAATGTGAGTGTTGAATATATTTGCATGTAAATATGACAAAATGATTATGGATGGAAATATAATGGATGTGAATATGTTTGGTTATGGAGTTATTGAGTTTTCGTCTAAGTTAAGAAGAAGTGCAGGAGCTAATTCATCTTTAAGCCATTTGATTAAGTTCTAGAACAAATTGAACCATGATTGGCTAAAGCTGTATAATTATGGAATAAGTTCAAGTATAGCTTATAACTTATCGCTTATTAACGCTAGTAAAAGGTACGCCTACACATTTTCTTTTTCGGTTTTTGAATTGGATTTTCCGACCGTATGGGTCGATGTATATATTTTTGTTATTCCTGCAATATTGCATAAGTCCCTCCATACAGGGGAGACTCCCGAAATTTTTCCAAAATTTAAGGTGTTAGAATTTTTATGAAGATTCTTTGAAAATTCTGCTAATAGAAATGAATTGGGTTTGCTAGTAAAACTTATCAAATCAGTTTAGTAGGCGAAACTAATTTTTTTTAACTAAGTGTTGATTTTTGAAAATTAATGGGTTTGTAACATTTTTCCTCCCTTAGTAATTTTAGGGACGAAATTCTTTTAAGGGGGGAGGAGTGTAACCGTTTAGATTTTTAACTGTTTAATTTAACATTTAAAAATGGTCTTAAATTTTGATTTAGAATTTAAATAACTTGAATTTAATGGTTTTGAATATTTTATTTATAGAAATAATATAATAATATAATTTTGAAATAGTCGGAATTATGTGAAATTGTAATACGGTATAGTTTAAACAATGTAAAAGTTTAGTTGAGATTGGTTTTAAATTATATTATTATATTCGTTTATTAAACTACGTTTGAACATATAATTTATAATTTATTTATAAACGAGTTGCAACGGCACGGTAGTTCGTAATATTACATTTTTAACTGTAAATGAATGTACAAGATCCAATATAAGTCAGATTTTTTGGGAACAAGAAACGTCTGAACCTAATGGACAATAATTTTTAATGAAATATAAAAATGGAGATTCCATCTTTTAGATTTTGAGTTATGTTCAAATCAAATTTTGAAAAGGTCGCTATGGAATTGTTTATAAACCATAACGATTTATATATATAGATAAATGGAGATTTATTATAAATTAAATATCATTTTAACTTGGAATTTAACTATTAGAAATCATAAGTTGATTATTTTGATGCTATAGTTTGAATATGCCTGATAATTTAATAATATATTATTATTATATTGAGGTATTTTGAAATTGATTTATTTTAATTTAAATTGGAACTTTAAAAGGATTATTACTCAAACGACCTCGGATTTCAACGAAACAAAGTTTATTAGATCTGTAATGATTAAATTTTGCTAGATTTCAAGTTTCGCGCCAATCGGAATTATTTCTTTGAGCGCACGAAATAGCGTCGTTTGAGCAAACATATTCAACTTTCAACAAAACAAGTTTCATTAGGTCTGGAATGACAAATTATACCATGATGCCCATTTTCACCACGAAAGGAGTTTACCTGTGCCCATACGAACAAATAAACAACAAACAAAAATTGTGATAGGCATCGAGTAATAAAATTACTGAATTAAAAATTATTAAAACCTAAAAGCCTACTTTATATAAACCCTAAACCACTCCAAACCCTAAATCCCCAATTCTACCAGCCGTCACTTTTGCAAAATAGCCCCTATCACATTTTAATTTATTTCTCTTAATCTATTACGAATTGGCAAAGATGATCAACAACAATGTTGTGGAAGATGTCAAACGTAAGATTCACCTAAATTTTGGTGGTTTAAGGATGGTTGTGGTGGCTGAAAATCGCCAATAATCGTGGATACATGGTTTCAAATTTTGTTGATTTGCGTGCAACGTATTCGATTTCAAGTGTTTGTGTCCGAAGCAGAGTTGTCGAGGGGAAGAAGGGCTACAATTTTCATGTTGAACATTTGGCCTGAAGATGACTGTGGTGGTCGGGGGATCGGGATGATCGGAGATGTTGTTTATGAGGTTGTAACAAATGGTTTTTAATCATTTCAGGCCGGAGGAGGCATCGGTAGGTAAGGTGGATGAAGGGGAATATAGCGTCGTAGCGTGGCGGAGACGTTGACTGTGGCGTAGTGACTAATGGCAACAACTTTTGTTGTATTTTTCTGTTCGAACGGAAATGTTATATGGTTAATTTTTGGTGAATTGGGTTCGAACGGATGGGCCATGATGACTGGCGAAGGAGGAGGAGGTCATGAGGTGTCGGCAAGCATAGTCGGGTCAGTTCAGGTGGCTTTAGCAAGTGGCGCGTTGAACTTAGACGAGGTGATAAGGTCAGTATTGGTTTACTCGTGTATAAGGAAGAAAGGAAATTGCGAAATTCTAGGTGATGAAAAGAAAACGCGTGGGGTTAACTGTTACACCCCACACTTTTCTATGCCCAAATTTCAACAAAAATTGAAACTCGAACACATTCAAGCATGGAGCGTGTATATCTGATACCTGCAAAAAAATGAGCTTGAGCATAATCAGAGTACGATAAGATAACTCACAGCGGAAAAAAAAGGATAAACTAGTATTAACTCAAGTAACTACCTTTTTCAAAGTAAATCACTTTTCCAATATCGAGCATGAGAGAGAACGATAACCAAAAGCCAAACTTAAACACTTGTGAGAAGCCGGCCTTCTCTAGAAAACCTGGGTGGTTGTAATGAGAACAGGGGTCAAAAAATAAGATTCTGGTGAATAGGAAATGTACAACATAGATTATAATACAAAGATGCTGTTTGGTCAACCCAAGATGTATGCCTACCAAGATTAGTGATTCTAGCCTAACCTTGAAAATGTTCACGCCCGACTTTACAACTCTTCCCAAAGTATTATTCCCAAACTATAATACTGAGATATGGCATTTTACGTATATATTTGTGAAGCCTTTATAACGGAGCATGCCTTCACTCTTATTATTCCTCGAATATTTATTTAATATTAATATAAACTAGAAGGCTCAAGTTACGGGCCCGACTAGTTAAGGCTTCCGTCGTTCACGCATGTACCCTTGCCCGACATAAGGTGAGAGATGGTATTTTATGACTCGCCATACCTTCTAGCTAACCTTATTAGATAACCCCCTTAGTCGCTTATTACTTGGCATAGGATAGGTAGTCATATATGACATTTTAGTTTCCAGGTTTGCGTAGACCCACACACCTGCTATTTAAGACCCCTAAACTGAAAGACCTATTCCTAGGTGAACTCTCAACCCCAGCCGCTTATGACCCAGGAAGCGGACTATACGCGAAGATTATTAGGTTTGTACCCCATTATCCTTTAATACTTTTCCTTATTTGGGGTAAAATTGGCTACGTTATTAAGTCATTCTCATTTAGTTTCTCTACACAGAAATGTTATGCGCACACGATTCATTATCGTTATGGGTTCATATGGTTAATAATAGTTCACCTTATTAACCTACTAAATCCAACTCTATAATCTAAATTATAATTTCTTTGATAACTAGTATAAATAGGAAAGTTATGTCTCCTTACCCTAGGATATATTTGATTACCTTCCTTAATTGGACTTAGTATTTAAACAACAATCGATACCCATTAGCCCCGTTTTCTTATCCATAAGTTTGTTGCCATTTATGACCATAACAGTCATACTTTCCTAAGGCAAGCCTTAACTATGGATATCCTTTTTTTATCAATCCCGAAGTATCTATTTTTTGTACCTCAACCGACAATTACTATTCATATTTATATATTTTCTTGTTTATTTTATTTATTTATACATACATATTTATGCACCAGGCCACTCACGTTAAGTTGACCACTTATGGATGCTGGAATTGCCTGTCAGTTCCAGGAAGACTTCTACCACAAGTTAAACTTAACCTCGTGCCTTAGTACATTTATTTTTATGCATTAGACCCCTCACATTAAGTTGACTAACTGTGGATGCTGGATTTGCCGGTCAGTTCCAGGAAGACTTCTACCACGAGTTGAGCTTAACCTCGTGTCTAAATGAGGTTATAATTCAAATTTCCTAATTAGGGTGTACAACATTTATTCTAATTAATTTAGTAATTATAATCATTATCCTATTATATTTATTTTTCCCAATCAACGTTGGTTACAATTGTTATTTATTGATTCACGGTCCTATTTATAGAAATTAATTATACTGATTGCTACAAATAGTCACCACAAATATATTAATTCAATATGGATTGCATTTACATATAATTCCATATGGATTGCTACAAATGGCCACCATAAATACATTAATTCCATATGGATTACTACAAATGGTCACCACAAATATATTAATTCAATATGGATTGCATTTACAAATTGACGACTATGCCGCCAAGAATAGCATAGGTGACACGGCGAACAGAAGGATAAATCTACTTCAAGCTTCCCGTCTTTGGGATCATGTTGTGATGTATGATGCGCACAACTACATGGGCTATGGGTCACAGATTGGCGGTGGTCCAGGCTCCGGGTTCTCAAAGGAAGATACACTGAAGGATCTGAGGGTCCTCCATCTCAATAACATCAAGCTTGGCTCTGACTGCTGAGATACCCAAAATCTGAGCCAAGTCAGTGTCAGTGAACTCGGTATGGGTGCCCATAACCTCAGATCTAATAACGCAAGACTCGTCATCGATGTCGACATCCATTTGAGCATCGAACAGACAGAGGCAGCGCGGATACAGTTCGCGCTCAAAAGTGTCGAAGTGCAGGATTGGTGCTATGCTTGTGGAGACAAAAAGCTCCTCCAAACCAAATGCGGCAAAGTCAGCGAACTTCATCGATCGACCAATCTGGAACTCATAACTGGCCGTGGTTAAGTACTGCTTTTAATCTTCGCCTCATTGCGATCTAACCAAACGGCTTCCTGAGGCGTGAAACCGGGGTGTTGGTTACGAGGTGTCTTAGAGGAATCGACGAATTGGGAAAGAGAAATTGTAAATCTAGAGTATAATCGGGTAGAGACCTACACGAAAAGGATTTTAGTGGTAATTAGGAGAGAAACGGAGCAGGGGTTGCTCGGATTGGAGCTTGGGAAGGAGGAGGATTTGGGTTTCCGATGGAATTAGGGTTGGGGAAGAAGGAGTTAGCTGTACGATATATATATCATTTTTAGCAGATTCGGGTCGGATCAGCCCACACTCACCTTGGGGGAGCTGTCAACCTGGCCCTAGGAGGGCGGTCGACTGCATGCCCCATAGTGGGCTCGGTTTGAACCTCTCCCCAACGGCCCGTATAAAATAAATATATAGAATTAAAAGTAAAATTTCTATTTCGTCGAAACAACTTCTACTCCCAACCGAATTCACGTATCGACTTCGACCACTTGTCGAGTTAAGAAATTTAATTTTCCAATGCCTTTTCCCTGCCTCCAAAAAGATTTGTGACCATAGAATCAAACGAACTTAAAATAGGAAATCAACTAGAAATCCAAAATAAAATTTAAACAGATTTTTCCCCTTATTAGCCGACACAAACTAAATGATTCAAAATCTAATACCCCAAAATAAAAATGAAGGATTTTCTTAGCCTTTTCGAAGAAAATTTAAAACTTTTTTCCTAAATATGAAATTTGTTATAAACTAACGGTTTCATATTAATAAATCCATTTTATTGTTATTTTTTATATTCCAGTTTATATTTCGAACTAGAAAAACCTTTTCGTTTTCGAAAATGTTGGAGTTTTAAAATGTTAGGGATTAATTGTGATAATTTCAATAAATTATCCAACATATATAGGGAGAGGGATACTAAAAATCACAAGGAATATATATTTATTATTCTTAAGTTTAGTTGTGTGAGAACCCGTAACTTCCCCGTGAGGGAAAGAGCAGATACTTTGAGAACAACACATAGAAGAACGCAGACGGAAGAACATTTCATTGTTTATTACAACAATTCCATCAGAATACAAGAATATACAGAATATAATTGAATAAATTACATTCGATAAATATCAGAGATTACAATAAATTATATAGCAGCGGAAAATAATACAAAGCACAACTAAAGGTGATATACGGATACAGAGCTTTCCGGATATCATTCCAGCTGTAAACCAGGATCCTGTGAATATAAATCTGCAAAACCAAAACTACTAGCTGCCCGTGTCAAAATAAGGGCACCTAGAGTTTAGGTTAAAACAATAAACTCCAGGTCAGTCATGTGACTGGTGTGAGAACTAAAACAGTTATTTAAAACTTTACTTTAAAAGAGAGTAATTCAAGGGACCACGCCGTATAACACGGAACGGGTTTCCTCCCAAGAATGCCAGTGCATATAAATAAACAGCGCAATGCTCTTTCTAAAAATGCAGCTATTATAAGACCCAGGTCCCATCACATAATGCAACGCAAGCCGGAGGATAGGGTTTTTACCTTATAATAGCCAAGAATGCTTGATACGTTTAAAACAAATCATTTGATACTATTGTAAGTGCATAGTGTATAAAACAACTTCAAATCATAAGTATCAATCATAGACGGCATAAGTGCCCCATCCCACTATGTCGCCATACTAGGCTCTACAAATAAAATCGAAATATCTCGTATTGGAAATTGGATTTCCGTCATGAGTCGAGGCAAGGGGCAAGCTCCTCTCCGCTTCGAGACACTCTAGCAAATGCCTCGGGACTACACACTCTGGGTAACCCCGGGATGCTTCAGGGCCGGTCCTCTCTTACGTTTGAGGATTGGCAATTCCTGAACACACGTTTCCCGGTCCTTACAGACCTAAAATCGAGGCGCCCCATCCAATAACCCCATAGGTGAAAAGTATATCAATGTCAGGGCTGGTAAGTCACTGACACCACCAAAGCTAGAAAGAAATGTCGTGCTCTCCCTGCAGTCCTTATCCCGTTTTTAACTCATACCGAGGTGTGAGGCTCGCGAATTCACGTTATACACAAAGCTACGCCACAAAGGCCGTGCTTTGATCATCAACCACAAGACTTTACTTTTCAACAGAAGCCTTGATCCATGCGACTCAGCGTGCCACACAGGCAATTCATGCCATGCGATTGATATCTATCGATATAACCTCTAAGCTCGTACGTCTCAGAGAAGGGAGTTAAGCAAGAGAATAAATTCTCCGCCGCCAAACAGATGTATATTTAATAGAGATCAATCAACACAGAATAAAATCCAATGTCAGACACACAATCCATTTACAAGTTCGTTCTGGGTCTGAACGAAACCGGAGGCACTTTCCTCGCATATCCATCGATCTCCAAGTACGTCTGGACGACCACCAACTGATTCCCTCATCTTGGGTGTACAGCCCAATCAAGATCATCAGTAATCACCCAAACGATGTGAAGACTTCCGGTCTTCGACCACCGTCATCATCTTCGACTTATCGTCGAATCGGTTATTCAGAATGGGTATAAACCCGGCCTTTCCGAACAACCCGCGTATATAATAAACAAATGTTACACAAACACAACATACGCCTCATTCCAATTCAGCAGTCGCTAATCGTAAATTAGCAAGAGAACAATTCCCCAAATATTAACCCCGAAGGCCGAAACCAACATCAGATCAATATCCAGGAAACCATTCTTCTTGGCTAACCTACAGTTAGTTTCTAAATTTCACATTCTTAGGGAAAGATTTCCATTAATTTTATCAAAGATAAATTCTTTAAAATTTATTCTTTAATCTTCCTTTGGATGTCATTTCAAACCATGTTAAGGTTTTCCAAACTAGTCGGGATTAGCAAACCACACCGAAGTAATTATTTATTTTATTTCCCAATCCCAACCTATTCATCCCATGAAGCAAAACTGGTAATACTCCATATCAAACACCATGGTGTTAACGGTAAAATTAATTTCCATTTCACGTTCAAATCTAATTAAAGATTTAACTATCGCTTTGGAGCAAAACTGGTGATACTCCATTCTCGCGCCCTTTCCAAATTTGATAATTTCAATTGTCAATTCACATTTCAATCTAATTGCAGATTCATTAAAACTTCTTTTACGGGGTTAAAGAACTAATGTCATTTAAAACACAGTTGACGATAAACTCAAATCACATTCTATTTCTTATCGGGTTAAAGAACAAGTGTTATTTAAAACACCGTTCACGATAAACCCACAAATCAATTCTATTTAAAACCCATTTCAAATCCAATTTATTTATTAAAAAATAAATGGGTTTTAATTTTAGTTCAAAACTAGTTCATTTCGATAAAAGTCTATTTTTATCTTTTCAAATATGGAGTTTTTCATCCCAATTTTTTCCAAATCATTTCTTATGATATTACACAAATTATTACTATTTTTAATAATTTTATCAAGGCCCGTACAGTAGATTTCCGTCAACGGCCATCATACTGCACTTACAACGACCTTTCCCAAATTTGATTTGGACGTATCTCCAAATCCAACCGTTAGATTTCAAATTTATAATATTCTTAGAAAGCTCTTTTCGATACGAACCCAACGGTTCCGGTTTTAGGAGAATCCGACGGTCGGATCTCCCGTAATGTCTGTTCGAAGTCAATGGTCGAAATTCACGAACTACCGCGGCGCGGCGCGTTCTATTCAGGCCATTATATTATATATATAATGTACAATATATATTTCGTCGATTTCTACTTAAAACGAATTTTATAAATAGTTTTAAATTCGTTCAAACATTTCAACTTCCATTTCCAATTCAATTCAAATTTCAATTCTTTCTATATTCAATTCAATTCGAATTTGGTTTATATTCAATTCAATTCGAATTTGGTTTATATTCAATTCAATTCAATTCGAATTTGCTTTATATTCAATTCAATTCGAATTTACTTTATATATATTCTATTTTTATCTCTTTTCAATATTCATTATAAAAACGAATATAATCGATATAAATATCGTTCGCGTCAAAATAGCGCATCTCTAATCAACACGGCTTTATATATTTCAATAATTCCGTTATTCTATTCAACAAATGAATATTTATTCTATTCAATACGTGAATCTATATTTTTGTCAACACATGACTAATCTCAACGAATGAGTATTGTCCACGTGTGACTATTTTTGTTATTCAATATATTTTATAAAAATCATGGTATCTATCGTTTGATTTCAAATCAGACTCCAACCGTAAATTAGCAAGAGAACGATTCCTTAAATATAAACCCCGAAGACCGAAACCAACATCAGATCAATATCCAGGAAACTACTCATCTCATCTATTTTTCAGTTAATTTCTAATTTTATATATGATAAAGATGTAAATTTTATTGTTAAATTATTTCGTTCAACACATGACTAATCTCAACGGATGTGTATTGTCAACACATGAACCTTTATTTTATAATATTCTTTATTTTCTAAATTGGAATGAGGCCCAATCAATTACCATATAAAGTTAATTATATGGATTCCATACAACACATGTATATAATAGCAACGATAAATAATCAACCATCATCCAAAGTGCACTACACTGTATAAGCATCAAATATAGATATCTAACGCTTATAACAGCATGTCGATCCATCGATCGACATACAACTAATTATTGGGATTAGTGTATGCCGTATTTTATCCTAATACCCGCGTGGGGTTTCAAATCAACAAACATAGATTTTTATTTGTGCAGTTGGGCGATGTGTAAAATTTATCGTCCCAATAAATGTCAGTCAAATCAGTTCGATTTGTAAATGAATATTTATTTGTTCACGTTCACGTTAAAAATTATATTTTTAACGACCAAATTATTCTATTCAACCTACGAATATTCTATTCGGTTCATTTATTAAATAAAATGATATCTTTATTTTTCTAACTTATTTTAGAAAATTTCGGCTGCATAACGGCACGATACTAGAAACGGGACAAGGCCTAGCCTTATCCCCAGTCTAATAATGGCCCATGCCATACACATATCAATCAAACCAATTTCAATTCACCAAACAACCAAATTTAGATCAAATAATCTAACCAACTACACAACCAAACAAACAAGTCCATGGTCTGTGGACAATGGTGTCGGGTGCTACTAAACACCGTCTGCATCCTAGTATATATTTATAACTAGAAAAGGAAATTTAAAGTGAGAAGTTCTCACCGACTAGCAAAACCAAACGTCACGACTCTTCTTATGTAGAAATCTTCGTCGTGCTCGCCTTTTTGCCAATTTCACTGCCCGTAGTCACTACATATATAAAAATCACATTTTTATATTGTTGCTATGTATATAAAAATCACATTTTTTATTCTACTACTATATAGATAAAAATTCTATTTTTATACCGCTGTTCATATAGTAAAGATCAAATCTTTACTATCTATATAATATAAAAATCGTATTTTTATTATCTCTACTATATAAAAATCATATTTTTGTTCTTCCTATAATATAAAAATCATATTTTTATTCTACTTCATTCGTCAAAAACCATAGAAGCTTTAAAGCGGAGAAAACTCACTTTTTTCTAACGCCCGGATTCGCTGTTCGGGTTCCAGAATTTGCAAACGAGCTTCAATCTTCACACCATCTTTTTTTTAGCTTAAACGCGCCATTCCGGACAACTTTCGCCTAAGGGTCTTTTTGCCGAAAATGCTCCAATTCGCCAGAATTCGCGAAAGTACACGAATTTTACCGCTTTCAGACAACAGACTTTGAACGCGTTTTCCGAGCAACTCCGAACTCCAAAACATGACTTCCATATAGCCAAATCGAAGAGAATTTCGCTCTCTACAACTTTGGTCATGTATAATTTTCGGATATCGGAATATATCGAAGCTTATACTTTTCGAAGTTCTAAACGGCATTTTGAACTCAATGGAAGTGGTTTCAAGTCCAAATTCATCCGTATGCAAAATTTGACTTTTTGGGCCATGTATAATTTACATAGCGACTATTCTGAATTTTCAACTGGGCATAACTTTTGATTCCCGCTATGAAATTTCGATTTTTCAGATTCGTTGGAAAGATATTTTCAACTAGATTCTAATATTTTTGGTTTCGCTAAAATCCGGTTTATTTTGCACTCGGTATGTTCAATTGAAATTTGAAATCGAATTATCGAACTACAGCGCCATTTTCAATTCCTTTTATAATTATAAATAAATATTTATATTCTAACGACGATCTATATAAATATACACGTTCTAATTCTATTCAAAATAAATTTTTCGTTGTTATTATTTAAAATAATTCATTTTAAATATTCAAAATTCATTAAAATTGCCAAAATAAAAATTTTAAACTGGCTCAGAATTTCCGGGTTGTTACAAGTTGCATATTCCTTGTCATTTCTATTCCTTCCTTCCTACCAATCGGATTATATTTATTAGAATTACACAAAGCCCCGATAATTTTGAAATATGAATAGATTAAGATCTAAAAATCATATCTTTATAAAACTAGGCCTTTATAAAACCATTTTCCGAAACCATATTTCAAAACTTTCAAAGCCCATTTTTATTTCCAAATAGTTTAAAAATAAATTTCTTCAAATATAAGGCCAAGAACTCGAATAAATATTTCAACAAAGGTAGATTCGGAAATTCAACGAAGTGACGAATGGATATACATCGTAATTATTTCCGAAATGGATACGACATGCTAATGTGAACTTCTCCATTTTAGATCGAGCAATGGTCTTAACTGAAACTGCTAAACAAGACCGGAACCAAAAACAGTGACTATCTCGGTTGTAGCTAGACTTTCTTTATATATATATTATTCCAGTTTCCAAACTCGAACCAGTGGAATTCACCATATGTCATCCTTATACTCTTCATGACGAGATCGCCGATGCACTGTGGGGGCAAGACAGAATCGACTATAAACCCGAACTCAACATATTTCAACTCTTAGTCGCTTAAAGCCCATTTTTACTTTAATTAGGCCCACAACTAATTCGTCATCGAAATAAATTTAAGTCGAGTAAGAAAGATGAAGAAAAACAGAAAAGAAAATCGAATTACGTTCTCTCACGAGTCCTAATTTAAAAAATTACTATAGTTGTTTAACCTAAACTTTGATACCAAATGTAACACTCCATACTTTTCTACACTCAAATTTCGACAAAAATCGAAACTCGAACACATCCAAGCTTGGAGCATGTATATCTAGTACCTGCAAATAAATGAGCATGAGCATAATCAAAGTACGATAAGATAACTCAAAGCAGAAACAAAATTGGATAAACAAGTATTAACTCAAGTAACTACCTTTTTCAAAGTAAGTCACTTTGCCTATACCGAGCATGAGAGAGAACGAGAACCAAAAGCCAAACTTAAAATACCTGTGAGAACCCGACCTTCTTTAGAAAACCTGCGTGGTTGTAAGGAGGAAGGGGTCAGAACAACAAGATTCTAGTGAAAAGGAAACATACAACACATATTATAATACACAGATGTATCCCGTTTGGTACAATCCAAGATGTATGCCTACCAAGGTTAGTGATTCAAGCCTAACCTTGCAAATGTTTACACACGACTTTACTACTCTTCCCAAAGTATAATACCGAGATAGAACATTTTACACATATATTTGTGAAGCCTTTATAACAGAGCATGGATGGTTATTTAATCAAGGCTAGAACCCTAGTTACGGGGTTTATATACATATACTTTCATTCACTCTTATTATTCCTCGAAGATTTATTTAATATTAACATACAAGAGGGCACTAGCAATGAGCCCTACTATTTAAGGCTTCCGTCATTCACGCATATACCCTTGCCCTACATAAGGTGAGAGATGGTATTTTATCACTCGATATACCTTCTAGCTGACCTTATTAGATAACCCCTTAGTGGCTTATTACTTCCCATAGTATAGGTAGACATATCTGACATTTTAGTTTCCAGGTTTGGTTAGGCCCACACACACCTGCCATTTAAGACCCCTAAACTGAAAGACCTATTCCCAGGTGGACTCTTCAACCTCAGCTGCTTAAGACCCAGGAAGCGAACTATACGTGAAGGTTGTTAGGTTCGTACTCCATTAGCCTTTAATACTGTTCCCTATTTGAGATAAAGTGGACTACGTTATCAAGTCAGTCCCGTTTAGTCCCTCTACACAAAAATTCTATACACACACGATTCATTATCGTTAAGGGTTCATATGGTTAATAATAGTTTACCTTATTAACCTACTAAGTCCAACTCTAAAATCTAAATTATAATTTCTTTGTTAACTAGTATAAATAGGAAAGTTGTGTCTCCTTACCCTAGGATATATTTGATTACCTTCCCTAAATTGAATAAACAACAATCGATACCCATTAGCCCCCCTTTTTGTATCCATAAGTTTATTACCATTTATGACCATAACTGTCATACTTTCCTAAGGCAACCCTTAACTGTGGATATCCTTATTTTATCAGTCCCAAAGTATCTATTTGTTGTACCCCAACAGAAAATTATTATTCATATTTATTTATTTATTTGCTTATTTATTTCATTTATTTATATATACATACATATTTATGCACCAGGCCACTCACATTAAGTTGACCACTTGTGGATGCTGGATTTACCGGTCGGTTCCGGGCAGACTTCTACCACACAAGTTGAACTTAATCTCGTGCCTTAATACATTTTTTTTCATTAGACCCCTTGCATTAAGCTGATTACCTATGGATGTTGGATTTGCCAGTCGGTTCCAAGTAGACTTCTACCACAAGTTGAGCTTAACTTCGTGTCTAAATGTGGTTATACTTCAGATTTCCTAATTGGGGTGTACAAAATTTATCCTAATTAATTTAGGAATTGTAACCATTATCCTATTATATTTATTTTTCCCAATCAACGTTGGTTATAGTTGTTATTTATTGATTTACGGTCCAATTTATAGCAATAATTATATTGATTGTTACAAATGGTCACCACAAATATATTAATTCAATATATGGATTACATTAACATATAATTCCATGATTGAACCTTATCCAAACATTCAAATATTCAATACAATGTATATTTTACCATTTGGCGCTGATTTGGACGGATAATATGTATATATTTATATTTTATGTTTTCGTACGGTCAACGTAGTTATCTTTTATTTTTATTATTATTATTATTTATTCTTATAAATTTAATGATTTGGTTTAATTGACAACCAAACATTCCTTTTTACATTCAGTCTTGTCAAAAGGTTGTAAATCTTACAAAAAGACCGTTAGCCATAATCATTGTATATTATGCCTAATTAGTGGAATTGACATATTTTCAAATCATAAGAAATATATGTAAACATATAGTTTGGAATAGTTGATGCAAATTACGCACCATTATGTATATTTATATTTATGCGTACATTTGAACCACTTTTTCCTTTCTGACCTTTTATCATACCTCTTGTGATTTCAAAATAATGCCTTTTTATTCAAAAAGAGGAAAATGACATATTTACAACAATTAAGCCAAAACCCAAAAATATTGAATACAAACAAGCATATTTCTTTTTAATATCAAAATCACAAAATTCACCAATTGAACCTTTTTACCCATGTTCACATGATTTATTATTCAACACTGAGCTAAAGATCCGGAATATAACTACATCTAAATGGTGTTTAATGGGACTGGTTTCCAGATCTACAGTGCTTTACAACCATTAAAATAAATTTTACAACATGACTGTAGGAATATGTGTATACAAATTTAAGAATCCAACAATTATTATTATGCATAACCACAATTTACAATTCACAAGTTTTAACAATTTTTCACAATCAGATTTGATGGGTGTCAATCAAATTACAACAATTTAATGAGCAGTCTAACATAAAATAGGCATAAAAATTTAGATCTAATTCAAACAAAATAGATAAGTTATTATAATTGTATTCTTAAATTTCCCACTCACTTTACAACACCCAAATCCAAAGTTTGAACCTTTTAGGCCTACAATTCCCAAATTCTTATAAATCTACAATTTATGTGGAAGAGGGAAAATTCCAGATCTGTAGAGATGTAAGAAAATAGGAAGAGAGGGAAGAATCTGATTTGGAGCGTCAGTTTGCACTCTTTTCGATTAGATCTGTTAATCCTCTTAATAAAATATGAATTGGATTTGATTTGTTGTATAAGAATATATTTTAGATTAAGAAATTAGATTTAGAGAAGTAGGAAAATGCCAGAGCTTCACAGTTGCCCAAAGATTTGTATGGATAAGAATGAGGCCTTACCCCTTTATTTATAGGGGTGGAATTGGCCTTGAACCGTTGGATTCATTTTAATTCATATCCGTTCATTCGTTTCCATATATCATAGATTAAACCTTACCAACCCTAAACGTCACTGAGAAATGGATGCTCAGTAGGTCGACGTTTGCGGTCGACCGCTATGGTCGATCGCCTGGGTCATCAAATTCCCAAGTTGGCATGTTAAATAAGGTAATTTATATTTATAAATTCTGATTTATTTATTTTCCATCCATTTTTGTTTTATGTCCGTAACTTTTTCATACGGACTCCGTTCGCTAAACTCCAAACATGAAAGTTGACCAGAATTTCGAGTTGAACGCATCGGTTAAAGTTTCATAGCCGAAATCATTTGCAGAAATTCCTATTTTTGAAATTCTAATAATTAATTTATATCGCCTAAATTTCGGGTTGTTACATTAGCGGCATTAATGACATGTTTAAAGGTTAACAAGGTAATTAGAAATTTTGATAAATTATTGACCTAAATCTAATAATCATATAATGTATATACTTGTAATGTCATAACTTATTCATACGTTGCCAAAATCGAATGAAACTGGATCCCTTGGAATCGCAAAGACGAAGGCTACACTCCCGAGCTAGTTTGAATGGAATCGAATGCAATTAGAATTTCATGTAATTTTAAACGCTTGTTTAATATTTTATGAAGCAACATAACAATCGTCATTCGAAATAAAAGGTGAGTTAACTCTAATGCTTTCTGCAATTCTATGATGTGTTAAATTCATATAACTATAATTTGTAGTTGATGATATTAAATTTGAAGATTGGATGCTATTTGGTGGTTTGTTGTTTAATGATCGACACTATTTATATTTCGTCATATAAATGCATTAGATCATTTCATATGTTATTATTAAACGATATTATAACTGTGATACATGGAAGAACAGGTTAGAGGGTTCCAACTGGATTCCTTGAATAAATTGTGTGTAATTTGTTTTTCATATAATTCATATATGAATTGTTTATCCCAAATGACGTTATATCCAGTTTGTATGTTGATCATTGAATTTAAATTCAACAATTGTTGTATTTTAATCAATATATAGTATTAATTAAGTGGTTGGCAGCAAATGGCCTAAACCATTTTTTTAGACGTTGATTTCCCGTCAAGCGAATTGACGCAATTAAAATTATGAAATTTATTTTCATAATTAAAATAATCTTTTTAAATTCTATTTTAAGTTTATTATATTTGATTTTTATCAAAGATTTGGTTTAACGTTTAATAAGTTTTATAAGTCAGAATGTAACCCAATGGGTTAATGTTTTGAAATAAATGTTTGAGAGAACGATTAAGTGGGCTTATTAAATTAATTAAGCTCATAATTAATAGAAAGAGTTAATGCAAAATCAATTAATGAGTTAACTGATGTTTACTAGTTGGCGAAGTCAACTTTTTTAACAAAAAGTAATTACTAGATTGATTTGTTCTATATTAATCAAATAGAAATAGTTTTTCGAATAATCGTTAAATTTAACGAATGTTCCTAAAAGTGATTAATCTTTAATTAGTTGTATTTTAAAGTGATTATCACATTATTTATTATTAATGAAGTTAATTATTATTGAACAACCTTCTTAAAATGATTAAATATTCTATCCTTAGTTTATAACGAAGTTAAATATTTTTACTGTAAATAATGCTGATGTTAATTATTATTTTATTAATAATAATTTAAGCAATTACTTTTTAATTGAAGTTCAATTAAGAAGTAATCGAATTGGAAAAGTTTAATTAGAATCCATAAGTAGCTTTAATAAGAGATTATAACCCAAGTTTACAAACAAGGTTTGCAAAAAGGGGAATTTAAAACTAATGCAAAGATTTTAAGTAAGTATTTACTAAATTATTCAGTTGAGCAAAACAATTAAAATAAAAAATGAGTTTTCAACAATGCGAATGAAATGCTTATTGGACTTGGGTAAATCATGGAAAAAGGATTCTTGTAATCTGAATTAAAGGGACATAATAAGTTATTAATTTAATTGATTGATGTTCATTGGAATACAATTAAGTGATCAAGGGGTACAAAATTCTAATGTTAGTATGGAAAGAGTTTTATAAAGGGATTTGTAATCCAGGCTTACGAACGAGGTTTGTAAATGGAATTTGTAAGTAAATGCGGAGATTTAAATAAGATTTTTACTTAATTATTTAATTAAATAAACTGGATTTAATGGAAATGTGATTTTTCAATGAAGATGACTAATGGATTAGAATATGATACATGGATTTAGTTATATATCCAGATTGAATTATGATAAGATGCTAAAATGGATTAGTATAAGGGATTTGAAAAGAAATCAAAACAATAGTGGTAAAGAGATTTAAAACCAAGATAATGATTTTAAATATAAACGTTTACTTAAGAGTTTAATTAAGTGAAATGATTAAATTAAAACAAGGAATTAGAACGACATTTCCAAAGTAAGGAAGTACAAAAGGGTTGGTGAAAAATAATGATGATTTCGTAGTAAAGAAATATAAAGGGGGAATTTGGAATGTGCCATTATAGAAAGATATAGTTTTATTTTCAATGGTTTGGTTTCAGAAAATGAGAACAAAAGGTTTTATGGGTTGAAATGAAATTGGATATTTGAATAGAATTATAATTTCCATAAGCGAGTTTGTAAACTGTGTATGATAAGAGTATTAAAGTTAAAGTCAACTTTTATGGTTATATTATAAGAATACGTCGCTTGATGTTATTTTTGCTTAGATAAGATTTGACAATTAAACCATATGGATTGATTAAAGGTGTATATAATGATATTTCCAAGATAATGGAAAGAAAAGAGGTTTTTTGAAATATAGCTATATTTTGGGATAAAGGAAATAAATGAAGGAGTTTGAAAAATATGTTTATTTTAAAGATATAAGTATTGGTTATTGTTTTCAAAGTAACGGAAATAGAAGAAATGTGTTGAGATAAATATATAGTGTCGATTTGTAAGAATCGATAAATTGATTAGAATGAATGTATTAATTAAAAAGGGCCGAAGTTGTTAATATACTTATCAATTGTAACAACCTGAATTTTTGAACGATGATAGTAACGACTCAAAGATTTTGATGTTTAATAATATAAATTAAATTAAGAATTCAACTTTGAAATATGGATCTTGTAATTTAATTAAGAAATTTAGTCTTGAAAGTGTAGTTTTGTACTTGATATTTGATTCTGAATTTTGAAATCTAGTTTATTCTCAACTCAATTATGAATAAAATTCTTAAGTATGAATTTAAAATTTAATATTTTAATTTGAGTTGTTTGTTATATTAAACGATGCCGGTATACATTGTAGAGTATTATAAATTTTATTTCACAATTTTACTTGAGAATTTATTTTATTTAGTTTTGAATTTTGGTTTTAAAATTTATTTTAATACGCATTTGAAAAAAAATACACTAGTATGCTATTTGTATATATATATATGTTATGTATATATTAGAAAAATATTTGTTTATTTGTTGATTGCCACTTGTAGAGGAGTGCTGAAAAGTTTTGACACCTGTTCAAATTGTTCTGAGTTGTTTCACCACGCGTCCTTCTATTTTTCTCCCTGTTCTCCTTTTATTTGGATCACTCCATTCTTTTCCTAGGATTCTTTTCCCCTTTTATCAGCTGGGGGATTTCTTTCCCAAATCATAACTTTTCCCCAAACCACAAAATAATGGCAGCCGAACTCTCGTTGTCATCGCAATTCGTGGCCTCCATTCGACCGCGACCGTTCTCCGATGACCACCGACCCCTTCACCTTTTGTTAAATCACCAGCTTTGCTTGGACTAGTAATGTTTATCTGAGATTGATAGGTAGCCTGATTTAACTTATGTGCTTGAGGATATAAATTTCTCCTTCTGCATGTACTGTCACTTACTTGAAACTCTTGGTATATGATTTTACAAGCCATTGTGTTATTGTTGTGTTCACGTCCCTGTTACCTGCCTTGAGTACCATTCTATGACCTAAGCACCAAAATTATTTCATGAAGCCAATTGGGACCCTTATGCCATAACTGCAGCCTGCTAGATGTGCATGGTATAGCATTTTATTGTTTCTCCTTTTTGCTTCTGTTACCAGTTCATTCTTGAAGTTTATCATTTCATGTTGTACACTTGCACTTGTATCACTGCCTTTTCCTTGAGGGACTGCATATCCGTAACTTGCACACGCTATTGTTGCACACACTCATCTTATATATACATTATGCTTTAACCAATCTCGTTTCCAAATTTTTGTGCACTTGGCCACCCACTTTATTCCTCATACATTGATGAAATATATACATGTTTGTTATATATTCTAGCCTATTTTGAGATTCGAAATACATTTTTGCTCACCAATGTACACCCAGTTTGTAAAGCCTAAATTCATACTAATATTTGTTCATGGGTATATGTATGACATCTTTTTCCAGCTTTATAAACATCTATTTAGATCAACGAATATTGTGCCATATTGGATTTACAAAATATTAACAATTTTGAGCAATGGGATTCTCTATTTTTTTGGATGTTAACGGTTCAAAATGTACTGTTACATCGATACCATTGGATTTGATAGTTAAAGAACCGACTATCAAATTAATATTCCCTTTGACTATTGGTGAGTTAGTTTGAAGAGACCGGGATGGGAACTAGACCTAAAACCACTTTGACCCAATTGTGTGTTCGAACTAATTTGCAGAGATGATTATAAAGATGGAGTATTAAACACCGTAGATCTTCATAAGCGGAAAACGCTACTCATTAAATTTCTCTGGCCAGCAACCAGACTAATTATGACTTGTGATTCTGTCGTGATTGAAATTTTCGGATTGCATGGACTTCTCACTATTGATCATTGGGGTCATTCCCATATAAGATGTGGTATGAGGGTGCCTTCGGTTCATCCTGTTCCTAGATGACTTGTATGGACGGATGTCTGATAGTGTATTTCTGGAGGATCACGTATGTTGATTTTTACAAATATAGCAAGTTTGGTGGCAGAGAATACACCTTCTCTTAGCTTAACACCTATAGTATATTTGTGACCATCAGTTAGTGGTTTGACGGATCTGACAATGTGGCATTCGAAGTTAATAAGATGTTCTTAAAAAGGTAATCGTAACCTCAAGCTTCATCTATCAAGAAATAACGGAAATCGGGCAGGCAACAAGACGATGTGGGTCATTCCCATTAGGGTATATTGTCATAATCTAGAGAAATTTCATTTGTTCTTCTTCTGTTATTTTTATATCTTACGGGAATACAGTTTGGGTCGCTACCAACTGTTGTGCCAATATATTCGATACACTCAAGCCTAATGAGTGGTCGGTCATGTATGGCTGGGTTGCAAGATATTCTTTATGAACCATAGAGTATTATCTCTAGAGGTACACTATTCGGGAGGTGGTCCTATACCCTGTCATGATGGAAATCCAAACTCTAATATGACCCATGCTATTTTTGACTATATACTAAATATGTGGAGCACGAGGTGCAAGCATTCTGCTAGATGGTTATTTATTTATGGTTTGATAGACATTATTATAATATCACCAGATTTGATATACTAAAAATATTTTGGGTTATCGTAAGGTAAAAACCGTCTGTGTTTATGTGTGGGCTGGTCTTATGATTATCGTTTTCTTTACAAAGGATTTTCTAAAGTTAAACAAGTTGATTGTATTGTGAATTTATCAGTGAAAGTATTGCAGACTGATCATGGTGAATTTTGCTTTGCTTCAAATATGCTCGGGTCAGACCGAGTATACTATCAGGTTAGGTTTCACTTGGAGCTTCAGAAGGGAAACAAGAGTCAAGACGTATATCCGTAATTTCTAGTAATAATTATTCCACTATGTGTGATGTATTGAAACGTATGTACTCTTATGTTGTAACCAAATATATATATATACACACACACACACACAGAGTTCATTTTGTGTAAAGCATTTTGATATATTGTATTTGATTCGTTTTGCTGTGAGACTCTAATCTTCTTATTCTTTTATTCTAATATTTCTTTCTTTCTTCTCTCACCCTCTAACTTCTTTCTATTAACAATTTAGGTTTTTGATACTTAGGTTATTGCAAATAATACAGGATTTTTTATTATTGTTGAAAATTCGAGCGTCGAATTTTTTGGGTCATTACAATAAGTCTTGAAAATCATTATAATTTGGCTATGGGGGTTGTATCATAGTGTACATGGAGATTTTCTAATCAATTTTATTTATAGTTTGCAGGATCAGAGTTAAAACAAAGAAGTTATCGGAGAAAGAAGAATCGAAAAATAGGAAAACAAAAGAATATACATACACAAACACGTACATACAGGCCTAGTCGACCCTAGTTTTGAAGTGCATGGATGCTATTCTGCCTAGGCATGAATACGTCACGTAGTTTCGTTGATTTAACTAACATGGCTTGTTTTGAATTTTAGCTGATGTGGTGACTTCCTATTGGTTGAGTGATGTGGATGGCCTAGATTTATTTTTGGAATCCAATGGTCTAAGATCCCTAGCCTGACCTTTAAATAGATAACTAAGCCTAACTAGTTCCTCACAGAACAATTTTCCCCCTCCGGGATCTCTCATTTTGAGATGGACTTGACGTAAATTTTTATAGGGGAAATGTATATAAAATTAAGTACTTATATAACGCTATTAGAAACGGGATCTGCAGTCGGCAAGGAAAAGAGCCTAGGACGACAGTGAGTGGATATAAGTTATATCCTTTTAATAATTGTACATGCTATCATTTAATTCCTGTTATTATTTAGCATAGTTTTATTTACTGTTTTTTTACAGTGGCGTATTTCCCCATTATACTTAGGCATAGTTCAATTAGAGTTATTTACAATAGTTTAATTCCTACGGTGATTAAGTTTGACATAGTTTAGTGAAAACAGTTTACAATAAATCTGTAATTAAACTATAAATTTGGGAAACTTATACATATATTCGGAAGTTAATTACCTAGAATTAATATCGAACAAATATACGTGTTGTTAAGATAAAAGAGTTGCAGAAAAAAGGTTCATAAGCCTAATTATGGTAAATTTACAGCAATTATGTCAAACTTGGGAAAAAAGTTAAGAGAGAAATTAGACATATAACTATTAAAATTAGAAGTTTGAAATAGCCAAGGTTGGTTGGTTAAGAAAAAGGTATAAATTTCCATAATTTCGTTTGTAACTAAAGCTGCAAGCCTAATTGCAAGAACGAAAGAAAAAAGAATATAGTAGCGTGAAACAGGGATTTAGCCGTATTTCACACTATCCATTAGCTTAGAAATAAGTAAAAGAAATATGTTACAATTACAAATTCCTGCTTATAGGGTTGTTTTATAGTGGATCTTGAAAATAAATTTTAGTGCATTTTCAATAACCAATCAATTAGGAATAAGTATAATTTCTTAAAAATAAAACTTATAAAGATGGTAAGTAAAAGATTAATATAATTGATAGATATTATGGAAACAAAAGGAGAAAGAAATCAAATTAAGACACTCAATAGCCTGGAAAGAATGTAATCTATTATGATAAAATTGGAATATCATGGGCATAGGCTAGGAAACAAGTCAATATGTGATGGCCCACCCCGCACCAGCCGACATTTCCAATGAAAATGAGTTGTACTAATGCCTGACTAGCATGGGACGGTCGCCAAAGAAAAGGGGTTTGAAGCTAAAACTACCAAAGGAACCTGTAGAATGTCTCACAGCGCATGGAATAAAATATAATAATAACATACTTGACATAAAACAGGTGAGACAGTGCATAAGCTGAAAACTAAACCATAATCATCATAGCAGCGGATATTCAAAATACAACTTAGTACAACTCCAACATAATGTCTCTAAAGCAAAGAAAAAGGTGCACTACTAATGCTCAAAGTAGTGACCAGCAACAACACAGGGAGAATATCTATATATATCATACGTGGAAGCCTCATGCTCGTCTCTGGTATAGCTACTCGTGTATACCACCTAACCTGTCTCTAGTCTGCCCGTTTAGGAGCACCCAGAGTAATAAGAAGACACAAAAAACTCTGGGTCAGATAAAAGTCTGATATGAGTGATAAGCAGCAAAACAGAACAATAACAGGTATACATAACCATACCTGAACCTGGACCTGCAACAAAAGAGTTAGCACGACAGGATGTACAATACTCTAAGGTGACACTAACACATGGTGTGAAAATAATGGGGAGGGGGTGTGCATGTCATGGTGATAGAAAACATCAAACATAGCAATCATCCTCACATCTCTCACTAAGTGCGTAAAGTATACGATATCCACCACTTTGATCGCCCAATTCTTTGTTACGATCGCTATGCCCTATAGAGTCGTGACGGCTCCACTGCACTGATTCGTAACCACTAATACTTTGCTATGTCCACTCTGCCCCATGGAGTCATGATGACCCCAATACACTGGCTCATAGCCCTGCTATTATCACTCTGCCCCCATGGAGTCACGATGACCCCACTGCACTAATCCATAGCCAATAATTCGTTCCTCAGTGGTGAGTCAAAGCTATAAACATCGATAACCTCTTTGCACACGTCCCACAAAAAATTCCAATTCATGAAGTTAAATCGTTGACCCCCATTGGAATCATGAGTAATAACCTCCCATTTGGACTTCCATTGCATCTCGGGTTTTAGTCGAATTGGGATTGGTGTTCAGGAAAGTCATCGCGTGGTAGTGGCTTAAGTGACGGTTCGGTTCGGTACCCCATGCCTGGTTCGGTTCGGTGCTCGTAGTCTACACGCCAGTTCGGGTCATGGAGCTCCATGTGCGGTTCGGTTCGGGTAGGTATATGTGTAATCAAAACTCAAGCCACCGGTTCAGTCCTCTTCAAGCTTCCTCGGTTCGGTTCGGTCTTTCAAGCTCCCTCGGTTCGGTTCGAAATCCCCAATTCCCATTCGCTCTGATCTCACTTGTCTCACCCTAATTTGATCCGGTCCGGGCCTTCCTTATTGCCCTTGCAATTTTATGCTGTTGAAGATGCCATCACCTTTGTTCGGTTCGGCTAACCGACCCGATCCCCTCATCCAATCCGGATCCCTGTAGCATTTCCAGCAAGCTATTTTTCGTCCATTCTGGCCATACGACGGTGTTTTCAACCATTCTAACTTTACTAATCAATTATAAAACATTCCAAACAGTAGTAATAACATATAGGATCAATCAACAAGGTTAAAACATCAAGCATATAGGTCATTTAAGATCAAACATACCCCAAAACCCATGATTTTCCCCTTAATCCCTTTAATCATGTTTTAACAATAGGATTAACAAAACATGTCCAAATTAACCCAAACTTTTACCAGAGCCCTAAAATAATATTTAAGAATTTTTACATATTTTTCTAGAATTTTAACATGCATAATTTCGTTAATTAACACTAATCACCCTTAATTAGCCGTAATTAGTGAAAAACAATGCAAATCACTCACCTTAGCCACAAATAAACTTAGATCTGAAACTATCTCTGATTTGGGGCATTTTCCAATGCAACAAAGCAGCTCCAACTCTGATTTGGTTTTGATTTGCCTTTATTTGACATAGATTAGCTTAATCCTTGATTAGAGAGCGATTTGTAATGAAATTAGAAAGTGGAGGCCATTGTTAGGGTTGAAGAGAGGTAAGTGGCAGCTGGAAGACTGAAATAGAATGAAAACCTAACTCATTTCAGTCTGCCCATAACCCTAATTCCGAAATGGGTTATGGGCCCATTTGCTAATTACCCTAACCAGCCCACTTAAGTAGTTTTTCACCTTCTAAACCTTGTTTTAGCCATATCTCCCAAACGGTGAGTCCGTTTGGCCAATGTGACCATCTACGGAAAGGTAAACAATCATCTGAGTCCAATGGAAGTGATTTCAGGTCAAAACTACTTACCAATCAAAAGTTATAGGCGAAACAAGATTCGCCAGGGGCAAAACGGTCATTTAAAAATCGACAAAAATCATGAACTTGGTAAATGACCCCAATAGTCGTTTCCCAAAGTTGCATGACTATACGACCTCATTCAAAAAAGAAATAAATATTCTATGATCTTCCGATGCGTAGAATGCGGGTCGTTACACTCTCCCCCCTAAAGAAATTTCGCCCCCAAAATTCCTTAACCAAAAACATACAAAGGAGTTCCGCATGCCTATCAGTCCTTCACAACAATCAAACATACACAACAAGCACAACAAGCCTACCCTAGCATGCAGTTTACTAACAAGGGAAGAAACTATCACTATTAAAATCTTATCAGGCAAAGAGTTCTGCATGTGATTCCCTTATGCTCTCCTCTGTTTCCCAAGTACAGTTACTCTCATCCTCACCCCATCGAACCTTGACCAGTTTCACTGCCTTTCTTCGAAGTTGCTTTGTATCACTCTCGACAATACGGATCGGCTTGCGGTTCCCAACCGCCTCGGGTTCTACTTCGATGTCATCCAACTGGTCCAGTGAAATAGTCATATCGGGGTCGTGCACGAACTTCCTTAACTGGGAAACATGAAATACGTTGTGAACTCCCGCCGTCTTGTCCGGCAACTCAACTTTATATGTCAAATTCCCTGCTCGAGAACAGGGAATGGACCAACAAATCTTGGTGCTAACTTGCCTCTCCTACCAAACCGAATCACACTCTTTAATGGAGAAATCTTGACAAACACCAAGTCGCTAATGGAGAATTTTAAATCTCTTCTTCTCTTATCAGCATAACTCTTCTGCCTATTCTGAGCGGCCTTCATTAGCTGTTGAACGATCTTGATCTTGTCTGATGTTTCTCTTATTACTTCTGGTCCAAGCACATAATTCTCATCGGTCTCTAACCAACATGACGGTGAGTTGCTCGGTCTTCCGTACAAAGCTTACCAATACTGGATTGATAACTATTATTATATGCGAATTCAACCAGATGCAAATGGTCATTACATGACCCTCCAAAATCTAATATGCAAGCTCTTAAGTGATCTTCTAATACTCAATTCACCCTCTCTGTCCGACCATCGGTTTGAGGATGATACGCGGTACTGAGATGTAATTCTGATCCTAATGCCTCTTGTAAGCTCTTCCAAAATCCACTAATAAACAACGGATCTCGGTCGATCATAATGACTTTGAGTATTCCATGAAATCTCACTACCCGCTTCATATACAGTTCTGCTAATTTAGCTGCCGTTCTGTTCGACTTGACGGGTATAATCCTTGCACTCTTGGTCAGTCAGTCCATAATCACCCAAATGTTATCATGGCTCTATCTAGTCCTTAGTAACCCATCAATGAAATCCATTGAGACTTATTCCCATTTCCATTTGGGAATTTCTAATGGTTGCAACAAACCACTAGGTTTCTTTTGCTCTTCTTTAACTAGCTGGCAATTCATGCATTTAGATATAAACTTCCCAACGTCTCTTTTCATCCCTTCCCAGTAGCAGGTCTGCTTCATGTCTCGATACATTTTATTACCACCGGGATGAATAGTCAGTTTTGAGTGATGGCATTCTCTAAGAACTTCATCTCTCAATCCATTGACATTGGGCACAACCAGTCTACCATTCTTTCTAAGCCATCCATCTCGATCAAGCCCATACTTGTCCATCTCCTCATCGATACCCATCTCTAACTTGGAGATGATTTCCAATAAGTTAAGATCATCCCTCTTACTGGAACCAATCCGCTCAATCAAAGTGGGTCTGATTGTCAAACTTGCTAACATCTCTGGATCCAATTCGCACTTCGGTCTGAAATCGTACCCTGCGATATACTCCAGTTTCTTCCACTCAAGAAACATAGCCCCTAAACTGGCATGTCTTCTACTTAATGCTTCAGCTACCGCATTTCCCTTTATTGGTGTATATGCAATATCAAAATCATAGGAAGCCAAGAATTCTAACCATCTTTGCTATCAGAGATTTAGATACTTCTGAGAGAAGAGATACTTTAACGATTTATGATCGGTAAAGAACTCAAATCTTTCTCCCAAGAGATAATGTCTCCACATCTTCAACGCGAACACGATCACTGCTAATTCCAAATCGTGGGTAGGTTATCTTTTCTCATGCGGTTTCAGTTGCCGACTTGCATAAGCAACAACCCTACCTCCTTGCATTAATACAGCACCTAGTCCGGTACCACATGCATCCGTGTATACTGTCATCTCTTCATTCCCATTAGGAATGACTAACACTGGTGCACATGTAAACTTTTCTTTTAGGCTCTTGAATGCATGTTCACAATTTCCGTCCCAGACGAAAGCTTGATTCTTCTTGGCCAACTGAGTTAACGGTGCCGCTATCTTGGAGAAGTCTTGGATAAACTTACGATAATATCCAGCTAATCCCAAGAAACTTCTTACGTCTGTTGCATTCTTGGGCGTAGACCAATCTTGTACCGTAGCCACCTTCATAGGATCCATGGCAATACCATTCTCTAAAACAACATGGCCCAAGAATCTCTCTTCCCTCCTCCAGAAGTGACACTTAGAAAACTTTGCTTTCAATTGGTGTTTTCTCAACACCTCCATCACTACTCTCAAATGTTCCTTGTGTTCTTCTGCTGTCCTCGAATAAACCAAGATATCGTTTACGAACGCAAGAGCAAATTTATTCAATTGATCTCTGAATACCCTATTCATAAGATCCACAAAATATTCTAGTAAATTGGTCAACCCGAATGGCATGACCAACCACTCATAGAATCCAGACGGCGTCCAAAAGGTCGTTTTAGCTATACTCTCAACTTCTACCCTAAGCCGATGAAAACCTGTCGCGAGATCCAACTGGGAAAACACACTCGCGCCACTCAACTGATCAAACAAATCATCTATCCACGGTAGAGGATACTTATTCTTCCTCGTCACCTTATTCAACTTGCGGTAGTCCACACACAATCGAAGGGAACCATCTGCCTTGGTAGCAAATACAACTGGTGCTCCCCACTTAGAAACACTTCTTCTGATAAATCCCTTCTTCAAAAGATCGCTTACTTGCACCCCGAGCTCTCGCTGCTCCCTTGGTGCCATATGACGAAGTGGCATCACTTTAGGTCTTCCATCTTTCACTAAATCAATACGAAAATCAATCTTTCGGTGTGGTGGAAGTCCGGTCACTTCCTCGAAGACGTCCGGATACTATCCAGCCATGGGCACATCTGACAATTCATCATGCAGGATGTCGAGGGAATTTAGAAAACTAGTCATTACCCCATCACTAGGTAGACCACCAAATACTACCCTCCGTCTATCATCCGGTCTAACTGTCTCCAAAAAGCCCTCACAGTCTACCACCACGCCATACCTTTAGAGCCAATCGACTCCCAAAATAATGCCAAACCCAGTAAAGCCCAAAACAAAGCAATCATTAACAAACATATATCCATGACTCGATAAGACCACATTATTGCAAATCATACTAAGGCTAGTCGAACCACCAATCGGGTTCGTCACAACTAAAGGTCTATCGACTATCTCGGGTTCCAATTCCAACCTATCTACCAGGTCACTAGATACGAAGGAATGGGAAGCCCCAGTATCAAACAACACTCTAACTGGAACATCATAAATGGAAAGCATGCCTTGTATAACGACATTCTTTTCTTTCTCCGTCCCAGTTGGGGCATTCGACGAAGAAGGAACAACATTAAGAGCATATGCTTTCACAATCTGATTCTCTTTGGGGGGTTGCAGACATTTATCCTTGTGATGTCCCACTTGGCTGCAGTTGAAGCACTTCCTGTCCGCTAGCTTTGCTCGATATTCTTTGGCATATTGGCCCTTCTTGCCACAGCTAAAGCACTCAACATCTTTCTTGCTCTTCTTCTGACCATCCTTAACCTGATTCTGTTTCCTTTTGTTCTAAGAATTATTCTTTCCTCCACCACTTGCCCGCGGCTTTGGCCCCTCTGCAGATGCAACAACGAATTCAGTCCTGGGCTTAGGATAAAGGCTCTCTGACCACAATGCTTTTCCAACAATCGATTCAAAAGTCTCATCAATATGGTTTATAAGCCTTTGCCCCAAGTACTGATCTAAGCCTGTTATGAACTTCTCATTCTTCTTCTTGGGAGTGTCAATAAGGGAAAATCCATACTTCGATAAAGTATCGAACTCAGCAACATACTCCGAGACTGCCCTACCATTCTGCTTAAGCTCCAAGAACTTCCTAAACAATTCTGATTTCTGAGCAGCTGGGATGAACTTATCACTGAATCGGACCTTAAATTGATCCCAAGTAACTTGATCCTCAGGAGTAGCTGCCTTAATAGCATTCCACCAATTCATAGCTCGTCCTTGCAGCTGACGGGATGCTAGCTTTCCCTTCATTGCATCATCGATTCCTAAGTCCTCGAAGATACGTTCACAACTATAGAGCCAATCCTGAACTTCTATAGCCGATTTCGTTCTGTGGAACGGCTTCCCACCAAGACTAGTGTAGTCCTTATAGAGCTTGGCGAAATCGGCCCTAGGCGCCTGTACCACCACCATTTGCAGCAATAGGAGTTGCCCTATGAACATCCCTAAGCATCTCTCTTATGAAGTCAGCGAGAATCGTCCTTATATCAGGAGCATTCCCATGTATGGCTCCTCTAACAGTATTCCTCTTGTATCGGCTTATCATTCAATCTGTAAGGAGAAACGATTAACCACCTCTTCAGTGGTGCTAGTGCAGTGCGACTTCATCCTTAAATATACTAATAGTATGTATATATATAGCTTTTGAAAACCAAAATATAACAAATACGCGCTCTTATATACATACTATCTCTCCCTGGTGTCTTTCCCTAGGTTAACTACGCAACCTAGAGCTCTGATACCAAGTGTGACGGCCCGCCCCGCACCAGCCGACATTTCCAATGAAAGTACGATGTACTAAAGCCTGACTAGCACGGTACGGTCGCCAAAGAAAAGGGGTTTGAGGCTAAAACTACCAAAGGAACCTGTAGAATGTCTCATAGAGCATGGAGTAAAATATAATAATAACATACTTGACATAAAATAGGCGAGACAGTGCATAAGCTGAAAACTAAACCATAATCATCATAGCAGCGGAAATTCAAAATACAGCTTATTACAACTCCAACATACTGTCTCTAAAGCAAAGAAAAAGATGCACTACTAATGCCCAAAGTAGTGACTGGCAACAACACAGGGAGAATATCTATATATATCATACGTGGAAGCCTCTTGCTCGTCTCCGGTACAGCTACTCGTGCATACTACCTAACCTGTCTCTAGTCAGCCCGTTTAAGAGCACCCAAAGTAATAAGAAGAGACATAAAACTCTGAGTCAGACAAAAGTCTGGTATGAGCGATAAGCAGCAAAACAGAACAATAACTGGTACACATAACCATACCTGAACCTGGACCTGCAACCAAAGAGTTAGCACGACAGGATGTATAGTACTCTAAGGTGACACTAACACATGGTGTGGAAATAATGGGGAGAGGGTGTGCATGTCATGGTGATAGAAAACATCAAACATAGCAATCATCCTCACATCTCTCACTCAGTGCGTAAAGTATACGATATCCACCACTTTGATCACCCAATTCTTTGTTACGATCACTCTACCCCACGGAGTCGTAACGACTCCACTGCACTAATCCGTAACCACTAATACTTTGCTATGTCCACTCTGCCCCATGGAGTCATGATGACCCCACTACACTGGTTCATAGCCCTGCTACGATCACTCTGCCCCATGGAGTCACGATGACCCCACTGCACTGATCTATAGCCGATAATCCGTTCCTCAGTGGTGAGTAAAAGCTATAGACATCGATAATCCCTTTGCACACGTCGCGCATCAAAGTCCAATTCATGAAGTTAACTCGTTGATCCTCATAGGAATCCTGAGTAATAACCTCCCATTTGGACTTCCTTTGTTCAACACCCCGTATTTTCTGAGAATATTAAAAAAAATGGTTAATTATGAAGAAGTTATTAAGCCTTGCAGTTTATATGCATATGAGAGAAATATATATAGATATATATAAAAATTAAATAAATAAACATGCAAAAAAGGATCAAAACAGCGAATTGGGAGGGGGAATAACCGAACCGGCCCATTTTTGAGGTCGACCCGAGCATCGCTGGGTCGACTAGGGGTTAATCCAGGGTGTTTGGCTGTCATCCCGTGGGCCGATTCGCTCAAATGCAGATTTTGCATTTGAATGGTTCTCATGATTCAGGGTTAATCTAATGGTCCTAAATAACTTCCTACACCTATATATACATCCCTAACCTAAACCTAAATCTCATATACAATTCTCTAGCCTCCATTGCTCTCTTCCTCTCTAAAAATAAACAAATCAATGGCGTCTCTACTCTGCTGAAACCTAAGCTAGGACTTGTGCTTCTTCTTCCTCCAATTCTGATTAGGATTAAAAGAGAACAACTACAACACCTTTTTCTTTTAGAATCCAACCAAGGCAAGTACAGTTATTTTCCGCTATAAACGTTAATTCTGATTGTGATATGAATTGTAAATATGAATCTGAGATTATATCTGTTCTGTTCTGTTTAGATCTATCTTATTTTGTATCTCTTTCCTCTTTCTGTTCTATAGCCAGGCTACCACGAGCCTGAGCCAATCTCATAAGAGATTAACATACGCTAAAATGTTTGGGACAGTAAAATGAATGATGCATAAATTGGGCATGACCAATAGGTGACTAATTTGAGGAAAGAACATGGACTGTAGCTAGAACATAAATCTGATACATATGATTTGACATGTTATGTTTATAACATAAAAGGTATTGGACATATGATTTGTAGACACGACATAAAAAGGTATATAATTGGACATAAATATAGACTGTATTGAACATATGATTTGAGATAAAGGGAATATGGCTTAGGTATAAAGATTTACATTATAGTAGGATATCTATTAAACGAAAATAAACACCTAAGTAAGGGATCTTTGGGATATATGACATGCATAGTAATCTATGGCTATATTTGGTATAATTTATATATGGATCTTCTGTACTATGCAAGTTTAATAAAAATTGAAACATATGATATATGGTAAATTATGACCATAGTCTGTGCTATGTAAATTTAATGCAAACATGGGGTATATGATCATATTGTGAATCATGACTATTATTTATGCATGTGAACTTAGGCAAGATTTATAATTAGGCAAGATATGTTTGTGAAACTTTAAGGAATGATTAAATCTGTTATGTTTGCCTAATTTGCTAGTTCGACTATATTTGCCTAATCTGCTAGTTCTGTTATATTGCCTAATCTACTGCCTAGTCTACTAGATTTGTTCATCTGCCAAATCTGTCATCTGCTAAGTCTGTTGAAAATGCCAAATCTGCTAAACTAAATCTGTTGAGATGCCTAATCTGTTATCTGCTAAATCTGCTAGTTGCTTAATCTGCTGAATCCGTTAAGTCGCCTAAATCTATTATCTGTTATGTCTGTTAAGTGATATATTCAGTCTGTTATTGACATAATCTGAATTAGCTTTGAATAATTGACATGTATATTAGGCGTGGGTATAAATGGTAAATCATTAAATAATTGGCCGCAATGATAAACATGGCTTACTCGAGGTTAGAATGAGTTTGCGGCGTAATTCTGCCCGGAACCGCCCGACATATTCCAGTGGCCGCAAACAATAGGTTCTAATGTGAGAAGTTAGTCATAACGTGCTTGAAACCCGAGGTTAGACTCAGTTTGCGACAGAAATCTTCCCGGAACCAACCGGCCTAACCAGTAGCCGCAAACTGTCAGTCTAATGTGAGAGGTCTGGGCATTAATATTTAATTAATGAAAATCTGAGATAAATATGATGTCTAAAACGTGTTGGGCGGATAGGATTAAAACCACTAGACTGACAAATTTAATAAACCTGTTACGTGAATCTGTAGGCCCAATTACAAAGTTAGACAAATCTGTAAGTCAGTTAATTTGTAACTGGTTAATCGGTAAGTCTATTAAATCTGTATATCTGATCCGTTAGTCTGAAAACTTGTCTGTGAACTAGTTGATCTGAATTCTGTATGTCAACTTGTAAACAAGTTAATCTGAAATCTGTTAGTCTGGGGACACAAGGTTAGGAGAGGAATTACTTGTGTCATCTGTTGTTTGGGACCCATATTAGTCAGTAACCCTTTCTGGTATCAAAACTTTGACCCAACAGTAGGTAGGGTCCGGGCACGCTTACTGAACTAATTATAAGCGGTTCATTCTGATAATGGCGAGGGGTGTTGATGGTGCGTTCCAACCGGGTCATGTGCGTGCATGGATCCCGGTCTGCCTCTGAGGATGTAAGACGCCGTGACATCTGTAAATAGGTCTGTGCCAATTGGTTGTCACTTTAGGGAGTGATACACCCTACTGTGGGGCAGACACAGGATATTTATGTATTAGGGAGCCGATCGCTTGGGTAGGATTTTAGGGTACACTTAGTCTGTTTGTTTCTGTTGGTACCGTCTGTCTCTGTTGGGTGGCAACACCCGTCTGTTTCTGCGTGGTACCGTCTGTTCGGGTGGTAAAGGCCCAATCACTAGTGTACACCTAATTCTACATTCTGTTTCCGTAGGGATTAATCTATTTCTGCTTCTGTCTGTTTCTGTTTGGGTGGTAAAGGCCTATTACTAGCACTCTCTTCTGTGGAAATTATTCTGTACCCGTTTCTGTTTCAGTTTAGACATTAGGGTGGCACCTAATTCTGTTATACTAGTATTAGTGGAGAGAAGTAAGATATAAATAAGAAGCATGGCTTGTCTACATCATTCTGTTTCTGTTGTTTAACCTAAGTATATCTGTTGCTCTTGTTACGGCCATCTCTTATCCAGTTTTGCTTTCATGTCATTATTATTATTATATGTTCATATGCTGAAAGTCACTGGACTTGCCAGACTTTACGTCTGACCTTGCTTGTTTTCGCCCCTTTTTCTTCCGTTTCCCCCCCCCAGGTTATTCAAGGAGGGAATACTTTAGCTTGATCCGGATTCCTTCTGCTTGAAGTGCTTAAAGTATGGCTTAGCTTTGTATAGCTTCCGTTCTGTGGGGATTATGATTTTAAAGTTTTGTACTCTAATGGCTTCTGAACAAGGCTGATATATATGTACTTGAGTTTTTGGTAAAGTTGTAACCAAACTGATTTCTGTCCGCTGCAATAAAGTTATAAAGTTTTTCAATTACTATTTTTATATCTGTCTTGTAATATTCTGTTCTGTTTACTAAAATGCTCCATCAAAGTTAAGGCATTCCCTTTGTGAGTGACCTTAACGGAGGTGGGGTGTTACACTTGGTATCAGAGCTGAAGGTTACCAGATTTGATAAAAAGTTTTGAAAACTATTTTCAAAAAGGATTTAAAAAGGAAGTATTTTCAAAAGTAAAGCTTATTTTTGGAAAACATAATCCCCAAAAGCCATATATCGATCTTTTGATCCTCTGTTTGAATCTTTGTTTCCTTCTTTCTCCGAGGCTCCCAGCTTTCTGGGAGGTAACCTCATCGCGGCATGGTTTTGTAGGCTTGATAAGACTACGACACCGGTCAAAGGGCAAATAAGCGCCCGACTTCCATCTGTAGCCGCAGTAGTCTCACCTACGACTAATTTTCTTTCGAACTTTGTAGGATTTTCCGTGCGATGGAGGCCGCTTTCGAGGGACTTGTCAACGTGTTACACACGGATAGTAAAGATGAGAATGAGGGAGTTTGGCTAAGGAGCACAACCCAAGGATGAGAAACTCATGGATATGGACTTGGTTCACAAAGTAGGCAAAAAGGAAACACAAAAGAAGGAAGAAAAGTCTTATGATTAAGGAGGAGAAATGTGCTTTACTTATGGAAGCTTGACTCATCTGAACAAGGATTGCCAAAAGAGGAAGGACACTCACTTCAACTGTGGTGAGATGGGACACTTCACTAGGGACTGCCCGAAGAAACGGGGGCAAGGACAGAGGACATGACCTACTTCGGGAAGGCAGGCGAATGCTCTCATAGTTGGTGGATAGGATATAAGTAGGAAAATTTCCGTAGAGAGTTTAGTTTCCTTATCTGATTATTGAGTTAGAACTCTTTCCGATTATGGCATTCTGATTCTGTAGTCGAGTCTCTGCACTTTAATACTAGTCTTGTTTCTGATCTGGTTATAGTCTCAAACCCCATAGGGGTTACGACTCATCTACTGGTGATAGGTAGGGTTTGAGAGATATCTGTGTTAGGCGTCAAGTAGGACGCATACATTCTGGGTTTTATCATGCTTAGTTTTCTAAGAATCATTTGGTAATCTGATCTATACTAGTAGTCTGTAAATATCTGAATATCTCTGATAAGGTTAAGATTTCCAGTTTTGACATTGTCTAAAGAGGGTAATCCTCTGAGTGTCAATCTGATATTGATCTCGGTCTTTGGGGTTGATACTTAGGGGAATTATTCTCTCAACCAGTGTCTAATGGGAACCAAGTTTTTGTTTTATCTGTACTCGCTTCCATCGTTTGACTGTATCATATCGATTGAATCTTCGAACTTTAGGTAGAAACTAATGGGTGTAAACATGTGTTTGAGACATGTTATGTTTGATGGTTGCAAGTGGATGCAAGTGGTTGCTAGTGGTTGCTCGTGGATGCATATACACACACTAGGCACTAGATCGGCTCAAAAACACTCTCATACTGCTTATGGATGTGTGTGCATTTTTCAATTTTTGTGGATGCAGAATGATTGACTCCTCACATGGATGTTGCATTTGGATGAATGGTTATGCACTCATATAGAAATGATGTGTATCAAATAGGATTTCTTGCATACATATTTGGACTCATGACACTAACATGATTCGCATTAAGGAGGTCAACTGGATCAGTAGACCGCCTGATTTTGCATTAGATAAGAAACATATACACACACTTTGCATATGTTCATACGGCATTAGAAACCTTTTAAGGACAATGGATGCCTATGATTGAATGGTTGAGTAGATGGATGTTGGATGTTAGGATACATTCTTCTTAACTTGAAGATTTCGGGGACGAAATCCTTTAAGGAGGGGAGAATGTAACACCCCGTATTTTCTGAGAATATTAAAAAAATGGTTAATTATGAAGAAGTTATTAAGCCTTGAAGTTTATATGCATATGAGAGAAATATATATAGATATATATAAAAATTAAATAAATAAACATGCAAAAAAGGTTCAAAACAGCGAATTGGGAGGGGGAATAACCGAACCGGCCCATTTTTGAGGTCGACCCGAGCTTCGCTGAGTCGACTAGGGGTTAATCCAGGGTGTTTGGCTGTCATTCCGTGGGCCGATTCGCTCAAATGCAGATTTTGCATTTGAATGGTTCTCATGATTCAGGGTTAATCTAATGGTCCTAAATAACTTCCTACACCAATATATACATCCCTAACCTAAACCTAAATCTCATATACAATTCTCTAGCCTCCATTGCTCTCTTCCTCTCTAAAAATAAATAAATCAGTGGCGTCTCTACTCTGCTGAAACCTAAGCTAGGACTTGTGCTTCTTCTTCCTCCAATTCTGATTAAGATTAAAAGAGAACAACTACAACACCTTTTTCTTTTAGAATCCAACCAAGGCAAGTACAGTTATTTTCATCTATAAACGTTAATTCTGATTGTGACATGAATTGTAAATCTGAATCTGAGATTATATCTGTTCTATTCTATTTAGATCTATCTTATTTTGTATCTCTTTCCTCTTTCTGTTCTATAGCCAGGCTACCACGAGCCTGAGCCAATCTCATAAGAGATTAACATACGCTAAAATGTTTGGGACAGTAAAATGAATGATGCATAAATTGGGCATGACCAATAGGTGACTAATTTGAGGAAAGAACATGGACTGTAGCTAGAACATAAATCTGAGACATATGATTTGACATGTTATGTTCATAACATAAAAGGTATTGAACATATGATTTGTAGAAACGACATAAAAAGGTATATAATTGGACATAAATATAGACTGTATTGAACATATGATTTGAGATAAAGGGAATATGGCTTAGGTATAAAGATTTACATTAAAGTAGGATATCTATTAAATGAAAATAAACACCTAAGTAAGGGATCTTTGGGATATATGACATGCATAGTAATCTATGGCTATATTTGGTATAATTTATATATGGATCTTCTGTACTATGCAAGTTTAATAAAAATTGAAACATATGATATATGGTAAATTATGACCATAGTCTGTGCTATGTAAATTTAATGCAAACATGGGGTATATGATCATATTGTGAATCATGACTGTTATTTATGCATGTGAACTTAGGCAAGATTTATAATTAGGCAAGATATGTTTGTGAAACTTTAAGGAATGATTAAATCTGTTATGGTTGCCTAATTTGCTAGTTCGACTATATTTGCCTAATCTGCTAGTTCTGTTATATTGCCTAATCTACTGCCTAGTCTGCTAGATTTGTTCATCTGCCAAATCTGTCATCTGCTAAGTCTGTTGAAAATGCCAAATCTGCTAAACTAAATCTGTTGAGATGCCTAATCTGTTATCTGCTAAATCTGCTAGTTGCTTAATCTGCTGAATCCGTTAAGTCGCCTAAATATGTTATCTGTTATGTCTGTTAAGTGATATATTCAGTCTGTTATTGACATAATCTGAATTAGCTTTGAATAATTGACATGTATATTAGGCGTGGGTATAAATGGTAAATCATTAATTAATTGGCCGCAAAGATAAACATGGCTAACTCGAGGTTAGAATGAGTTTGCGGCATAATTCTGCCCGGAACCGCCCGACATATTCCAGTGGCCGCAAACAATAGGTTCTAATGTGAGAAGTTAGTCATAACGTGCTTGAAACCCGAGGTTAGACTCAGTTTGCGATAGAAATCTGCCCGGAACCAACCGGCCTAACCAGTAGCCGCAAACTGTCAGTCTAATGTGAGAGGTCTGGGCATTAATATTTAATTAATGAAAATCTGAGATAAATATGATGTCTAAAACGTGTTGGGCGGATAGGATTAAACCCACTAGACTGACAAATTTAATAAACCTGTTACGTGAATCTGTAGGCCCAATTACAAAGTTAGACAAATCTGTAAGTCAGTTAATCTGTAACTGGTTAATCGGTAAGTCTATTAAATCTGTATATCTGATCCGTTAGTCTGGAAACTTGTCTGTGAACTAGTTGATCTGAATTCCGTATGTCTGAACTTGTAAACAAGTTAATCTGAAATCTGTTAGTCTGGGGACACAAGGTTAGGAGGGGAATTACTTGTGTCATCTGTTGTTTGGGACCCATATTAGTCAGTAACCCTTTCTGGTATCAAAACTTTGACCCAACAGTAGGTAGGGTCCGGGCACGCTTACTGAACTAATTATAAGCTGTTCATTCTGATAATGGCGAGGGGTGTTGATGGTGCGTTCCAACCGGGTCATGTGCGTGCTTGGATCCCGGTCTGCCTCTGAGGATGTAAGACGCCGTGACATCTGTAAATAGGTCTGTGCCAATTGGTGGTCACTTTAGGGAGTGATACACCCTACTGTGGGGCCGAAACATGATATTTATGTATTAGGGAGCTGATCGCTTGGGTAGGATTTTAGGGTACACTTAGTCTGTCTGTTTCTGTTGGTACCGTCGTCTCTGTTGGGTGGCAACACCCGTCTGTTTCTGCGTGGTACCGTCTGTTCGGGTGGTAAAGGCCCAATCACTAGTGTACACCTAATTCTACATTCTGTTTCCGTAGGGATTAATCTGTTTCTGCTTCTGTCTGTTTCTGTTCGGGTGGTAAAGGCCCATTACTAGCACTCTCTTCTGTGGAAATTATTCTGTACCCGTTTCTGTTTCAGTTTAGACATTAGGGTGGCACCTAATTCTGTTATACTAGTATTAGTGGAGAGAAGTAAGATATAAATAAGAAGCATGGCTTGTCTACATCATTCTGTTTCTGCTGTTTAACCTAAGTATATCTGTTGCTCTTGTTACGGCCATCTCTTATCCAGTTTTGCTTTCATGTCATTATTATTATTATCTGTTCATATGCTGAAAGTCACTGGACTTGCCAAATTTTATGTCTGACCTTGCTTGTTTTCGCCCCTTTTTCTTCCGTTCCCCTCCCCCAGGTTATTCAAGGAGGGAATACTTTAGCTTGATCCGGATTCCTTCTGCTTGAAGTGCTTAAAGTATGGCTTAGCTTTGTATAGCTTCCGTTCTGTGGGGATTATGATTTTAAAGTTTTGTACTCTGATGGCTTCTGAACAAGGCTGATATATATGTACTTGAGTTTTTGGTAAAGTTGTAACCAAACTGATTTCTGTCCGCTGCAATAAAGTTATAAAGTTTTTCAAGTACTATTTTTATATCTGTCTTGTAATATTCTGTTCTGTTTACTAAAATGCTCCATCAAAGTTAAGGCATTCCCTTTGTGAGTGAGCTTAACGGAGGTGGGGTGTTACACTTTGCGTCTTGGGTTTTAGTCGAATTGGGATTGGTGTTCAGGAAAGTCATTGTGTTCTAGTGGCTTAAGTGACGGTTCGGTTCGGTACCCCATGCCTGGTTTGGTTCGGTGCTCGTAGTCCACACTTCAGTTCGGGTCGTGGAGCTCCATGTGCGGTTCAGTTTGGGTATATGTGTATTCAATATTCAAGCCACTGGTTCGGCCGTCTTCAAGCTTCCTTGGTTCGGTTCGGTCTTTCAAGCTCCCTCGGTTCGGTTCGAAATCCCCAATTCCCATTCGCTCCGATCTCACTTGTCTCACCCCAATTCGATCCAGTCTAGGCCTTCCTTGTTGCCCATGCAATTTTACGCTACTGAAGATGCCATCACCTTGGTTCGGTTCGGCTAACCGACCCGATCTCCTCATCCGATCCGGATCTCTGTAGCATTTCCAGCAATCTATTTTTCGTCCATTCTCGCCATACGAGCATTTTCAACCATTCTAACTTTACTAATCAATTATAAAACATTTCAAATAGTAGTAATCACATATAGGATCAATCAACAAGGTCAAAACATTAAGCATATAGGTCATTTAAGATCAAACATACCCCAAAACCCATGATTTTCCCCTTAATCCCCTTAATCATGTTTTAACAATAGGATTAACAAAACATGTCCAAATTAACCCAAATTTGTACCAGAGCACTAAAATCATATTTAAGAATTTTTACATATTTTTCCAGAATTTTAATATGCATAATTTCGTTAATTAACACTAATCACCCTTAATTAGCCGTAATTAGTGAAAAACAATGCAAATCACTCACCTTAGCCACAAATAAAACTTAAATCTGAAACTATCTCTGATTTGGGGGGTTTTCCTATGCAACACAGCAGCTCCAGCTCTGATTTGGTGTTGATTTGCCTCGATTTGACGTAGATTAGCTTAATCCTTGATTAGAGAGCGATTTGGGATGAAATTAGAAAGTGGAGGCCATTGTTAGGGTTGAAAAGAGGTAAGTGGCGACTGGAAAACTGAAATAGAATGAAAACCTAACTCATTTGAGCCTCCCCATAACCCTAATCCCGAAATGGGTTATGGACCTATTTGCTAATTACCCTAATCAGCCCACTTAAGCAGTTTTTCACCTTCTAAACCTTGTTTCAGCCATATCTCCCAAACGATGAGCCCGTTTGGCCAATGTGACCACTCTACGGAGAGGTAAACCATCATCCGAATCCAATGGAAGTGGTTTCAGGTCAAAACTCCTTACCAATCAAAAGTTTAGGCGAAACAAGATTCACCAGGGGCAAAACAGTCATTTAAAAATCGGCAAAAATCATGAATACATGGTAAATGACCCCAATAGCCGTTTCCCAAAGTTACACGACTATACGACATCATACGAAAAAGAAATAAATATTCTACGATCCTCCGATGCGTAGAATGCGAGTCGTTACATAATAGGTTGGGCTCAGATCTTGGATTGGTCCAAAATGAAAGAAAGAAGGATTAGGCAAACCTGGATGTTTGTGAGTAAAATTATTACATAAGGGTTGTAATTAAAAAAAAAGAAAAGTGAAGTAAAGTAAGGAAGGCTTATTATAAATAAAACTTAGTTCTCAGATTAATTTTAATAAGCATGTAACAATAGTGGTCCGTTCCTACAGAAAATGCTGATTATTGAATGTAAGTGACCAACAACGTTAATAAACAAGCAATTAAGGATTAGGTTATAGGCAATGGGGCAGGTAACGCTAACCACTGTTATAATAAAAGAAAAGAAAATAACCTAAATGCATAATGAAATATTAGACATAGGATCTAATAAAATAGTGAGGTGAATTTGGGACGGATATGGACCAAATTTGATGTTTTGGACAGCGAAGAGTTGAGTGAATGAATTATAATTTTTGTTTGTAACATATGATATCATGGAAATTCCATTTCACTTTGTCTGCTTTAGCACTACAATTTAAATATATTAGTTATGTATATGAAATTATAATATGTGATGGAATTGTAATTATGTAGATATTGCCTATGGAATAAAAATTATAAAGAATATCTTTAACTATTTGCAGATGTGTTAACCTTAATTCGCAAGTTTGAAAATGCATTGTTTGGCTTGGGCTACGACAAATGAATAAAAAATATCTTTAGGAACTATAAAATGAATCAAGTCAAAATTCTACTTTTTTGGGATTTATTGACTTTTTTATTTTTTTGCAAAAGAGAGTTGAAGCAAGTAAATTTCCATATTTTTATCTTAACCCTTCTAAAAGAAAGGTGTTTAAATATAAGAAACTTCATATTTGGAAAACAAAAGGTAAGCACAAAATAAAGATAATTAGTGTATTTTGTACTACCTACTAGAATAAAAAAGAATAATTTGTAAGTTAAACATCGCACAAAACCCATCTTTAGAGAAAAGTATGGGAATGGATATGTTCTTAAAAGGTTAAAACCAAAAGCCCACTTATTAAGATACGATAAGTTCTAAAAAATGGAGAATGCTAAGTGGAAGGAATATTAACGAAAGTAGGAAATATAGCAGAGAAAGAAGACATAATACAAGTAAATTAAAGTAAGAAGAAAGGATTTCAATGTGAAATAAAAAGGAAACAACAATGATATGATTAGCCAATAAAAATTAAGATGAAGGTTGAAATTGGTTAATAAGGAAAAATAGAATCCATAGCGATGAAATTTGGACATAAGGTCAAATAAAAGAAGAAATTACATTTGTAACTTTGAACATGCATTTAAATGGGTTTGATTACGTCTGTGATGTAGCCAACGGGTTCTGAATGATTACAAATACTTTGGGATACTTGGAAGCCTGTCCCAACAATGGTAGAGTGCTTCCATTGGATTAAGAAAAGAAAGATTAAGCAGATATAGAAAATCTCGTCCTGACGGACTTGTGGACAACTTCAGCGTTGGAAATAAAGACCATATTTTAGGTGGCCCCATCCAAACGATGTTGTTCGATGCTAATACTGAATTAGGTAATAAGAGACTTCATGCAATTCCGTGGAGAGGAATACCATAGGATAGTCCTTTGATATAGTCGAACAAAATTGTGGTCCATTAGAGGTAAGGTTTATCGGTTACATCAAGGGGATATTGCCTTTGCTGCTTTAGGAAATATAAAATTTTGATTGGATGCCTAGGTAATCAAGTGACACGCTCAGGTACCATGAATTATAGCTCCGGGATTATTTTGTTATCATTGGTCTAGTCAAATATGGGGAAATGTATGGGTAACGCCTCTCTGGGCCTGACAATCTTTCGCTATTGGGAAGCTTGAAGGGGGTGGTGGAAGAAATGAAATGCCATATGATTGCATTAGAATGTTTTCTTAGGGGCAATGGTAGAAACTTGTATCAAGAGTTACCATCAAAATTAGAAAAGGGATGATTTAGTGGAGTCGGTTCGTGTAGGAAAAGACAGACCACTGAGTAAATCCTCGTATTGAATTCTCATGCAACGTTGGCAATTATGTGCCTCATTAGTGGGGTTCAGATTATCTATGATAGGGCGATGACGTGCACACACATAAGGAGAGTGTAGATTTCTCTTACTCGTAGCATACAATGGAGGCATCATGACATGGGGAGATGGTAAACCATAGCGAAATGATTGTGAAAGATACTAAGGGTAATATCTAGGATTGAGTTGGTCCAAGGTGACATATATATATCTGTTTCTCTTTTAATGGCGTCCGCATCAGATCTGAGATCTAATATCCATTCCTCACAACCTAAATCGAATTCCACTAATACAAATGCTGTTCGAGCTGGTGATTCAATGGATCGATCTGCTCGAAGTTTATCCTATGTGAAACCAGCAGCTGATCATGTTTTTATTCCTGAGAAGATCTTCAACAAATCGGCTGAAGCCTAGAATAATACAATAGCACTAATTCTGATCCACTTTAGATTGTCATCAATCAAGCTTAAATACTTTATTTCTAAAGTATGGAAGCCTATTGGTAATTTCACATTCATGTTTCTCCAGCATTTGATTTTGCTGTAAAATTTGAGGATAAATCTGACTTTAATCGGATTTCTGAAAGTAGTACATACTCTTATTTTGGTAGACTACTTTTGATTGATAAATGGAAGCCAGGATATGATTACTCAAAGAAAATCAGTGATTCAGTTCAGATCTGGATTAGAATCATTGATCTGCCTATGGAACTTTGGACATTAGATGCTATAAAAATGATATCAAGTTACATTGCAAATCCAGTTCTAATAGATGGGAATACAGCAAATAAGAAATATACAAAGTATGCTAGAGTCCTATTATCAATTGATACAATGTCAGGTCTGAAAACTGAAATTCCTATCATATTGCATAATGGATCAAAAGTAAACATAGCAGTTGAATATGAGTTTGTGCCTAATAAATGTCTTCAATGCAATTTGTTTGGACATGAAGATCTATTTCATGAAGTTTCCTCGGATCCACGTTGGGTTCCACCTGTTAATCAAGATGATTTTAATGAGAATTTCAAGGATTATGAAGCTGAACAAGTTAATACTGATAATATGAATTCTATTAGTGATGTTGGTGGTTCTGTTTCAAATACAGCTGATGATTTAGACTTTTTGAATTCCAAATTACATGAAGATGTGCTACCAGATGATCTAAACATTATTTCAGAAGCAATTTCAGAGCAAGACAAAGAAGTAACTAGAGACAAGGGCAAACAAATTGATGTGGCAAATATGGTTGATAAAAATGTTAAATATGGGAAAGTTGGTACCGTAGCAACAAATTCAATAGCAAATCCTCCTTCTAAAAGAACTACAAGGAGTTCATCTTCGATTAAATGACACTACTTACATGGAATGCCAGGGGGATGAACACTGTATTTCGTATGAAAGAGGTGTTATCCCTACTGAATTTCACTAAATCAACTCTTGTTGGTTTAGTTGAAACCAAACTATCTTCTAATAATCTATTATTGTTTGCTTCTTTGCTTCCTAGTTCTTGGAGATTTTTAACAAATAATTCATCTATGTCATCAGGTAGAATTTTATTAATTTGGGATTCAAATGTATGGGATGTATCAATTTCAACATTTTCTTCCCAACATCTGACTATAGATGCTATTAATAAAGGTGGATTTGGGATAGTTTTCACAGTCATATATGCAAGTAATGTGTTTGCAGATAGGATTTCTCTATGGCAAGACCTTGTAAATGTTTCAACCTTAATTGATGCTGCCTGGATTCTAATGGGGGGTTACAACAATGTTCTATCTCCTAATGATAAAAAAAGGGGGTTTATCTGTTCCTTTTCAACAAATCAGAGCATTTCAGAAATTTTTATTGCAGACATCTTTATCATAAATTAAACCATTGAGATTTAATTTTATATGGCGCAGAAAGGGAATTGCTACTAATATTGACAAAATCTTAGTGAATAACTGCTGTCTTCAATTATTTTTGTATATGAAAGCTCTCTCTTTCCCTCAAAAATCAAGTGATCATAACCCAATTATGCTAGATTTAATTTCTACTTCTGAGGTTAAGGGTTTTCCATTCAGATATCGAAATGATTGGCATAAATTGGATGGATATAAAGAAGCAATTCATAAGGGTCTGAATGTATCTGTGTGTGGTTTTTATGGCTTTCAATTCATGCAAAAACTCAAAAATTGCAAAAATGAGTTGAAGAATTGGAACAAACTAAGAGATAAAAACTCAGCAAGTCTTAAACAAGCTGAAGAAATTACCTTACAGCTTGAAAGAGCTGCTGATAATGATCCAGAGGATACTATCTTGTACGAAAATTACCTGTCAGCCAGAAAAGAATATCAGAGTTTGCAACAAATTCATTTCAATGGGCTTAAACAGCAAGCAAAAGTCTCCTGGTTGCAACAGCCAGATACAAATTCTAAGTTCTTTTATTCTAGAATGACAAATAGAAGATTTTTTAACCATATTAGAGCTTTAATTGATCAAAATGGAAATCTATTGTATAAAGCTGAAGAAATTGAGCTGCAAGCTATCAACTATTTTGAAGGGATGTTTAATGGATTTAGCAATATAAATTTTCCAGATTTTCATCCAATTGCCACAATTAACTCATCAGGACATCAATTTCTTTTGAAATCAATTGAGTTATCAGAAATAAAAGAAGCAGTATTTTCTATTCATGATGATTCCAGCCCTTGGCCAGATGGAATTAATGCTAAATTTTTTAAAATTCATTGGGAGAATTTGAAAAATGATTTGTTGTTGCCTATTTCTGACATTTTCAGAACAGGTAAATTGCCAAAATCTTTGAATCATACTTTTATCACATTGATCCCTAAAAATGATAGACCTTCTGAAATTTCACACTACAGGTCAATTGCATGTTGCAATGTTTATTATAAAAAAAATTCAAAAGTGCTATGCAATAGACTAAAACATTTTCTGCCTCATTTAATCTCAGAAAATCAGAGTGCTTTTATATATGGTAGATACATTGGTGACAATATATTACTAGCACATGAATTATTTAGGGATTTTAAGAAAAAAGGGATGCCAAAAATGTGTGTGAAAGTTGATTTGCAAAAGGCATATGACAGTGTTAATAGAGAATTCATTTGCTACATCATGTCATGTATGGGATTTCCTATTCATTTCATAAACATCATTTTTGAGTGTATGTCAACTGCTACATATTCAATCATGTTTCAAGGGATTCCCAAAGGATTTATAACTTCTAATAGGGGTATAAGACAGGGTGACCCTTTATCCCCTTATCTGTTTTCTATAGCTATTCAATACTTTTCATTTATGATGGATGAAGCAACTCAACAAAAGAAATTTCAGCCAAGCAGTACAGTTAATCCAATTATTTCTCACTTACTGTATGCGGATGATTTAATGATTTTTGGCAAATCATCCACTATGAATGCCCAAGTTTTAAAGAAGATATTTCAGAACCTCTGTTTTTATGTTGGACTTAATGTTAATGCTTCAAAGACAAAAGTATTTTTCAGTAATTCAGTCACAAATTCTGAACAGTTGCTACATATCCTTCAATTTCAACAAGGCACTTTACCTATAAAATATTTAGGGGTCCCTCTTTCAACCAATTATTTACAATATACTGAATGTAATTCTCTCATTCAAAGGATTCAAGGGAAAATAAATGGTTTGGAAACAAAATTACTAAGTTTTGCAGGGAGGGCTGAGTTGATAAATACAGTCATCACCCCCATTATTTTATATTGGATATTCATTTATCAAATTCTAGAATTTACTACTGATAAGTTGAATTCACTCTGTGCTGATTTTTTCTGGGGGGGAGCATCTCATAAGGTTTCATGGCACAATTTATGTAGACCAAAAGCTGAAGGGGGTGTTGGTTTAATTTTTTTTTCAGATCTTAAAAGAGCAGCTTGTGTGAAGTTGCTTTGGAAATTTTTAGACAACACATCACTTTGGAGTAAGTGGATTCATAACAAGTATTGTAAAAAAGACTATTTTTGGACAATGGCTTTAGACAATAATTCTTCTTCTATATGGATGTCTATGCTAAGGTTAAGAAGAAGATCTAAGCAGCTGTTTAATAAAGTCATTGCTAATGGAGTTGACACCTATTTGTGGCATGAACCGTGGATAAATTGCAAAAGTCTGGTTGACTTGTTAGGATATGATAGATTAAATCTAATTGGTTCTACAAATCAGAAAGTAAGTAACATCATCAGAAATGAAATGTTTATACCTGAAATTCATCCAGCGACTAGGGAATTGGTTGATGAAATCTGCTCTATATCTACATATCCAAATAAAAGACAGGACTTTTATGAATGGTGTGATGGTGGTCAGTTTTCCTTCCATTGAGCTTGGGATTATCTGAGAAATCATGATCAAAAAGAAGAATTTTTTCCAGTAATTTGGCATGGTAAAAATAGTTAAAAAATGTCTTTTATCACTTATCTTGCTAATATTGGCAGGTTGAATACGAAGGACAGGCTTCAAAGATTCAACAATATCACGGATCCTCTTTGCCCCCTTTGCAATAATCATCCTGAGACTATTCAACATTTATTCTTCATGTGTGACTTCTCAGCTTTCATCTGGCTATCGTTGAAGCAAAAATTGGATCTTGCTCCAATTCTTTCAGATCTAAAGGCAGAAGCTTTGATTATATTCAACAATTTTAAAAACAAAGGTCAATTGAAGGATTTGGCGTGTGCTACCTTTACATGCGCTGTTTATTCCATCTGGAAAGAGAGAAATTTGAGAGTTTTCCATGGCAAAAAGTCAAGCTCGTCGTCATGTCTCAGGAAGATTGAGAGTGAAGTCAAATGGTTGGTGATGAATAATGGAAGTAAATGTTCTAGAGACGGAAGAAGTGAAGTAATACTTGGTAGATGGGGTATCGATCTCAATGATACCGGTTAAATGATGAGCTGTCGGTTTGAAGTTTTAAAGTGTGGGCGGGCCTGGTTGGGCTTAAGTGTGTGATCGGTTTATGGACTTTGTTTTTATTTGTGTTGTATTTGTTTTGTTATGGTTTTATGTTTGTTCACCAAATTTATAAGTACTCTTTTTCCTTGTAAGGTACCCATCTAGGTTAGGGGGATTACAAGGTTTTAACGTGGCTTATAAAGGAGGGCTATTGGTTTTTTCAGAAATAAAGTTAACCAATTTTCAAATATATATATTTATATTTATATAGACACACACATTAACATACACCTCTATATATTCGGCTGAATCTAAAAGGGTGTAGATAGGTGTGACATTTGCATAGTGATGGAGTTTGAATGACTGGAATAACAACTAATATGACAAAAATTGTAAGCAACCTGTATATAATAGTGTTATATATAAAGTGTATAGTTTACCAGTCAATAGAACAATGGTTGTAATTCCCTCCTAAAAAAACCCACGGTTTAGGTAGAAGGCAGATACTAATACTATAGGCATGATTCGAACTATTAGAGATACTTGATTTAAAAGTTTCAATATTATGGCATGTACTTATTTACTATTACATATTTAAATTATTCAGTTGCAGGTTATTAACTTAAGCTCTGATGAATATCTTTGTTTATTTGCATGATACCAAACAAACCATCTATGTCTTAGTGGATTTAGGTTTCATCTTTTTGCGAAAATTTTAGGCCCATTAGGGTGCGAGTTGTAACACTTGGTATCATGGCTTAGATCAATAGATCTTATAAACATAGTGAATGAACGTATTTGTGTTTTTAATATGAACATAAATACTATACACACTTAAATCCTTTAATCCGAATTATAGAGCAGTAACATTCAGAAGTTGTTTGGAAATGAAACTGTATGTGATTTTCTACTTGGGTCAAGAAAAGTCAAAGATGTCAAGTCCCTATGTGATTGATAATTTATAATGTCAAAAAGTTTAGCTATTGAAAATGGTTAGTTTCCACAAGTTATAAGAGTGGAAGTATATAATTTCCTAATGGTAATGGGATGGACCTTGTGTTTTGGAAAGGAAAAGAAATTTGGGAAGTGTTGACGTGGGGAATTGGTCACTCGCACATGCCAGCACCTGATGATTTATGGGTTACGCAACTAATCCAAACACAGAGTACCAAAAGTTAAATAACACCGAGTTTATAATGGTTCAACAAGGCATGCCTGCGTCCACTCTGAGGTAACTTTATATCTATGCAATTAAGGCCTCGCTAAATCCTCGTTATAGCTCGTAGCGCTCTTCATCCGCTATGCTATTTCAATATTGGTGCTGACAAACATTAGATCTGCTTTTAACCCCGCTATTTCCCGCTACATCTGCTAAATAAAGGCTTTTTAGCTCCTGCTATAGTAATATTAATATATCAAGCTTGATTTGACTAGTTCTTCTTTTAAGAAAATCAAAGAAATTGATGTAAAGATCTATTATTAAGACATAAGTGTTCAATATATTATAAAAATCTACTATAATCATTAAATCTAGCATGTGTAACCATTGAAAAGTCGGTGTGTGACTTAAGTAGGATCTTTATATGGATATAGCAGAATTGTATATGACAAGCTAACTTGTAAGCTACAACTAGTTATGCAGGTAAATCTAAGCAATATAGATATATCATAAACAAGTAAAAAGTAGTAAGGAAAGACACCAGGAATTTTATACTGGTTCGGACTTCCCGTCCTACGTCCAGTCCCGAAGCTGCTCTTCGGAATTCATTAGCACGCCCTCTGTTAACCCGGAGGAATAGGTCACAATACACCCGAGCACCAACATGGATGTCCCCGCTTGAGCACCCACATAGGACTTCACAAATTACAAAAGAGTTTTGACTTCTGAATGTGTTCTTGTTTCAACACTGAATAGCCAACGATTAAGTACACCCTTCCTATAATCGTATCCTCAATTATTTGATGTGTATGTGAATATTGAAGGAAGTATCTTGCTTGTTGATCAAGGGATATGAAATAATTTCAAAGATTCAACAAGTAACTTGAATTTTAGAGAGCTTTTAGAATGCGGTGGGTATGGAGATGTAAATCAGAAATTAGAATAGAATAAGTGAGAAGCGGTGATTTGGAAATCATGTTTGAAGTGTATATATAATTGTAGAAGAGTAGTAAGCATTCACGAAGAGTTTCAGCGAAGAATTGCATCATTTCTGTTCATAAATGAAGAGGAATCTCTTCATGAAAGAAAGTAACTCTTCACAAAAATGACTGTTATTTCATGATCAGTCAACTGGTATGAAAATCACTAGTCGATTGGTCAACTAAGAAAATCGTATATATATTTAAATATGAAAAGAAACTAGCCGTTACTGGGCACTAGATCCCTGAGCAATCAACTAGTATATTTTTCATCAGTCGACTGGTTAGGTGAAACCAGTTCAGTAATCCTATTTTCTAACCATACTTATATATATATACGTGCATTTGTTTTATACTGTGAGGATAGATTTTAACACATTTCTAACACAACTAGATAATCATATATAGTTGAACTTAGCTCTTCGATACAATCTTTATTAATCTCCATTTTGTTGTCATAAATCAAAAATATCCCAAATCAACATTCTCCCCCTTTTTTGATTGATGACAACATCTCGCATTCTATTGAAATATTTAATTGCTCCCCCTGAATATATGCTTGTACATATATTTTTCTCCACTTGAATTTCTACAACGTTTTGTTAGTCCATAATATAATATATACTTACCGTGCAACTTTCTGTAATAAAATGTTAGCATATAGCATACATATTTGATATATATACATATTTAATATATTTGATACACTATTCTCCTACTTTGTCATCGATAAAAAAGAATAAATGTCATGAGATATCAGTAATCGAGAATAGAGAATATAAATAATTATAGCACCTTTAGGAGATATTGAATCATGTGCCTTTTCGATAAGCTGAGTTTTCACAGATATTTAAAGATACTGAAATAGCCTTCTCTTTATTGTGGTGTACCTGCAAAAAATATGATGTATATACTTTGGTACCCACTTGTTTTTAATTGATGGATAGATGCATGAATTCACACATAACACTTCGTTTGGTAATGTATATGTTAAGAAGTCGCAACACTTAATTCCAAACAATCTTGTAGCTTATTTGGTTATGGCGCATCCCTTGGTTCCAAGAGGTACTTTGTTCAAATCTTGTTATGAGCATGTTTTTCTTTTCATTTTTAAACAGCGCCTTGCAACGAAATGGCCATCGATTCACTAAAGTTTCATGCGGGTGCCACGTGGAGAGCTCCGGGTTCGGATCCGCATTTTTGAGTCCGCCTTTCTGATGTTTAAATACAGTAAGCCGTTAGTTCCATGTTGAAAAGTTACATGGATCGGTTGGTAGTTGCATGCCCCTTTCTCCTTAAAAACCTAAGTTCAAATCCAGGCAGCCTACATGTTTTCTGGTTGTGCATTGTTTGCACGTTCGCTTGATTTTTTGCATCATTTTTTTTCCATACATGTGAAATCTACAAGTGACGTTCATTCGTAAGTATATTGCATGCACTATCTTGTCGTTGCTCTTTTGGTAGTAACTTGATGACTACATTTCCAAAATTACTTGCAGCTTCCTTTTTTAAAAATATCAATTTTTCAAAATGTTTCTTTTATCCAATCGTCGTTTATAGCATACTGTAAAATCTGAAATAAATAAAATAGACATGTTAGTAGTAACGTCGTATAATTGTTATCATCAAAATGTTGAAAACGTATTTTCAACATTCTCCCCCTTTTTGATGATGACAACTATACGACTTTTTAATTATATATATTATGTCTCCTCAATATTTACTTCGTCTAAATTTATATATTCCCCTGTCATTGTGCTCAATTTTCTCCCCCTTTGTCAACAACAAAAAGGATGATAATAATAATTGAATTCGAGACGTATATTAAATTAGAAGGTTTCATAACACTCATCTCCTTTTTTTTGGAAAAGTAAAATTACAGATATTTCAAAAATTAAAAATATCAACCTTAGAATAATAGAATGAATTAGATATACCGAATTTGATGTATTTCCACTATTCATTAATGCTCATTCCGCATTGTTTGTAGAAACATTCGCTCTCACAAATCCATCTTATTATTTTATTGAGTACCTGCAAAAAATAGAATATATATTTTGGTACACACTTCCTCCGTTAGGGTCCAAAAAGGTTAGAATGAAGGTAACTCTACCCAAGAGGGTTCGATGGAACCTTTGAAAATAAAATTTTAATTATTAACAATTGGATCGAAATAATTATTGATATAATTCTCTCTAATTTTTCAATTAACAGGAACCCAAATATTTAGATAATTTCTATTCATATTTCCTGTTAATTTTGTACTTCTAGAAATATTACAAACATAACTCAAAGAAGCACTTGAATTACAATAAAAATTGGTTATATAACTTGTTCAAAATTTAGTACTAGCACTGAATATTTTATTATACATGAAGGCGTATCTAGTAGTAATTTTACGATTAATTTTAATATATCCTGAACCACTTTTTCGTGTATAGGTCTAGAACTAGATAAAATCTTATTTAAATCATTTTGACATTTATTAAATGTCGCTAACTTACCTGTATGTTTTCCAAATTTGAATCCAAAGTTGCGAGTGACATTTCCAAAAGAAATTTTGCTATATTTCAAATCATCAACTTTCTTATTTAATTCAGAATTCTCCTTTTTCAATGTACTATTCTCATTTTCGAGACTATTAATTCGAGATTCTGAATTATCTAAGAATGACTGTAATAAATTATTTTTTCTTTTCAATTCAAAAATTTCTTTTGAGAAAATTTCTTTTTCGTTTTCAAATGTTATGTATTATTCGTCTACAAAATCTATAAGATTCATAAAATTATTTTTTTAAATACCATTTTTATTTTCTAAATCAGTTTTTTCTTTTCTTAATTTCTCATTTTCAAGTTCAACGGATTTCATCTTCGCTAGAATAGTGAAATTAAGTTTCCCTAATTCATCATTATTTTTCATTAAAATTTGTAAATCAGAAAGTACCTTTTTGTAGTCCTCATTTATTGTTTCTTTGCTTGTACCGGACTTGTTACTTGCTGTTTTTTTACTATATCTCTTTTGGTCATTATTCTATGATGTTGTGACAATCAATAGAATCCCGTGCTCTGATACCAATTGAAAAGTCATTGTGTGACTTAAGTAGGATTATATATATATATATAGCGCAATTGTATATGACAAGCTAACTTGTAAGCTACAATAGGTATGCAGGTAAATCTAAGCAATATAGATATATCACAAACAAGTAAAAAGTAGTAAGTAAAGATACCAAGAATTTATACTGGTTTGGACTTCCCATCCTATGTCCAGTCCCGAAGCTCCTCTTCGGAATTCACTAACACACCCTCTCTTAACCTGGAGGAATAGGTCACAATACACCTAAGCACCAACAAGGATGTCCCTGCCTGATCACCCACACAGGACTTCACAAATTACAAAAGAGTTTTGACTTATGAATGTGTTCTTGTATCAACACTAAATAGCCAATGATTAAGTACACCCTTCCTATAATCTTATCCCCAAGTATTGGATGTGCATGTGAAGATTGAAGGAAGTATGTTGCTTGTTGAATAAAGAGATATGAAATAATTTCAAAGACTCAACAAGTAACTTGAATTTTAGAGAGCTTTTAGCATGCGGTGAGTATAGAGATGTAAATCAGAAATCAGAATATAATAAGTGAGAATCGGTGATTTGGAAATCATGTTTGAAGTGTATTTATAATTGTTGAAGAGTATTGATCTTTCACGAAGAGTTTCAGCGAAGAATTGCATCTATTTCTGTTTATAAATGAAGAGGAATCTCTTCATGAAAGAAAGTAACTCTTCACAAAAATGACTGTTATTTCCTGGTCAGTCGACTGGTATGAAAATCATTGGTGACAGGTCAACTAAGAAAATTGTATATATATTTAAATATGAAAAGAAACTAGTCATTACTAGGCTCTGGATCCCTGATCAGCCGACTGGTCTATTTTTCACCAATCGACTGGTTAGGTGAAACCAGTTCTGTAATGCTATTTTCTAACCATATATTCATATAATATATATATATATATATATATATTAAAATACGTGCAGTTGTCTTATACTATAAGGATAGATTTTAACACAATTCTAACACAACTGGATAATCATATATACATAAACTTAGCTCTTTGATACGATCTTCATTAATCTCCATTTTTTTGTCATGAATCGAAAATATCGTGAATCAAAAACCCTGATATTCTTTGTTTTGGTTATATAAGATTAATTAATGTTAGTTTCTTCTACATATATAATGTAAAAACGATAATTAATTAATTTTAAATATTACATTTCATATATAATGATCCTTTTTGTGCCTCTGTTATATCCCCGCTATTTCTCCTCTTTATCCCCACTACACCTTTTTTGCACTTCGACCGCTATAGACCCGCTAAGCGCTTTAACTGCCGAGCTATATATATATATTAAGCTTTACAAAGTTACAAGTACAATAATTCTTCTTCTTCTTATATTTACGAAGTAATAAGGTGAGAATAGAAAAGGTTTTGCTTCTTCTCCACCAAGTCCAAATAACTAACTCCTATGTCCAAATTCCAAGAACTATGAAGCTTCAATGCCTAAAAGCTTATATGTTCAAGCTATGCCAAGGTATTCCAAGTAAGCTCCAATGTTCTAATATGTCCAAAAAAGAAAGCCAAATGCGAAAGAGTTGAAATAGATCGTTTATATAAGATTCACAAGTCCAAGAGAGCGTCCAAATCCATAGAAACCATGTAGGAAGCCATTAACATGCTCCAAACCAAGCTCTCCTATGTGCAGAATTGAAATAACCAAAAGGTACTGAAACAAGCCAAACGTTGGGCTATTCATATTTGAGCTCGTGGATCGAAGCCCTCTGGAAAATTTCTTTCTGGTGGAAACTTGTTTTGATGAATCCAGAAATCCGAGAATCTAGAAGTCATGAATCAAGAAAAGCCCGCATAGAAATCCAATAGTCAATTACTATAAAACTAGAAGCCACTATCGCATAGGATCATATGAATAGAAAGTCAGAAATCTAGAAAACCAAAGAAAATCAACGATCTCTCCAGATCATATTATAAGTGATAAACAGAACCAGAAAATTGGAATAACCGATATCCAAATAACTAGGGGTCGGATAAATTCATAATTTAGAGTAGCTAGCTGTGGTATAATCCATACCTGCAAAAACCAAATGAATTGTTCTACCAAGTACTGACAGAACATTCCATAACCAGAGAACGAATGTTCTTGCCAAATCCTGACAAGACCATCCACGATTAGCTAGAAAGCGATGAGTTGTCTACCAAGTCCTGACATTACAACCCATAACCAAATAGACAAAGTCCTTACCCAACACTAAACTGGAGGACTTTCCAAGTCCTAACAAGACGTTCGTCCCTTCTAAAAACTACTACCTTACCTGGGGACCAAAATTTTATACATAGCGAGCAAAGACCATGCTATGCCATGAGCAAAGACGACCTTGCCAAAACCTGACATAACAACCGAGGATAGCCAGATGAGTTGACTGCAAAGACCTAACAAAGCAACACAAAACCAAACGAGTAAAGTTCTTACACGCCATAAGCCAAGGCGACCTTGACAAGACCCAATAGGACGACTATGGATAGCAAGATTTTTAAATTAGAGAGCAAAGACCTTACTTCACCAAGTCCTTAAAGTTTGAATTTCCAAGTCTAGATTCCATACTTCACAAACAGTGTCCTTATGAGTGAAGTAATTTTATTAAAGTTTCAGGAGTTAAAAATTTTAAGAAAGCCAAAGGAAAACCAAATGGTTAATCATTGCGTATAGAGCATGCCTGAGGGTTGAGACTTAATCCTATATGCGGGTGGGCCAACTTAGCCGTTTTCGATTTCAAGTTCGTTAAGTCCTGCTTTGTTTTGGAAGGGTTGGTCTACCATCGAGCAAAGAGCATGCCTAGGTGTCACGCCGGTCCACGTACATGGTTTATCGTCGGGTCACACTGGTTCCCGTACAGTTTGTATGACTAGATATTTTGAATGTCTCACAAACTAAGTACACGAAATCTTTTACTAATTATGCACAAGGGATTGCTAATCAAAAGGCAATTTCATAAAGGAACCCTAAATCCATGAATATATTATTTTTTAATCATATGGAAACAAATTTAATAGGGTGTCTATTTATAAGTCAACATATGATACTGGGAGAACATTGTAAGTTACACATGAAAGCATTAGTAAAGTTAATCAACCCAAGATTTCTATGTTAATAATTAGTTTTAGTTATTTAAGGCGAATAAAAATGAGTCAGCATCTGATATATGTCGTAGATTTCAAGATACAATTCATTCATTAATTTCTCTAGGTAATTTTTTTTTATAAGGAAGATCTAGTTAGGAGAATATTAAGTTCACTTACACCTGATTGAGATCAAAAGGCACTTGCTATTGAAGAGTAAAATGATATTAGAACTCTAAAAATAAAATAATTAATTGTCAACTTAATGTCATTTGAAGCTCAAATGTAATGTAGAGGAGAAAGCAAGGAAGTTGAAAAGAAATCATACGCTTTAAATTTCCATGATAGACATATCAGACTCAAAAAATGATGATGACAAGATTGCATTGATCACTAGAAATTTTCAAAAGTTCCTGAAATATAGAAAGGTAAATAATACCAGAAGGAACAATAGCAAAGATCAAGAAAGAAGAAACGATGGTCAAACTGATGTCAAGTGTTATAACTACAAAAACCAAGGCATATGATATGATTCTATCCATATCCAAATAAAAAAAATTCTCTTCCAATAATAATGCATCTAGAAAAAGAAAGAGAGCATATACAACAACATTGGATGATTGGGATATAGAAAGATCATCAAGCAACACTGATTTAGAAACTAAGATGACAAATATGTGTTTTATGGCAATACATCGGTCAAATAAGAAACAAAAAGGATCTAAAAAAAAGTATGCATTTGTATTAATTTTTTGATTTCATATGGGTTATTTGGTTTCTTTGATTGATTGACTGATTTGGTTACTTTTAAGGTAGATCAGTCTTTGAATTTTAAATTTCAGAAGTAATAATAAAATCTTATTTTCAATCTTTAAAATTTTGAATCTAACTCCATATATATATATATATATATATATATATATATATATTTCTGCAAAGTCTAGGAATAATAATATAAACATGTGTGTAATCAATTAGGTAGACATATAGACAAAAATCCAAAATTAGTGTCTCCTACTATCAATAGGTATGTCAACATACATACTTTGACCAAGTCGACATACTAATAGGAATAAACGAATTCAAGTTTGAATTCAAATTTCAAACTTACCCACTAATTTCTCACCAACTTCTGTGGCATTAATAAATAACTTTTTGACCAGAGAATTCGCCTATTCAATATCTATATATGCACTACTGCATGCCTATTCATTAAATTCAGTTCATTTTAAATCTCAAAACTCTCTTTATACGCTCTTATCTCTTTAAAACTATCATCAATGTCTTTATCATCCCCAACTCCAAAAACTATGAGGCTGGTTAAAGCCATTAAAAACTTCCTCTTTCACGATCAAGAAGCTATTCAAACTAATATCTCTTATTTGAACTTTAGCAAAGTTCATCCTAGAGGATTTGCTATTTTCTATGATTTTTCTTTTAATGAAATCGATTATCCTTTTAATGATTTTGATGCTCTTAAATTAGTAGATTCTCTTTAAAATAATTTTTTCTGTTATCCCAATCTCGTTAAAATGTTTTATGCAAAATTACAAGGAAATTTTAATAAGGGAATGAAGATGAAATTTGGAGTAGTGTCAAAGGGAAATAAATCGTTTTGAATTGTGAAATTGTGGGTGTTATTCTTAATTGTAAATTTACCGGTTTGGATCTCTCTACTTTTCAAATCGACGAATATGATAGATAAACCCTTCGCCATCTTTTTGAAAATGATGAACACTAAGATTTTATCTATCGATATTTTCATCTAAAGGCAAGAATATTTAATCTTATTTTACAACAAGCCACCACATCTAAATTAGGAAGTTACACCAACTCAACATCTAAAGTGTGTAAAGCTCTTTTCACTCTTTTTGGTTAATATAATATCAATTAGGCATACGTTATTTTGGATGAATTTTATCTTAATGAGAAAACTCTCTTTTATGGTGTTTATCTTACAAAAATCTTTACTTTGGGAGTATATTTCAGAAGAGAAGTGTAACGACCCGGAAAATCTGAACCAATTTAAAAATTTTAAATTGGCTAAAATAGTGGATTTTAAATATTTAAAATAAATATTTTAAATAATAATGACGAGAAGTGAGTTGAATTGACATTTGAAAACGAATATAATTAATTCTAATTATAAACAAGGCCAGAAATGGCGCTGTAGTTTCAAAAATTGAATTCAAACTTTGACTGACTGTACCGGGTGCAAAACAAAACGAATTTGAGTGAAACCAAAAATATTTAAATCTGTTAGTGAATATCTTTCCAAGGAATCTGAAAAATCGATGTTTCATAGCGGGAAGCAAAAGTTATGGCCAAATGAATTTTCAGAAAGGTCGCTATGGAATTTATATAGCCCATGAAAATAGACATTTTGCAAACGATCTCGGAATTCGACGAAACCACTTTTGTTGGATCCGGGATGTGAAGTTATTGCAAGGTTTAAAATTTCATAATTTTCGAAGCTAGTATGTGAGCGTGGCGAAGGAAAATGTGTTTTGGTCAATTACAGTTAAATTGGATCGACCAGAAAAGGGCCATTTTACAAACGGTCTCAGATTTCGACGAAACTAGTTTTGTTGGGACCGTATCGTCAAAATATAGCTAGATTTATTTTTCTGGAATTTTTCGAATCAGTTTGTGGCCCCGACAAATTGAAATGTACGTTCAAATCGAATATTGAATGTTTCATATTTTAATTTGAACGAAAACTGACTGGAACAGTCGAATGGGCCTTCAAAACATATCCCATCGTGTTCGGAATGGGGGTATTTAGCTAGGGACGACAGTCGTTGGGTTTGGATTGGAGTTCGTGTGTGACAAGCGGTATTTTTGAGAATTTAAAAATATATAAATAAAAAAATATATGATTGGTTAGCCTATTTTCTCTCTCCCCGTCTTTTATCTGGAAACCCCCCCTCCCCCCGCACGAACAACGACAAGCGCTCCAACCTTCCCTCCCGTTTTCTGGCGAATCCAGGCCGAGTTAGACCCCCCTCCAGTTAAGCTTTTTGAAGCCCTCCTCCTCCTCGTCACATCCATACCACTTTTACCCCTCCTCATCGCGAATCCAGCGAGATCCAAGCCCAGGAAGGCTGGAACTTTCGAGCGCCGCCACCATCAACTGGAGTCGTCGATCTGGGTCAAACCACCCTGCGTGGGAAGCTACTTCGAAGCTCTACGGAGTGGTGAGGACCGATTTTAACCAAGTGCAGCGGACTGGGATTAAAATCAAAACCTAGTTTTGAACAGGTTTGAAAAGTTGCGGCTGTGTTTATTTTGAATTGATTTTTACACTTTTAAGTGTTGAAAACTTGCAAAAATCATATCTTTTTCGTTCCTTGTCGAAATTCAGTGAAACAAGAGACAATGGACCCGTGAGGACGTCTTCTACATTTTAGAAGAGACCGCATATTTTTCTGAGCCTTCTGCTATTTTTGGTGGAGTGGAACCCAATGTGAGATTTCTAAATTATAAACGAAATGGAAAACGACGATGTATAAATTATATAGTCCATGTATGAGTTATATAAGCGTTGTACACCTCTTGTATAAGCGTTGTATAAGTTGTACGTTCGATATAAAAGTTATATATGCGTTGTAAAAATTATATATGTGTTGAAATAGAAGTGAAATGCTTATACATAAATATATATATATATATATATACGCCCCTCGTCCACAAACCATGGACGATATTTATTGGTTGTGATTGGTGTGAAATTTGGTTCATTACGAATGGTTGATTATAATTGTTTGTGTTGAAATTGATTGATTGTGGTTGAAAAATACCCATTTGTGGTTGAGAATTATTTGGTTGAAACCACATAGGATTAGTTTGTGGAAATGGAAAAAAATATACATGCCGCCTGCGTGCGAACTAGATGCATGATTCCCCATTGTCAAAAGCTGCGAGGCTTTAAGGTAGAGCGAGGAGCCGTACTAGGGACGGCCCCGGTTTTAACTACCCTGCCGTTATGCTGCCGAAATTTTGAATAATATTCATGTGTTAGAATTATTTTCATGTGTTGAAACTATATTCGTGTGTTGAATGGAAATTCATCTATTTAACGACATTCATGTTTTGAAATAAATTGTTTTGCAATAAAAATCACCTTTTTATCTATATATATAAACTATAGAAAACCTTCAGGTGTTGAATTGAAATTCATTCGTTGAATTAGAATTCATGTGTTGAATGGTATTCATATTTTGAAAGAAATTGTTTTATAATAAAAATCCTATTTTTATCATCAATATGAACTATATAAAATACTCTTGTTTTGAGATAAATTGTTTTATAATAAAAATCATATTTTTATTACCTATATGAACTATATAAAATAATCGCGATTTGAAATGAATTGTTTTACAATAAAAATCACCTTTCTACTGTACACCTGAGTTGTTAAAAATAGTGAAGTGTCGAAGTGAATGTTTGTTGGATCATTTTTATCAAATATATGAAAAGAATATAGCTTTGAAATCGAAGAATCGATATATATATATATAAATAGAATTGAAATATATCGAATAACAAACCTGCATTTCGTGTTTTGAAACCATGATTTCAAATGATTAGTGTGGGAGATCCGACCATCGGATTTTCCCGAAACCGAAACCGTTGGGTTCGCTTTGGAAATACCATTCCAATGGCACCAACTTTGTAAAGATCCAACGGTTGGATTGTTTGGAATGTGTAATTCAAATCTGAAAAAAAAACAGCGTCAGAATAGATTATATTTACACACACACACACATATATATATATATATATATAATTAAATTAAATCGAATAACGACGCTGAAGTTCGTATTTTGAAATTGAAACTTCAAACGATTGTACCGGGAGATCCGACCATCGGATTTTCCCAAAACTGGAACCGTTGGATTCGTTTTGAAAAGATCTTTCTAATGATGTAAATTTTGTGAAGATCCAACGATTAGATTTTTAGATATATGTAAATCAAATCTGAAGAAAAACAGCGCCACGGCCGCGTTATGGCCCGAAGCGTCATTTGAATAAATTGGCTATTTTAAAATAAATAAAAATAGCGATAAATCATTATAAAATATTATAAACGATATGGATGTGAAATTTAGAAACTAACTGAAGGTTGGCTAAGTCGAATGGTTTCTTGGATTTTGATCTGATGTTGGTTTCGGCCTTCGGGGTTAATATTTGGGAAATCGTTCTCTTACTGATTGACGGTTAGTGACTAATGAATTGAAATAACGCGTATGTTGTGTTTGTGTAGCACTTGTTTATTATATACGCGAGTTGTTCAGAAATATCGGGTTTATCCCATTCTGAATAACTGAATCGACGATAAGAAGTCGAAGATGAAGACGGTGGTCGAAGACCGGAGATCTTCACCTCATTTGGATGGTAACCGATGTCCTGATTGGGAGGCATCCCGAAATATGGATAATAAGTGGTGACCGTCCAGACGTACGTGGAGATCGATGGGTTTGCGAGGTATATAGTGCCTCCGGTTTCGTTTAGACCCAGAACGGACTAGTAAATGGACTGTGTGTCTGACATTGGAATTCCTTCTGTGTAATTGATAGCCATCAGTTGCACGGTGTGAATTGCCTGTATGGCATGCTAAGGTGCAGTGATCAGGGCTTCTGTTGAAAAGCAAAGTCTTGTGGTTGATGATCAAAGCACCGCCTGTGTGGCGTAGCTTTGTGTATAACATGAATTCGCGAACCTCATACCTTGGTATGAACCATAAACGGGAGAAGGACCTCAGGGAGGGTATGTGTTTCCTTCTAGTTAGAGGTGGTGTCGGTGCTTAAACTGGCTGACATTATATTATTTTCACCTATGTGGTTGTTGCTGTTGCAAGGCGCCTCGGTTATATCGGTCGATCCGGGACCGATGGAGTCATTTGTTGGCTCATTTACGCCCCATAGGGCGGGGAAACGCAGTGTTCAGGATTTTAATCCACATCGGTGGACCGGCCCTGACGATCCAAAGGCTTGACTGAGTACTTGCCTGAGACATGGGCTAGATTGTCTCGAAGTCGGTAAGGACTATCTTTTGCCTTAATTCATGATGGAAATCCAATTTCCAAATACGTGATTGTGCGGTTTTGATTGTATATATATATATGGCGACATGATATATGGTACCCATGCCGTCTATGATTGATATTTATGATTGTGTATGAAATTAGAAACTAACTGTAAACGAGATAAGATGGATGGTTTCCTGGATATTGGTCTGATGTTGGTTTCGGCCTTCGGGGTTAATACCTATGGAATCGTTCTCTTACTATTTTACAGTTGGAGTCTGATTATCAAATGATTTGTTTGCTCGTATCAAGCATATTTTGGTCGATATAAGGTAAAACTTTATCCTCCGGTTTGCGTTGCATTGTGTGATGGGACTTGAGTCTTATATCGGCTTCATTTTTATAAAAAGCATTGCGATGTTTAAAAGATTTAATTGTTTTAAAGCACTGGCAATCCAATGGAGTAAACCCGTTCCGCGAAAGTGGTGTGGTCCTGTGATTAGCCATATTATAGAAATGTGTTAAATAGATTTCTCATACCAGTCCCATGACTGACTCGTAGTTTGTTTCACTTTCAAACTCGGGTGCCCCTTTTTCTACACGGGCAACCTTGTATTCAGGTTTTAGCTGGCTTTCTCTGTATAGATGGAGCTGAAGATGGATTCTATCATTTATCTATTTTTATGCTGTTCAGGTCCTATTGTACATTATGTTTGTTTTTCCGCTGTAGACATATATGTATAGCTGAACTGTATTTGTACTAAGTATGATCCTGTATACTGTGTAACTCTGATGATTACGTTTATCCAGTATATTCTATTGTGCATTATCTTGTGTATTTATTTAATTCTGTTCTGCTGTTATCTGTTTATGTGTTATATTCCAAAGATTACCCTTGCCACCGTTAGTACGGGGTTCGGGGTCATCTCAAGATGAATTCGTTCAAAAAATCTTTCCGCTCAAGCCAATATTTCATTAATGCAAATTCCTTTGATCTTCATTCTTTATGAAACACTTACCAAAAAAGAGGCAAGATTGGCTTTTAAGGAATAGGCGGAAGCGGAAGAAGAAGGAGAAGGTATTGAAATACAAAAGGAGAAAGAATAAAAGGAAAAGGAGGATACTTCTTTTGGAGACTATTGAGTTTCGACCAAATCCAGACAACAAAAACCTGCTTAGAAATTAAAAAAAATTATTCAAAGTCAAAAGACGCTTAAGAGGTCCACAGTAAGAAGTTCGACAAAATTTCAAGCAAAATGGACAAAATCTTTGGTAAGACTAATCGAAAAATTGGTCAACCATCAACATCCTCTTCATCACCACATTTTAGAGTTTTTATATTGTCCAGTTCCTAAGTTGTTTCTAAGTGTTATTTTTAGTTTCCATACATTGTATCTTTTAATATATTCTTTATCAAGTATTAATGAAATTTCCAGTTTATTATGTATATTGTCAATAGTATAGTCTCTTGAAATCGAAAAAAATCATTAGTAACAATTCAAAATAAATCAAAACCAAAAGATTTACACAAAATATACCAACATACCCAAAGTCATCATGTCGACGAACAACATTTATTTTTTGAATTTTGAAATTTTAATAACTAACGCATGTCCTTTCAACTCAAACCTTTTTCAACTCCTATATATACCATTTTTCAACCATAATTTCAAACCAAAACTTTATTTTCTTCATTCTTACTTATCTCTTATCCAAAAAATTATGGATAATCAAATCCTTAATTTAGCCAGGAACTTAGAACAAACTTTCGAATCTTTCAAAAATGTTCCCTCGTTCATCCTGCGAAATAAAAGGCATTTAGAATTAAAAAAAATGCAGATGATTAAGGAGCAATAAAAGCATTTCAATGCTCTTTGATGGATGATGTCCTCCCTAATAAAAGACAAACCAAATCAAAACCCAAATGCACTCAAAACAAGGATGACAAAGAATGGAATACCATTAAAGCAGATCTAATCTTCGATAAAGATGTACAGGTTGAAATTCCTAGAAACATTTAAATAGGTGTGTAAATAAGTTTAAATTTAATATTGCGTAATTTGAATTAGTTAGTTTGTATATGTTAATTGGCTTGGTTTGATTTGAATTTAAAAAAATTGACTGTATATAACTTGAATTGGTTCATATGACTAGGTTTAGACTGTGAACAAATGCATGTTTTGAATATATATATATAACGTTTTTTAAATAGAATTTAGTACTTGTTTCTATCGGATTGAAATGATTGAACTATAGTATTTAGATATATTCCAAGTCAAATAGTGTTAAAATGTAATATGTCAGGAGGAGTTAGTAATTGAATTGAGCCTATAGTTTAAATTATAACTGAGTCAAGTCAATATCTATGAGAACTAGTGTTTGAGTTTGTGGAGTTCAAATCAATAATTAGAAGTAATCAAATGAGTTTTGGAGAATTGTAGTTTTTGATGGATGAAAAAGCAGGAGAAATAAAATATGGTATTGGAGTAAGGGGGAGTTATTGGAGAAAGGAGAGTTATCTAAGTAAGAGGGAGTTAGGAAATATATTTTATAGAAAGGTCATCATCATCATAAGGGGGAGATTGTTATTGCAAGGATGTTTTGATTATAACAACAATAGGTATAGAAAGTATAACATACATTGGTGTATAATATATATTTTTTGTAATTATTTGCGATTATATTTATAGTTATTACTAATGATTATTTATATAGTGTATTGTATAGGCTTTATAATAGGTATTGATAATCAAGAATATATAGTAAAAAGACTGTTTGTTATGCTATAGAAATGCTAATCAAGATTGGTGATGCAAATGAAAACTCATGAGTTATCAAGAGTTCTATTCAAGTATAATGAAGATATATGTTAGAGTCTTAGTTATATTTGTAAAATCTTGATTGCATTCATCTGATCTCTTTTCAAATGATTTTCAAATTATTCTTCAAATGAATTTCGAATAATTTTTCAAATGGTTTCCAATGTAAAGTTTTCAAAGTATTGTCTAATTATATATTTTATAATTTTTTTTAAGACCTAAATTTGATATTTTTGTTTCAACTTTATTTCAATTATATTTGATATTATACTTACTATTTTAATTTTGATTATATTTGATATTTAATATTATATTTTTAGTCTTTGATTAATATATGTTTATAGTTTGAATTATTTTGTTATTTAAATTATTTGTTACTGTTTTAATCCTTATTGTTTTTAGTATTTAGTTTTAGATTTAAATTTACTTTATACATTGATTTTGATTATTTATAATATAGTTAAGTTTAATTTGTATAAAATTATCTTGATATTTTTATTTAAATATTTTTATACTCAAAACTATATTTTATTATATATAATAATTTTACTAGGTTTAATCCTATAGTTTTATATTTTCGAAATAACTTACTGAACAAAATTTCAAATTTATATAGGATTATGTCGCGGGGTGAACTTAGTATCTCAACATAGTGTATGTTTGTTTTCAAATTTCAATTTTCAAAAGAAGTGTATATTCGTCATATCCTTTCGTAAATGGATATGACTGTTATCACTCTATAAGTAGTGGTGATTTAAACGAATTTTTATTCATAAATTCTTCTTCTCCCTCTTTTACTCTCCCTCATTTTTTACAAAGTTTTACTTATATTGTGCCAAATTTTCAAGTGAATCAAACTATTTCTACTAAGTTTTTTATTCTCCATCTTCCTCTCCGTACACTCTCAAGATCACAATGCAAATCAGGGTTATAGGGCTACTGTAATCAAGATCTTAGGATCAAATCTGCATTTCATTATAAAATCCACTCAGCTATGCTCTAAAGGATATGACTTGTTAGCCAGTAAATCAAGCTAGGTTTGATAATACTCGAAAAGCAATTGGGTATATCTTGTTGGCTGGCACATAAAGGACTGTTGTGCCTAGAGGAATAAATTTTAAAGGGTATCTCCTTGTAGCCTATAAATCAAGGAGTTAAAAGATATTGAAGATAATAAAAATACGTATAGGCATTGGCTCAGTACTGGATGTAGGGTACTCCGAACTAGTATAAAATCCAGTGTGTTCTTTCCTTTACTTTATTGTTTTTTATTAATTTTATTATATTGTTATTTCTATGGTTTCTACAATAAATTTATGATAGTTTGTTTGTGTACAAGTATAATTCAAGCAATTCAAAAGGATTCATATAATTTACACAAACACCATTTACCCTCACTCTCTAGTGTTAGATTTACCTTAATATCCACTTCCTTTGCACCTATAGACATTAATATTTGCACGCATACATACACACTCACGTTGTCATTGTTGGCATAAATATATGCATGTAAATTAAGGGTTGGTGCATATACGTATGGATCATGTGTACATAGGTTTTATGCTGGTCAATATATGTCTATACTTGATTTTTGATCACATACACAAACATGAATATGGTATATCGAAAGTAAGAACAAACACGTTAACATTAACAAATTCGAGTACAAGTTCGCGAGCCCACGTAGGCATGTGTAAACTCATGTAAGTAGGTGTTCAATTCAATTCCATTTTCGCTTCTTCCTTCCCTTTTTTTGAAAATATTTTATGTATTGGATTGATATTGATCCCTTTGGAGGGATCGGTACTGACCACATACTGTGATTTTCTTCTGAAAACTTTTAGTGTATAGGATCGATTTGTCTCTCCCCCCATGTAAGTACATTTTTGCCTTCTTTTTCTTCTTCTATGTTTCATTTCCAAATCGATTTGAAGTCTTTGATTATATTGAATATATCCATACCTGAACCCCGTATAAAACACCAGGACTCCCTCCCTGGTTGGTATTGATCATATGTCGTCCATCGTTCATTGAAGCCCAGTCTATATTATCTTACTTTTAGGTTGGTTTTCTCCTTCTTATAATTAGAACTGATTTTGAGATCTGTGCGGACATGGTGGTGACATTGAGCTAGGCTAGTAGCATTGGACAGTGGCGCTAGATTGTGCCAAAGGAATCATTGAGTTCGATTTAAACTGATGTGGTAGCTTGGTAGGTAGAGAAGAGAAGGGAAACAAAAAAGGGGAAGGTGGCTGAATAAAAACATAGAAGAAAAGAAATGGACCAGAATTTGAATGTGAGGGACTGGATCAGATTGTGGAACAAGGGGAGGGCTAGGATCATAGTTGGCAATTTGGAAAAATCACAACTCCAAGGGGTCAGACTAGCTCTAGTGGTGAAATGGTCAAGTAAATCAGGTCGGCATCCAAGTTTAAGTCATAGTGAATTCATTCAAGTTAGGGTTTCATCGCGATTACTAACCTGACGATTTCTCTATTTCTTGATGTTGTGTCGATAATTTGATCATTTCACAAATAAGAACAAGCTTCGGAACTTGAACCAAAACAAAATCAAACATGCACATAGGGTAGAGCGTAAAACTAGACTATGAAAACATGACAGAATAATGGAACTCGAACTATATTCTCCAACTCCAAGTCTCAAAAAAATACCCTGATTCTCGATCTGATTAGTGGGGAGACAATTGGCGATGTTGGCCACTCCAGTTATCAACTGAATCTTATCACCATATTCCATTATATCTAACTAAATTACATGTGCATGCATGACACTGCATGTCTCACATTAATTTTCACCAAGCACGGAGGTACATGTTAATCACTCTAACATTAACAATATTTATGTGTAGTAAATTATAGATTCGAGACCTCCTCCAAGACTCAGAGGCTTGCAAGCTGAGAATCCAGAAGAGGCTCCAGAACTAATCCATTCTATAAGAAATTCAAGTCATGGACTATTTGTCACTGGTATTTTAAACAATTAAGTCCACCCCGACTTGCAAATCATCCTAATGAGTTGCATCAGGTAGAACAGCCCAAAGAGTAGTCGTCAGTAGAACAGCTCAAAGACCAATAGTCGGTAGAGAAATCCTGCGGTTCTTGACATGTTGTAGAAGGTGTAGCAAGCGAAAATAGGCCTTCAAAGGGCCCAAGATCGGGAAATTCATGAGGAACATACTTAGCTAGCTCTATATACTTCGGTAGGAGCGACAATCGTAGAAGATCCAGCAGATTCGATCACGTCAAGGATTGACGGACCTATGCTATCAAGAATATGCATAAATCATAGCTTTCCCCAAAATGACATTTGGGTGCTAGAGAAAGACAACAAATCTTATATGCCTCCAGAGGGGTACACAACATGCAAAAGAAACATGTGTCTTGTCGGGTGTGTTCTTATATTATTCCCGTTCATTCGGAAAATGCTACACTTATGAGGTTGGAGCCGACACCGCTTCATCCTAATAGTCATGCCTTCCTCTCAAGACATATATACTATTTGTGAAGAATCTAGTCCATGATCCAATGAGAGAGGACATAAGATATATATTCACCTTCAAGCGTCAGAGGATGGATCCATCACTTACGTATATGGAATGGTTTCCCAATGGTCGTGTCATCCTCAGGGCATGGAATAAATTAAGTAACATTAAGCATAATTGTTTTTACATGTGATGATTTCCCGAGATTGCTCGACTTTGAATAGAAGGACATAAGAGGGTTGATTTTGTTTTTTCTATTTTAAGTTAATCTAGTCGTAACCTCTAGACTAACATGGAGTTTGAATTGTGTAGGCCATCCTTTGTGGCGCTCTGGCTAGGAATACGTAGGGAGGGTGTTAATCCTAAAAGAAGTGGCTTCGACATATCGAAATGCATAGACTCTGATTCTTGATCGTCTCATTCATGTTGTCAAATTATTAAGTAAGGATTGTTCGATCGGTCAGGATGGTAATAAAGAGGTGATCATGGAGGAACGAGAAGGAATCGGAGGAGGGGAAGTAGAAAGTATGCCTTCCATTGTGCCCACACCGTGCCCCCGTTTTAGTAAGAACTTTAAGAGGATCAAAGGGACATTAGATATAGAGATGTGGCAGGTGCAGAAGAACCTGAAAGAGGAGATGAATTGCCACCCACTCTCGTTCCTTCTTTGACAACTGAACTTAGAATTGAGGAAGTTACAAAGTCTGTATCTCCTATGACGACTGCCTAAATGATGAGATCAATGGAGAAGGAAGGGAAATTTAAATATTTTGATAACATTCCCTTAGGGACATCGTCATTTGGCTTCAACATGTTAATGTTGAAGGTTTCCTCCTGAGCTCGGTAGTGGTTCAATTACATCAAGTGCTGAAAGATCACTCCCTTAATAAGTTTACAAACTGGTATGTTTGGGGTCACTAAGACATACACTCATAAGCGTGACATGAACAAAACTTGTTCGTGTGTTTGTGGACTATCTATGATTCTGGTTCTCTTTTGTGTAGGTACAATGGACTAAGGGAAACAAAGATAGGGACAGAAAAGAAGGGCCTACGGAAAAGGTCAACATTAGTAGAGAGTTCACGTCAAGTGTCCCAGTGCATATTACGCACCGTAAACACTCGAAGTATAGATATGATGGTTGATAATGTCAACGTAAAGAAGATTATGCTCCTCACTCAAGTTTACCACCTTTCAATAGGCTATCAAGCGATTGAGATAGGCATAGGGACTGGGGAAGCACGAGGCACTCTACGTGCCCTCTCCTCTAACTAGACTTGTTCCCTTGCCACCTCCGCTGAGAGATTATACTCGGAGTCATCCAAGCGGAGGTTCTAAAGTGGTCAAGAGATCACTAAAGAAAATATAAGAAGTTATCCCTAAGTCAACATTAACCCGTAAGCAACAAAACTCTCAGTTCCACCTTCCAAAAATTATACCTTAATGAACTTTTATATGTACCATCCATGCATATTATACCAGAAGAAGTAGATAGAGGGACGACTGACCAAGTGTTCATTGTTTATAACCAATACATGGTGATGATGAATCGTGCCAAAAAGTTATAGGAGATAATAAGGAAAAAGAAGTGGGGATTGAAGGAACTTGAGGCCAATATAGACTGAGGCAAAACGAAAGTGGTGGATGCCAAAATCACCAAGAATAAGAGGCAACCCAAAGAGGCTAAAGAAAAGATAGCTAAAATGATCAAGGAGGCCGGTCAGGCTAGGAATAGATTCAGAGAGGAGTTGGATCATTCCTCTCTCAAGATGATTTCATTCAAAAAAAATAACAAGCTCATTATTATTGAAAATGAAGCACTAAAAAAGCTTGAGTAATTTAGAAGAGAGAGGGCAACCAACAAAGCTGAGGTTGAGTCAGCTTTGAAAGCTGCATGCGATGGCTGAGTCAAGTAAGGATGTAGCTGAGAAGGTCGACAAGGTTAGGAGGAGTTTTGAAGCAGAAGTTGGCAAGCTCAAAGCTGATAAAAGTAAGGAAAAGAACAATTCAATCATTATGGGATCCCATCCCATGTCATCCATCTTCGCGGCCTAACTTCAATCATTTAATATGAGAAGACATTTGCTATGGCATGGGAGTGGTTTCTGGATGATGAATCTTTTATAAGAAGGTTGAAGATGTTGATGAGGAGGCTTTGGTAGAAAATTACTTTATAGGCGATGAGCTAATGATTTTAGAGGAAGGGAGATGTCTGCTAAAAGAAGAAATGGAAGAAGAAGCAGTGATGGCAGCAGCACTAGAGAAAGGGAAGTCTAATATGGATGAAAGCATAGTGATCACTTATATAGTTAGCTCAGTACATCATGTAGATTGCATACAAACTAATATAGTACACACGGATCATGTAATATGGTGTATAAATCACAAATATACAAGAGTTATGAAGGCAAATATAAAATGATATAAATATCAGCTAATCACAGATATGCAACAATAAATGCAGTAAAATAGAAAAATCACACCAGGGATTTTTATACTGGTTCGGAGCACCATACTACGTCCAGTCCCAGACTTCTATCTGGATTTTCACTAACAATCACCTCGCTTCACCCAGAGGAACAGGTTTACAACACCCGAGCAGATGAACGGGATTTCAAGCCTCTAACAACAACGTGGACTTTAACACATGCCTCTTACAACAGCGAGGACTTCAACTAAGATGAATACAATTGTTGTTGACAGTATATGTCCTTGATAACACGAATTTGTCACTTGTAGTCAACCTTCCTATAATCTTATCCTCAAATAGAATATTTATGTATATGAATATTTGGAAGTGAATATCATATTGAATCAAAAGAATATCAAGTAGATTCTAGGATTCAAACGATAGATTATTGAATATGAGCAATTGAGCGCTTGAGAATGTAGAAATGAGATCAAGAAATTAGATATAGTAATCAAGTCAAAATTCGTTAAGATTAGTTAAATGAAATGATGATCTCATGGCGTTTATATAGAAAATAAATAGTTGTAACCCTTTGTGAAGAGTAATGAACAACAGCCATGATTATTGGTGGAGAGAAGGAGATGCAACCCTTGATTGAAAGAAAGTATCTTTTCGAAAGGTTGTTAGCTGAAAGAAAACGGTCGACAGGTCAAAAAGAACTAGTAGATAGGAATCTGAATACATATACGTTATATTCACATGTACACGTTTATTGTGCATTCTGGGCAGAAACGGTCGACGGGTCAAAATAGAGGTGGTCGACCGGTTTTACCCAAGGTGCACAATCAATGTGTGCATATATATATACATATATGTATGTATGTATGTTTGTATGTTCGTATATATATCGATAATTTCGAGGTGTGAGATTATTTGAGGATAGATTTTAACATAAACAACACTAAAAACACCAAATAGTCAACCTCTAATCTAGAATACCATATGTAGCTCTTTGTACCTCTTCAAGCCAATAAATATCTTCTTTTTTTCGATCACGGCTTATTTCTTTGTCAGAAAGCAAAAGTCCATAATCTCTTGACTCAACATTCTCCCCTTTTTTGATTGATGACAACATAGTTCTGAATCTCCCCCTGTATACGATCTCCCCCTGAGATTGTGCATGTATATGAAAATGAACTATATATCCCTGCATAACACTGTTAGTACCAATCTCTCCCCTTTGTCATCGACAAAAATGAGTAAATAAGTGAAGATAGAAATGATACTATTAGAATATTTAAGGAACACAAAAGAGTAACATAGATCATGCTAAGAGTGTCAAAATAACGTTATACAGAACCAAAAGTCTAGTACGACTAAAACACGACACCTTATAGATACAAGTGCCAAATCAAGTTTTAAAGCAAACGATAGACATAGGTACGTAGCAAGAGAAAACTAGGAAGTGAACTAAGAAGACTTGGATTGCGACTCCGTCTCATCTTCCTCCTCTTCCTCTCCCTCTTCCTCTTCAACAACTTATGTTTTTCGCGATCTTGTCCATGACTAGTTCCCGAGCTTGTAGCCTCCTCCGATGATTCTTCAATAGTTTTGGTTCATTTATTAAATACACGATAGGCCTTGCTCCGTTCCGAATAACCGACAAATATACCTTCATCGGCTTTTGGATCGAATTTTCCGAGCTAGTCTTTCTTATTTAAGATAAAGCACTTAGAACCAAAAACTTTGAAGTATGAGATATTAGGCATTCTTTTGTTAAATAATTCATAAGGCGTATTCTTGGTGATAGGTCGAATGGATATACGATTCAAAACATAACATGCAGTCGCAACAGCTTCTGCCCAGAAATGTTTTAGTAAAGAGGTTCCATTTAATAACGTTCTTGCACATTCTTGTAAGGTCCGGTTTTTTCGTTCTACAACTTTGTTTGTTGTGGATTTCTAGGAAACAAAAAATTATGATATATACCTTTTTTGTACAAAAATGTTCAAACTCATTATTTTCGAACTCTCCGCCGTGATCACTTCTTATATTTTTAACCTTAAGCCCCTTTTGATTTCTGAATTCTTTTGGCGAAAAATTTGAATTGTTCTAAAGTGTCACTTTTGTTTTTCAGGAAAATAGTTTAGGTGTAACGAGAGTAATCATCAAATATTACAAACACATATCGGCTATCGTTTATTGACTGTACCTGAGTTAGTCCGAATAAATCCATATGCAGTAACTCAAGTGGTTGTAATGTTGATATGACTTTCTTGGATTTAAAAGATGATTAAGTCAATTTTTCTAATTGACATGTGTCACAAATGTTGTCAACCTTAAAACTCAGTTTGGGTAAACCTCTAATTAGATCGTTTTTGGCCAGCTTGTCGATAATTCTGAAGTTTATGTGACAGAAGCGTTTGTGCCATAGCCATGGATCATTATCATGAACCATAAGACACATATTTGAACTATGATTAATATTCATATTCAGAACATATATGTTTCTGTCTCTATAACCTTCGAAAACTAAATTATGTTCTCTATCTAAAATATTACACTTATTATTTGAAAAGGAAACTGTAAATCCCTTATTGCATAACTGACTAATGCTAAGTAAATTATGTTTCAGATTCCTAACTAGCATGACATTGGTAATAAGAGGTAAGTTAGATGTACCGCAATTGCTCACATCGCCTTTGCCGATGATATAACCTTTTGAATTATCTCCAAAAGTGACGGAGCTACCATCTGAGTATGTAATATTTATCAATAAGCTCTTGTCTCCAGTCATATGCTTCGAGCAACCACTGTCCAGTATCTGCTTTCCTCTTTTCTTAAGTGGGACCTGCAAAGAATAAGATTAAGTCAATGGTACCCACTTTTTCATAGGGTCCTAAGAGTTAGATCTTAGGAGTCCAAACCCATACGGGTCCCGTATCCCCTTTATATAAATAATTAGAATTAAGATGCACAGTATACAAGAAATGTCGAATATATTTGTTCCTAATCAAATTGTTATTTGTTTTAGGAACCCATATCTTCATAGTCTTGACATTTTCCTTTTGAAATTTCACAACTGGTTTTGGCTTGGAATATAATAAACTAAGATTTTTCTTAGCTTCATTTTTTGTACTACTATATTTTTTTCTTCCTTTTATAACCGAGATGTTTCTTGGTTTCTTGTTTCTTATATCCCAAACGTTGTTTATTTAAAGCAGATTGTGAACTCTCAATGATTTTTGTTAAATTTTCTCGACTTTTGTTGAAGTTAGAAACATTTTGAGTAATATTATCTAACTTATTTTGTAAACTAGCTTTTTCTAGGTCCAAAATTTTGACCTTTGCTTTAAGCTCATGATTTTCAGTAGTACGAGCATCATTTTTCTCTTTTTGAGTTTTAATTTCTTGACTCAAAAGAGATAATTGAGAGTCAATATTAGATGATGATTCTTGAAGTTTTTCAAGTTCTTCTTCTAATATTTTCTTCTCGTCTTTTAACATATCTCGTTCAAACTCTGCTCTACTCAAATCAGCTTTGGCTTCTTTGAATTGTCGTTTCATGTCTTTATATTTAACTATCAATTCAACATTAATATCAAGTACTTCATCAAATGTAGGAATATGTACCTCATCTTCTGCTGCCATGAAACAAATATTTTCTTGTTCATTTTCTGTATCACTTTCATTTTCCAATGAAGACAAGTCTGAATCATCCACGTCACTGAGAATGCTCGTTTCTTAGATTTGTCCCTTTTGTATTTGAGTTTGTCATTTTCTGACTTCTTCTTTTGCTCCGGACAATCCTTGTGCATGTGCCTCTTTTTGTGGCAGTTGAAACATTCTATAGTGGATGATGATGGTTTAATTGATCCATTTTTCTTTTTGTTATAACGACTGGCTTTTCGTTGTTTTAGGAATTTTGTGAAACCTTTTCCAATGAACGCCAGATCTTCATCTTCTGAATCTGATTCATCTTCATCTTTTTCAGCATGGAATGCCACATTTTTCTTTTTTCTTTTTGTTCCTTTCTAGACTACAAATTAGCTTCATAGGACATTAGATTCCCTGTCAATTCATCTGGCTTCATGACAGAAAGGTCATTAGCCTCTTCAATTGCTAATACTTTCCTTCCCATTCACTAGTCAGAGAATGTAGGACTGTTGAAACAACATCAAAATCAGAATATTTTTAACCTAATCCGATAAAAGCATGATGAATAGTTTGAAACCGTGAATACATATCATTGATTGTTTCATTTGGCTTCATCTTGAAATTTTGAAACTGACTTTTCAGCATGGCTATTTTGGCTTGTTTTACCATATTAGTACCTTCTTGAGTGGTTTTCAGCATTTGCCAGATTTGATATGCGGTGGTATAAAGACTAACACGGTTATATTCGTTTTGGTCTAATGCACAAAATATGTTTATTGCTTTTGCATTTATAGCTGCTGCAGTTTTCTCAGCCGGTGTCCATTCTAAATAATCAGTTGTTGGATTTACTATTTCTTTTTGGGTAGCATTCCAGGCATCATAGTTATTTGACTGCATAAAGAATGACATACGTGTTGCCCAATAGTTATAGTTGAGACCATTGAAGAATGGAGGTCTTTGTGTCGATTGACCTTCCGTGTAAGTGGTGTTTTGAGTGATAGTATTGGTACTTGTGTTATTTGTCATATTACTTGAATATATCAAATAATTGTGTTACGGTTATATGATGATCGTGCTCTGATACCAATATTAATAGAATGTATTCATCTTATATTTTTGTTGAGTCAATAGATTATGGAGTTTTGCTTTATGACAAGGAAATAAGCCATGATCAACAAAAAGAAGATATTTATCAGTTTGAAGAGGTACAAAGAGCTACATATGGTATTCTAGATTAGAGGTTGATTAGTTGGTGTTTTTAGTGTTTTTTATGTTAAAATCTATCCTTAAATAATCTCATACCTCGAAATTATCGATATACATATACGAATATATATATATATGTGTGTGTATATGTATGTATGTATGTATGTATAAATATATATATATATATATATGCACACATTGATTGTGCAACCTGGGTAAAACTGGTCGACCACCTCTATTTTGACCTGTCGATCATTTCTACCCAGAATGCATAATAAACATGTACATGTGAATGTAACATATATATATTCAAATTCCTGTCTACCGGTTCTTTTTGACCTATCGACCGTTTTCTTTCAGCAAACAACCTTTCGAAAAGATACTTCCTTTCAATCAAGGGTTTCATCTCCTTCTCTTCACCAATAATCATGGCTGTTGTTCGTTACTCTTAACAAAGGGTTACAACTATTTATTCTCTATATAAACACCATGAGATCATCATTTCATTTAACTAATCTTAGCGAGTTTTGACTTGATTACTATCGCTAATTTCTTGAGCTCATTTCTATATTCTCAAGCGCTCAATTGTTCATATTCAATAATCTATCGTTTGAATCCTAGAATCTACTTGATATTCTTTTGATTCAATACGATATTCACTTCCAAATCTTCATATACACAAATATTCTATTTGAGGATAAGATTACAGGAAGTTTGTACTACAAGTGACAAATTCGTGTTATCAAGAACACATACTATCAACAACAATTGTATTCATCTTAGTTGAAGTCCTCGTTGTTGTAAGAGGCACGTGTTGAAGTCCTCGTTGTTGTTAGAGGTGTGAAATCCCGTTCATCTGCTCGGGTGTTGTAAACATGTTCCTCCGGTGAAGCGAGGTGGTTGTTAGTGAAAATCCTGATAGAAGTATGGGACTGGACGTAGGATGGTGCTCCGAACCAGCATAAAAATCCCTGGTGTGATTTTTCTATTTTACTACATTTACTGTTGCATATCTGTGATTAGCTAATATTTATATCATTCTATATTTTCCTTCATTGCTATTGTATATTCGTGAGTTATACACCATATTACATGATCCGTGTGTACTATATTAGTTTGTACGAAATCTACATTTGGTATTAGAGCTAGTTAGAGAACATGATAGGGGGTTCTCGCTCGGTTGTTTGGCGGCGGGCAGGAGACTCTTACTCCTACATGTCCCAATGGGAAGATTGGGTTGGTTGAGTCGTGAGGCTAACCGTGAAATTAGTTCTGAGGTATCTTTGATAGGCCACGGTGGCAAGCTAGGCCACTGTTCATGGAGATGACCTCTAACAGGTCAGTCATCAAGTCAAATGATTACTTCTAAGCCCATAATCGTTCCATCTTTAACCACATGTGTATCTTCTCAGCAAATCTTCATTGATTGAAATATAACCCCTAAAACACAAGTCCTGATCCCATAACTTTGCTTTCTCCCATCATCGAATGGAAAACTCCTACCAAGAGCGAGAAGCATGCAGTGGAAGGTATACCTCTTCTCGCTCTACCATTTGAGAACATGATAAAGGCTTGTGATGAAGCCGTTTGGATTCCAGTTTTGTCTCTAAAGAACAAAAGAAGACTAATTATGCTTGGTCTTCATGCTATAGGTACACAAGGGATGAGAACTCAAGTTTTGGGACCCTTAGTGCCCTCACTTAGCACACTTTTCGAACGTATAATTTGGAATGAGGCTACCTATAATAAGCTGATTAAGGTTATATTTGGTGGATTGGGGGCGATATTGGAGCAAAGAGATATCTCCATATATCATTGATGTCAGATGTGAAACCAGCAGCTAGAGCATGCAAGAATTTGCTAAAGAACACAAAGTCCAGCTCGCTGTAAAGAAATAGAAATCGAGGTAGGGAAGAAAGCCAAAAAGAAGTTGAAAATCCTAAAATTGATGTAGAACCTATGGCTTCTAAAGAGAAGAAGGCAAAAGGAAGTGGAGGGGCTGAAGGCGAAGGGGAAGAAACTACTCCGCTAAAGGATTCAAGGTGGTGCTTCGTCGTAGTGCCGCTCCTACTAAAGGAAAGAAATAGACTGGCGGTAGTGGCAGTTGTAGGATGAGGAAAATAGGTTGTGACAAAAGAAGATCGTCGAAGGATAGTCATAAGGAAGGAAAGTAGGGTGATAATTTAAGGTGGCTTTTGGTGGTGGGAATATATTTTTCACTTTGTTAGCCGAATTTTATGGGGGCACGGTCCTTTCTTTTGTATTACGACAATAATTGCACTTTCAACCAAGCAGTAGCCATTAGTAAATAAATTTTTCGTTTCTCTTCATTATGTGTGAATATTATATAAGTATTCTAAAATTTATGCATTTTCCATTGGATATACTTGTACATTGTCGATCGTTGTCACACCTAAATTTGGATTAATCATTCATAACTTCAATCTCGAGATCTCCTTTCGGTCATGAGGTCGTGTCACATAAAGTTCAAAGTTGTAAATTCCACGCTTTAGACCTGCTTTCGGTCATTTGATTCGAGACTTGCTGTAACAACCCAAATTTTTTGGTACACGGGCCAAACAGACTGCAGTATGTTTTCTAGATTTTAAATCTAAAGAGAATAAAATACAAGTTATGGAGCCCATCTCATATATTATTTATAATAAGAAATAAAGAATTTGGGGTTTTTCAAATTAATGTGTTTGGAATAAACTATATGTTCTTAATTTAATAGGTAATTTATTTCAGTATGTGTTCATAAATTATAACATGTTGATTATGTTGAATATTGAATATATATTAATAATATTTAGCGATCAACATTTAAGTGAAAAACTATATTTTCAATATTAATAATAATTTATTGTTTTGAATAATGATTAAACTATGTTGGAGATTTAGAATAATATTAGAAATAATGTAGCGTTGGATTTGTTGATTGTTCTTAATGAGTAATTATGTGGCTTTCATTATGATAATAATATTAACAACAACAATTAGTGATTCAATTGGATTTTTTTCATTATAAAAATATAAATATTGACTGAGAATCAATTTTTGTAATTGCAAATTATTTGTTAGAGTTAATTGATTTAATTTATTAAATCAATGATAGATGTAAATTTTGTTATGAAATATAGTTATGGTTTTCATACTATTAACGACGACATTGATGTTTTAATTGGGTTGTGTTTAATTTATGTGTGTGTATATATGTATATATATATATATATTGATTGTGAATCAATATTTGTGGTTTTGAGATATCTATTATAGTTAATTGACTCAAATTGTTAAATCAATAAAGAATGTGAACGTTGTTGTACAAAAATAAAGAGGTTTCAAGAGGTAAAATAGTTATTTGATAATATATTAATGTGTATGTTAAAATATGCTGATAGTGTAAATGTGGATTTAAAAATTAATTAAAATAGTTTAATCTATTTTAGGCTTTGTATGTGTGTTTGTGTTTTAATTAAGTTAGGCTTACCATTTTAAGTTGTTAAAGATATGTTAACTAAGGTGATTTGAGTGACTAATAGGTATATTAGCTTAATTATGTGTTTATGGCCTTAATTTAATTTGTTAGGCCATTAATCTTGGGTCAAAGTGGGAAATATCTAGAGGAAGGTTTCTCTTGTATGACACTTTCATTTTATTTCTCCATTTTCCCCTTATCTAAAGCTTTCTCTAGTGAAATAATAGCCATCCCCCCTTTATTCCAAAACCCACTTCCCACGGTCTAAATTAAATTAAAAAAAGGAGGAAAGCTTCTCCTTTTCAAGATATGTAGTAATCTTAGGTTAGTTTTGAGCTATCATCTCTGGAAATCAAGAGTACCAAGTTACAATAAATACAATGTGTTGCATGTTGATGTTTCTACTTCCATTGTTGTTGTATGTTTCAAATTAGCCTCCTTCAGCTTTAAATTGATGATAATTTCGCCTATAATCCAATCTAAGGTAAGATGTGTGACTCAAAATTTCTAGTTTCATTATTCCCTATGTTTTCATGTGTTGAGAATGTTGAAATACATAGTAATCTATTGCTTGAATTCTCTTTTCCTGTTGTGTGTACTTTGGTCTAGTGTTCACTTTGAAAAAGTATAACGTCCTCAATTCTTCATGGAATGTTATCAAACTTGCTCCGAGTTGACATTCGGATAATCTACTTTGTGCAAGCAAAATATGGGTTCATTTCGTAGTTTTTTGCACTCTATAATATATCACCAATGTTGAGCACGAACCAGAATTTCACCCTGTACCTTCCTCGGAACATAATGTGCAAATTCCCCTTACAGAGGTCGACCTGGGCGTTGAACCCTATGTTCGGGAGGTCGACCGTGACGTCGACCCCATGTCAGATGGGGGTTTGACAATACGGTTGTCCCACTCGGGGCTTGTAGCCGTGAATGCCTGTGTTGAGCAGTGCATTGTTTTGAGCATGTTCTCATGTTTGTGACCAATTTCTTAATGTTTGGAAAAGGGAATTTAAGATCACTTATGTTGTTGTTTGTGATGATAATTATATTGGCAATCATCTTCAATATGTTGTTTCAATATTAGCTTTGATTTGGGTAGTGAATCGACGTTGTTTTGGATGAATTTCTGATGTTTAATTGTGGAGTTTTCTGTTTGTTACAAGCACATTTTCTAAGCTATTTTCTAGTGATTTTATAAATCTATAACCATTTATTGTAGACTTTCTGAAGTGTTTAAAAATTAGAAAAAATATATTATCCCCAATATAGGGGGAGAGTTTCAAAGCAAGCATTTTCAAATATTTCAAAAAATTGGTTTAAAACCCGTCTTATAAACCAACTATTTTCCTATATAAAATCCACACTTTTCTACACCCTTCAATATGATGGTACAGATATAAAACGTATCACAAACCCCATTAGAATTGGTTAATTTCTCGTGCGCCTGATTGAAGCTATTTATTCGTTGATTGTGATTTGATGATTTCTGTGATTTGGTTATTTTTGGGTTTTCAGTGCACAATTAACAAACAGTTTGTAAACCAGGCAGTGAGAACTTGTGGTATGGGACACACAATTACCGCTATTTCGGTTACTGATTGAGAGTCGATGACGCATCCTGTATTGGGATGGGCCAGTACTTGCTATGGGGAAGCTAGGACTCGAGGAGCCATATATATGTGTTCACTTGACTCGGGGAGTCAAGTTACACTCGGCCAGTGGTCGCAGTGGTGGGTGCCTAAATTGAATACTTATCAGTACTTGACTAAACTCGGGAAGCAGTATAGTAGCTCAAGGAGATACATTATCTTATGATAGCACGTGTATATTTATTTGTGATGGATCCATATTTTATTGTTGCTTTTGATTTGTAATTAATCTTCGCGGTTATATATTGAGATGATTATTTGGATTGGGAATCCATTTATACATTATGCGATTTCTATATTGGAGTGTGATGCTCCTTTTGATAGTGTTTAACTCATTCGAGTTATTTGATTTTTGATGATTTTTATGGATTTGGATCCATTATATGTTGTCTTGTTGAATTGAGGATTGATGAGGTTTTGGATCCTATTTTATGATACTATGTTGATTCTCAAAGCCTTTGTGTTATATTGGTATTATTTTAACAGGGATTTCTTTTGCGTAACTTAAACTATTATATGAGTTTAAGTGTACCTTAGGGAGTTTCTGAAATGTGTTGTATCTTTGTGCTTAGCTCATGGCATAACACTTTGTGTGGGGAATAATCTCTTTCTTGTAGTTAATTACGTTGTTCTTGAGGTTATATAGATTGCTTTGCCTTTAGTAGCTCATGAGACGGTTGTGTCTTGGGTCATCTAATTCCTTTCTTGTCGAAAGAAATATCCATATGTATGTGCTTTAATATCCATTGTTAATTTATAACTGATATGTAAACTAGACTGGTCCGTGTAAGTAATACTCGGGTCAGACCAAGTTGTTCCTGGTTCAGTCTGTTGTTGAGTCATGATTTTTTGGTGATGCTTAGACTATTCTTCGAAGTTTTTATCCGTTGTTCCTTCGTATATTCAGGTCGTTGTATATTTTATCATTCGACTAAGTGGTATCTATGTTCTATATTCATTTGAGATGAAACACATGTAAATGTTGTATTCTTGATTGTATCAGTATGTATCTTGTGACGGCCGCAAATCTGTACTATCTAAGTTGACTAATACCACACACGTCCAATCCAAATTGCACAAAAATACGAGTCATTAGAGTTAAAGAAATAGAAATAGATAGAAAATAAGACAAAAGAAAACATCAGAATCTCACAGCGGAACGAATAAAATATATTATATAATACAACTTTGAAATACAAAACTTGTATCTATACTTACGTACATCATCGGAGTATATCACATATACATCACAGTGGAAATAACTCTAAATAACTAACGGTAAAGCCGCCTGCTTCAAGCTCCTCCAAGTGTATCTGTAAAAGCTTGAAACGCTTGACTGCACGTAAAAATTTGGGCACCAAATAGTTTAGAGAAAAACAAACAAAATAAACTATGGGTCAGTCATGGGATTGGGGTAAGTAAACTCCAACCATGTTGCTCAACTTTGAGAAAAAAAACTTTTGAAAGAAAAGGATAATAGTAAGACCAGCCCACACATAAACATGGACGTTGTTACCTTACTATAACCCAAAACATTTTTGATATGAGAATCCTGTGATATTATAATAATGTCCAATCAAATAAGTAACCAAATAGCAAAACGCTTGCATCTCACGCTCCACATAAATAGTATAAAATCAAAAACCGCAGGGCGCTTATTGGAGATTGGATTCCAACTATGACAAGGTATGGGACCACCTCTCGATCAGTGTACTCTAGAGGCAATACAATGGGTTCAGAAAGAACATCTTGCAACCCGGCCACACATGACCGGTCACTCATTCAGCTTGAGTGTACTGAATGTATTATCACCCATGGTTGTGGGCCCTCCAACCGTAATCTGTAAGATACAAAATCAAAAGAAGAACCATTGATTTTTTTCCTCTATATCAGTGATAATACACCCTGCTTGGGTATGACCCAACTAGTCATGTTGCCTGCCTGATTTTTGTCATTTCCCAGTTGTGAGGCTTGAGGCTACATTCACTTTTTTAGAACATCTAGCGACCATTCACTTTGAATGCCACATCGTCAAACCCGTCAAATCTCCAGTTGATCTTCTCAAAAATATTACGGGTATAAAAAGCTAAGAGAAACAAATTCCTCTGCTACCAAAGTAATACCTTGAAAAGATCGTCTTATGTGATCTATTATGAATACTCTGTCAAACATTCGTCCGTACATGTTCGTTCTGGGACTAAACGAAACTAAAGGCACAATTTCCATTAATCCATCTTAGGCAATTTCTATCTAGGATTAACAAAAAAATCCCTTGCACTTCACTCCGTCTTCAGTTATTTTCAGCATATCTAATTCGGAGCGCCTACGCCTATACGGAGTGGTTTTCGGATAATAAATCCAATTGGTCTCCCCATATTGACAACGATGGTCAAAAATCTTTGGTAACCGGTGATTTAACTATCAAAGGAAAACAAAAATCCATCAAACAGTCACTGGCCCTTTCTAATATTTCATTAGTTAAACCATTTCCCAAATTCCTTTCGATATTATAAATATATTGAAATATGGATTTCTTGCTTTCAAATTTCTTTAAAATATTATAACTCCTTAAATTTTCGGAAAATTTTGCCATCAGCTCCTTTGTACGGCTCAATCGGAACAACTACAAAACGCGTCTCTAGGCCCTTTCATTCAAAAAGAAAATCAAAAGGCTAAGCGGCTTGCCTATTAGGCTCATAAAATCTCATATGGAAACTTAAATATGTAGCTTTTCGTTGGGCATTCAAAATATAATCTTCATTCTATCTTCCGACTCTTCATCTGTGCCTGTCCATCATATAATCATCTAATTCCAATTCAATTCAACCTTAAGATTTCAGTCACATTCACTTTACCACTTTATTTCCAATTTACCTTTTTTACTTAATCCACTTTCAGTTTAAACCTCTCACATTCAAATATACTTTTATTCGCTTATATATATAAGTCGAATTAAATCTATACGTCAAATTCCAAAATTTAACTCAGGTTCCATAATTGGATTTCCAAATTCAATTAACAATTTCAAATCACTTAAAGAAAGTTAAATTTGGGCCAAAACTCTGTTAACAAATTTCAAGAAATTAGTTAACTTCATTCGATAATTAAAAATCTGATTTCCAAAAATCAATTCATTTACTTGACTTGAGTTTATATTTATTTCATAACTCAAATCCGGATTTTTCTAATGGAAATTCGGATCTTATTCCCTTAAAATCCTTTTAGTTTATTAAATAAACCATTATGGTTTAAAAACGATTATGGTGCTGTTTTTCTAAAATTTGTTTTTTGACATAACTCAAAATATATAAGACGAAATCAAGATTTTTCTCTTCCATTAGAAAACTACCATTCAATCGGTCCCGATGTTTCTTGTTTCATCAAATTTCACTTATATTGAGTTTTATATACTCAATTGAAGTTCGAAATGCCAAATTACGAACTACCGCACTGCAGCGAGTTCGATTTAACTAAATTTAAATATAAACATTGAACTTCATTTATTAAATAAATTTCAACTCCATTTTAAAATTTTAAAAATATCTCAATCCGTTATCCAAGTCTTGACTTAACAATCCAGATTATACAAACTTGTCGATTATTTTTCTCCACATTCATAACTTAGTTATGATCAAATTTCAAATTCTATATTCAATTTCAATTCACCTTGAGTTAAATTATTTATCAAATTCGAAAGTGAAGTCGTTCAAGTTGGAGTAATTTATTTACCTCTCGACCTTGACCAACAACGTTCTTATCTTGAGACAGATAAGAGTTTGTAATGCAAAATTTTGATTTAAATCTTACCTTCTACTCTAATTCTTACATTCGTAAATTAATTTCCAAATTGCTTGATGAAAATTACTTCATCGCATTTATAAACGTTGTTTATAAATTAACTTCTTTATTAAAAAAAACTTCCACTTTAATAATATATTTGAAACTCGATTCCCAATTTGGAATATTTTATTTTTATAACATATATATATATACATGGAATCTATTTTCATATCTAAATTCTAAATTTTAATTTATATTCAATGTAATCTTGATATCTTGTTTGGGAATAATTTATTTTTATAAATTTGACATGGTCGAATTCTAATCTTGTATCCGTATGGATTTTTTTCTATTTAATTTACATTCCGAACATTGGAAATAATCTCATTGTTTTCTTTTGAAACGATTCCCAATTCCCATTTTGAATTCATACTTGAGTTTAAATTTATAAATAATCCAATGATAATTTCTCTTTTTATTTATAAATATCGTTTATAAATTTCACTTCTCGTTTCAAATACTAAAACAAATTTTTATTTCAAACTTTATTTGAAACTCCATTTCTACTTCAGAAAAATAAATTGCTTTAAAATTCATACTTGAGTCTATATTTCCAAATTATCAAATGATAATTTTTCTTTCCATTTATAATCATCGTTTATAAATTCATCTTCTTGTTTTATTATTAAAAAAAAGTTAATATTTCTCAGTCCATTCGAAAATTCCATTTCCATTTTGAAATATAGATTTTCCTTTATAAATCTAAAAATCCCTTTTTTAAAAAAAATATAAATATGTAAACAATAATAAATAAATTTGAGGAATCCAGTTGGATCCCTCCAACCTGTTTCCCTGCATCCACAGATGTTGGACAACATAAACAATACCTATCCCGCTTCAAGGAAGATATCGCGGTATAGAAGGTCATCCACTCAATATATGGTGGGGCGTTATGGTCATCCGCTAATGATGCTACGGGCATCGCGTACGGTACTGCGGGAATATCCAATATATATAATAGCCAAAACCACCAAGTCTAAAGAACTAATGTGTATATATATATAACCACAATAATTCATTCAAGCATCCAAACAACCAATAATTTATTTCTAACGATAAAAATCAATTTAAATATAAAACTTTGAGTGAGATTTACTCACCTTGTTTTCATTTTGCGGAATATCCCCTTTAATTTCCATATCTTGTGACTACGGATCCATTCGACTCTTCTCAAAGGAATTCATCAAGCACCTATGATAATTTAATTTTTATTTAACGATTAAGCCCTATTTATTTAACTACAAAAATGAGTAGATAATTTATTATAAGAAACTTTAAAATTAACTAATTAAATCAATTATTTTATGAAATCTAAATCACATAAAATCATATACCTTATCGTTGCAAACCACGATGCTAGTCAATATGACTACCAGCATCCCAAAACTGCAAATCAGCCCCTAAAATTCTACATATCCCTCCTTGACATTTTATCGAACACCATACTGACATTTCCTTTACTTTCCCTTCTCACTGCCTTGCCCATGTCTGCCCTACCTCTTATCTTCTTCGTGCAAACACAAAACCCCCAAATCACGCACTCGAATACAAATGTAAATGGTGCGACATTTTTGTTGCTGAACATTCCTAAAAACTAGTCGCCAGTTGCTCCTTACCAAACTGGTCCTTGCGCCATTCTCCAGATCATGGCTACCTCCTCAGACAACCCTAACTCACAACTTCGGTATTACAGGGAAGGACACGACAATTTTATTCACCCAAAATCCACCATAACTCAACTAATGGTGCGTCCTGTCAATCTCATCCCCTCGCAACTGTTGTTTTGACCCATCGCTAACCACTTTTACAACAAAGAGCAGCCCTAGTTCAACGCTGATTCGCGACTCTGCCTCATCCCTAAAACTACTATTGCATCCTTCAAATACCTAGTGAAATGAAGATCTATTTTAGTCAGCTCCGAAGGAATGAGTTTTGGGGTTTTATGATTTTACTTTGAATTGATTTCGATTGCTTTCTTTGACTGGAGCTTTGGGTTTGTTTCTCGATTGAAGGAGTAAAAGAAATAGCAGACCATGATTTGATAAGGGAATGGCCATTACATTTATAGAGAACGGAAATGAAGAATACTGGAGAAAGGAGGCTCGATTTTATAGAGGAAATTGTCTATGTTTGTACACATATAGGGCTATGCGATTTTTGGTAGGGTAGGTCGGCTGAAATGAAATGTATTTATTTTGATTAGATTTTGACCCTATCTGTTTAATTTTATAACAATATATTTCGGGTCCTGATCTCCTATCAAGACGCAACAACCGGCATTCCCAATGTTATTCGCTATTCTGCACTCAACGGAATAGATTCTGAAATTTAATTCGATCATATACACGTAAAGTAACCATATTAAATCGATAGAAACAAATTTTAAATTCAAAACAAACAAATTCCTACAAATAAATTATTATTGTTGTTTATATTCAAAAATAATTTGTATTGATCGACTTAATCATTTTGATTCAGTTTTAACTGCAAATTTAATTATTATCTTTTCGTATTATGATAATTTAATACCTATGAAATTAATCATCTATCGATTATTAAATCGATAAATTCCATATTAAAATCCATTTATATTTTAGATTCAACTTTTAAAATAAATTTAAATGTTCAAAATAAATCGACTAAAATCCAGAACGTTACATTATTTCCCCCCTTAAAAGAATTTCGTCTCTGAAATTACTAAGGCAGAAGAAATGCTACAGACCCATTAACTTTTCAAAATCTACTTTGCAATAACTCAATATTTCATATTCTTTAATTCAAGTCTCATACAACTTTAAGTTTTCATGGAAATATTTAATTTCCTTTTTTCCATTCGAAAGCCTTGGAATTAACTCCAATTTGAAATTATCTCTTTAATCTTTTAAAACAAAATTCAAACTTTTGAGAAAATTTCTAACTCTCCAAATTTTGGAAATTTTTTGGTAGAGTCTCCTTTGTACGGAGGAGCTTTTTCAGTATACCAAAAGAGATGAAAAAGTGTATATCAACCCACATGGTCAAAAAATAGTTAATATATCCTAATTTGGTATTTTTGCATTGGAGTACCTTATATAAGCGTTTATGCAAGCCACGTACCCAAAACTCGGCCAGATAGCTCCATGTACCTATACTTACTCAATTTAAACACATAAGTCTCATATATGTGAAATTTAAATAACCTCCATTAATTTAGAATATTAAACACATGAATTCAATAGCAACAAGTCATATCTTGTATATTTAGCACGTATAGGCTAATACAAGTTCCAATATTTAGTATATACGTTATTCCATTTGTATTACATATCATATATACTTACATTCATTCAATTCAAATGATTTACAACCAGTAAATTTACATTTAACTTATATTCCATGCATATGCATTCCAATTTATTAATTCTAATCAGTTTATTTATTTCGTTTATGAAAAAACGAAAATTTTCTATGCATATTGGGTATTATTTGGTTAATACAATAACCCCTTATCATTTCCTACCAATCCTAAATTGATCCCAAATCAATTTATCTATTTCAATTCACTTTCACTAATTCTATTTATTTAACTTGCATAAGTTAAATTTTAAATTCTAGAATTCAAGTACCCAGTATTTATTTCAAATCTCTTTGAAATCATATAAATATATACGCAGATATAATTATAACCACCACAAATTCAAAACACTTGAATTTTCCAAACAATTTGTTTTCTAAAATAAAATTCCATTGGAAATCTCACTATGGTAGCAATCCATCACTTGGGAACTCAAAAATGAACATCGACGATGGCGCGCTTCATCATCAAAACTATTTTCCAGTGTCCGAGTGAATTCAGTGCTTTATCATTTTCAAAATAAATTCAAAATGATTTTTATTCAAGAAAACCTTCCAAAACAAAGCTATATTATTTTAATATACTTCAAACAAATATTTTTCAACTTTCCGGGATTTAAATTCCAAATTCTGATTTAAATCCAATTTAATTTCATCTCATTTGCATATATTATTCATATACAAGTTCTATTTGGTTATATATAACCATTCAAATTTTATAATCTCATAATAGCAACCAACTCATCCATATATAAATAATTCTTCGATAATTATTCACTTTTATATCAAAATATAGTTTCGGGTAAAATTATTTCATTTTACCCACTTTAAAACATTGTTATGTCGAAATATTCTGTTCAAGTGTTTAGAAACTCCCACGATTCGACCAGAATTCATAAACCACTCAACAAACAAGCCAACACAATATAAAATAATTTTCTATCAACTTACAAATATGATTTCTCATATATATACAATCAACTCATTCTCGGGGGCGACTGACCCTATCTTTAATGAGTAAACCCCCACCAAAGCCCAGGTGTTCACTCAACCTAAGCTCTGATACCAAATGTGACAGCCCAAAATCTGTACTACCTGAGTTGACTAATACCACACATGTCCAACCCATATTGCACAGAAATACGAGTCATTAAGGTTAAAGAAATAGAAATAAATAGAAGATAAAACAAAAGAAAACATCAGAATCTCACAGCAGAACGAATAAAATATATTATATAATATAACTTTGAAATACAAAACTTGTATATGTACTTACCTACATCATCAAAGTATATCGCATGTACATCACAACGGAAATAACTAATAGTGAAGCCTCCTGCTTCAAGCTCCTCCAAGTGTATCTGTAAAAGCCTGAGACACTTGACTACCCATAAAATTTGGGCACCGAAGAGTTTAGGAGAAAAACAAATAAAATAAAATCTGGGTCAGTCATGGGACTTATGTGAATAAAATCCAACCATATTGTTTGACTTTGAAAAAAAAACTTTTGAAAGAAAAGGATAATAATAAGACCAACCCACACACAAACATGGAGGGTTTTTACCTTACTATAACCCAAAATATTTTTGATATGAAAATTCTGTGATATTATAATAATGTCTAATCAAATAAATAACCAAAGAGCAGAACGTTTGCATCTCACGCTCCACATACGTGGTATAAAATCAAAAACTGCAGGGCGCTTATTGGAGATTGGATTCCAACTATAAAAAGGTATGGGACCACCTACCGATAAGTGTACTCTAGAGGGAATACAATGGGGTTCAGCAAGAACATCTTGCAACCCGGCCACACATGACCAGTCACTCATTCAGCTTTAGTGTACCGAATGTATTATCACCCACGATTGTCGACCCTCCAACCGTAATATGTAAGATACAAAATTAAAAGAAGAACAATTGAATTTTTTTCTCTAGATTGGTGATAATACACCCTGCTTGGATATGACACAGCTAGCCATGCTGCCTGCCCGATTTTTGTCATTTCCCGGTTGTGAGGCTCGAGATTACGTTTACTTTTTTAGAACATCTAGCCACCATTCACTTTGAATGCTACATCGTCAAACCCGTCAAATCACTAGTTGATCTTCCCAAAATATTATGGGTATAAAAAGCTAAGAAAAACGAATTCCTCCGCCATCAACGTAATACCTTGAAAAGATCGTCTTATGTGATCCGTTAGGAATACTCTATCAGACATTCGTCAATATATGTTTGTTCTGGGACAGAACGAAACTGAAGGCACAACTTCCATTAATCCATCTTAGGCAATATATACCTAGGATTAACAAAAAAGCCCTTGCACTTCATTCCGTCTTCAATTATTTTCAGCATATCTAATTCGCAGCGTCTATGCCTATACGGAGTGGCTTTCGAATAATAAATCCAAATGGTCTCCTCGTATTGACAACAGTAGTCAAAAATCTTTGATAACCGGTGATTTAACTATCAAAGGAAAACAAAAATTCATCAAACAATCATTGGCCCTTTCTAATATTTCATTAATTAAACCATTTCCCAAATTCCTTTTGATATTACAAATATACTGAAATGTCGATTTCTAGCTATCAAATTTCTTTAAAATATTATAACTCCTTAAATTTTCGAAATTTTTTGCTAGCACCTCCATTGTACAGCTCAATCGGTACAACTACAAAATGCCTCTCTAGGCCCTTTCCATTCAAAAAGAAAATCAAAAAAGGCAAGCGGCTTGCCCATTAGGCTCATAAAACCTCCTATGGAAATTTAAACATGTACCTTTTTGTCGGGCATTCAAAATATAATCTTCAATTTCTCTTTCTACTCTTCATTCTATACCTGTTTATCATATGCTCATCTAATTCCAATTCAATTTAACCTTATGATTTCAATCACATTCTCTTTACCACTTCATTTCCAATTTACCCTTTTTACTTAATCCACTTTCAGTTTGAACCTCTCAGGTAGTGATATACTTTTATTAGCTTATATATATACATATATATATAAGTCAAATCCAATCTCCATGTCAAATTCCAAAATTTAATTCAAGTTCCATACTCGGATTTCGCAAATTCAATTAACAAATTCAAATCACTTAAAGAAAGTTAAATTCAGGCCAAAACTCTATTAACTAATTTCAAAGAAATTAGTTAACTTCATTCGATAATTAAAAATATACTTTGTTCCGAAAATCAATCCATTTACTCGACTTGAGCTTATATTTATTTCATAACTCATATCTGGATTTTTTTAATGGAAATCCGGATCTTACTCCCTTAAAATCCTTAGTTTATTAAATAAATCGTTATGGTTTCGAAACGATTATGGCGCCGTTTTTTCTAAAATTTTGATTTTTGACATAACTCAAAATCTATAAGACGAAATCAAGATTTTTCTCTTCCATTAGAAAACCTCCATCCAATCGGTCCCGATATTTCTTATTTCATCGAATTTCGACTTATAATGAGTTTTATATACTCAATTGTAGTTCGAAACGCCAAATTACAAACTACCGCACTACGGCAAGTTCGATTTAATTAAATTTAAATATAAACGTTAAAGTTTGTTTATTAAATAAATTTCAGCTCCATTTGTAATATTTTAAAAATATTTCAAGCCCGTTATCTAGGTCTGACTTAACAATCTAGATTATTCAAACCTGCTAATTATTTTACTCCACATTCATAACTCGGTTATGATCAAAACTCAAATTCTATATTCAATTTCAATTCACCTGGAATTAAATTATTTATAAAATTCAATATAATTGAATTCCTATTATAAATCCCTTTTATAGGAAAAATCAATTAATTAAACATCCTTTACCATTACAAGCTAATATCATCCTTTAATAATACTGAAGTCGTTCAAGTTGGGGTATTTTATTTACCTCTCAGACCTTGACCGACAACGTTCTTATGTTGAGACAGATAAGAGTTTGTAATACAAAAACATGATTTAAATCTCACCTTCTACTCCAATTCTTACATTTGGAAATTTATTTTCAATTTGCTCGATGAAAATTACTTCATCGCATTTATAAACAATGTTTATAAATTAACTTCTTTACTAAAACAAACCTCCATTTTAATAATCTATTTGGAACTCGATTCTCTATTTAGAATACTTTATTTTTATAACATATAGATATATCTATACATGGAATCTATTTTCATATTTAAATTTCAAAATTTAATTTATATTCAATGTAATCCCGATATCTTATTTGGGAATAATTTATTTCTATAAATTCGACACGGTCAAATTCTAATCATAAATCTGTATGGATTTATTTCTATTCAATTTACATTTCGAACATCAGAAATAATCTCATCGTTTTCTTTTGAAACGATTCCTAATTCCCTTTTTGAATTCATACTTGAGTTTAAATTTATAAATTATCTAATGATAAATTCTCTTTTTATTTATAAATATCTTTTATAAATTTCACTTCTTGTTTTAAATACTAAAACAAATTTCTATTTCAAACATTAATTGAAACCCCATTTCTACTTCAAAAAAATAAATTCCTTTTAAATTCACACTTGAATTTATATTTCCAAATTATCAAATGATAATTTTTCTTTCCATTTATAATCATTGTTTAAAAATTCAACTATTTGTTTTTATTATTAAAAACAAGTTAATATTTATTAATCCATTTGAAATTCCATTTCCATTTTGAAAATTTTCCTTTTTAAATCTAAAAATACCTTTTTGTTATTTTTTAATATAAATATGTAAACAGTAATAAATAAATTTGAGGAATCCAGGTGGATCCCTCCAACCTATTTCCCTGCATCGACAGATGTTAGACATCATAAGTGATACCTATCTTGCTTCAAGGCGGGATATCGCGGTATAGAAGGTCATCCACTCAATATATCGTGGAGTGATAGGGTCATCCGCTAATGGTACTGCGGGCATCCACTAATGGTACTGCGGGAATATCCAATATATATATATATATATTTAATAGCCACAACCACCAAGCCTAAATAACTAATATATATATAACCACAATAATTCATGCAAGCATCCAAAACACCAACAATTTATTTTTAATGATAAATAAATTTAAATATAAAACTCTGAGTGAGATTTACTCATCTTGTTTTCATTTTGCGGAATATCCCATATAATTTCCATATCTCGTGACTATGCATTTATTCGACTCGTCTCAAAGGAATTCATCAAGCACCTATGATAATTTAATTTTTATTTAACGATTAAGTGCTACTTATTTAACTACTAAAATTAATAGATAATTTATTCTAAGGATCTTTAAAATTAACTACTTTAATGAATTATTCTGTGAATTCTAAATCACATAAAATCGTATACCTTATCGTTGCAAACCACAGTGCTAGTCAGTACGACTACCAGCATCCTAAAACTGCAAATCAGCCCCTAAAATTCTGCATATCCCTCCTTGACATTTTATCAAACACCATACTGACATTTCCTTTACTTTCCCTTCTCACTGCCTCGCGTGTGTCTGCCCTCCCTCTTGTCATCTTCATGCATTCTTAGAACCACCAAATCACGCACTCGAACAAAAATGTAAATGGTGCAACATTTTGTTTGCTGAACATTGCTCAAAACTAGTCGTCGGTTGCTCCTTGCCAAACTGGTCCTTACGCCATTCCCCAGATCGCGGCTACCTCCTCAAACAACCTTAACTCGTGACTTCGGTATTACATGCAAGGACATGACAATTTTATTCGCCCAAAATCCACCACAACTCAACTAAAGGTGCGTCATGTCATTCTCATCCCCTCGCAACTGTTGTTTTGACCCATCGCTACCCACATTTACAACAAACAGCAGCCCTAGTTCGACGCTTATTCACGACTCTGCCTTGTCCCTAAAACTGTTGTTTTGTCCTTTAAATACCCAGTGAAATGAAGGTCTATTTTAGTTAGCTCCAAAGGAATGAGTTTTAGGGTTTCATGATTTTACTTTAAATTGATTTCGATTGCTTTCTTTGACTGGAGCTTTGGGTTTGTTTCTCAACTAAAGGAGTAAAAAAAACAGTAGACCATGATTTGATAAAGGAATGGCCATACATTTACAGAGAATGGAAATGAAGAATTATGGAGATAAGAGGCTCGATTTTATAGAGGAAATTGTCTGGTTTGTACACATATAGGGCTATGCGATTTTTGGTAGGATAGGTCGGATGAAATTGTATTTATTTTGATTAGATTTTGATCCTATCCGTTTAATTTTATAACAATATATTTTGGGTTCTAAACTCCTATCGAGACGCAACGACCGACATTCCTGACGTTATTCGTTATTCTGCACTCAACGGAATGAATTCCCAAATTTAATTCGATCATATATATGTAAATTGACCATATTAAATCGATGCAAATAAATTTTAAATTCAAAACAAAAAAATTCCCGATAATAAATTATTCTTATTATTATCATTTATATTCAAATATAATTTATATTGATCGATTGAATCATTTTGATTTATTTTTAACTGCAAATTTATTTATTATCATTTCGTATTACGATAATTTATTTAGTATATATGAAATTAATCTGTTAACCGGCCTTTTGGTCCGATCACCAAAAGTACTCAAGACACGCTCGACTCAGCATATCATGTGATATTACAGCCCGGAGGTGTCGTCAATATCTTCTGGGGGGCCAGTATCAGAAGACTCGAGTCTGGCCACTAGCAGGATGTCGCATCCCTCAGACGCAACCCCCATCAGTATCCGTCCGCATCCGAGCCGAAGGCGAGCCATGCTCTGAGCCGAAGGCGAGCCGTCAAGCGGGTTCGGGCGCAACGCCGGTGGGGGTCCCCTTGATTCATTCGATTTTCTCCATGCCGAAAGCTCAGATTCCTTCGCTTCGGACCAGCAAAACGGTGGATTCCTTCATTTCGTGTTGAGGAGCTTCGACGCCTCAAAAGAACCAACCAGCCTCGACAATTCCTCCCACCGAAATCCACTTCGCACCCAGCCGGGTTCGAAATTTCGCACCTACCAGGTGCGAAATTTCGTACTTGGCAGGTGCAAAATTCCGCACCTGGCAGGTCGAAATTTCGTACCTATTAGGTGCGAAATTTCTCACCTCACCCCAGGTGCGAATTTCTGAGGCCCGACAGCAAGAGGTGTGAATTTCTGGAAGATGGTCCCCATTTCTACCTACTCCTACCTAACCCCTACCTAACCACTTCCTATAAATACCCCATGGCCTCATGCTTCAAAAGGGTTGAATTCTTGAGCTTGGAGACCTCCATAAAGCTTCATTAATGACATCTCCTCTTTGAGGAAGAAGAAGGACAAAATTGTCTTTTTCCTTATTATTCAATATATGGTAATTATGACATCATATATCATGAAAAGTGAATGTAATGAGATGTCATGAGATAGTCTCAACCTTGTAATTATTCCAAGTGATTAATAATATTCCAACCGACTCTTCAAAGTGGACGTAGGCCCTCACTGAGGCCGAACCACTATAAATCTCGTGTTATTTACTGCTTATGTTCAATTTAATGTTCTTGTCTATGCGACCATATTTATAATTCCTAGTAATTGGGAATCTTTGGTGTTTACGACATTTTTTGCCGTCAACATAATCATATATCGATTATTAAGTCGATAAATTCCATATTAAAATTCATTTTATATTTTTAATTCAACTTTTAAAATATATTTAAATGTTCAAAATAAATCGACTAAAATCTGGGACATTACATATCTATTGACTATAATGTACTGTATATTGTTCTGAAATGATCCTTAGCCATCGTAGTTTCCTATTATAGGTGTTGTGTGTGTCGATCCACCTGAGAAAAGAAAAAATATGCAAACCAAATCGACGTATCCAACAATTATCTAATACAGAATTATGGATGATCACCCCTAACCAACCTTATTCTCTTCTTTAATAGATCGCATTATTCGTTAGTGCTCTTTATTGGGGTAGGATTCGAGGTGGGCGTTATAATTGGTATCAGACCAGAGGTTGTTTACTATTTCATTCAATCGTTATCCTTATCCCATGACTTTTATCGATTGAGCTTGGTGTCGTCCAAGATTTTGGAACACATTAGGAATGTATTTATTTTCGTTGTATTCCATGTGTGGTGTCTTATCTATTATAGTCTATCTTGATAGAAATTCTATCCCTTGTCCTTTTTGGTGCTTTGATCTTATGTTTAAAATTTTGCGAAAATTTGAAACCATCCTTTGGTGTTCGTGATCGTTGTTATATTAAAATAAAATGATTCAGGATGGGTTAGTGAATTAAATCCAAGACAGCCCTTGAAGTAAAGATTCATGTTGGGATAATATAGTGTTGAATTATAATATGTTGTATTGAATTAGGTTGCACAGCGGAAATAGATGAATTGTTTGGTTGTGTAGAGTGAATAAATCAATAATAAGGAATTAAGGGAATATTAATATTGGTGGTTAATTGTTGTTAAGAGTTAATCACTCTTAAATATAAATTAAGTGAAATGTTGACGAAAGTAGTGTTGGTTGTTCTTGTTTTAAAATAATTGTTTTAGCGAATAATAGAACAACCATTGTGTGATTTGAAAATTTAGTGATGTCTTTCATGTTGGAATATCCATTGGGTATTTTAAGAGATTTTGGTCGATATGTCTGATCAAGGATATCGAAGGATTTCTTAAACACCTTGACGAGATGATTGACAAAGAACTTGTGGTTCAAATAAAAAGTTTTCGGGAAAGAATAAATGGATAGTTCATGAGAATGGTGCTAAACCAATACATTAGTTGGTAATATTAAATTTTAATGGCGAGGCGATAACGATCTTGTGTCCACATCATAGCCAAAATAACAGGATAAATGAGCGGTTTAATACTATTTGAACTTAATTATAGAATTATTTAGTGAAAAATTTATGTTTATAAAGCTGTAAGATTATTAAATGTAAGTGTTTTATTAACTTATGGTGTTCTGATATATATATATATATATATATATAACACTATCTTGATCATAAGCAATATTTAGATTATTCACTTCAAAATTGAGTTAAGAAATGATTGCATATATCAAACTGGTAGCATATAATGATGAATGGCTAGGCTACTTGATGTTGTGATCAAGCTAGTAGCCTTCGTTGGACGGAATTAATATAAAGGTGATGGCATGGCAACATTTCTATTCGGTTGAAATCTGATGGAGGCGAGTGTGTACTCTAAATAATTAGCTTTGCAAAAGAGATGTATGTTTTGAATCCTTGTGACATGATGTTCGGAGTAAAAATATGATCTTTGTAAGAACCAAGTATTGATAAAATTCAAGCTTTAATAAATTGACTATTGATTAAGTGTGAAGCTTGAAATTTGTGTGGCTTTAGTTTAAGCTAATCTTTTCCGAAGTAAATAAATAATAGATGTGTTAATAAAGTGAAAATATATTTTTAGGTTTTATCTTAAGCAAATTGCAGGGATGGAATTTATTTAAGGGGGAGTTTGTAACAACCTGGATATTTAGGTACCCGAGCTAAACAGACTGCAGTGTGTTTTCTAAATATTAAATCTAAAGAGAATAAAATAAAAGTTAGGGATCCCAGCTCATATATTATTTATGATAAGAAACAAAGAGTTTGGGGTTTTTCAAATTAGTGTGTGTGGAGTAAACTATGTGTTCTTAATTTAATAGGTAATTTATTCCAATATGTGTTCATAACTTGCTGATTGTGGTAAATACTGAAAATATATATAATATTGATTAGTGATCAATATTTAAATGGAAAACTATATTTTCAATATTAATAATGTTTTGTTGTTTGGAATGATTATTAAATTATGTTAGGAGATTTAGAATAATAATAGAAATAATGTAGCTTTGGATTTGTTGATTGTCATTAATAATTATGTGGCTTTCATTTTGATAATAATATTAACATCAACAATCAGTGATTTAATTAGATTAGTTTCATTATAAAAATATAAATATTGATTAAGAATCAATATTTGTAATTGTAAAATATTTGTTAGAGTTAATAGATTTAATTTATTAAATTAATGAAGGATGTAAATTTTGTTGTTAAAATTTAATTATTGTTATTAATATTATTAACGATGGCTTTAGTGTATTAACTGGGTTGTGGTCAATATATATATATATATATATATATATATATACATATATATGTATATATTTATATGTAAATGTATATATATTGATTGTGAATCAATATTTGTGGTCTTGAAATATCTATTATAGTTACTTGACTCAAATAGTTAAATCAATAGAGAATGTAAATGTTGTTGTATAAAATAAAGAGGTTTTGAGACGTAAAATAATTATTTGATAATATGTTAATGTGTATGTTAAAATATTCTAATAGTGTAAATTGTGAGTTTAAACCATAATTAGAATACCTTAATTTATTCTTAGACTCTATATATGAGTTTGTGTATTTTAATTAAGTTGGGCTTACCATTGTAAGTTGTTAAAGATATGTTAACTTAGGTGATTTGAGTGGCTAGTGGGTTTATTTTCTTAATTATGGTTTATGGCCTTAATTTAATTTGTTGGGCCATTAATCCAGGGTCTAAGTGTGAAATATCCGGAGAAAGGTTTCTATAGTACGACACTTTCATTTTATTTCTCCCTTCTTCCCTTATCTGGCCCTTTCTCCAGTGAAATAATGACCATCCTCCCCATATCCCATAACCCACTTCCCATAATCTAAATTAAATTAAAAGGGTAAAAAAGCTTCTCCTTTCCAGGCTATGTAGTAATCCTAGCTTAGTTTTGAACTATCATCCGTGGAAATCAAGAGTAGCAAGTTACAGTAAATTTAGTGTGTTGCATGTTGTTGTTTCTACTTCCAATATTGTCGCATGTTTCAAATCATCCTACTTCAGCTTCAAATTGATGAGAATGTCGCCTATAATCCAATCTAAGTTGAGTTGTGCAACTCGTACTTTCTGGTTTATAATTTTCAGTGTTTTTCTTTTTTGAGAATGTTGAAATACATAGTAAACTATAGCTTGAATTCTTTGTTTCCCTGTTGTGTGTACCTCGGTCTAGTGTTCACTTTGAAAAAGAATAACTTCCTCAATTTTTCATGGTATGTTGTCAAACTTGCTCCAGATTGATGTTTGTATAATCTATTTTGTGCATGCAAAATTTGGGTTTATTTCGTTGTTGTTTGCACTCTGTAACATATCACTAAAGTTGAGCATGAACCAAGACTTCACCTTGTAGCTTCCTCGAAATATAATGCGCAAATTCCCCTCATAACGGTCGGCTTGAGTGTTGACTCATATGCTAGGGAGGTCGACCCTGTGACTACCCAGAATTTCGACCTTTTAAAATCAACATTCGACACAACTCAAGCATCAAATGTCGAAGATTCAAAAGCTGGATTCCTGATTGTTTGGGATTATAACACATCAAAAAACAGTCACAATGGAATAAAATAGCTTCTCATTAATATGATATGAGATACATCATAGTTACATTAACAACAGCGTCAGAGTAATGTATATATCCAGATACATGACTATGGGATACAAAAGTAACAGTGGAAAATAAAGAAAGTGAATCCAGAACATTCTCCATCTTCACCTCAAAGATCCAAAAGATCCAAAATACAAGCTCCAGAATACTACTGCAACCTGACTCTTAGGTTGCCCGTGTAGAATATATAGGCACCCAGAGTTTAACGGAAAAATGAAAAACTCCAGGTCAAACATGCGACTGGTGTGATAAACTGCATATATTTGTTATGTGCAATAAAACTCGCAATGCTTTTGAAAAATGAAGCTATCATAAGGTCTTTCGGCACACAACCTATGCAAACGCAGACTTGGGAGAGGTTTCTCCTTATGATAAGACATGCTTGTTACGCGAAAATCGTTTGATATTATTATTAATACAGTGTGAAAATAATTTTCACAAATAAATGTATCAATCCTAGTCGGCATAGGTACCATATATTATGTCGACATATATATTTACAACTAAAACCGTACAAACTCATAGTGGAGAATCGATTTCCAACAAATAACCAGACTAAGGAACATCCTTACCGATGGGTACATGTCCAGAGGAATATCCTGAGAACAACCTACAAGTTCTCTACCAACACAAGGTTGGGATCTCCCTACCTAGATCACACCTGAATATATCATCTCATGGTCGTTACCAACCTAAAACTGAGGCCTCGCAACATCAACAACCACAAAAAGTAGAAGTTACCACATAAATAATACCTGGGCTCCATACCATGGTACATTTTTATCTAGATAGAGATAATAACTCGTAACCTAGCTAAATCTTTCCTGTTTTGGCCATTTCCGGGGTGTGTGGCTTGTCAAAGTCTCATTACACAAAGCTATGCTCTCTAATTGATGTTTTGATCATTAATAGTATAATCACTATGTATGCCACACTATTGTTTTATAATATACGACTAACAATAACTAACCATATCACCTATGAGCTCGTACGTCTCAAAGATGGGTGTTAAGCGAAGAGGTAACCCCTCCACCACCAACAGAAATATGTTTAGTAAAGATAAATTAGTTTATCAAAAAATACAATGTCATACACACATCCATACAAGTCTGTTTTTGGTCTGAACGAATCCAAAGCCGCTTTATTTCTAGTCCAATAAAGGAGAGAAGCCCTTGCAAATCCGAAGGTCTTTAAATATGTCAAGATATACCGCTAAATAAAAATATCAATACTGGAGCAACCCAGTGAAGAGACGGTCAACAGGAAATCCTTTCAATGTGAAGATTTCCAGTCTTCAAAACCATCTTTGATTTTTTTTTTCATTACTTTGTATTCCTATTTGAAACGGTCTTCGGACATAGGTTCTGACCTCGGACTTTCCAAATAACAATCGTTATTTATAACATATGGATATACAAGGTCTTTAATTAAGTCCCAGCTTAAACTCAATTAAAATACTTCATTAATCATTTGAAATCATTTCCCAAGGTTTAGAAGACAATCTTTAGGTTACAAACCTTTTAAAACTCCATATTGGATAATAGCGTTTAAAAGTGTTATAAAAGCAAACAGCCAATTTTACAATTTTTGTTTTAACAACTTTAAATCTTTATAATTTTGATTCAAACCACTTTAAAATCATTTATTATGATTTATCATTTTTTTTCCCTATTTTTAATAATTTTTAAATAGTCATTTCGATCAATTTCGAAATTTGGACACTAAATTGCACTTATAGTGACTTTTCCAAAACTAGTTTTACACATAACTATGTTTACATACGTAATATACAAAAAAATGTGCATATATATGTACACATACATATACAACACACATGACAAACACTTTGTATCTTGTACTCATAATTCCTCATTTCTCCCAAGAGCATGATGTTCCTATCCTTAAAACATAAAAAATAAAGAAAAAAATAAAAGCCAAAGTTTACTATTACTTACATAGGGTAAAACATTGGATTTAGAAAGAATTGTATTAATATTCGCTGGATGTTGTCCATGTACCAAGACCCAAACTTCAAACATATAGCAGCGACTACTATTCTTTGAACAACAGGACGAATAAGGGCACACATTGGTATTGAAAATATTAATCCAATTGGTGATTCATGCACATAGTAAACTATACATTTATAACAAGTGTTCTATCGATTATAAATTTTACTTCCAATAAGTTATATCACATCTACATATTTCTACGTATCCTCTACTATGAGACTTGTCACCACTAAGCTTCAACTGTACATCCAAACAAAGAAATAGACTATCTATTTATATTATATATGAATTATGGCATGCTCTTCGTGCGTGAAATACTTTTATTTCCAACATGAGAGTTATGGCGTGCCTTCGCACGTGATGAGAGCTCTCTTCGCAGGTAATTTTTTTAATTATATGTGTTTTAAATATTCAAGATAAATCAATTTCATAAATATTTAACAATGATTTTTCATTCGAATCATATGCAGTTTGTTTGCATTTTAATTTCAAAGGTGAAACATTTAATTATTTTTATTAGTATGAATTTTTGAATTTGTAATTAAATGTATATGAAGTTTATTTGGAATATATATTTTAAGAGATGCTTATTTTGTAATATATGCATGTAAAAAATATTTTGAATTTGTAAAAAAAAATACCAGTTAGATCTTATTCATAAGCAACGCTAACACTTATATAAATTAATGCTCTTTTATTTAGATATCAATTTTTAGATTGACAATCGTTTAAAGAAATGTATATGGAGGACAATTTTGGAAGTTCATGGTCGAAACAAAAATTCATGTTCCAAGAAAACATTTAGAAGAGACATACAAACCATGAAAAAACATACCATCACAAAAGCCACCTTGTTTCTCGACTTTGTTTTCAAAATAAGAATCCATAATGATATATTTTTTCATGTACAAGATATATAGAAGTACAAATAATCCCCAAACCAGTAACCAATATAAAACTATTATATTGTCTATAACTGTAACAACCAGTATTTCGATAACATGATTAAAGACGAGAATCAAGGCAGAATTTAATTTTAAATTCTGAATCAAGTGAAACGTGCTATGCCATTGCGTTCGTCTCGGAAAAATACGCGAAATAGAGTCCGAGTTTTCGAAAATCGGAGTCCGTATGACCAAGATATGGCCTCGCGAAGTTTCACGAAAAATTCCTAAATTAAAGTATACTTAATTAAATGAAATGGGTTGCGCAGAGAAATATATATATATTGATATATATATATATATAATTGAAAATTAAATAAATAAATATGCAAAAATGTTCAAAACAGCGAATTGGGAGAGGGGAATAACCGAACCGGCCGATTTTTGAGGTCGACCCGAGCTCGCTGGGTCGACTAGGGGTTAATCCAGGGTGTTTGGCTGTCAACCCGTGGGCCGATTCGCTCAAATGCAGATTTTGCATTTGGATGGTTCTCATGGTTCATCTTTAATCTAAAGGCCCTAGATGGTTCCTACACTTGACTTCTTCCCCAAGACATGCTTTGATGGCTTGGATTGAATCTAGGTTTAATCCTATGGCCTAAAACACTTGCCTAATCTATAAATAAGACCCTAACCTATCCTAAATCCTCATTATTCATTCATGCAACTAAACTATGGCAAAATTTCTACTCTCATGGCCTCCACTCAACTATCCTAGCCTCCACTTCATTTCTATGAAAGGTTTCATAATCATGAGAGTGTTAGAGAGTCCCTATGTTAGTATGAGAGCCTCTCAAGTTGATTTCAAGGCAAAAGCTTTGATCTTTGTTCATAAAGATGGTATTTTTGTTGATTTGGGGCATCCATCTTTGGGTTTTTGGGTGATGGCATGCATAGGCTTCCTCACAAGCTTTAGTTTAATCGATTTAGGCCTTCAAAGCAATGTAAGCCCTTTTCCTACTCTTAGATATTAACTATGAAGTTAAATGTTCATGTTGCAAGTTTGGGTTTGATCATTGAGAATGATACATGCTATCATGTCATGCAAGTTTATGAAGTCATTATCTTGATCTTATGAGCTAAAAGCTACAACCTTTATGTTGAAATGTTGCATTATGCAACATGAGAACCTTCATACCCTTTTTTTTGTCAACTTGCATATGAAGTCATAACCCTTATATGATGATATATGCGAGTTTCTAGTCATCATTCCATGTCTTTTGTCACCATGATTCGCTTATGTGCCAAGTTTGGGTTTATGCATGTTTTTGGGGCTTAAGAATGTAACATGCAAGCTAATGAACACATTTGTGCCTCATTTGCCACCATGATTAACTTGTGGCTTAATATCCATTTTTGTCATGCCTTTGCCAAGTCTCTTCTTTTAATCCATTACGTTGTTGCGAACGTATATGCGAGTTTAAAAAGCGTTGGGGTCACATTATGGGAAAACATAATGATATGAACATGATTTGGGTAAATGGGTATAAACATGACAACGTGTAACGTTAAATATGACATGTGTTTATACTTGAAAACATGACTTGAAATATAACATGGAAGTGACATGTAAGTATGCATAAAAACATAAGCTTGGGAATTTACCTATTAAGTTAGGTCTACCCATTGGGAATTTACCTATTAAGTTAGGTCTACCCAATTGCTTGAAAACTTGAATATGAACATGACACTAGACTAAACATGAAAGTGGCCAACTCGAGGTTGGGTTGAGTTTGCAACATAAAGCTACCTGAAACCGACCGGCCTAACTAGTAGTTGCAAACAATAGGACCCAATGTGAGAAGTTGGTCATGTTGTGCTTGAACCCGAGGTTAGACCAAGTTGTGGTGTAAAGCTACCCGGAACCGACCGGCTTAACTAGTAACCACAACAAAGTCTAATGTGAGAGGTTGGGGTGCATTAAGAAATTAATGCCACATGATAGGGTTAAGTTAATTTGATTAATGACTCTTAACCAAATATGACATGGACAAATGGGTTAAGTAATTGGATTAGGCTAATGATACTTAACAAAACATGACAAGGTTGGGTAGGTTAAGTAACTTGATTTGCCTAATGACACTTAACCATTTTTATACGACTAGTGGACGGGGATTAAGTTAACCAACACTTAATCAATCCAACACGATAATTTGGTAAGGTTAAGTAAGTTTTCTTAATGACACTTAACCAAAAGATACAGTTAATGGATGGGGTTAAGATTAGACTCAACTAGTCTAAACATGATAATCGGATGGGGTTAAGTTAGCCTAGACTTAATTAATCCCACTTGGTAGTTTAATGGGGTTAAGTTAAATACTTAACTAATCTAACACGATGATTTGAAGTGGTTAAGTGACCTATACTTAACCAATCTCACCCGTTAATTTGAAGAGGTTAAGTGACCTAAACTTAACCAATCTAACTCGTTAATTTGATGTGGTTAAGTGATCTATGCTTAACCAATCTAACTCGTGAATTTATTGAGGTTAAGTTAACCCATACTTAACCAATATAACGTGAAAACATGATAAGGCTAAGTGATGAATCGCTTGAATACACTTGACCGGTTTGACTAAGTAATTTCATAGGGTCAAGTTAATACATACTTAACCAACTTGAGCATGGTTTGTAGGGTTAAGTCTTGGACTTGGATACTTAGCCAATTTTGACATGATTTGTTGACGGGTTAAGCCTTGAACTTGGATACTTAGCCAATTTTGACATGATTTGTAGACGGGATTAAGTCATGAACTTAAGTGACACTTAATCTATTATGTAAACCCTAATTCGGAGAATTAGGTGGGTAACCGTAATTAACAAGGATAACGGGAATAAGGCTAAGTCGTAAACCTTGGTTGAAGGATAACTAAGTAATGATTCTTAGTCAAGGAAATTTAGACCAGTTCATAGATAGATGAGTAACCTGATACGGTAGGTCATCGTTTAAGTATACGAGTAGGAGCAAGTATCTGATTTAGATAAAGGCTCCAGCGAACTGGGTAACGAAGCAGCGGCTTCGGGGAACGTGAGGATATTCTTGGGATCCCTCTGTGGGCTGCCAGGTAATTATACTAGGCTCATGAGAGGTTAAGGTCTGCGTTAGAAGAACCAAGAGTATGCCTTGGTTGCTATACGAGCGACCTAAAGACGGGGATGGATAGGGTATAGTCGACGAAACACGGTCGTACCCTAGATAGCATTTTTCGTCAGGCTACCTTCCATCTTTGGTCAAGCGTGTACGTACGGAAAGGCAGAGAACACCCAATAGACCATAATTGCTATCTAATTATGGGTGCGGTAAGGCTCGGATTGGGGGTTGGCCAGTAGTGTGTTCTCGTACAGGATTTATCCTGTCTTGTCTTTCGCTAGTTGAGGGAGGGGTCGCGTGGGACCATAGCCACGTATAGAAAAAACAGACCTTAGCATCTGCATCGGCAGATAAATCGTAAGCTCCCGACCGAGTCCTGTATTTCCTGGTCTGCCCTGTGACAGGACTCGGATGGCACGATGTGATACATGTGCATACAGTCATAGAAAAACGATTCACGATGAATGCGTGGGAAAAAGGGCGCGGTTGGCGGTTAGCGTAATCCCTAGTGGCCCTAGGTGGTTGAACCCAAACCGAGATACGAAAACGTGCAATAGGTAAGCGTAATCCCTAGTAGCCCTAGGTAGCATAAGTCCTAGTTGTACAGACGCTAATTCATGTTGGAAGACCCTAGCTAGGTTTAGGGTAACAGTCCAAACCGATCTTAAGGATCATGGAACTATGTAAAGTAATATAGAATCTCATGGGAAAGCCCGTATGGCCTACGGCAAGGGACTGAACATTTACATGGAATAAAACATACGAGTTGAGTAACCTATATATGCGATATATTAGGTTGACATGGACCACTACACGACTTTTGAGTAAGGGTCATTCACGGATAACACGTGATACAGTTGGGATACTAGTACGGTAGGTGCAGAGCAGATGTACAGGATAGATACCATGGGACGTTATATGTGATAGATATCTTGGGATATTATACTTGATAGAAACCTGACGATGTGATACCTTGTTTTATCTTGACATCGTAATTTATCATGACACCTTAGTTCACCTGAGTTCAGTAGTTCATCCTGTTATTTTGATTTAGCTTATCTATCTTGTTATCATGCTTATGTTCATCTCAGCTTCTCATGTCAGTTAACTTTACTAGTTTTTATACTAATAGTAGATAGGTCTTACTCAGTCTTTTTGACTGACCCGTTTTGTTTCGCCTCTTTTCTTCCGTTCCCCCCCAGGTTACAGGGAGGAAATACTGCTGTTTAGTTTGGACTTCTTCTGCTTGAAGGTCATCATGGATGGCTTGGACTTTTCTTGGCTATGGCTACTTTACTGTCTTTATTTGGGGAATAATTTATGAAAAAGTCTTTATGCTTCTTTACTATTGCAAGACAGGTTTTGATGTACTCTGATGTAAAAGGCTTTAGACCTTAATTATAAATGTTTATGAAAGTTCAATTTTACTTCCGCTATTTTATATGTTCTGTCTTGTGATATTTCTGTGCTTGTTTACCAATAATGCCCCTCTAAAGCTAGTGCATTCCTTTGTGAGTGACCCTAGCGGAGGCGGGGTGTTACAATAACAATTACATAAAACCAAAAACTTATTGAAAGCTAGGGAGTTTGTAGGAGAAATCATACCATTCAAACATACAAGGTTTGAGTAACATGTTTATAGCTCCTAATGCATCTTTTATACGGAGCTACAGTTGTCTTGGGTTAATCTACCTTTCTTTTGTTCATATAAAAGGTTGGAAGTAACCATTGTTGAGAACTCTATATTACTGAGCGAAATTGGAATCCCTTGTATAGTCACTATTATGCTTTATATAAAATGATAATAATCACCAAAAGCATCGTGTATTGGCTCAAACTCCTCAGAACTAGAACTATCAATATTTATTTATCCACAAGAACATGGTCTTGTTCCGTGGAATCCCAGTTGGACTCTTTGAGGAAACATCTATTTACAAGTAGTCAACTGATTATGTATTGGAACCAGGGATTTTAGGTTGTTGTATCTTTCCTTTACTCCTAGGAATGTGTCAATCCTTTGGATTGTGATACAATAATCCACATATGAATCCTCTTTCATAGTTCGTGAAGCACCAGCCTGGTCATCTTTACTTGTTATCACTCTGTCTTTTCCCTTTTCTAAGTGCATTACCATGGTCACTGAAAACACTATAGTATGCGTGTTAACAACGAAAATTGCATTAACCTAGATTTATGTAAAATCACCAGTCCTCTTTTGGAAACTAAGTTAAAATAAAAATCAAATAACTGAAAGAACTGGAAAAAAATGAAAGATGTAAAGAAGAGGAAAAGAAGATGATGCAAGGCTTATAGTGGTTCGGCTATTATCTAAGCCTACGTCCACTTTTACAAGATTAGCTTTGTTTTACACTACCTATTATAAGGATTTTTGGTACAAGATTTTCGAAAGATATCCTAGAATTAATAGATTTGATATCACAGGTACAAAGGCTGATTGGAATAGATCACGATAGCCTCACCGTCCTTGAATAAGATTTGTGTCAGAAAAGTACTTTGACAATATGTAACTTAGGAGAACCCGACTCTTTTTCATGTAAGATGTAGGTTGGTACTTATAAAAGTTTGGAGCTGAATTGGATGAAGATATTGCATCAACGGGTTTATTTTGGGGGGTTAGAATATCACGTTATAGAAATTATCCTGATTAGCCTATTATAACACCCCATTTTCTACGGCTAGAAGCTAAATGCTATAGATGCTGCAGTCATCTTTAGTTTCAACTTACGGTTATTCAAAATAGAATGTTATTCAATCTCAAAATCAGATAACAGTAGAGTATGAAAATTTTCACAAACATTCATCGACAATAATAATTCATTCATACATCCCTTCACATATAACTCGTTCAGAGAAAGTATAATTTATTACAAATTAACACCGAGATCGACATATGAAGATGCCCACTCAGATGATCAGAGTGTTTATATATAATGAAATTCATAAAACATGTCAATACATCCATCAATCATACAATAAATTGACCATAACATAACAGAGCCAAACACTTAAATAGTTATCGTCTTCTGATCACCTCTGGAAGCTTATTCATAGGCGATATCTGAAAGACCCTAACCCCCCAGTCGACTCAATTGAGTACTCGAGAGTTTAAGGAGGAAAACATAAACTACGGGTCAGTCAAAAAGACTGGTATGAATAATAACTAATGTACCCTATACCATTGATATGCGAGATCTTATTACTTAGCAGAATGGGTTTCTCTCTGGTTATCATCAGATACGAAATCATATTAACCTTATACCCCTGCATTTCAATGGTTAGTTCAATTACCACAACAGCACATATAAACATACCACAGCACTCATCTAATTTATCATGCAACACAAAATGGATCCCCTTCCCCAATATTACTCCTTTTTTTTATTTCGTGAGGAACTGCTTTACTAGGCACCAGTGCTGAAACCTCATTCTGTTGTTGGTTCTCTTTCAGTGCTTTGTGGTATCGTGTTCCATATTCACATAATCAACATGCCTTCAGTTCCCTCAGTGCTTCGCAGAGTTCCTCCCCACTAACATGAAACCAAAGGCTTATTCCCAACTTCTGCGTACTACGCGAAGCAATGGATCCATATACATTATTAACATTTTATTTTAACTAGTGAGTATCAGTTTCCGCCCTTGAGAACCTGTTGTTTACCTACACAAATGCAATACCCAAAAATTGCAGCAACAAACACATAACATTTCCAGGTATTCTAGGAAAAGTTCACCAAACACTACATCGGATATGACACCTGTGTCATTTATAATCTACTTCTTGTAATGATATCGAAGCACATATTCAAGCTATTCTGAAAGGCAACCCTTCTGGCGTCGCTTCTTAACAACGGAAAGAGTTTGTTGTCCCACAATGAAGGCAAGCAATAGTGGTGGAGCCTCTATTCTTTAATTTAGATAACATTTAGGTAAACATTTCCTTGCCATCATTGCAGATGCTGACAGCCATAGAGGTGGAGCCTCTAAACATCTAGTTTAGGAAAAAGCCTTAGCAGCCTATTCAGTACCTGAGGAAGTAGTTTAAGAAAAAAGTTTTATGAAGGCATGCCTGTATAAACAACTACATCAAGGATTACATAGTTTCGGAAGCATATGCTTCGGTGGTAAGCTCCTTCCGGTTTCAACGAAAGACCCAGAGGCATATAGTCCATGTTCCTCTCGAAGTCACTATTTTAAATTTTTGTTTCATAAAATAGTTCTTATATAGAAAATACCCCTTTGTCCTAACCGAAAGAGATGAGGCAAAATCCTCTAGTGGAGCGGCTATCTTTTAAAACCAAAATATTTATAAGTATCAGGACTAGTTCTCGAAACTGAAATGTAAGAGGCGGAAGCCTTGAATGCTTCACATGCATTTTAAGCATCCAACACAATCGAAGGGTGGTTCCGATTATTATCGAAAGTGATTACGGATCTGCAAATGGAACTGATAGTAAAAACATAAAAAGTTGACTTATTTCCTTTTAAAGCATTACTTTACACTTATTCCACTATATTTTTTGAAATTTTATTGGTTTACAAAAAATATTCAGAATAAAGTATACGTAGTTTTCCTGTACTAGAATTAACGTATGTTAGTCCCTAAAGTATGCACCCTTAGGAAATTCGTAACCAATACATACCATCATAATAATTTATGAAATTCAAAACTTGTCTCCATAATCAGTCAACACACCATACAAAAGTTTGATATTATTTAGAGATCCCTATCTTAAGGTTTCGTCCTATAACTTATTCATTTTCATGTATGATAATAACATATGAAACCAACTTAAGGCACATAACTAAACAAGGGTAATTCATAACAACCTATAACATTAAGAACAAATAATCAACACTAAATCAACACAAACAATCACTATAACATTCGTATATTCCAAGGTAACCGAAACCATGGGGGTAAAGTATATTATTCATCTTGGTTGGATAATGACGATGAGATTTTTTAATGAAATATTCAAGCTCTTAGTTGTATTAGCTTTATCTTATTCTTCTTCTCCTAGCTTGTAGTGGCTAACATTTCTTTAGTTTTCTTTTAGGTTGTATAATGAGGATTGTGATGGAAATGTTGGAAAACATGATATATATTTACACACACGCGCGCAAACATAAGCTGAAAGTTCAAATTTTCCCCCCTCACGTCTCCTTTCCATATGCATGTTTTATTTATTTCCTTTGGTTACAAATGCCAACCTTCTAATTAATTTATTAAGCACAAATCCCATTAACTCACCCATTATATTACTCCAGTTTAATCACGAAATTAAATTATTGAATAATGTAGTGCTAAAACCAGGAATGTTACATCCTCTCTCCTTAAGGAATTTAGATAGGGACCAAACAATTATAGCAACATTGCTATCCACAAAGCAATAGGGGTCATATCACGGACAAATATGGGTAAGCTTCTCTAATGCTTTTGATTTCCTGAGTGCAATCCCTTTCATCTGCACTCCGTTGGACTTCCACCAGTTAAACCGTCTTGCTTCTCAATTTCCTTTCATCACTTTCTACAATTCTCATTGGTTTTATTACTATGGTTAGGTCAGGTTCCACGACCAACTCTTCTGACACCTTCGGATCAATGGTTGTATTAGGGTTATTCACGTACTTTGATAAATGCGACACATGAAACACGTTATGAACTTCTGCAAAGTTATTCAATAGCATTATCCAATAAGAAATCTTTCCAGTCCCTTATGATATATGGAATGGTCCAATATACTTGGCGCAAGCTTTCAGGATTTCTTGAAATGAAACACACACTTCATCAGTGATACCATAATGAAAACACTAACCCCACTTAAAAATTTCAAATCCTTACGCCTATTATCAGCATAACTCTTCTGCTTAGACTGAGCTTCCTTTATCCTCTTTTGGATGATCTCAATCTTCTCTATGGCGTCTCTTACTAATTCGGTACCAAGAACCAATCAATCACCTATCTCCAACCAACACGATAGTGGTTTACATGGTCTTCCGTATAAAGCTAAGAAGGTACCATTCCTATACTAGTCTGAAAACAATTGCTATAGGAAAATTCTATTAAGTATAAATGGTCCTCCCATGAATCTCCAAAATCCAATATGCAAGCTTTTAACAGATCATTTAGTACCTTATTTACCCCTTCGGCCTGACCATCCGTCTATGGATGACACACAAAACTCATCTTAAGCTCCATTCCCAATTCCTTTTGCATGTTCTTTCAAAGTTCACTAGTAAATAGTGGATCCCTATTGCTCATGACACTACTTGGTATTTCATGAAGTTTTTATATATTCCTTGCGAATAACTCATCCAAAACCGATGTTGTCCTATTAGACCTTACAGGGATAAAATGGGCACTTTTAGTCAGTCAATCCATGATAAACCGTATGCTTTTGTTCGCCTTTCTCGTTTTCGGCAACCCATCTACAAAGTTCATGGATATCGAGTACCACTTTCTAATTGGAATATCCAATAGCTAAAGTAACCCACTAGGCTTCTGATGTTCGACCTTTACTTGTTGGTAGTTCCAGCACTGCTTTACCCACAAACCTGCATCCTTCTTCATGTCTTCCCAATAAAAAATCCTCTTCGTATTTTTGGTACATATTGATACCACCAGGGTGTATTGTAAACTAAGAATGATGACATTCCCCAAGTACTTCTTTACTCAAATCACCAACATCTGCAATGCATAGTTTTCCCTTCTTCTTTAACAACTGTTTTGATCTAGAGTGACCCTTTCCGGTATCACATTTGGCTGCAACTCTGAGTTTCATGATCCTTTCGACTAATGAAAGATCTTCTTCCTTCCTAGAAGCAATCTTCTCAATCAGAACCGGTTGAACCTTCGAACACGACACCATAAGTTTGCTTCGGCTAGAACATGCTATCGACTGGTATCTTATATTACATGCAACCAAAGCTTCTAAGTCCCTCCATTTGCTCGACATTGCTGACACCATACCTTGATACTTTCTACTAAGGGCATTGGTAAACTTATTTCCATTTCCTTGAGTGTACTCAATGCTGAAATCAAAAGTAGCCAAAAACTCTAACTATCCCTGTTGTCGCATATTCAGTTCCTTCTGAAAACAAGTATCTCAAAGACTAGTGATATGTAAACCTATCGAACCTTTCATCCAATAAATAATGCATTCAAGTTTCCAAGGTAAGGACTATAGCAGCTCACTTAAGATCATGAACAAGGTATCGCACTTCAAGCGGCCTTAGCTATCAAGAAGCATAAACATTAACTCTTCTCTTTTACATAAAAAAATCTCCTAAGCCTATTTTGCAAGCATCCGTATACATAAATAAGTCCTAGTTTCCATCTGGTACCACTAAAACTAAAGCATTTGTCAACAACTACTTCAAATTCTGAAAGGCTTTTCCACACTTATCTAACCATATAAACTTAACATTCTTTCGGGTCAGCTTAGTAAGCAACGACGCAATCCTTGAGAAATCTTTAATTAACCTCCAATAATATATATCCAATCCAAGAAAGCTTCGAATTTCTATAATGCTTTCAGGCCTCTTCCAACTAATGACAACATCTACCTTTGACGCATCTACCAACAATTCTTCACCCAGAACACGTGACCCAGAAACTTAGCTTTCTCCTCCTGAAACTGACACCTCGAAGACTTAGCCTTCAAGCGACACATCCGTAAAGTCTTAAGAACAATCTGAAGGTGGCATTTGTGCTCCTTTGTATCTTTCAAGTACAACAATATGTCATCGATAATAACCAACACAAAATTTTCTAACTGCTCTCGAAATACTCAGTTCGTCAGATCCACAAAAAAGCAGTCGCGTTCGTCAACCCAAACGGCATAACCATCCATTCATACAATCTATATCTTGTATGAAATGTTGCAAATGGAATGCCCTCTTCCGTTGTCCTTAATTAGTGAAAACAAATAGCAAAATCCAACTAAGAAAACACCTTTGCTCTCCTTAGCTAATCAGATAATTCATCAATGCAAGGCAAAGAATATTTACTCTTTACCACCCTTGCATCGAGTTTTAATAAATAATGCACATTCCCAACGTTCCAATAGGCTTTTTCAGAACACAACAATAGCTTCCTAAGGCAAGACACTTGGATGAATAAAACTTCTTCATTCTAAATCAATAAGTTGTTCCTTCTGCTCTTTCATCTCTGAAGGAGTCATTCAGATAGGTTGAAAACTCACTAACTCCGCGCCCGACACAAGATTAATGTGGAACTCGATAGCCATCTTCTATGGAAAGCCTGTTACTAGTTCAAAGACATCAGCGAATTCCTTCATGATAGGATCCTCTAGTTCCAAAAAACTCAACAATGAAAACTTCAGCGGACACCGTCTCTCTACCAAGAACACAATCATATCATTACTTTCGAAATGTTTCAATGACACCTCTCTTTTTCTACAAACTATTGTTGCATCATAATGACTCAACCAATCCATCACCAAAATAATTCAAAAACAATCAAAATCAAACACATACAAACTACAAACAAAATCTTAACATAACAACCGAATTTCTAAGTTATCACATCTCATCTTAAGTGTCATGAAGCCTTTTATTATGTAAGCTACTCTAAAGGATGTAATAAGGTATGATGGTTTTAAGGACAACTTATATACTACACATCTAGGAATAAATGAATGTGCTACACCAGTGTTAAATAAAACTTTAATAGCTATGTTGCGAAACAAAAGCGTAACTTCCAACATGATTTTTCCTTAGCAGTAATTCTATAAGACGAAGGACCCATAGAAAGTACTTTTCCCTTTGCCGCTTCCGGACACTTGTTCTTATAATGCCCAGGCTGATTACAACTGAAGCACCTAATGTTCTGCCTTTCAATAGTGATCCTGAGTATGGAATATTTGTCCATGCATTCGGTAGAGCGATGCCCATTATGATGGCACATAAAACATGCCACTTCTGCTTTTGTCTTCTTCGGCTTCTTTCCTTTTTGAGATTTCTTCCCTTTGAAGAAATTATTTTTCCTGCCCTAAAATTCTTCGCTTCTACTAGGTCTCTCAACCACTTTAGCATCTCGTCATAAAGAATAGCCATTTCCATAACAATATACTAGGGTCTCGAAAGTGTTATAGTAACTTTCACAATTTCAAACCTAATACCCTTAACAAATTTCTCATTCCTCAAGATAACTATGACACCCCACGTCCGTTAATGTCACTCACAAATGGAATGCATTAAGTTTCGTGAAGCGTTATAGGTAAACAGACACAGAATATAACAAGACAGATATATAGAATAACAGCAGAATAAAAAAACTTTATTTATCATAAGATACTGTGGTCCAAAAGCATCACATGTCTGAAACATAAAAGCCCATTACAACATAAAAGTTACTGTCTTGTACTTCAAAAATATCAGAGTACATAAAAGAAGTAAAATTCCCTAAGAACAAAATATAGCCATAGCAACAAGGATAGGAGCTTGAGCCATACATATCAGTAGCTCCAGCAAAATAAGCAGAATCATGGTCAAGTCTGAGTGTTTCCTCCCTGAGAACCTGGGGGGAAGCGGAAGAAAGAAGGAGAAACAAAAATGGTCAGACATAAAGTCTGGCGAGTCTAGTGACATTTAGCAAGTAAATAAATAAAAGTATCATGACTGGCATATAAAGTGGATAAGAGAGATCACTACATAAATGGCAGGTGTGACAAGGTAGACAGGATAAGGCGTATATGCTTCTACTAATTACTCTACACTATTATTACAATAACCAGAATGAGATGATCCCTTCCACTATAAGGTGGTAGACTTAGTCATACGTCCAAATGTACCATAACCACTACCCTAATCGATCGACTCCCTACTCCGTAGATACTCTGTGTCGGCCCCACAGTAGGATGTATCACGTCCAAAAGTGACAGCCCCTCGCAGATATGCAAAGCCTCATATCACAGGTGTCACGGTCGTCATATCCCCCTCTGCCCGGATCATGCACGCACATGGCCCGGTCGGTTTGCGCCGCCTACACCGTCCTCCACATTTGGATCTCTTACAATCAGTCAGTAAGTGTGCCCCTTCCCCTCCTAGTACGTAGAACTTTGTTTGATACCTACTCCGGGTTATTGACTGAAATGGGTCACACACATATGATACAAGCTTTCCCCTTTGTCTTTTATCCCCCACTAGGTTTTCACTGACTATATATACCACTAGTGTCTTTAATTGCATAGCCCTATTCATTTCTATCAGTTATGCTTACCCTAAAAGGTGTCTTTAATTACATAACTTTATTATTCCCTCTAGTTATGTATACCACTAGGTGTCTTTAATTACATAGCCTTATCGGGTTATGTTTGTGGGCCTATATGTAAATACTACCCACCCCCTCCAGATTTGCTTAACCCATCCACTGTCCAATCAATTTTACTTAATCATAACTTTAGTTCATATTCATACAATCCCTTATGGATTAAATTAGGTTATGTAGTCCAATTTATTACCGTGTCCATTTATGGTTTATAATGGGCCAGACCTCCCGCATTAGGCCTACAACTTGTGGATGCTGGATATGTCGGTCATGTCCGGGTAGTCTTATTCCACAAGTGGGCCTAACCTCGTGTCTTAGCCCAATTCGTATTCGCGCACTTAGACCTTTCACATTAGGTTCAACATTAGTGACTAGTGGATATGCCGGTCGGGTCCGGGAAGACTTCCACCACTATTGCAACTTAACTTCGTGTCATAAGTGCAATTACAATTTCTAATTGTAATTCTTAAACATTCCATTTTTTCAAATTCTTACCTATGTCTTTACAGGTAATTATGTCCCCACTTTCCCCCTTTTGAATTATATGTCCAATTAATTATACCTATGCCCGATAGGTATTTATGCCCATTTACCCAGTTATTGAATTATACGTCCAACTCATGTTCACATTCAAATTATGCTAATATTAACCTTTTTCCCTTCCCGTTCCCTAACTAGCGTGTTCATAATTTGCAGCATGTATAGGCTAAATACTAGCCTAATCATAAACGATAAAAAGGGAAGGTAATGGAAATATGACAAAGCTGAATGTTCTAACATAACTAGTCATAAACATATACTGACATGGTGAACATATAAGCATAGATCTAATGAACTTGTGGCAGTTAACTAGTAGTAACATAGAAAAGGTGATAAGATGAACATAACAAGATCTAAATTTTAATTTAGATGTCCAACAAGTTCAGATCTAATATGAGAAGCACAAGGGGATCCAAATAATAAACTAGATCTGATTAATGATTTAGGTGTCCACATAATGCAGACCTAATAGGTAAAAGTAGATTTAACAAATAAGGATTAAGATCTACATCACAGTATATCCACATAATTCAAATCTAACAGATAAAAGTAGATCTAATACAAATAGGGATACGATCTTCATCATAGAATGTCCACATAATTCAGATCTATAGATAAAGGTAGATCTAACACAAATAGGGATTAAGAACTACATCATAGAATGTCCACATAATACAGATCTATAGATAAAAGTAGATCTAACACAAATAGGGATTAAGATCTACATCATAGAATGTCCACATAATTCAGATCTACAGATAAAAGTAGATCTAAAAAATATAGGGATTCAGATCTACATCATAGAAATTTAGATCCAAGTTATAATCAATCCAAAATGTTATATGTTCATAATTTACAATGGATCCAATATAATATATGAACAAATCCAAACTATAATCCTATCATGTTTAGTTTTAAATATTTAATTCTAAAAGTAACTATACTCACTAAGTTTGGATTAGAAGATAGAACTAGAAGAGATTGGATCTTGAATCTCCAATTGATTTGCCTTAGTTGATGGTAGAAGATAAGGGATCCTGTAACGACAAGGAATTTCGCTCGATCTGAATCAGTCGTTAAACCAATCTAGACCGTTTGAAACCCCTGACTGTTTGAGAACAGGACAAATCAGAACGCAGAAGGAAGAACATTTCATTGTATATTACAACAATTCCATCAGATACAAGAATATACAGAGTATAAATGAATAAATTACATTCGATAAATATCAGAGATTACAATAAATTACATAGCAGCGGAAAATAATACAAAGCACAACTGAAGGTGATATACGGATACAGAGCTTTCCGGATATCATTCCAACTATAAACCAGGATCCTGTGTATATACATCTACAAAACCAAAACTACTAGCTGCCCGTGCGGAAAATAGGGGCACCCAGAGTTTAGGTTAAAACAATAAACTCCAGGTCAGTCATGTGACTGGTGTGAGAACTAAAACAGTTATTTAAATCTTTACTTTAAGAGAGAGTAATTCAAGGGACCACGCCGTATAACACGGAACGGGTTTCCTCCCAAGAATACCAGTGCATAGGATAAACAGCGCAATTCTTTTTTGAAAATGAAGCTATTATAAGACCCAGGTCCCATCACACAATGCAACGCAAGCCGGAGGATAGGGTTTTCCCTTATAATAGCCAAACATGCTTGATACGTTTAAAATAAATCATTTGATACTATAATAAGTGTATAGTGTCGAAACAGTTTCAATCATAAATATAAATCATAGGCGGCATAGCTACCATCTACTATGTCGCCATACTAGTTCTACAATTAAAACCGCAATATCACGTATTGGAAATTGGATTCCGTCATGAGTCGAGGCAAGGGGCAAGCTCCTCTCCGCGCTCGAGACACTCTAGCAAATGTCCCAGGGTTACGCACTCTGGGCAACCCCTGGATCTTCAGGGTCGGTCCTCACTTACGTTAGAGGATTAATTATGCCTGAACACACGTTTCCCGGTCCTTATAGACCTATAATCGAGGCGCCTCGCATTCCAACAACCACAAAGGTGAAAAGTGTATAAATGTCAGGGCTGGTAAGTCACTGACACCACCAAAGCTAGAAAGAAACGCCGTGCTCTCCCTGCAGTCCGTATCCCGTTTTTGACTCATACCGAGGTGTAAGGCTCGCGAATTCACGTTATACACAAAGCTGCCACGTAGGCCGTGCTTTGATCATCAACCACAAGACTCCGCTTTTCAACAAAAGCCTTGATCATTGCATCTTAGCGTGCCACACAGGCAATTCATGCCATGCGACTGATGTCCATCGATATACAACCTCTGAGCTCGTACGTCTCAGAGAAGGGCGTTAAGCAAAAGAATAAATTCTCCGCCGCCAAACAGATGTATATTTAATAGAAATCAATCAACACAGAATAAAATCCAATGTCAGACACACAATCCATTTTCAAGTCCATTCTGGGTCTGAACGAAACCGGAGGTACTTTCCTCGCATATCCATCCATCCCCAAGTACGTCTGGACGACCACCAACTATTTCCATCCTCTTGGGTGTACTGCCTAATCAGGATCGTCAGTAGTTATCCAAACGATGTGAAGACTTTCGGTCTTCAACCACCGGCTTCATCTTCGACTTATCGTCGAATCGGTTATTCAGAATGGGTATAAACCCGGACTTTCCGAACAACCCGCGTATATTAAAAACAAATGTTACACAAACTCAACATACGCCTCATTCCAATTCAGAATATTCTTTTATTCATAAAATCACATTTTTAGGGAAAGGTTCCCATTAATTTTATCCAAGATAAATTCTTTAAAATTTATCCTTTAATCATCCTTTTGATGTCGTCTCAAACCAAATTATGGTTTTCTGAACTAGTCGAGATTATCGAACCACACCGAAGTAATTATTTATTTTATTTCCCAATCCCAACCTATTCATCCCATGAAGCAAAACTGGTGATACTCCATATCTAACACCATGGTGTTATCGGTAAAATTAATTATCATTTCACGTTCAAATCTAATTAAAGATTTAACTATCGCTTTGGAGCAAAACTGGCGATACTCCATTCTCGCTCATTTCTAAATTTGATTATTTAGATTATAGATTCACATTTCAATCAAATTACAGATTCATTAAAACTCCTTTTACTAGGTTAAAGAACTAGGTGTTATTTAAAACACAGTTCACGACAAACCCAAATCACATTCTATTTATTATCGGGTTAAAGAACTAGTGTTATTTAAAACACCGTTCACTATAAACTCATTTCAAATCCAATCAAATATATTAGAAATTCCGATTATTTAAAACCCTTTTTTAAATCTAATTTATTTATTTAAAAATAATTGGGTTTTAAATTTAGTTCAAAACTAGTTCATTTCGATAAAAATTGATTTTTCCCTTTTCAAATATGGAGTATTTCACCCCAATTTTTCCCAAATCATTTCTTATGATTTTACACAAATTATTACTATTTTTAATAATTTTATTAAGGCCCGTACAATCGATTTCCAACAATGGCCATCGAACTGCACTTACAGCGACCTTTTTCAAATTTGATTTGGACATATCTCCAAATCCAACCGTTAGATTTCAAATTTCTAATATTCATTAGAAAGCTCTTTTCGATACGAACCCAACGGTTCCGGTTTTAGGAGAATCCGACGGTCGGATCTCCCGTAATGTCCGTTTGAAATAAATGGTCGAAATTCACGAACTGCCGCGGCGCGGCGCGTTCTATTCAGGCCATTATATTATATATATAATATATATTTCATCGATTTCTATTTAAAACGAATTTTATAAATAGTTTTGAATTCGTTTCAAAAACAATTTCAACTTCCATTTCAATTCAAATCAAAATTGAATTTTTCCTTATAAATTCGTTTAGAATTCATTTCTATTTGATTCAAAGATCAATTCAATTTGAATTCAATTCAATTCGTTTTCAATTCAATTCGAATTCGTTTTCTATTCAATTCAATTCGAAATCGTTATATATTCAATTCATTTTGAAATCGTTTTATATTCAATTCATTTCGAAATCGTTTTATATTCAATTCATTTCGAAATCGTTTTATATTCAATTCATTTCGAAATCGTTTTCTAATCCATTTGAATTCAATTTGTTTTCCATTCAATTTAATTCAAATTTCATTTCAAATTATGCGATTTCGAAATCACTTTTCAATATTCATTTTAAAATGAATAAAATCGATATAAATATCGTTCACATCAAAATGGCGTCAATCTAACCAACACGGCTTCATATATTTCTATTTTCAAATATTCTATTCAACAAATGAATATTTATTTTTGTCAACACACGACTAATCTCAATGAATGAGTACTGTCCACGTGTGACTATTTTTGTTATTTAATATATTTTATAAAAATTAAGGTATCTATCATTTGATATTAAATCAGACTCCAACTGTAAATTAGTAAGAGAACGATTCCCTGAATATTAACCCCGAAGGCCGAAACCAACATCAGATTAATATCCTGGAGACCACTCATCTCATCTATTTTCCAGTTGATTTCTAATTCTATATATGATAAAGATATAAATTTTATTGTTAAAATATTTCGTTCAACACATGACTAATCTCAACGAATGAGTACAGTCAACACATGAACCTTTATTTTATAATATTCTTTATTTTCTAAATTGGAATGAGGCCCAATCAATCACCATATAATATTAATTATATGGATTTTCATACATCACATGTATATAATAGCATTGAAAAATAATCAACCATCAACCAAAGTGCACTACACTGTATAAGCATCAAATATAGATATCTAACGCTTATAACAGCCTGTCAATCTATCGATCGACATATTTAATCAATCAGGATGAGTGAACTTCAAATTTCATCCCAACACCCGTGTGGGGTTTCAAACAATCAAACACAGATTTTATTTGTGCAGTTGGGCGATGTGTAAAATTTATCGACCCAATCAATGTCCTTCAAATAGGTGTACATAAACAAACCGTCCGGTTTGTAAATGAATATTTTATTTTATTTACTTTCACTATATTCATATTCACGTTAAAAATTATATTTTTAACGATAAAACATTTTATTTTAACATATGAATTTCTATTCAGTTCATTCCTTAAATAAAATGATATTTTTATTTTTCTAACATATTTTAGAAAATTTCGGCGGCATAACGGCACGATACTAGAAACGGGACGAGGCCTAGCCTTATCCCCGGTCTAGTGAAGGCCCACGCGATTCACACATCAATCAAATCAATTTCAATCCACCAAGCAATTCAATTCAACCCAAATCATCTAACTACTTTATGCAACCAAACAAACAAGTCTATGGTCTATGGACGATTGTGTCGGGTGCTACTAAACACCGTCTGCATCCTAGTATATATATATAACATAGAAAAAGAAATTGAAAGGTGAGAAATTCTCACCAATAGCCATCCTAACTCCACGACACTTCTTTGGTAGAAATCTTCATCGTTCTCGCCTCTTTGTCGCTTTCGTTGCCCGTAGCCACTACATATGTAAAAATCGAATTTTTACTTCGTTATTCCATATATAAAAATCGAATTTTTACTTTGCTATTCAAAATATAAAAATCGAATTTTTATCTTGTTATTCAATACATAAAAATCGAATTTTTATTATACTATTCAATATATAAAAATCAAATTTTTATTATACTATTCAATATATAAAAATCAAATTTTTATTATACTATTCAATATATAAAAATCAAATTTTTATCTTGTTATTCAATCTATAAAAATCGAATTTTTATTACGATGTCATATAGATAAAAATTCCATTTCAAAAATATAGATTTTGCCTTTATAAAAATAAAGATTTCGCCTTTCTATAATATAGTTTTTATATTTCTCTCGAAGTAAAAATCATAGTTTTAAAACTAAAAATCACTTCTTTTTCCTAGCTAATGAACGAATAAAAATCTTTCTTTTACTTTGCAAATTAATGAATAAAAATCCAATTTTTATTTGCTCTTTCCATAAATAAAAATCTAATTTTTTTATATTTTAAAAATCTAAATTTTTTTCTATACAATAAAAATCTGAAATTTAAATAGGCTAATCCTATATAAAACCGAACAAAGAAAACATCGATTTTCTCAAATAAATAAAAAAATCAAACTTACAGGTGGTCGGGGGAGTGTCGCGCCGGAGTCAGTGGTCGAGAGAGACTAGGGTGGTCGGCTTCCGCCCTCTGGTGGTGCGGTGCAGGGCGGTCAGGAGGAGCAGGGGGGTTTAAGCGTGGGTTTTCAGGTGAATGGGGGACCCACAGGGGTTGTGGGTGGTCGGTGGAGATCGCTGGGCCGAGGGGAGGTCGAAGCGGGGAGGCGCCGGGTCTAGGGTTGGCTGCGCCCTTTAATTTGGGGCCTGGGTCGGGATTCACGTTCGATTTGGAAGGGGGGGTCTGGGTGGCTCGCGACGCCGCTGGGGGGTGGGGTGGTCTCGAGCGAGGTGGCGGGAAGAGCGGCGGCTCCTCCCCCTTCCTTCTCCGTCGCCTACTTCTTCTTCTTTTTTTCCTGTAGAATGAACGAGGGAAAAGGGGGGGGCTCGGGTTAAAGGGGAAGAGAAAATATTTTTTTTTTTTAATTTTCAAAAAGTTGACTTTTACATACGATCTCTAAACGAGGCCCACCGCCTGTCGTCCATAGCGTTTCACCCCCATTCCGAACACAATGGGATATGTATCGTAGGTAGTTTCGATCGTTTGAATCAGTTTCCGTTAAATTTACATTTAAATCACTATATTGAATTTTAAACGTACATTTCTAATTACCGGGGTCACATACTAACTCTAAAAATTCTCGAAAAATATTTTCTAGCTTCGTATTGACGATACGGTCCTAACAAAACTAGTTTCGTCGAATTCTGAGACCGTTGGAAAAATGGCCATTTTCCCGTCGATTAAAATCAACTGAAATGGTCAAAACACTTTTTCCTTTGCCACGCTCACATATTGATTCGAAAAATTATGAAATTTGAAACCTAGCAATAATTTGACATCACGGATCCAACAAAAGTGGTTTCGCCGAAATCCGAGGTCGTTTGCAAAATTTCCATTTTTAAGGGCCTGAATTCCATAGCGACTATTCAGAATTTTCAACTGGACATATCTTTCGAAAAATATATACGTTCGAATTATATTCAAAATAAATTTTTCGTCGATATGATTTAAAATAATTTATTTTAAATATTCAAATTTCGCTAAAATTGCCAAAATAAAATTTTTAAACTGGCCCAGAATTTCCGGGTTATTACAATCTCCCCCACTTAAAACTTTTCGTCCCCGAAAAGGAACAAAGTCGAAAGTGGTTTGATTAATCAGCTCTACGTTCGATCTGGCTTCCATTCTCCAACTTTTCAGTTTCTGAGAATTTTCAAAATTCCAAAAATTTGGCTAACACCCTAAATTTTCGAAAAATTTCGCCATAACCTCCCCTGCACCGGGAGCCACGGGAAAATCCCGAAATTGCCATATAGGCCTTCAGATCTCAAAAAGAAAAAGAAAAAGCCAAGCGGCTAGCCAATAGGCTCATAAAATCATCATCACCCAAACAAAACAGTAAATTATGTAGTAAACATGTACCTATTTGTCGGGCAAACAAATTTTATTCTCTGCTCTAGCCTCCTTGCTATGACCTGTTCAATGTAAGTATATGTATATGCAAACAAATGCGACCAATTTTCAATATAATTCAATATTTGATGCAATTAGGCTAAATGGTTCAAAATTATCAAACAAATAAACATTCAACACAAACATCAATCAATTAGTGGATTAGAGTTTCAAATTCATAAATTTGATACATATACAAAAATCTTGTTTTTGATGCCAATTCACAACAATGTGTTCTAACTATATAAGTTTTGGTTCTCACACCAGTCTAATGGAAATATATAGAAAATCACACCTTCGTAACACGAACATAATTACTGATGATGACGCGTCAATCATCAGAATCAGGTCCGGGCGACTAGAATGTGATTCTATATCTATCTAATATATTAAAACTTCGAATATACGTTCATGATGCGTATATGCAAAATCTTTATATACTAGATTGTCCAAATTCAAAATAAATAAATAATCAAATACGTATAAGATGGTTTAAATTTTCGAAACAAAATTGTTTTCATTTGAAAAATATACTCTTCACACTCGTTCTAGGATACTACTGATCCTATCTCTAACGAGTCATTCTAATTGGATATTACTAATCCAATATCTGATGAATTCTTTCGTATGGTTCTAATGTGTCTTGTTCTCGAGCTCTGTAAACCAAAGCTCTGATACCAAATGTAACGACAAGGAATTTCGCTCGATCTGAATCAGTCGTTAAACCAATCTAGACCGTTCGAAACCCCTGACTGTTTGAGAACAGGACAAATCAGAACGCAGACGGAAGAACATTTCATTGTATATTACAACAATTCCATCAGATACAAGAATATACAGAGTATAAATGAATAAATTACATTCGATAAATATTAGAGATTACAATAAATTACATAGCAGCGGAAAATAATATAAAGCACAACTGAAGGTGATATACGGATACAGAGCTTTCCGGATATCATTCCAGCTGTAAACCAGGATCCTGTGTATATACATCTGCAAAACCAAAACTACTAGCTGCCCGTGCGGAAAATAGGGGCACCCAGAGTTTAGGTTAAAACAATAAACTCCAGGTCAGTCATGTGACTGGTGTGAGAACTAAAACAGTTATTTAAAGCTTTACTTTAAGAGAGAGTAATTCAAGGGACCACGCCGTATAACACGGAACGGGTTTCCTCCCAAGAATACCAGTGCATAGGATAAACAGCGCAATTCTTTTTCGAAAATGAAGCTATTATAAGACCCAGGTCCCATCACACAATGCAACGCAAGCCGGAGGATAGGGTTTTCCCTTATAATAGCCAAACATGCTTGATACGTTTAAAACAAATCATTTGATACTATAATAAGTGTATAGTGTCGAAACAGTTTCAATCATAAATATAAATCATATGCGGCATAGCTACCATCTACTATGTCGCCATACTAGTTCTACAATTAAAACCGCAATATCACGTATTGGAAATTGGATTCCGTCATGAGTCGAGGCAAGGGGCAAGCTCCTCTCCGCGCTCGAGACACTCTAGCAAATGTCCCAGGGTTACGCACTCTGGGCAACCCCTGGATCTTCAGGGCCGGTCCTCACTTACGTTAGAGGATTAATTATGCCTGAACACACGTTCCCCGGTCCTTACAGACCTATAATCGAGGCGCCTCGCATTCCAACAACCACAAAGGTGAAAAGTATATAAATGTCAGGGCTGGTAAGTCACTGACACCACCAAAGCTAGAAAGAAACTAGGGGTGGGCGCGGTTCGGTATAAAGGTCCGCGGTTTAGTCCAATTCAATACGATTTGATCAACGGTTAAGCCGCAACCGAACCGTATCATTGCGAGTCGGTTTGGTTTGGATATTTTTATTAGTGAGAGCATCCAAATCAGTTTTTCGCACCATTTTTGAGGTTCGGTTTGGGCGGTTTACGCCCTGCGGTTCGGTTAATGCCCACCCCTAAAAGAAACGTCGTGCTCTCCCTGCAGTCCGTATCCCGTTTTTGACTCATACCGAGGTGTGAGGCTCGCGAATTCATGTTATACACAAAGCTGCCACGTAGGCCGTGCTTTGATCATCAACCACAAGACTCTGCTTTTCAACAAAAGCCTTGATCATTGCATCTTAGCGTGCCACACAGGCAATTCATGCCATGCGACTGATGTCCATCGATATACAACCTCTGAGCTCGTACGTCTCAGAGAAGGGCGTTAAGCAAAAGAATAAATTCTCCACGGCCAAACAGATGTATATTTAATAGAAATCAATCAACACAGAATAAAATCCAATGTCAGACACACAATCCATTTTCAAGTCCATTCTGGGTCTGAACGAAACCGGAGGTACTTTCCTCGCATATCCATCCATCCCCAAGTACGTCTGGACGACCACCAACTATTTCCATCCTCTTGGGTGTACTGCCCAATCAGGATCGTCAGTAGTTATCCAAATGATGTAAAGACTTCCGGTCTTCAACCACCGTCTTCATCTTCGACTTATCGTCGAATCGGTTATTCAGAATGGGTATAAACCCGGACTTTCCGAACAACCCGCGTATATTAAAAACAAATGTTACACAAACTCAACATACGCCTCATTCCAATTCAGAATATTCTTTTATTCATAAAATCACATTTTTAGGGAAAGGTTCCCATTAATTTTATCCAAGATAAATTCTTTAAAATTTATCCTTTAATCATCCTTTTGATGTCGTCTCAAACCAAATTATGGTTTTCTGAACTAGTCGAGATTAGCAAACCACACCGAAGTAATTATTTATTTTATTTCCCAATCCCAACCTATTCATCCCATGAAGCAAAACTGGTGATACTCCATATCTAACACCATGGTGTTATCGGTAAAATTAATTATCATTTCACGTTCAAATCTAATTAAAGATTTAACTATCGCTTTGGAGCAAAACTGGCGATACTCCATTCTCGCTCATTTCTAAATTTGATTATTTAGATTATAGATTCACATTTCAATCTAATTACAGATTCATTAAAACTCCTTTTACTGGGTTAAAGAACTAGGTGTTATTTAAAACACAGTTCACGACAAACCCAAATCACATTCTATTTATTATCGGGTTAAAGAACTAGTGTTATTTAAAACACCGTTCACTATAAACTCATTTCAAATCCAATCAAATATATTAGAAATTCCGATTATTTAAAACCCCTTTTTAAATCTAATTTATTTATTTAAAAATAATTGGGTTTTAAATTTAGTTCAAAACTAGTTCATTTCGATAAAAATTGATTTTTACCTTTTCAAATATGGAGTTTTTCACCCTAATTTTTCCCAAATCATTTCTTATGATTTTACACAAATTATTACTATTTTTAATAATTTTATTAAGGCCCGTACAATCGATTTCCAACAATGGCCATCGAACTGCACTTACAGCGACCTTTTTCAAATTTGATTTGGACATATCTCCAAATCCAACCGTTAGATTTCAAATTTCTAATATTCATTAGAAAGCTCTTTTCGATACGAACCCAACGGTTCCGGTTTTAGGAGAATCCGACGGTCGGATCTCCCGTAATGTCCGTTTGAAATAAATGGTTGAAATTCACGAACTGCCGCGGCACGGCGCGTTCTATTCAGGCCATTATATTATATATATAATATATATTTCATCGATTTCTATTTAAAACGAATTTTATAAATAGTTTTGAATTCGTTTCAAAAACAATTTCAACTTCCATTTCAATTCAAATCAAAATTGAATTTTTCCTTATAAATTCGTTTAGAATTCATTTCTATTTGATTCAAAGTTCAATTCAATTTGAATTCAATTCAATTCGTTTTCAATTCAATTCGAATTCGTTTTCTATTCAATTCAATTCGAAATCGTTATATATTCAATTCATTTCGAAATCGTTTTATATTCAATTCATTTCGAAATCGTTTTATATTCAATTCATTTCGAAATCGTTTTCTAATCCATTTGAATTCAATTTGTTTTCCATTCAATTTAATTCAAATTTCATTTCAAATTATGCGATTTCGAAATCACTTTTCAATATTCATTTTAAAATGAATAAAATCGATATAAATATCGTTCACGTCAAAATGGCGTCAATCTAACCAACACGGCTTCATATATTTCTATTTTCAAATATTCTATTCAACAAATGAATATTTATTTTTGTCAACACACGACTAATCTCAATGAATGAGTATTGTCCACGTGTGACTATTTTTGTTATTTAATATATTTTATAAAAATTAAGGTATCTATCATTTGATATTAAATCAGACTCCAACTGTAAATTAGTAAGAGAACGATTCCCTGAATATTAACCCCGAAGGCCGAAACCAACATCAGATTAATATCCAGGAGACCACTCATCTCATATATTTTCCAGTTGATTTCTAATTCTGTATATGATAAAGATATAAATTTTATTGTTAAAATATTTCGTTCAACACATGACTAATCTCAACGAATGAGTACAGTCAACACATGAACCTTTATTTTATAATATTCTTTATTTTCTAAATTGGAATGAGGCCCAATCAATCACCATATAATATTAATTATATGGATTTTCATACATCACATGTATATAATAGCATTGAAAAATAATCAACCATCAACCAAAGTGCACTACACTGTATAAGCATCAAATATAGATATCTAACGCTTATAACAGCCTGTCAATCTATCGATCGACATATTTAATCAATCAGGATGAGTGAACTTCAAATTTCATCCCAACACCCGTGTGGGGTTTCAAACAATCAAACACAGATTTTATTTGTGCAGTTGGGCGATGTGTAAAATTTATCGACCCAATCAATGTCCTTCAAATAGGTGTACATAAACAAACCGTCCGGTTTGTAAATGAATATTTTATTTTATTTACTTTCATTATATTCATATTCACGTTAAAAATTATATTTTTAACGATAAAACATTTTATTTTAACATATGAATTTCTATTCAGTTCGTTCCTTAAATAAAATGATATTTTTATTTTTCTAACATATTTTAGAAAATTTCGGCGGCATAACGTCACGATACTAGAAACGGGACGAGGCCTAGCCTTATCCCCGGTCTAGTGAAGGCCCACGCCATTCACACATCAATCAAATCAATTTCAATTCACCAAGCAATTCAATTCAACCCAAATCATCTAACTACTTTATGCAACCAAACAAGCAAGTCCATGGTCTGTGGACGATTGTGTCGGGTGCTACTAAACACCGTCTGCATCCTAGTATATATATAACTTAGAAAAAGAAATTGAAAGGTGAGAAATTCTCACCAATAGCCATCCTAACTCCACGACACTTCTTTGGTAGAAATCTTCATCGTTCTCGCCTCTTTGTCGCTTTCGTTGCCCGTAGCCACTACATATGTAAAAATCGAATTTTTACTTCGTTATTCCATATATAAAAATCGAATTTTTACTTTGCTATTCAATATATAAAAATCGAATTTTTATCTTGTTATTCAATACATAAAAATCGAATTTTTATTATACTATTCAATATATAAAAATCAAATTTTTATTATACTATTCAATATATAAAAATCAAATTTTTATCTTGTTATTCAATCTATAAAAATCGAATTTTTATTACGATGTCATATAGATAAAAATTCCATTTCAAAAATATAGATTTCGCCTTTATAAAAATAAAGATTTCTCCTTTCTATAATATAGTTTTTATATTTCTCTCGAAATAAAAATCATATTTTTAAAACTAAAAATCACTTCTTTTTCCCAGCTAATGAACGAATAAAAATCTTTCTTTTACTTTGCAAATTAATGAATAAAAATCCAATTTTTATTTGCTCTTTCCATAAATAAAAATCTAATTTTTTTATATTTTAAAAATCTAATTTTTTTCTATACAATAAAAATCTGAAATTTAAATAGGCTAATCCTATATAAAACTGAACAAAGAAAACATCGATTTTCTCAAATAAATAAAAAATCAAACTTCCAGGTGGTCGGGGGAGTGTCGCGCCGGAGTCAGTGGTCGAGAGAGACTAGGGTGGTCGGCTTCAGCCCTCTGGTGGTGCGGTGCAGGGCGGTCAGGAGGAGCAGGGGGGTTTTAGCGTGGGTTTTCAGGTGAATGGGGGACCCACAGGGGTTGTGGGTGGTCGGTGGTCGGTGGAGATCGCTGGGCCGAGGGGAGGTCGAAGCGGGGTGGCACCGGGTCTAGGGTTGGCTGCGCCCTTTAATTTGGGGCCTGGGTCGGGATTCGTGTTCGATTTGGAAGGGGGGGTCTGGGTGGCTCGCGGCGCCGCTGGGGGGTGGGGGGGTCTCGAGCGAGGTGGCGGGAGGAGCGGCGGCTCCTCACCCTTCCTTCTCCGTCGCCTACTTCTTCTTTTTTTTTCTTTTTTTTTCCTGTTGAATGAACGAGGGAAAAGGGGGGGGGGCTCGGGTTAAAGGGGAAGAGAAAATATTTTATTATTATTATTATTTTTTATTTAATTTTCAAAAAGTTGACTTTTACATACGACCTCTAAACGAGGCCCACCGCCTGTCGTCCATAGCGTTTCACCCCCATTCCGAACACAATGGGATATGTATCGTAGGTTGATTCGATCGTTTGAATTAGTTTCCGTTAAATTTACATTTAAATCACTATATTGAATTTTAAACGTACATTTCTAATTACCGGGGTCACATACTAACTCTAAAAATTCTCGAAAAATATTTTCTAGCTTCGTATTGACGATACGGTCCTAACAAAACTAGTTTCGTCGAATTCTGAAACCGTTGGAAAAATGGCCATTTTCCCTTCGATTAAAATCAACTGAAATGGTCAAAACACGTTTTCCTTTGCCACGCTCACATATTGATTCGAAAAATTATGAAATTTGAAACCTAGCAATAATTTGATATCACGGATCCAACAAAAGTGGTTTCGCCGAAATCCGAGGTCGTTTGCAAAATTTCCATTTTTAAGGGCCTGAATTCCATAGCGACTATTCAGAATTTTCAACTGGACATATCTTTTGACTCCCGCTATGAAATTTTGATTTTTCGGATTCGTTGGAAAGATACCATCAATTAGATCCTAATGTTTTTGGTTTCACTAAAATCCGGATTGTTTTGCACCCGGTACATTCAATTGAAGTTTGAAATCGAATTATCGAACTACCGCGCCATTTTCAATTCTATTTATAATTATATATAATTATTTATATTCTAACGACGACGTATATAAATATATACGTTCGAATTATATTCAAAATAAATTTTTCATCGATATGATTTAAAATAATTTATTTTAAATATTCAAAATTCGCTAAAATTGCCAAAATAAAAATTTTAAACTGGCCCAGAATTTCCGGGTTATTACAGATCCAGTTCAATTCAGACACCAGCAGAGTTTGGCCGCTATTGACTCTTTATGAAGAAAATAAGAGAATTGAGGTACATTTATAGTTGCCAATGTCCAGAATTCGAACGCCACCTCAGCCCTAAAGTGAATCAGGTCACGGGTCCCCGAAATCTCTAAGTTGAAAAGAATGCATCCTACCATCCATCATCCATCTACTCATCCACCAATCACTGGCATTCATTGTCCTTAAAGAATTCTAATGCATATATGAGCATATGCAAAGGTGTGTGTATATGTCCCAATACTAATGCGAAGATCAGGCGGTCTACTGATTCAGTTTACCTCCTTAATGTAATGTATGTTAGTGACATGAATCCAATATGTATGCAAATAATCCTATTATAGCATGTAAGCTCTATATGTGTACACACTCATTCGTCCAAATGCAACATCGATATGCTAATTCATTTACTTCCATTCATGAAAGAAAAGAAAATGCACACACATCCATATGTGGTATGAGAGTGATTAAGCCGATCTAGTGCCTAATGTGTGTGTATATGCATCCACAGGCAACCACAACAAATAATGGCATCCACTTGCATCCATCAAACATAACAAGTGTCAAACATATGTTTAAATTCATAGGATTCTTACCTAAAGGTTGAAAATAGTATGGATAAAATGTACTCAAATGATAGAAGCAAGTACTGATAAAGCTTTGGAAAAAGGAGTTAAGAACATACCCTCGAATAGAAAAAGGTACGAAGCACGAATCTTATCTTCGCTCTCCCAAGTTGCATCTTATGGGTAATCTCCCTATTGAACCTTTATCAACTTGATCTCTTTATTGCATAGCTTCCTAACTTCTAATCCAAGAATACGGAAAGGAACTCGCCTGACTATCGCCTCCGGTTCCACTTCTACCTCTTCCAATATACTCGGCTCAACAACTTCCATGGTGTCATGCAAGCACTTCCGCAGATGAGAAACATGGAAAACATCATGAACACCAGATAGATTTTCAGGAAGCTTTACTCTATAGGCCATTTGGCCAATCCTCTCGGTTATGGGAAATGGTCCCACAAACCTAGGCGCCAACTTCCCTACTGACCCAAAGCGAACCACATTCCTCAGAGGTGATACTTTGATAAAAACTAAGTCCCCCACTTCAAATTCGATGTCAATCCTTCCCTTGTCGGCATAGGATTTCTGCCTATCTTGAGCTGTCTTTATCCACCGTTGAATAAGGTCAATATTTTCGGACGTTTCCCTAACCATATCTGGTCCAAGTAATAATCTTTCTGTAGATTCCCATCAATAAGTTGGTGATCTATAGGGACGCCCGTACAATGCTTCGAAGGATGTCATGCTGATGTTATCTTGATAACTATTATTATAGGCAAACTCTACTAAAGGAAGATGCTCTTGCCAAGTCCCTCCGAAGTCTAGGATACACAGCCTTAAAAGATCTCAAAGAATTATGTTCAACCTCTCCATTTGTCCATCGGTCTGAGGATGATAAGCTGTGCTTAAACACAACTGTGTACCTAATTCTTCTTGCAAGCTCTACCAAAATTCACTGGTGAAGATGGGGTCGTGGTCGCTCATGATGCTGGAATGTACTCCATGAAGACGAACTATCTCTCGGACATAAATTGCTGCCAACCATGGTGTTGTCCTCTTACTCTTAACTGCAATAAAGTGAGCGCTCTTAGTGAGTCTATTTACCACAACCCAGATACTGGTGTTTCCTTTCTTCGATCAAGGCAAATCATCTATGAAATCCATAGAGACGCTCTCCCATTTCCACTGAGGAACCTCCAACAGATGAAGTAAACCACCGGGCTTCTTTTGCTCAGCTTTAACTTGCTGGCAAACTAAACATTGAGAAACAAATTCGGCCACATATTTCTTCATCCCAATCCAAAAGAAAGCCCTTTTCATGTCTCTGTACATCTTGTAACCGCCTGGATGAATGGTCATCTTAGAATGGTGGGCTTCTTCTAGGACTGCCTTTATCAAGCTTCCTGTTTGAGGAACACAAAACCTTCCATCTCATTGCAACCACTCCTTTTCATCTATGGTATATCGACTGAGGTGACTAGAAGTCTCCCTTTTTCGGAGCTTATCCATGATGTCTAAAATCTGTAGGTCACCTTGTTACGAAGCTCCTATCTGATCCATAAGAGTTGGTCATATTTCTAATGATGCAAACAAGTCAGGAAAAATCTCGATGGAGGATTTAAAATCAAAAGTTGAGATGAACTCCAAGCTCTTCCTCTCCAAGAACAGAGGACTTAAGGCCATCATCTGCCTACTTAGTGCGTCAGCCACCACATTACCCTTGCCAAGGGTACAAGTAATCTCAAAATCATATGAAGCTAGGAACTCCATCCACCGTTGTTGCCTCAAATTGAGATCCTTCTGCGAGAACAAATACTCGAGAGATTTAGGATCGGTGTATAACTCGAACTTCTCTCTAAGCAGATAGTGTCGCCGCATCTTTAACGCGAATACTATGGAAGCTAGTTCTAGATCATGAGGTAGGGTAGTTCTTTTCATGAACTCTCAACTGTCTACCCCCATAACATACTACTTTCCCTTCTGGCATCAGAACCGCACCAAGCCCTGTCTTTAAACGTTGGAAAGCAACATCACAGTCTATATCCTATGAAAATGCCAAGTTCTTCTTCGTTAGCCTGGTGACTGGGGTTGATATCTTGCGAAGTCCTTAACGAACTTCCTATAATAACTTGCCAAACCAAGAAAGCTTCTCACCTCAGTTGCATTTTTAGGAATCTGACAATCTTGCACTGCAACTACCTTGGCGGGATCTACAGCTATCCCTTCTTTGGAGACCACATGCCCTAAGAATCTCACCTCTTTTCTCCAAAAATGGCATTTGGAGAACTTGGCCTTAAGTTGATGCGTACGGAGAGTTTTCAAAACTTCTCTCAAATGTTGGGCATGATCTTCTTCTCTCTTGGAGAAGATAAAGATATCATCAACAATGACTATGACGAATTTGTTTAGTAACTCCCGAAACACCCTACTCATCAAATCAACAAAATTGGCGGGTGCATTCGTCAACCCAAAAGGCATAACTAGTCATTCTCCAGAGTTCTAAAAGCAGTCTTGTCTATACTGTCCTCAGCCACCCTCAACTGATGAAGCATCGTGGCCAAGTCTAACTGAGAAAATACCGAGGCACCAACAAGCTGATCAAATAAATCATCAATCCTCGGAAGCGGGTGTCTATTCTTCTTAGTGAGTTTATTCAGCTCTCTATAGTCAACACACAAACGAAGCAAACCATCCGCCTTAGTCGCGAATACTACTAGAGCACCCCATTCAGATATGCTTCGTCTGATAAACCCTTTCTCAAGTAGCTCCCCTACTTGCTTACTCAGCTCCCTCCTTTCCCTTGGAGCCATATGGCGCACTGGCAATGCAACTGGCTTTGCATTGTCCACCAGATATATACGAAAGTTGATCTCGCGCCTCGGAGGTAAACCCCGAACCTCATCAAAAACATTGGAATAATCTCAAACTACTGAAACAGTTTGCAATTCATCGATAGATGCATGAAGAGACTCTCGGAAACTAAGCATAACCGACCCTTGTGGGTCACAAGAAATCTCGAGGGTCCTCCCGTGACAAGTCAGAAGCATAACGACCCTCTTTTCACAATCCAGAATGGCACCATATGTGGTAAGACAATCCATTCCTAGAATCAACCCATAGCCCATAAACCCAAGCACATACGCGTCGCATTCAAACTCGACGCCTAACACAAATATTTTCAAACCCCGACAAATCATAGATAAATGAGCCGAACCACCAATGGGGTTTGAAATAACTACGGGATCCACTAGTAGTAATTAAGTGCAGAGATTCAACTACAGAACTTGATATAAATGAATGTGAGGCACTAGAATTAAAAAGTGTTCTAATAAGATGGTTTGAAAGAGAAATTAAACCTTCCACAGAAATTCTTCTACCTTATCAGGAGCACTGGTCGCGAGAGCATGCACCTGTCCTTCAGAAGTTCCTGCCCTTTGACCTTGTCCCTATGATCCCCGTTTCTTCGAGCACCTCTTTGGCAAAGTGTCCTGCTTCTCCGCAATTAAAGCAAGTGTTCTTCCTTCTCTTACAGAGTTTGATCAAGTGACCTTCCTTCCCACAACTATGACATTTCCTTTTATCCTTGCTCTTGTCATTCTTGTCACCTTTCTTCTGCTGTTGTTGTTGCTGTTGCCACTTCCAGGGCCACACCTTCCTATTTTGCGATGTTTCCTCATCCTTTACTTCCTTCTTTTCTCCCTTGTCTTCCTCATGCATTAGGGCCATATCGACAAGCTTTTCAAAAGTGGTCCCCATTGGAATATGGGACATGTCTAACTCATGCAGATGTTCATTTAGCCCTTTGGTTAACCGCAAAGCCCTTTTGTGCGATGTAACCACCAACTCTAACCCGAACCTTGCTAGCTGGTTGAATTTGTTCACATACTCTTTCACCGTCAAGTTTCCTTATTTGAGCGCTAAGAACCTCTCCATCTGCATGCTTCTCTCAGCTCGGGAGAAAAATTTCATTTCGAACCTCTGCCTGAAATCTTCCCATGTTTCCATCAGACGTCCAGCTTGGGTGACTTCCCACCAAAATCTGGCTTCATCTTTCAGTAGCCAAGAAGCTAACTGAGTCTTCCTTTTATCCTCTACTTCAAAGATTACGAACAAGTCCTCGGTCTCCTTGAGCCAATTCCGCGCTTCTACAAATGTCTGGTTCCCATGGAATGGCTTCCCTCCCATAGCAACGAACTCTTTGCAGATCATGGCGAAGTTATCTGCTCTTGGAGAGGGAGGGGGAGGAGGAGGAGTGACTGGTGCAGCTGGGGGAGGAACGTTTTTCTGGCCTTCGGCAGGCGTCGTGGCCTCCAAATACCTTCGGAACCATCCGGGTATCGTAATGCCCTCTGGGATATTAGGAATTTTTGTTCCCTAGACATGCTGAAAAGAAAAAGGAAGAGACTTAGACAAAGGACCGATGGGTATTACATATGGCTTTTTGGGGAATGTTTTTCAAAAAAGACTTTTCTTTTTTAAAATACTTTCTTTTAAAACCTTTTTGAAAAATAATTTTCAAAAACTTTTATCTAATCTGGTAACCTTTAGCTCTGATACCAAGTGCGACACCCTACGTCCGTTAATGTCACTCACAAAGGGAATGCATTAAGTTTCGTGAAGCGTTATAGGTAAACAGACACAGAATATTACAAGACAGATATATAGAATAACAGCAGAATAAAAAAACTTTATTTATCATAAGATACTGTGGTCCAAAAACATCACATGTATGAAACTTAAAAGCCCATTACAACATAAAAGTTACTGTCTTGTACTTCATAAATATCAGAGTACATAAAAGAAGTAAAATTCTCCAAGAACAAAATATAGCCATAGCAACAAGGATAGGAGCTTGAGCCATACATATCCGCAGCTAAAGCAAAATAAGCCGAATCACGGTCAAGCCTGAGTGTTTCCTCCCTGAGAACTTGGGGGGAAACGGAAGAAAGAAGGAGAAATAAAAAGGGTTAGACATAAAGTCTGGCGAGTCTAGTGACATTTAGCAAGTAAATAAATAAAAGTAGCATGACAGGCTTATAAAGTGGATAAGAGAGATCACTACATAAATGGCAGGTGTGACAAGGTAGACAGGATAAGGCGTATATGCTTCCAATGATTACTCTATGCTATTACTAGTATAATCAAAATGAGATGATCCCATCCACTATAAGGTGGTAGACTTAGGCATACGTCCAAATGTACCCTAACCACTACCCTAATCGATCGGCTCCCTACTCCGTAGATACTCTGTGCCGGCCCCACAATAGGATATATCATGTCCTAAAGTGGCAACCTCTCACTGATATGCACAGCTCCGTATCTACAGGTGTTACAGTCGTCTTATCCCCCTTTGCTCGGGTCATGCATGCACATGACCCGGTCGGTTTTCGCAGCCCACACCATCCACCACATTTGGATCTCTTACAATCAGTCAGTAAGCGTGCCCCTTCTCCGCCTAGTACGGGGTACTTTGTTTGATACCTACTCCGGGTTACTGTCTGAAATGGGTCTCACACATTATGATACAAGATCTCCCCTTTGCCTTATATCCCTCACTAGGTTTTCACTGACTATGTATACCACTAGGTGTCTTTAATTACGTAGCCCTATTCATTTCTATTAGTTATGCTTACCCTAAAAGGTGTCTTTAATTACAAAACTTTATTATTCCCTCTGGTTATGTATACCACTAGGTGTCTTTAATTACATAACCTTATCGGATAAAGTTTGTAGGCCTATATGTAAATATTACCCACCCCCTCCAGATTTGCTTAACCCATCCACCATCCAATCAATTTTACTTAACCCTAACTTTAGTTCATATTCATATAAACCCTTATGGATTAGATTATGTTAAGTAGTCCAATTTATTACCATGTCCATTTATGGTTTATAATGGGCCAGACGTCCCACATTAGGCCTATAACTTGTGGATGTTGGATATGCCGGTCGGGTCCGGGCAGTCGTATTCCAAAAGTTGGGCCTAACCTCGTATCTTAGCCCGATTCGTTTTCGCACACTTAGACCTCTCACATTAGGTTCAACATTAGTGGCTGCTGGATATGCCGGTCGGGTCCGGGCAGACTTCCACCACTAATGCAACCTAACCTCTTGTCACAAGTGCAATTAAATTTTCTAATTGTAATTATTAAACATTCCATTTTTATCAAATTCTTACCTATGTCTTTATAGGTAATTATGTCCCCACTTTCCTCCTTTTGAATTATATATCCAATTAATTATACCTATTCCTTATTAGGTATTTATGCCCATTTACCCAATTATTGAATTATACGTCCAACTCATGTTAACATTTAAATTATGCCAATATTAACCTTTTCCCTCCCCGTTCCCTAACTAGCGTGTTCATAATTTGCGGCATGTATAGGCTAAATAATAGCCTAATCATAAACGATAAAAAGGGAAGGTAATGGAAATATGACAAAGCTGAATGTTCTAACATAACTAGTCATAAACATATACTAACATGGTGAACATATAAGCATAGATCTAATGAACTTGTAGCAGTTAACTAGTTGTAATATAGAAAAGGTGATAAGATGAACATGACAAGATCTAAATTTTAATTTAGATGTCCAACAAGTTCAGATCTAATATGAGAAGCACAAGGGGATCCAAATAATAAACTAGATCTGATTAATGATTTAAATGTCCACATAATACAACCTAATAGGTAAATGTAGATCTAACAAATAAGGATTAAGATCTTCATCACAGAATGTCCACATAATTCATATCAAATAGATAAAAGTAGATCTAATACAAATAGGGATACGATCTTCATCATAGAATGTCCACATAATTTAGATCTATAGATAAAGGTAGATCTAACTCAAATAGGGATTAAGATCTACATCATAGAATGTCCACATAAATCAGATCTATATATAAAAGTAGATCTAACACAAATAGGGATTAAGATCTAAATCATAGGATGTTCACATAATTCAGATCTATTGATAAAAGTAGATCTAACACAAATAGGGATTAAGATCTACATCATAAAAATTTAGATCCAAGTTATAATCAATCCAAAATGTTATATGTTCATAATTTACAATGGTTCCAATATAATATATGAACAAATCCAAACTATAATCCTATCAAGTTTACTTTTAAACATTTAATTCTAAAAGTAACTATACTCACTAAGTTTGGATTAGAAGGTAGAATTAGAAGAGATTAGATCTTGAATCTCCAATTGATTTGCCTTAGTTGATAGTAGAAGATAAGGGATCCAGTTCAATTCAGACACCGGCAGAGTTTGGCCGCCATTGATTCTTTGTGAAGAAAACAAGAGAATCGAGGTATATTTATAGCTGCAAATGTCCAGAATTCGAATGTCACCTCAGCCCTAGAGTGAATCAGGTCACGAGACGACACCCACTTGAAAAAGGCCTGAATACCCAAAAACCCTTATGGGCGCACTTTACAGGTGCGCCACGTAAAATTGCCTTGGCGCACTTGTGAAGTGCACCAGTTATCCCTGTTTTTGTCAAAATTTTATCGTTTGTAACTTCTTCATATGTTATCCGTTTTACGCAAACCAGGTGTCTATCCTGACCAGAATTTGAGACTGACATAATGACATAGTCTATTTCCCTTAATTCTTAATATTAAATTAATTATTCTTTAATTTATCCTCTTTGGTGTCGTTAAAAATTCGGGGTGTTACAATGAAAGTATTCATTGCTCCACGATCATACTGTGACAACTTATCAAACTTAGTAGCATACTCTACAACTGTCATGTCTCCCTGCTTCAGTTCATCAAACTTTTCATCATTAATTACGCAGATGCTTCCAAAACAAATCTGGCCCAAAGCATCCTCTGAAACTCTTCCTAAGTGATCCCTTCCTTTAGTGTTCTCACTGTAACTCCACTCCACCAATGCAAAGTATTATCATGCAGTTGTCTTGAACCAACCTCCTCTTCTGTTCATCCATCAAGCCAAGGTCTTCAAAGATTATTTCGCAATGTAGCAACAAAGTATCTACAAAAATAGCATCTTATGCTCCAAAGAATGGTCTTCCTCCGAATCTCATAATCCTTACACGATTTTGTATAGTTGTTTCCAACTTGCGCTCTGGGGCTAATTCCTCCTGGACCGTTAGTGGCTCTGGCTTGCAACATTTGAATAAACATCTAAATCAAGTTCCCTAAATCTACTGGTAGTGTAGCAACACCTTTATTCTCATTTCCCCTTTTGGTCCTGACCTCTGCTAGCATCAGACTTAGCATTGTCATTTGTTGTGGTGCTTCCGCCACCAATATTAAACCTTGCACTCCTTCTCCCTAAATCTTACTTCCTTTTCATAAACAAACTTTAGTAAGATACTTAAGGGTGACCCTAAAACTGGGGAGGTTAAATGTGAGTACATACATACTTATATAAAAAATACAAATATGTCATAGTATCATTAGCCCAACCCTTGGTATTTTTCTCTATTCTTTGGGTTTTGTTTAGAAAAACTTTGTTAAGAAAAGGTTATTTAAGTTTACATAAACATATGCTCTGATACTAAATTGTAACACCCCATTTTCTATTGCCGGAAGCGAAATGCAACAGATGCTGCAGTCATCTCTAGTTCCAACTTCGGTGATAGAAAATCGAATATTATTTAATTTCAACATCAGATAACACTAAAGTATGAAAATTTTCACAAATATTCACTAATAATAATAATAATTCATTCATACAACCCTTCGCATCTAACCTGTCAAGAGAAAGTACAATTTATTACAAATAAATACCAATAGTGACATGTAAAGATGTCGCCTCGGCTGATTGGGGTATACATACATACATATATATAATGGTAATCATAAAACATGATGATACACCCATCAACCATACAATAGACTTATCATAGGATAATACAGCGAAACACCTAAATATTTATCATCTTCTACTCTCCTCCAGAAGCATATTCATAGACAATACCTGAAAGACCCTAATACTCAGTCTACTCAATTGAGTACCCGAGAGTTTACGGGGAAAAACCATAAACCACAGGTCAGTCAAAAATGTATGTATGAATAATAATTTATGTACTCGACATCATTGATATCTAATGAGACCACACTGCATAGCGGAATGGGTTTACCTCTCGTTAGTATTATATACAAGACCATACTAATCCTGCAACCTTGTTCAACATTCATCATATTTATCATCCAACATGCAATGGATCCCCTCCCCTAATGTTACTCCTTTTCTATGCATTCGTAGGGAACTAATTTGTTAGGAAACAGAGCCAAAATATCATTATATTATTGTTCCCCTCCCAGTAGTACCATATTCCACCTGCATGGAACTAATATCCCTTTGGACTTCCTCACTGCTTCATAGAGTTCCTCCCTACTAACTTGAAACAAAGGCTTATTCCTAACTCCTCTCTAATACATTAAGTAACAAAACCAGACGCATCATTAACATTTCATTTTAACCGATGAATATTAATATCCACCCCTGGGACCCTCCCGTTGTTTACCCATAAAAATGCAATGTCCAAACAATGGAAACAACCAAACACATAACATTTTCTAGGATTCTTGGAAAAGTTCATCATAAACTAAATTGGATACAACACTTGTGTCATTTCCAATTTACATCGACTCCCACAATGATATCGAAGCCCATATTCGAGCTATTCCGAAAGGGCAACCCTTCCGATCTTAACAACTAACAATGCTTGTTGCCCGTAATGATAGCAAGCAATAGGGGCAAAGCCTCTATTCCTTAATTTAGAAATATTTTAGATAAAAGTTCTCTTGTCTTCATCGTCGGTAGCCATAGAGCTGGAAGCTCAAAATATTTGGCTTAGAAAAAAATTCCTTAACAGCCTATTAAGTGCCTAAGGAAGTAGCAGGAAAATAGTTTTACGAAAACAGGCTTACATAAGCAATGGCTGTAAGGGTTTTTTATTTTAAAAAGCATAGGCTTTGATGGGAAGCCCTATTCGATTCCATCAAAAGACCGAGAGGAATATAGCCAATGTTCCTTTTGAAGTCACTATTTTAAATTCTTTGTTTTATAAAAGAATTCTTTTATAGAAAATACCCCTTCATCTAAGACGAAAGAGATGAGGCAAAAGCCTCCTATGGAGTGGTTATCATTTAAAATCAAAATATTTATAACTATTAGGACCAGTTCCCAAAACTAAAAAGTAAGAGGGGAAGTCTTGAATGCTTCATACGCATATCAAGCATCCAATGCTATCGAATGGTGCTTCCGATCATTTTCGAAAATGATTCCGGATTTGAAATTGACATTGACAGTAAGTACATAAAAAGTTGACTTATTCCCTTTTAAACTGCAATTTTCAACATACTCCAGTATATTTGCTGAAATCTATTCATTTACAAAATGTATTCAGCAAAAAGTATATACAATTTCCAATACTTTGTACTATATAAAATACAAATACAAATACTCAGACTTATCATCACACATGCTAATACTAGAATTAACATATGATCTTCCCTAATGCATGAACCCTAGGAAATTCATACCATCACAATAATTCATGAAATTTGAAACCTATCTCCATAATAATTCAATACATCATATAAAAGTTCCGTATTATTTGGAGATCTCTATCTAAGTATTTCGCCCTATAACTTACTCATTTCCATGTATGACAATAACATACAAAACCAACTTATGGAACATAACTAAACATGGGTAATTCATAACAACATACAACATCAAGAATAATCAACACAAAATCAACATAAACAATTAATGCAACTTTCGGATATACCAAGATAACCGAATACATGGAGGTAAAGAATTGTATTCACTTTGATTGGATAAAGTTGATGAGATTTGTTAATGAAATAGTCCAAGCTTTAAGTTTTTATAGCTTTATCTCTTCTTCTACTGGCTTGTAATGGCCAGTCTTTATTTAGTTTTCTTTAGTTTTTTCATTTAGGTTGTAGAATGAGGATTGTGAAGGAAATGTTGGAGAACATGATATATATACACATATGGGCCAAAAGCTCCAACTTTCCCCTCCTTATGTTTCCCTTATGCATGTGTTATTTAATTTTTTTTAGTTATAAAGCCCAACCTATTAATTTTTTTAATAAGCGCAAATCCTATTATCTTATCCATCACATTATTCCAATTTAAACATAAAATTAAATTATTGAATAATGTTTTACTAACACCAGAGATGTTACACTTATGAATTAGAACCAATCCATATATTTAGATTATTTTTAGTACCCTTCGATACCTGTGGACTTCTTATGTCCTTGTGATATCTCCTGCCAATTTTTGTACGATTTGTTCCTTGCTTGGTTGTACTTCATCATTGAACTATGTTGAACTACATTCTAATTTGAACGATCCATCAAATATTTTAAGCTAGAGACATTAGATTTCAACCAAACTTGGAGTAGATGCTAAAGAAATGAAGAAGATCACAATGGAATGACCCTTGATTGGTCTCACCCAATGTTTATGGATCGGCACAAATTCATAGGGGATGGATCGACGTTGTTCCATTTACTTCTCCAATTTTGGGTTATTCGGGTTCTAATTAAGAAGATCCATCCATAACTCGCACATTACTCAATGGAATGACATGAAACTTTACACATGCAATGAAGATGAATAAGGACCCTCTCATATAGGTCTTGCACCATGGAACCCACTCCCTATGGATTAGGTCATATCCATTAAACTAACTCAATTCGAAGATGATCCATCCATATCTCACTCAATATTTATTTGATTAATAAAAAACATTTCAAGGCCTACTATATATGGGTCATCCCCTGTGGATTGTCATCTTCTTACTGGCTTGGACAAGTGATCTCATTTTTCTTGTGAGCCTTCTTATATGCTTTCTAAATGTTCATGCAAAGTTTCAATATGATTTGAGTTCATTTGAGCACTCTATGCTCAGTTGAAGTTTCTTTGACTAAAAACAGGTTAACACTACACTAACACGGATTCTGCTGTGTTGGAAACTGAACGTAACCACCTGGGTATTCGGGGTAAACAGATTATAATTTGTTTTATAAAATGTAAAACCAAGAAGAATAGAATATGATTTCTACGTTCTAACTCACATAATAATTAAAGACGAGAAATAAAGAATTTGTGATTTATAAGATAATTTTGTATATTTGGACAAATTGAGTTCATTTAGTTTAGTAAGAAAATTTACACCAATCTGTGTTTGTTAACTAAATTTAAAGATGGAACCAACAAATCTTGTAGTAAGTATTTAATGATTTATTTCCTCAAATGTGATAATTTTGGGAAAATCTTGATAAATAATACTTTGTTAGCTCTAAGAAAGATTGAAAATAGAATATATTGATTAGCAATCAATATTTAAGTCAAAATACATTTTCAATATACAGTTTTAGTTGTTTAGAAATATAATTAATAATATGTAATTATGTGTTTGGAAAATGTAAGTTATTGGAATTATAAAATAAAAGGTGTGCTAAAAATCATGTTTTGAAATGGTAAAATGAATTTATGGAGTAATGATATTAAAATTGAGTTGTGTTTAGGGTGAAATAAAAATTCATAGATGGTTGTTAAAAATGAATTTTGGTAACAACATCAATAATTGTACATAGTGGATTTCATTGCAAAATGTATCTTTAAAGTTAAGTATGTTGTAATTAATATTATAAAAGTGCAATATTGATCATAAATCAATATTTAAGTATGTTGAAATATTTGAATGTGGTTTTGTGTTTATTTTGGTAATAAGGTAGAAATATTGTTTATTAAAACTTAAGATTGCCAGTTTTGTATGATTAAAGATGTAAATGTGACATAATAACTTCCTACAATCCAAAAAAATTCTCGAGCCCAACGATGGCCTCCATGCTGATTACGTACGCTTTTCCTTTCCCCTCTAAAATCATCGTACATCAATCATTGTAACACACCTAAGTCCCACATCGTGGAAGCCTGTGTGAAGTGGGTACTTATATAGTAGAGCTCATCTCTTACTAACGCCGAGGCCTTTTGAGGAACAAAACCCCACACCTATACGGTGGCTAAGTTGGGAACAATATCTTACATGAACGGAGGCGTGGGTTGTTACAGTAGTATCAGAGCCAATACCCAGCCGAAATTGTGGCTCCTGTGTGGACCACAGCGCCTAGGTGAGGTGTTTGTGAGCCAATGGGGACGTTGGGCTCTGTAGGAGGGGAGAATGTAATACCCCTAACTCCCACATCATGGAAGCCTGTGTGAAGTGGGTACTTATATAGTAGAGCCCATCTCTTACTAACGCTAAGGCCTTTTGAGGAACAAAACCCCACAATTATACGGTAGCTAAGTTGGGAACAATATCTTGTGTGAACGGAGGTGCGGGTTGTTACAATCACCTCCTCCTATCTCCGTGCCACTGCCGCCTATACCTCCTCCCCTTCCTCCATTTCCTAATATAACTATTCTTGATGTTAGGCAAAAATGATCCTTGGTGTTTTTTGCTAAACCACGGAATGTTGGCGACTTCTCCCCATTGTCGGTCTCTCTATAGCTCGTTGGCAAAGCACTGGTGCCAACCAAAGACATTTATAGTGCAGGGAAAGAGGAATGGCAAGATTACTTAGTAGGCTTCTTCCTCGAAAAGCCTTTGTCATACTCTATTGTGACCTCTCATCTCAAAAGGATATGGAAACTGATTGGCAACATCAAGGTTAACTCGAATGGTAATGTGTTCTTTTTCCATGATTCCAACTTAGAAGATCGTATCAAGTTAATGCATGCTGATTCGATAATCATCAAAAATAAGATCTTCATAGTGAATCCATGGGATGATGAGATTGTAACAATGGTAGTAGGATTAAGAGTGTTCCTATTTGGAGTAAATTGACGAATATGCCACTGTTTGCTTGGTCTAAGTTAGGTATCAGTTGGTTGTCTACTCAAATGGGTAAATTCTTATGTATGCATGCTTCAATGGAAAGAACAGATAGATTGAAATTTGCGAAAATCATGGTAGAAGTCTCTCCTGATGTTGCCTTACCCTCTGAATTCCCTGTCAAACTAGCAGATGGTATAGACCATAATCATTTTTGTACATTACTTATTGACAACGCTGATTTGTGATAAATATAAGGTATTCAGACATGAGCTTGCCAACATTTTGAACAAAATTGATTACTCTAAAGTTTATTTAGTGAAGGAGATTGATGGTAGTAATATAAGAAAAACTAGAAAGGAAGTACTTAGTGTCGAAAAGGAAAAAATGCATGTAGGAACACTTCTAAAGAAAAAAGTATCTTGGGGGGAAGTCTCGAACAAGAAGAAAAGAATTGTTAAACAACAAGCTAAAAGTACCAACGAAAATCGTTTTATGGAAAATGGTAAAGAATTAGAGAAACAAGTCCATATTGCTGATATTACGTGCAGTACTGCTACTTGTCAGTTAGTTGCATTGAATGTAGATAATAATAGTGAAGTAAGTCATGGAAATACATGAGATGATGTAGGTATATCTAATGCCATTAACATTGGAACTGCTAATCGATATAGCATCTTTTAGTATACACATGATGAATGTTTTGAGGCTAATAAGGAAAATGAAATCAAAGAAGGAGAAATTAAAAATCATGTTGACTTAGTGACATATAGAATAAACTTAACAGAAAAAAGTACATCCAACCTGAAAAATTGCTGAAATGGTTGCTATCAATGAAGTTGTTGGCTTAGACGAAGTGAAAATCCAAGATTTGAAAGAAATTAATCATGGTTGCCTTACTGAAATTGCTGAGAACACTGACACTTTGTTAATGGAAAAGCAGGATCCTATGAAGCAGATAATTGTTGATGTAAATAACTTCGAAAACACTATGTCATCGGATGAACTCGGGAAGGACAAATGTGGAACACTTGTATCCTTAACCTCTCCAAACCAAACTCAACTTGCTAGTTCTCTACAGCTTAATCCTAGCTTTTTGAATAAGCCAAACACAAATGTCAAGTTAGGAAAGCCAGATTCTCCGGCTCGGCTACTTCTTTAAACAAAAGTCCACCTGCAACAGCTGTTAGAAGTTACGATCATGAAGCCTCTTCCTCCTCTATTAAGAATAAAAGAAAATCCCAACAAGATTACCCTTATTCCCATCTCATTCCACTAGCTGCTAATAAGCCATCACTGCCTCTCAGTTCTGATGAGAACGTAGTTTCCACTAACTCAGCTTTATCTGCTACTCTGCCACGCTGCAATGAGTTTGAGGTTCCTATCACGAGGAGCAAGAAAAATGAACTGCTAAAAGGCCTTCTTCCTGATAATGACTAGCGCTAAGGGCAGTGCAATCCTGAGATTCTTCCCTGCTCAAGTGGCACTCTTTTGTTATGTTAATCAATGAGTATTTCTTGTCAAATTGCCCAGTGGTTTGTTTGCCTAGATTTTGTGATTGTAATGCTTAGTTTTTGTAACTATGGACTGTTCTTTTGTCCTTTCTTCCCTACGTGGAAGCATTTTTATGCTTGTAGTCGATATGCATGATGTATATCTCATGTCTTCCCTATGCTTATTATTTTGATATAATAAAAAAGGTGTAATGGATCACTTTAAAAACCAGTCAGCCTTGCCAAAAAAAGATGTAAATGTGTGTTTTGGTAAAAATATGTATTTTCTGTGCGTTACATTAAAAATTGTTGTTTAAAATGTTATAGAATTTATTTAAACATATGTGTTAGTGTTTTGTGAATTAAGCATAACATAGCTTGTGTGCACATTTCGAATTCTTTTAAAGTGTGCTAACACTGTTTAAATAGTGTAATTAGACCTAGTTTAATTAACTTGAGATAGTTGGGCCTTTCATCAAGTTATAACTTGATTTAACATTTTAAAAAGCGGTTGGAGAGAAAAGAAAGAGAGGGTAAGTTGATATTTTGGAAGGAAGAAAAAAAGATTCTCTCCTTCTTCTCCTTCTGGGAAAACAACAGACAAGAAATACTTCCTCTTCTCTAGTAAAAACTAAAATTCAAATCCTCTTTACAAACTGAGAATATAAAAGAGAAGAGGGAGAGCCTAATTTATCATCAAACCAACTTAGTAAGCCATTTATTCAATAATTTCAGAATTTGGAAAGAAATGATATAGTAAAGTTTCTTAGTTGCATGTCTGTGTCTTTAGTGTAAAGGAAGTGAGGATGTCCAAAGCTTCTTCCTTGATGCCAAACCAAGCTGAAATCATCAAATCCAATCAATACAGGTTTTTGAAACTTTCTCTTATAGCTTGCATATGTTTTATTTTATCTTTTATTAAATTTCTAGATGAAAATCTGCTTACTGTAATTTGAAACTTAGTTTTAGATGTTTCTTTTTGCAAAAATGAGTTGGGTTCATGTCTGAGAGCATAGGTATCCTCCATTTTATGATGGATTGTTGAATTTATTTCTATGACTTGTTGTCTGTGTGTTGAAGTTCATGTTTGCAAACTTTTGTATTTGAATTCAAACTGTAGCTCATTAAACTAGTGGCTTGAAGTTGGGTTCGTCAACAATGAACCAAACTCGCAAATTTTCATGGCCTGTGTCGACACAGGCAAAGCCTGTGTCAACACATGTGTCAACACAAGGACCTGCTTGCGTCGACACAAGCTTTGAAAACTTGCTAAGGAGTTTTCTCCTGGACGTTGCCTTCTTGAGAGTTTTTGTGCACATTTGTGCACCATCTTGCACTTATTTTTCTACCTAGATTTTCTTGTGCATACATGGTTTGAATTGATTTGTTTGTGCAGCCATTTAACAACCTAGTAAAGACTAGATCACTGCCACGTAGGGTATGACTAACAAGCCGTACAATGTAGAGGATAACAAAATAAACTATTACATGAAACCAGACAAAACCTAGTATAAAAGTTCACATCAGCTGCCGAAGCAGTTTCTTCCTCACAACACTACCCAAAATAGCCTATGCACTACACTTGATCACTAGTCACACAAGGCAACAACTAGAAATAACACAAAACGCTGCCAAAGCGGTCTAATTTAAGATCTCAATCTCCTCAAGGTAACTCCACAACAATGACTAACTCTCCTCCCAGGATAACCAGATAGTCAAGTGAGGTACGACTAGGTTTTGGCTAAGGAGATCTAGGAATAGCTAGGTAAAAGCAAAGGTTGAATGGAGTTTGAGGTAGCGAAAATACGATTTATGGAAATGAGATCTGGGATGGGGAAGATGAGCAGTAGTCCACAGCGGCGAAAGCTGAATCTGGAGTGGGTTGGAAGGACCAGAAATAATAAATGGAGGCAAGTAAAAAAGGAAGGCTGTAGGCAGGGAAAGAGCGAAAGAAGCACATAAGAAACGGAAGAAGTAATCAGCGTTATCCAGTCGACATTGGAGGCTAGAGCTCAAATCTCTTGATAAAAAAATGTATTTTGTATATGTCAAATTTATATATATATATATATACATACATACATGCAAATGTATGTATATGCATTTATTTGTCTATATATACACATAAATTTTTTAAGTTATTAACATATTATATATATATATGTAAACATATGTTTACATGCAAGTATATTTTATAATATTTAAATATTGACATATTTATAATGCAAACATATATATATGTGTATTTGTTTATCTAGAATTTATAATATGTATATACATGCAAATATCTCGATGACATACAATACATTAAATGAACTAATATGTCCACTGTGATGTAACACTACTAGAAAACCTAGCTACAACATTGGTGCTTCAACATCAGTTTATAAAACTACCGATGTTAAAGGTACTTTAACATCGATTTTTTTTACCGATGTTAAAAGTTTTCATGGACATCGCTTATTAAAATAGCTGTTGTTTATTCTATGATAAAAAAAGTGTAAATTACCCATACTATATTCCCTTCTTTACCAAGAACATTTCACTCGTAAATTACATTCCCTCCGTTTACCAAAATTTCCCATGTCTTCTCTACTCTCTCTCTCTCTCTCTCTCTCGACCTACTCTTTGTCGAACTTTGTCTCTTTCCTGTCTACCATTCACTAGATCATCATCTCACACTCTCACACACAAACCTTCATTGTATCTCACCTTCTCACACTCATAAAATTACAAATACAGTTTTCGATTAGGCCAAATCCAGCTTTAGATTGGCTTTATTGGTGTTAATTAGTCAAAACCCAGCTTGAATTGGTAAGTATATTTCAAATTTGTTTCAAATAGTATTTTCTTGTATTTGGTTTGCATGTTATATAAATGTGTTTATGTTTGTGTATTGTGTGTTTTTAATTACTCTATTTGTTCAATTCACTATGTATGTTAAAGGCTTGCTCATAGTAATGCATGTGTAACGTGTATGTGCCTAATCTGCCTAATATGTTCCTAAGTCGCTAATTTGGAGGTTAGTTTGTTGCACAACACCTTTTAATGTTTAATTTAAATTTATACTCATTTATGTACAATTTGTTTGTTTATGTCATTTTTTTGTTTAAAATGGGAATCAAGTAGGTTGCTCTTCGACATAGGAACATATGGATAAGTCAAGGATTTCGAAAGATAGGGATTCTTTAGAATACAAAATTGAGGTTGAAAAGTTCTTGATTTATGCAGAAAAATATTCTAGTATTCCAAAGAAAATTCCTTGCCTATATGCATGTTATGTTAACTTTAGAAAATTCTCTACCAAAATAACCAGGGGTCATTTATATGAAAATGGGTTTAGTTTGGGGTATATTGATTGAATTTTAAGCTTGTTCTAAGAATATTGGGTCATTTTTTAGTTGTACATGTCCACCATCCGAAATCGTTAAGCAGCATTTAATTTGGGGGGGTTACGGTGATGATGATTCGTATGACTTCAAGAGGTTTGTCGTTGATGCTGAACAACCTTTGTATGAGTGTAGCGAGTGCAATAAGTTAGATTCAATGTTAAAGTTGTATAATTGGAAAGCTAGGTTTGGTATCAGCGATAGCTCCTTCATTGAACTTCTCTCTTTTGTTGGTTCTTTCCTTCCTAAGGATCATGTGTTTCCAGCTAACACATATGAGGCTAAGAAAACCTTGTCTGATTTAGGCATAAAATTTCATGCATGTCTGAATGACTGCATACTGTACAGGGCTATAAATTTTTATGCTTCTGAGTGTCCTAAGTACCATCTATCTCGCTGGAAGGTAGGGAAGATTGATAAAGTTAGGGTCAATACTGCAACTAAAGTTATGTGGTATTTACTGATCATTCCTAGATTTAAACGAATGTTTAAATCTCCTGGTTTTTCACAACAAATTACATGGCATGCAGAACAAAAAATAGATGATGGTTACATGAGGCATCTGGAAGACTCTCCTTCTTGGAAGACTATCAATTATCGATGGCTTGCCTTCGCTAGTGTGCCAAGAAACATTCGGTTAGTTTTGGCAGCAGACGGCATAAACCCGCATAAAAATGGCCTTAATAAGAGGTATAGTTGTTGGCTAGTAGTATTGGTAACTTATAATCTTCCTCCATGGTTATGCATGAAGAGGAAGTTTACGATGTTATCGATATTAGTTTCTAGTCCCTAAGAGCTAGGTAATAATATAGACATCTATTTTGAGTCAATGATCGATGATTTGAAGAAGCTTTGGGAAAAAGGTGAATTGTATATGATGCTTACAGTAAATTTTATTTCACTTTAAGAGCAATTTTGATGTGGACGATAAACGACTTCCCTGCTTATGAAAATTCATCTGGTTATGTGAATAAGGGTTTGTCCAATATGCGGTGATAATACTGTAGCTAAATATTTAACTCATAGCAGAAAAATGCGTTATCAAGGTCATCAAAGATATTTCGCTGCGCATTATCTGTATAGGAGGCAGAAGTTACCTATTAATGGAGAACAAGAGTTTCGACAAGCACATCCACCTTTTTCTATAGAAGAAGTTTTAGCACAGCAAGAAAAAATTGTATTTTCTTATGGGAAAGAAGTGAAGAATCCAAAGAAGGTGGACTGTCCATGGAAGAAAAGGTCAATATTTTTCGAGTTAGAATATTGGAAATTTCACCATGTTCGTCACTGTCTCGTTGTTATGCACATCGAAAAAAAATGTGTGCGATAATATCATTTGGACGTTATTAAATCTATAGTTTAAGCCAAAAGATAATGAGGCAGCTCAACTTGATATGATTGAAATGGGTGTTAAGGTTGATTTAGCTCCAAAAGAAGGAAAAAGAAAAATCTACTTGCCCCTTTCCTCTTTTACTTTGTCAAAATATGAATAACAATGTTGTCATCATTCTTGTCCATGAAACTTCCCATTGGATATGCGTCGAACATCAAAAATTGTGTCTCCATGGTCGATATAAAGGTGTATGGACTGAAGTCCCATGAATGCCACATCCTCCTCCAACAATTACTCCCGGTTTCAATTCGTTCCATTCTTCCGAAACATGTTAGGGTCAAAATAGTAAGATTGTGTTTCCTTTTAATCTCCTTATGCAACAAAGTAGTAAATGTCTCAAAACTAGATAAATTGCAGTTTGATGTAATAGTTACGTTGTGTGAGTTGGACAAAATATTCCCTGCCTCAATTTTTGATGTAATGATACATCTCATAGTCCACTTAGTTCGAGGACTGCGTTTATGTAGATCAGTGTTTTATAGATGGATGTATGCAATTGAATGGTTTAATAAAGCGTTGAAGAGTAATCTACGAAACCATTATCATCTGGAAGTTTGTATGGAAGAAAGTTGTCATGGAGAAGAATTGGTAGAATTCTGCTCGGAGTTTGTCAAAGAGAGCAGCACAACTTCTGGTCTTCTAAGAGACCAAGAAAATCTTTTAGGACCATTATCCATTGTGAAAATAAAAGAAGTGGAAGAAAAGAGCGAGACGGGGCACAATTAATTATCCTTCTAAACAACCCTGAGGTGTATCCTTATATTATTTAAGTTACTTTTTCTTTCTTTCTTGTAAATCCTCTCTTTTTTGGTAAGTACTTTTATGGCTATTCATTTTATATATCCATTTTTTGTAGAATACATAAGGAATTCACCGAGGGAAAAAGAAAAGTGTTCATTGGCTCATGGGAGGGCACAATCGGTTGTTTGCTGATTGGTTTGAAAAAAAGGTAGCTTCTTTGTTGTTTCTTCTGTTGTATACTATAACTGCTATTGTCATTAGTTTTTATAATTTAGTTTACATAAATATGTATAGGTTAGGAGTGAAATCTTGGAGAATCGAGATGGCGTTTCAGAAACAATAGCATGGTTAGCTGGTAAACCATCATTCTCTGTTATGACATATGAAGTTTATCTTGTAGACGGGGTTTGATACTTTACAAAGGATCAAGATGATTCAAGGGTTATTCAAAATAGTAGTGTGTATTTAGTTGCTAAGATGGTCCAAGTCTCTAGTGCCGAGGATTTAAATCTCATGGAGAGTGATATGATGTTCTACGGCATCATCTTAGAGATATAGGATTTGGATTACCATGCATTCAAATCCCCTTGATCTTTTGTAAATGAGCAGAAAATGATAGAGGAATCAAGGTGGATGATCTTGGCTTCACACTTGTGTATATTAGTCGACAAGGTACAAGAAAGACAAATATATTTACGTTGACCAAGTCAAGCAAGTTTTTTATGTTGAAGATCCAGTTGATTCTACCTGGTCCATAGTATTAACCTCCACGACTCGAGGCTATCATGAGATATATAATGAGGATGATTTGGGAGACATGTCCATGGAACATCCCCCATTCTGCTCTGAAATCCCTACATGTGATATTGTCGATGATGTTGAGCATAGTGTTAAAGATAATGTTAAGGGAATTTGGTTCCGAAGATAACCCAGATAATGTAGCTTTATATAGCGCGTCTTCTCTTATTTTGTTCTGAACTATGCTACAAGTGTTACTATTGTATTTTAATGGATTTATATTTTGCACTTTACTGCATATATTATTTTATTTCAGTGCAATTTTAGTTTGAACTCTTAGTTGACATTTTTAATTTCTTCTTTTACTATATTTGAATTCACTTTGGTTTGTACATGTAGTTGCATTATTTAACTTCAAATGTAAATGCAATTGCATTTTAGCATATATACCAATGACTAATGAGTTTATGTTGTTTTCTACAGATTGAAGGATAGAAATGGCACCTAAAAAATAGAAAATCAAAGCACAATGTAAAGAAGGAAATAACAACATTGAAGATGTCAAGAAGTTGTCGCCGCTTGTTGAAGCATTAGACGTTGTTGATCAATCTCACGATCCACAAGAATCGGATGCTCAACTTTCGGAGTCTGTAGCAGTAGTTACCAATACTGAATCTACAAAAAAGAGGTATGGAACTGCATGAGGTGTTTCAAAAATGTACAGAGTCATGGTGAAGAAGGCTCAGGGAAAAATTGAAAGTAATATGCAATGAATTTGGAGTCCCCATTGGAGATACTAGGCATGCCTTACAGTCCTACATAGGGATGTTGGTTATGACTATCATTCCAATTGACATTTCAAGTTGGCCAAATGTAGATCCAGAATTAAAAGCGAAGTTATGGGAGGATATTCTAGTAAAATATAATAAAATAACCGATTACGCACACAATAATAACATAATTTGTTATTAAAAAGTATTATATAAATTCTGTTGTTGCTATATCCAACTGTATGCTTTCATATTGCTCTTTAGGCTATTTTCAATCTCTCTCCTGAATGTGAATCAGTGGTGCTAAAGTCCACAGGGACGAAGTGGTGATAAATTAAAACTAATTTAACTACTCAATATGTGCTGCCATACCTTAGACAGAGGAAGAAATTGAGGAAACCTCCAAAAAAGTATGCATTTGTAAGTAAGGAGGCTTGGCAGAATTTTGTTGCAGGAAGTACCTTCGATAAATGGATGGTATGCAAGATAACTTAGCTATTGTTTATTAGTATACTGCTAATTTTGATTTTGTGTAAAAAATATCTTTAGGTGTTTGCAATATTAATTATTTACAAATACTTTTAAGCTTGTAAATTTAATTATTTCAATTTTTTGCTATAGTTAGTACGTAACGAACAGGTTGAGAGAGTGCGTAAGTAGAAATATCCTCACCGCTTGTCAAGGAAGGGGTATATTGGTTTGCAAGAAGAAGTAAAAAAAAACTATCATTTTTTTTGTAATTTTTTTTGATGAATTTAAATTTTTATACATTTTAAGTAGATAAAGGCAGGGAAATTGGAGCCCGAATAATTACCTAATCGGGAAATTTTATGGAAAAAAGCTTGTATGCCAAAGGATGAGAAGATTGATGATGATCTAGTGAAGATAAATTCCAAAATTGTAAGCATCTGTTATCATTAGTTCTCGAAATTGTAAGCATCTGTTATTTTAAAATCAATCTTAGCAGGTATATTATTTTAATATAATTTGTTTGTTCAAAAAATGAATTAAAATGTTATTAAATGTCATTTGTTTGTAACTACTTGACACACATGTTGAAATATATCAAAATTTTATACTCACAATTTAGCCTTACCTTGACATAAATTTGTAATTTGAATGTTGTTGTTGACAGGATGTGTTAATAGGAAAAAAAGTAAAACGTGAATTCCAAACGTTTGGAAGTGAAGATGTCTTAAGTACAACACTAGAAACTTCTAAGCATTCAGGTATGGTATAAGAAGTTGGATGCTTTGTCACCCCTAAAATGTTCTTTGATTTGTCGAAAGGAAGAGGAATCGAATCATAAAGCCTGAGTTGTTGGCCCGTGATCGACAACGGGATGAGGAGTTTGAGAGAACCAAATAAGATTTTATTGCGTAAATTTATGCTTTAAAGGAACAGATTAATCAGTTGAATCTTCCTTCTCCAATGTTGTCGGATAAATCAATCTGATAAGAAGTTCTACAAGGGAGAAGAGGAAAACCTAAAATTGCAAAAGAATTATTGGTGGATTATGGATGTGTTGCTGTTGACTCTTTTCCAGTTGATAAAAAGGTAAAATAAGTAGTATTTTGTATGTTCTAGTGCACCAAATACCATATAAACTTTAATTTTAAATTTAGTTATTCTCATTTGACAGTAGGGTCCACGATCGTGTGAGCTTGTAGTGGAAAGCATAGAAAACAAGATTGTGTTTGGAAGGATTTTTGATTAGCCAGAACTAAATACATCAGTACATAGAGTGCCTCTGCAGCCTGGTTGTGTTCGTGTTATGGAGGATGGTGTCATCAAACGAGATGCCTAGTTTCCTATGCCGATGGTAGGGGGAATAAAGAAGGTCAACGGCGCAGTTGGCGCTCACTTAGCATGGCCTCGGGACTTGATTCCAGATTGTGAAGGAGACTACAGTGGAGCCAACTGCGAGGAAGGGCTGTAATTATACAAACGAAGAGAAAAGACCTGCCTCAGTCAAAAGGAGACAATGAGTTGCTAAGATTGCACATCTTGTTCACCATAACATAGCCAAATAAGAATGTGTCTAGCTATTTCAGGATGTTGTATAAACATGCGAAAACATTTATGCTAGTTTTTGGGACCTCAATACCGTTCCTTGTGAAGCCGAAATCTTTGGAGTTGAGTAGATGATTTACATTTTGCCTAGGGATCTAATCACCTTTTTAGAGTTTGACATAATTGGACACGCTACAATATATGCATATATGGCGTAAGTACATTTTTAATCTTAATTTCTTATCATTCTGGACACATTGATATGTTGATTAGCTATTTTGTAGTTATACATAGGTACTTGCGTGCTCTGGTTCGTAACAGTAACGATTTTGAGTTGTTTTCCTTTGTCGATCCTGGAGCAACATTTACATTCGATAATGAATTTGAAAGTTATGTTGTTAACCGGTTGAGAGAGGTTAATCCCGATCGTCTATTCTTAATTCTACATAAAGAAAAGTAAGTGTTAATACGATATATATTATGATTTTTTTTTTTTTTTTGCAAACTCTGACTTTTGTAAATTTTCTAATAAAAATAGCATACACTGAATTTTAGTCATAATATGGGATGGTGACATTTACATTCTCAATCCTTTATCTCATCTAGTGCGTTTTTCAGCATTAGAAAACGCATTATCAAGGTAATATATTTGTACTATAAGAATGTGATTCATTGATATGTTATTCACTTAACATTTGATTTTATGTCGCCATCATTGCTGCCACTGGTTGCTTGCTGCATTCACCATGAATTCATGATTGTTTCATATTTCATTTATGTGAATATTGTACTCCAATAAATTTGAACAGATGATATACTTTTTCTTACGCTTATCATATGTGTACTTGCTATGATTTTTCTTGTTGTCCACCTTCTTGTATATTACTGATAAGAACAGATATATAATTGATGCCCGACTTCATATGTCACCATCATCTACAACCCATTTGTGAAGTAATGACCTGATCTTGTGACTACGCTGATCATTTGTAATGTCATGATCTATGACTATAAAATCTGGTATTTCGTGGTTTGTCTGCACATTTGTATTGCATGTATTCACTGGTCATAATTGTTTTCATTTTCCACATGTTAGTTGTTACCATTAACTAGACATTATTTATTTTTCTTGCTATCCACCTTCTTGTATGTTACCGATAAGAACAAATAAATCATTAATGCCCTACTTCATATGTCACCATCTTCTACTCCCATTTGTGAAGTCAAGACCTGATCTTGTGACTGTGTTGATCATTTGTAATGCCATGATCTATGACCTATAAAATTTGGCATTTCGTGGCTTGTATGAACATTTGTATTTCATATATTCACTGACCATATTTGTTTTCATTTGCCTTCTGCGTTACTGACATTGTTACATTATTTAGCGCAATCAAATCTTTCATCGCTCAAACCGGAAGAAACTATAAAGTTCCTAAAGTTAAGAACCTTGCAGTAAGTATTTTGTACTTTAGTTGATTTTTCCTACTTACTAGTCCAGCTTCTGTTTGGTGTTGATTGAAACAACTCACCATATTATTATTTGAATAAGGATCTCCTAAACAAGCAGGCGGTACTGAATGTGGCTACGTCGTGATGCGCAATATGAAAGAAATCATTTCGAGTAGGTATATGTTTTTTTACTACCAAGGTAACCTATTTTATATTTTGATTGAAAGATAGTAAGATATTTGGATGAATATACTATGCTAATTTGTGTGTTACGCTTTTTAGTGGGAGACTAAGACAAGGAAATTCTACACAGTGCAAGAGCATGATGATGTGCGCAATAAGATTGTTGAATTCATAGAACAGAAAATGTAAAGTTTTTTATCATCTTATGAATTCATGCAAGGAAAAATGTAATGCGACTTAAGGTTAATTGAGGAAATGAGAGGCAGGTTAGTACTATACTTTGTTTATGTGGATTCATGTCTGGGTTGTTTAGGATGTTCTAAATATTGGAGTCTGATGAATTATTGTTGGATTGGTATTGAGGTGAAAAACTGAAACTGATTGGAGTTGTAATGTACTTTATTTTTGGATCATTGTTGCAACAATAAATGTTAGTTCCAGTTGTAATGTTCATAGTATATTTGTATATGTATGTTAGTAAGCAGGGCAAATTGACATCAGGATGTCCAAAATCGATGTTTATCACTACAAATTTACGTTACCCGCTATAAAAAAACTGATGTCTTTATTCAATATTTAGCATGGCTATGATTAATTTAACTGTTTTCTATCATAGGTGATGAACATTACATATCGTAAGGAACTAATGTCTACAACTGCACATTTACATCGCTTGCTTTAGAAAGCAGACGTATGTAACAAGAAACAACATCAGTTCCTTTAAAGGTGACTGATGTTACTGACGTCAAAAGTTGGTCTAGTGATGACCAATTCCCAATCGTGTGTAGATCACACATGAGAAACAATCATAGAGTATAGAAAAGAAAATAAAGACAAGGAACACGCAAGTTTTTTATAGTGGTTCGGCAAAGTCAGTGCCTACGTCCACATTATATTTACTGATTTTGATGGATTACAGAGTACAGTTGGTTATTTCAGTGGAGGGAAGAAATTACAAGATTCTTGTATTGTTTGAAGGGCACGGTTGGATGTATACTGAGCGTAGGTTGGAAGTGGAGAATTCAACATAACTTTCCATTTTCATCAATGGTGTATTTATAGGTGAAGAAAGCGGGCTGAGGTAGGTGTTGCATGGCTTGCCTCTTTTAGGGAGCTTGGACACGTGGAGCTCGATCCGGTGGAATAGTTGTGGCCGAGGGGGGGACCCAGTGTATTGTTTCTAAATAGTTCTCTCATTGGAAGTGTTGACCAGTTTAATTGCCTTGAGAATTGGGCTTCGCTGGAGGTTGAATGACTCATCTGGATATCTCCAAGTAAATCTAATAGATCCGAACTTTGAGGAGAGGTTGACTCGGTCGATAGGAAGAGTGATTATGCTGGGAAAATATGTACCGCCGTTTGAGGGAAATTAGTTTTGGCTGATCCTTACTTGGATCTTCTAGAGTAAAGGGTCATCCGTTGAGATCAGTCGGTACTGAATGGCGAGCCTTCTGACATTGGGCTTTGATCCATTGAACTATGACAGCTTTTGCCAAAAAGTTGGTCAACACTTCCCCACAAAATATGTCTTCCTTCGTAAAGGGAGGTGTGTTCTGGATATTGTACCGAAGCTTAGCACTTGGACAGTTATGGTTGCGTCGAACCATATTAAGGTCAGAAAACCGACGATCCCGATGGTTGTATTAAGGCCAGAAGTCCAACGACCAGTGCAGATTGTATTAAGGCAGGGAAATCAACAACCATCAAGGACCGTATTAAGGTTGGGAATGTTATGAAATTAGTCGACGATAGACTTTGTTACAATATTCAACGCCTGGTTAGACGGTGTAGTCGGTTGTTCAAGGGTTTCTTAGGTCGTATTTTGACCGTGTTCAGTGAGTGATCAGAAGGTTTGAGTGCAAACCGTGCTCTTGAATTGATAGTTTTTACTTGCTAAATCCAGACAAGGTATTTTGATGTTTGGCGAGTGGCAATCACACTCGTGTTAAGAAAGTGGCGAGCATCAAACAAACTTGGCTTATGGAGTTAGAGAGTATTAACCATACTCGGATTATGGAGTTGGCAAGTATTAATCATAATCGAGCGAGTATTAACTATACTCGGCTTATAAAGTTGGTGAGTATTAACCATGCTCGACTTATGGAGTTGGCGAGTATTAATCATATTTGGCTTATGAAGTTGGCGAATATTATCCATACTCACCTTATGGAGTGTTAACCATACTCGACTTATGTAGTTCGTTTAGATATGGTGGAAGGCATTGATCGTAGCTTAGAAACGGTGGCTAGCACTGACCATATTCGGATCGGCGAGCATCACTCATGCTCTGCTTGAATCGTTCAAACATAATCCATGTTCAGAAAAGAAATTTTATTATCGCTAAAGGGCTATTACAGGAAAATGAAAAATAAATTCTAAGTGGGGAGATAGCTGAATACAGAGCACGCCTAGGAACTAAATCCTAACCCCGTACATGTGTACTTCAACATAACCATATTATTGAAAGAAATAATAAAAATACATTTCTTATATCTTAAGAAATGGGAAAAATCTAAATCTTTGTTAATTAATGGTGATGCCGCGATTGCTAGGCTCAGGGTCCTTTCCGTTTCCAAGAGCTCGAGGACCGGCCTGAGGAGCTTAGACAGAAAATTGCGGCGGCATTGCCTGTGTAGGTTTCTTGACATACTCAGGCGGTTCTCCATGCCTAACGCTATCCTCAATGAGATAGCGCAAGTGCATGCATTCACTGGTGTTGTGGTACATGAAGTGCTTTCTGGAGTCGAGTTCTTTTTGAGTTGGCTCCCTTCGAGGAGGTTTACGGAAGGGCAGAGAACCTCATGCGTCAAGACAAATGTCAAGTAGGGAGGATTTGAGCTCGGTGTATTGATCATAATTGTTTTCTCTTCGAAGTCATAAATTGCGATCATTCTTTTCAGAGATCTTTCCTTTTCCTTTGTTCTGGTCGTTGGTGTTGGATGGACCTCCGTCCTTAGTGGCAAGCACCTCAAAGCTTTCCATCTTGATGCTGGCATCTTTTTTTTCGAAGGAATCTATCAGCCTCGTCATAGAAATCTTCAATATCTTTAGGAGGGTCTCTGGTTAAAGAGATCCTAAATTTTGATCGGTTCTGAACTCTTGCAATGGCGGCCATAAGCAACATCGATGGCTCGGGTTGATCGGCTGATGCTACAGTCACGTTGAATCTTTATAGGAAGGATCGGTGGGTCTTGCCGGACCGCTGCTTGATGGAGGTGAGGAAGATGTCGCTCTTTGGTCGAGAGATGTAAACTCTGAATTGCTCGATGAAACGGGTGACCAACATATTCCAGTTGTTGATCGACTCAGTTGTTAGCTGCCGGAACCACATGACGGCTATGTTGGTGAGGAAGAGAGGGAAGCACTTGGCCATGGCATTAGTTGATGCTGAGAGTACATCCATGCGGTGCATGTATCGCATAAGATGGACGGTAGGCTCAGTCCGGCTGCTGTAGGACTCCATGACCGGAAGCTTGAAGTCAGGAGGATTTCGGGAGTTTCTAATTTCCCTGGTGAATGGACTGCGATGGATGTCATCCACATCCTGTTGAGAAGAAGTTCCCCGAGTAAAGCGTTTGATGATGCTTGCATGCTATCTTCCATCTTCGAGGAGTCATGTAACACCCCACGTCCATTAATGTCACTCACAAGGGGAATGCATTAACATCCATGGAGGTTATAAGTAAATATAGAACAGTAAAATTACATCAAGACAGATATAAGATAGTACTAGGAAATTAAAAAAAAACTTTATTTCATTGCAGCAGAAGTCAAAACATGTTTGATTACATCTTAATACCATAAATCAGAGTCAAGTACAATATCCATCTTGATAAAACAAATACATAATCCCATTACATAAATAGTCATTAAAGAAGATAACAAGCTGGACTTTACTTCAGCAGTCCTAGCTTTCCAAAAGAGATAAGCAATCAAATCAGGCTCCACTAGAGCTGGGTCCAACCTGAGGACCTGGAGGGAGAAAAATGTGGAAAAGAGGGGGTCAGACATAAAGTCTGGCGAGTATGATAATTCTACAATACTATTATTAAAATAACTGGACTAAGGCATAAGCTGGCAAAACAAGGAAATGTCTATGAAAGAGCAGATTAAGGACATAGACAATCGCTAAAGGAAACGTTATAGGCGCTCCTAAATACTAAAGGATAAACACTATACTGCACCACACCAGTCACCCTAAAGATTGATCCCACTTAGCTTCACTTAGAAACATTCTTAATGGCTTTACGTACTCCTAGCTGACTACATAGGTGCCGCCTGCCCCTATCTCCACTAGGTGTACCCCACTTTCTATTTTTCGATCGGCTCCCTACTCGTAGATACCCGTGCTGGCCCCACAGTGGGGTGTATCATTCCCTTAAAGTGGCAACCCGATATAACGGAGATGCACGGCTTATACCTACACGATGCAATAACGTCTTACCTACCAGCCCGGGTCCACACACGCATATGAAACCCGTTGGACTTGCGTTGCCACCGCTCCCTGTTTTGGCCTCTTATAGTCAAACCCAGTATGCGTGTCCCGTCCTCGACTTGGGTCGAGCCCACAAAGATACGTTTTGGGATACTGGTTGAAATGGGCCCCCATTATTTCCCACAAGCATTCCACCTAAGCTTGTCCCCTTAGTCAATCCCACTTAACCCACTTATTCATGTTTGTTACATGTGTGTTTGGTTAAGTCTAATCGTATTTCAAATGCCTCTAAAGGCAACCATTAGATTCCTCATGCCACCCAAGGCACCTACTTAACCCCCATGTCCCACCTTACATGATTATCTGGTTAAGTATTTCTTAATTTATTAAGGCCATAACCTCATAAAGACCTCTCACATTAGACTGGCATTTATGGCAGCTGGATTTGCCGGGCGGGTCCGGGCAGTCTTACACCATAAAAGAGTCTAACCTCGTGTCTTTACAACTGTTATGCTTTAGTTTGGGCCTAGGACCTCTCACATTGGGCCGACATTTGTGACTACTGGATTTGTCGGGCGGGTCCGGGCAGGTTTACGTCACAAACAGGTCCAACCTCGTGTCCTAAGCATTGATTATTATTAATAATCCACTTTCCCCAATTTTAATAATTCCCTATTTGAATTATTAATTAATTCCAAATTTAGCAATGTCCATAATTGACTCAATTATGGACATCCATTTAAGGCATGCAAAATCATATCAATTGCATCCCAATTTATTAATTTCCTAAAATTACCCCTACCCCACGTTTGAACGTTTGTTCGCAAAATGTATGCTAGACCCGATTGGTCTAACTCATAGCATAAAGAAAATATTCACAATAACAACATATATATGTGACTAAATGAATCCTAATAAGGGGTGAAACTTGCATACATCCAAAGTTACAACTTGCATAAGGTTATACATGTCATGGATCTAAGAGTGTCAACTTATTCATAATTCACATAATATGATTTTGATCAAGTTTCATAAACTTGTATTGGACATGTGCGAATCAACATCATTAACAATATGGTTTTATATGGGTACACCTAACTCAATAGGCAAATTCCCAAAAATCAAAATTCATTTAATCATAGATTCATGCATATGGGTACACCTAACTTAATAGGCAAATTCCCATATTCAAGATCCAATTAATTTGTAGATTCATGTATATGGGTACACCTAACTCAATAGGCAAATTCCCATAATCAAGATCTATTATAAAAAAACATAAACTTTAAACATGATCCAATTCGCATAAATGATAACATCATGATTTTACAACTTGCATGATTTCAACACAACTTAACATGACATCATTATCATATAACATAAGTATTTCAACATATGTGATAATATGAGATCTACAACATATGTAAGATTTACAACATAGCATATCATAATTTGCAACATAGCTTGATATGATTTACAACATAGCATAGCATGATTTACAACATGGCATAACATGATTTATAACATAGCATAGCATGATTAATCACATATGACATAGCATAGGATTATTTACAACATAATCACTACAACATAACAACATATATATGATAACATAATAGCATAAGAGATCCACAACATAATTTACAAATACATAACAATTCATATCACTTTCTTGTGATCCAATTCATAACTTAATCGAATTATTTTATAATAACATTGTGAGAATCAGCATACTCACAATTCTAAAGAAGAGAAATAGAAAGAGTCTTTGATTTAATTTGTTTGTTGAGTAGATTTAGTTGTAGGCTAGGCTTTCTCCTTCTTCTTTAGTTTGTGACAGCTACGCTGAACTCCATGGCGACGGCATGTCGGTAGCTCTCCAAATTTTCAAGTGATTTAGGGTTAGAGTCTACCCACTTATTTATAGATGTTAGGATGCATTTAGGCCATTAGATTTACCCTAGAATAGATTAGAACCATTAGATTTCGTCCAGCCTTCAAAACACAGCCCGAAAACCTAACCAGATGCACCCAGGTCACCTGGGCTCGACCAGGGAGGTCGACCCCCAGGTCGACTCTAGTGTCGACCTGGCCCCCCCAGGTCGACTCCCAAGTCGACCCCCAGGTCGACTCCCAAGTCGACCCCCAGGTCGACCTGGTCTGGGCGGGAGTTTTCCCGCCTGCCTCCATTTCTGCGTTTTTGAAATCTGTTTTAAAATTTGAATTTTTCGTGAAACTTCTCGAGGCCATATCTCGGTCATACGAACTCCGATTCACAAATTTTCGGACTCTATTTCGCGTATTTTTCCGAGACGAACACAATGGCGCAGCCCGTTTCCCAATATTCTTATATTTGAAATTAATTATTCTTCCATTTGTGAATATTAGTATTAACTGATTTACGGGGTGTTACATTCTCCCCTCCTTAAAGGATTTCGACCCCGAAATATTCAAGTCAAGAAGAATGTTTAACCTAACATCCAATCAACCATCTACTCAATCATCAAACACTGGCATCCACTGTCCTTATAGACTTCTAATGCTTTTATGTTTAAATGCATAGTGTGTGTATATGTCCGTATCTAATGCAAAATCAGGCGGTCCACTGATTCAGTTGACCTCCTTGATGCAATTCATGATAGTGCCATGCATCTATTATGTATGCAAAAATCCTAATTGCTTACATACTACTTCTATATGCGTGCACATCCATTCAACCGAATGCAGCATCTGTATGATGGTACAACCATTATACATCCATTATACTAAATACATTCATTTATGCAATATGCAATATGTAGTGACTGAGCCGATCTAGTGCCTAAAGTGTGTGTATATATGCATCCACGAGCAACCACTAGCAACCACTTGCATCCATTTTGCATCCATCATACATAACATGTCTCAAACACATGTTTCAACCATAGGATTATCCTAACTAAAGGTCAAAGATACTAATGAGAGGACATAGTAAAGATAAGATAAGATAAGCTAAGCGATAATGGAGAAATTAAAAGACATACCCTCAAAAAGAAAAGGGTACAACGAACGCATCTTCTCTTCTGTCTCCCAAGTAGCGTTGCTCTCATCATCTCCCCATTGCACTTTAACTAGTCTGACCTCTCGATTCCTCAACTTTTTGATCTCCGACCCAAGAATGCATGTAGGAGCTTGTCTAATTGTTGCATCACGCTCTATTTCCACCTCTTTAAGCAAGCTCGGCTCTACCACCTCCGCGGTCTTGTGCAAACACTTCCTCAAATGTGATACATGGAATACGTCGTGTACTCCACTAAGTTTCTTAGGCAACTCCACCCTATATGCCATCTTCCCAATCCTGTCTTTTATAGGAAACGGCCCTACAAACCTTGGCGCTAATTTCCCAATGGACCCAAAGCGAACAACATTCCGTAACGGAGACACTTTGATAAAAACCATGTCCCCAATGTCAAACTCAAGATCTGTCCTCCTCTTATCAGCATACGATTTCTGCCTATCTTGTGCTGCTTTCATCCTCCTTCGAATCAAATCAATCTTCTCCGAGGTTTCCCTAACCATATCGGGCCCAAGTAGGATTTTACCGGTAGATTCCCACTAACTTGTAGGCGAACGGCAAGGCCTTCCATAAAGAGCTTCGAAAGGTGACATGCCAATACTAGATTGAAAGCTATTATTATATGCGAATTCTACCAACGGAAGGTGCTCTTCCCATGTACCCACAAAGTCTAGGATACAAAGCCTTAAAAGATCCTCTAGAACACGATTCACCCTCTCGGTCTGGCCGTCCGTCTGAGGATGATATGCGGTGCTCAAACATAGCTGAGTCTCTACCGCCTCTTGTAAACTCTTCCAAAATTCGCTAGTGAAGATGGGATCACGGTCGCTTACTATACTAGAAGGAATACCGTGCAAACGAACTATCTCTTTAATGTATACAGAAGCCAACCATGGAGCAGTCCTCTTACTTTTCACGGGAATAAAATGGGCACTCTTAGTAAGTCTATCTACTATAACCCAAATCCCCGTATTACCCTTCCTTGATTTGGGTAGTCCATCCACAAAATCCATTGAGACGCTTTCCCATTTCCATAGTGGAACTTCCAATGGGTGAAGCAACCCACCGGGTTTCTTTTGTTCCGCTTTAACTCGTTGGCACACCAAGCATCTAGCGACGTACTCGGCCACATCCTTTTTCATACCGGCCCAAAAGAAAACACGCTTCATATCTTTGTACATCTTGTCTCCGCCGAGATGAATGGTCATCTTTGAGCGATGAGCATCATCAAGAATGGCCTTCCTTAAGTCTTCGTCTTGTGGTACACAAAGTCTATTATCCCTTCGTAACCAACCCTTATCGTCTAGGGTATACCTACGAAGATGGCTAGACGACTCCCCTCCTTTGAGTTTTTCTACTATCTCAACCAACTGTGGGTCGTCTTGCTGTGCCTCACCAACTCGTCCTAGAAGTGTAGGTCTAACCTCCAAGGATGCTAACAAACCAGGTACTAGGTCAACGGAGGGTCTAAAGTCAAACATGGAGATGAATTCTAAGCTTCGTCGTTCAACAAACAACGGACTCAAGGACAACCTTTTCCTACTTAAGGCGTCTGCTACCACGTTACCCTTGCCCGGGGTATATGCTATTTCAAAATCGTAGGAGGCTAAGAATTCCATCCACCGTTGCTGCCTTAAATTCAAATCCTTCTGAGAGAATAAGTATTTTAATGATTTGTGGTCAGTGAACAGTTCGAATTTCTCACCAAGAAGATAGTGACGCCAGGACTTAAGCGCGAAAACAATTGCGGCTAACTCAAGGTCATGCGTAGGGTAATTCTTTTCATGAACCCTCAACTGCCTTCCACCATAGGCTATTACTCTTCCCTCTTGCATGAGGACCACGCCAAGTCCCGTCCCACAAGCATCAGTATAGACGGTAAACGGTTTATTCCCGTCTGGCAGCACTAAGACTGGGGCTGAAGTTAAGGCTCTCTTTAAACGTTGGAACGCATCATCACAATCTTCGTCCCACGTAAAAATCAGGTTCTTCTTCGTTAACCGTGTTAATGGAGCTGATATTTTTGCGAAGTCTTTGATAAACTTCCTATAATAGCCAGCCAACCCCAAGAAACTCCTTACTTCGGTTACATTTTTAGGGACCTTCCAATCTTGGATGGCCACCATCTTTGCGGGATCCACTGCTATCCCTTCCTTGGAAACCACGTGCCCTAAGAACCGTACTTCTTTCCTTCAGAAGTGACACTTAGAAAATTTTGCCTTAAGGTTATGCGCTCGAAGGGTTTCCAACACTTCCCTAAGATATAGGGCATGCTCTTCTTCATCCTTAGAAAAGACTAAGATGTCATCCACAAAGACTACCACGAATTTGTTAAGGTACTCCCTAAACACCCTACTCATCAAATCAACAAAATATGCGGGGGCGTTTGTCAAACCAAAGGGCATCACTAGCCATTCATAGAATCCGTCAGGAGTCCTAAAAGCAGTCTTATCTATACTATCCTCAGCCACTCTCAGTTGATGAAAGCCAGTGGCTAAGTCCAACTGCGAAAACACTGAGGCGCCAACTAACTGATCAAAGAGATCGTCAATCCTCGGCAGTGGGTGTCGGTTCTTTTTAGTAAGCTTGTTTAGTTCTCTATAGTCCACACAAAGTCTAAGGGACCCATCCACCTTTGTGGCAAATACTACCGGAGCACCCCACTCCGATATACTACGTCTTATGAACCCCTTCTCAAGCAACTCCTTCACTTGCTTATTGAGTTCCCTCCTTTCACGAGGAGCCATGTGGCGCACTGGCAAAGATACGGGTTTAGCAATATCCACAAGATAAATTCGAAAGTTTATCTCCCGCTTTGGAGGTAAGCCCTTCACCTCCTCAAACACATCCGAATATTCCCGGACCACCTCTACCGATCGCAGATTCTCTACAGACGCGTCAAGCGATACAAGATAACTTAGCATAACAGAATTTATGGGATTACAAAAGATGTCGAGAGCATTACCAAGGCGAGTCACAAGCCTAACTACTCTCCTTTCACAATCAAGAATGGCCCCATTTCTAGATAACCAATCCATTCCTAAAATTAGCCCATAGCCCGTGAAGCCCAATACATAAGCATCACATCTAAATTCAACGCTAAGTATAGAGATTTTCAAATCCAAACATATCATGGTCAAATGAGCCGAACCCCCAATTGGATTTGAAACAACCAAGGGATCCTCTACTAAACTGGTGTTCAAGTGCAGTAATTCAACTAATGATGCAGAGATAAACGAATGAGATGCGCCAGAATCGAATAAGGTACGGACATGATGATCAAACAGAAAAACTAAGCTTTCAACAGAAATTGTTCTACCTCTTTCTTGCAGCGGTGGGGCCGCTATAGCCTGAACTTGCCCCCTTGCCTGCCCTGGTGCCATAAGAGCCTGCACCTGTCCTCCCGAGGTAGACCCTGCCCTCTGCCCCTTCTTTGGGCAGTCCTTCACCAAATGTCCCGCATCTCCACAATGAAAACAACCAGTCTTCTTTTTCTTTCTACAATCTTTGCTGAGATGGCCAGGCGTCCCACAATTGAAGCATCTCTTCTTCCCTTTGCCATTATTGTTTTTACCACCCTTCTTATTTTGCTGTTGGGGTTTCTTCTGATCCCCCTTCTTTTCTACTGCCTTATCCTCATGCATAAGTACCATTTCTACTAGCCTTTCAAAGGTGGCTCCCATAGGGATGTGGGTCATAGCCAACCCTTGCAACGGTTCATTCATAGCCAACCCTGCATGCTCCTCTTCTTGGCGCGCCAACGTCTTGACGTAAAAAGTTGGTCTAGTGACGATCAACCCTCAATTGTGTGTAGATCACACACGAGAAACAATCGTAGAGTATAGAAAAGAAAATAAAGATAGGGAATACGCAAGGTTTTTATAGTGGTTCGGCAAAGTCAGTGCCTACGTCCACTTTATATTTACTTATTTTGATGGATTACAGAGTACAATTGGTTTTTCAGTGGAGGGAAGAAATTACAAGATTCTTATACTGTTTGAGGCACACGGCTGGATGTTTCTAATATATCGAGCATAGGTTGGAAGTGGATAATTCAACATGCCTTTCCATTTTCAGCAATGGTGTATTTATAGGTAAATAAAGTGGGCTGAGCTAGGTGACACGTGGCTTGCCTCTTTTGCAGAGCTTAGACATATGGAGCTCGATCTAGTGGAATAGTTGTGGCGGGGGGACCCAGTCTATTGTTGCTGAATAGTTCTCTCGAGAATTGTGGCTTGCGTGGCACTTGAACTATGGTGTATCAAAAGTAGAGTTTTGGCTGGAAGTGTTGACCACTTTAATTGCCTTGAGAATTGGGCTTCGCTCAAGGTTAAATGACTCATCTGAATATCTCCAAGTAAATCTGATCGATCTGAACTTTGAGGAGTGGTTGACTCGATTGATAGGAAGAGCAATTCCGTCGTTTGAGGGAAATTGGTTCGGGACAAGCCTTGCTTGGATTTTTCGGAATAAAGGGACGTCCATTGGGATCGATCGGTACTGAATGGCGAACCTTTTAACATTGGACATCGATCCGTTAAACTGTTATAGCTTTTTCCAAAAAGTTGGTCAACTGATGTAATAAATATTTTTAACAACGGTTACTTATAAATAACCGATTTAGAATTCTCATAGAGACATCGGTCTTAAATTATCGGATATCCTAATTAAAATGTTGTATAAAGCCTTCTTAGACATCGGCAAAAAACTAATGTTAAAGACCCTTACCTTTCTCTATACATGCGAAGACATCAGTTGTAAATCTTTCAAACATCGGTCAAAACCGATGTTGTAGCTAGTATTTCTAGTAGCGTAAATCAAAGCATCTGCATATAGGCATGCTATATCTTCCATGAATTATTATGTTACACATTTATCCACACATGCTCGCGTGCACACTCACACGTATGTGATACATTCAAATAATTAAATCAAAACAAATTAACTTATAATTTAATGTGTACAAATTAAAATAAAATTTCTAATTTAATTAGACCAAATTTTGAAATACTTTAAATAAACTAGACTTAATTAGTCCTATAAAGATACAATCGGTATTCTTTTTATTAATTCATCTATAACTTCCACTATGGATTAGCATAGTTCTAGTGATGACTTGCACTGTTGAAGGACATGATGATGGACAATGGTATCTCTCTTAGTCGTTCCATTGTAAGCGGCTTTCTTGTAAAAAATCTTGTGTTTGTATGATTATAAGATCATTTGTATGATTTTTGTCATTTTTATTTGCATGTTTCAGTATATTTATGATACTATGTTGTTGGCTATTATGGTTTGGAATATTAATTTGGTTGTATATGGTATATGATATTTGAATTTATGATAAGTGCTATTAAATATATATGAGAAATGTTCCGCTATAACTCTTATATTGCACGTGAAATTCCCCCAAAATTCCAACCACACATTCTGATTTTAATATTCATTTTTTATCACTCTTTCCACTTAAATAATATAGTGTAGTGGAAAGAGAGAGAGAAATAATGAATATTAAAATCAGAATGTGTGTTTTGAATTCAGGGGGAATTTGATGTGCAATATAAGAGGTGTAGCAGAACTGTAACACCCCACGTCCATTAATGTCACTCACAAAGGGAATGCATTAACTTCCATGGAGGTTTTAAGTGAATATAGAACAGAAAAATTACAACAAGACAGATAATAAGTAGTACTTGGAAATCAAAAACTTTATTTCATTGCAGCGGAAATTAAACATGTTTGTTACAAGAACATTGCCCAATATACATATGTGTGTGTGTATGCATATATATATATATGTATATACACACACACACACACACACACATTCTCTTCATTTTGTTAAACCCTTGACAAATCATGTTTTCATTCCTGAGAATGTGTTTAATAGTTCAGCCGTTTCATGGAAAAATACGATAGCGCTTCATCTGTGGATTTTAAGTTGTCGGTTATCAAACTGAAAGAATTCATTACAAAAGTATGGAAACCTGGAGGTAAATTTAAGATTTATGTTGCGCTGTTTTCCACTATACTGTTCAATTTGAAGATAGCTTGGATTGTGCTAAGGTTTTAAAATCATCTACATATTCTTATTTTTGTAAATTACTAATGGTTTTTAAATTGATTCCTGGTTATGAGTTTGATAAGTTTAATGCAAGTTAGGTACAGATCTGGGTTAAGTTGTACAAAATAGATATGGAAATGTGGTCGAATAAGGCTTTTTCGATGATAGATAGTTTTATTAGTGAACCAATTCGTACATATTTTTATATTGCTAATAAGAAAATCACCAAATATGCTCGAATACTTATAGCTGTGGATGTTGAAACTAAGTTAGCAGATAAAATTCCTATAGTTCTTTATAATGGTCATAAGAAGGATATTTTAGTTGATTATGAATTTGTGCCACAAAGGTGTGATTTATAGGTTTGGTCATAAAACAAAGATTCATGAATTAACTAAAGATCCTACATGGATACCTAGGCTGAAAGAGGATATTGCATCATCATCTACTGCTAATGTTAACATTGATGATAGTAACATTCGGTAAAATGATAATGATGTAGAGTCTGATGTAAATAATATGGATGATAATTTTGGGTTTTTAGATGTTGAGTTACCTAATAATATTATGCCTAAAGACCTTAATCATATTGCTGACAATTTGAATGAAGAACCAGTATCTAAAGAACAGAATGGTCTATCAGAAGGAATATAAAAAAACAGCGAGTATATGAACCATCTCAAAGGGGAAAATGTTGCTGCTTCTACTCCTCCTCCTAAAAGACCACTCAGGAACAATTCAACTGTTAAATGACACTTACGACATGAAATGTCGGAGGGATTAATACACCATACGTATGTGTAATGTATTATCTCTTCTGACTAAATTCAAACCAACTCTTGTTGGTTTGGTAGAAAATACAATTAATTTTGTTAATTAGAAGTTATTTGGAAAATTAATTCCAAGTCTGTGGGACTTTCTGCCTAGAGACTCTTTTTCATTTTCTGGTAGAGTATTACTTTTATGGAACACTGAATTATAGGATGTGGTAGTTATGTCTTCTTCTAATCAACATGTAACAGTGTAAGCTACTAATAAGGAAGGTATGATAATTTTTGTTTCTATTATATATGCAAGCAACAGTTATTATGAGAGACAATCTCTATGGCAGCAAACAATTCAGGAAGCTTAGGGTATAAGTGGAGAATTGATTCTTATGGGAGACTTCAACAATTCTACTTCTCATCTAGATAAAAAGGAGGATTTCCAGTGCCATTTGAACATATAAAAGATTTTAACAATTGTTTGTCACAAGCAGGTTTGATAGATATTAAAGCTATTGGTTTCAATTACACTTGGAGGCATAGAGGTATGGCTAACAATATTGATTTTTTTAATCATCTATGTTTACAAAAGTTCACTGATATGAAAGCTTTGTCTCTATCACAAATGTCAAGTGACCATAATCCTCTATTATTAGAACTTGTCACCTCTTCTTCTACAAAAGGGTTTCCATTTATATATGTGAATGATTGACATTTTCAAAATGGGAATGTAGAGTGTTTTTAAGAGGTTTTAATTCAGATATATTGGGATACCTGACTTATATTTTTCAACAGAAGCTTCAAGCCTATAAAGATGAATTAAAAAGATGGAATAAAATGAGGGTAAGAGAAGATGAACTACTTTTGGCAGCAGAAGCTAATTTTAAAGGAAAAGTTTGGATCCTGAAACTTTAGTATTGTATGAAAATATTCCTGAAGCAAAACAATCCTTGCCAGTACAAAAGCATATCAAATATTAGAGTTTCAAGCAAAAAATCTGAAGTATCTTGGTTGCAAGATGAGGACATAAATTCAAAATTCTTTCACTCCAAATGTCAACGAGAAGTTATTCAAGTAATCTCAAAGCTTTGATTAATGCTAATGGTGATATTTTATATAAACAGGATGAGATAGCTGCTGAAGCTATAGAGTACTTCAAAAACGTTTACAATGGAGAAGTATGCAAGGAGTTCCCTTCATTCCAACAACTCACATGATTAAAATGCATGGACAACAGGCATTGCTTAAACCAATTTCGTTAGAAGAAGTTAAAGTAGCAGTACATTCAGTTCATGAAGATTCGAGCCCAGGACCTGATGGTATGAATTCTAAGTTTTTAAAACTTCATTGGAAGATATTAAGTTGGAATCACTAGCTACATTGCAAGACATGTTTCTTACAGCTAAATCACCTAAGAGTTGAAATCATACATTACCATACATTCTTAACACTGATCCCAAAAGTAGAAAGGCCAACAAATATCTCTCAGTATCGACCAGTTGCCTGCTATAATATGTATTATAATATCTTTAGTAAAATCTTATGCAACAGGATCAAATGGTATTTTCCACATTTAATTTCACCAAATTAATGTTTTTTATTCCTTCTAGATATATTAGGGATAATATACTTCTCGCACATGAATTGTTAAGAGACTTTAAGAAGCCAGGAGGGAATGAGTTTTGTGTTGAAGTTGATCTACATAAGGCATATGACATGATCTATAGGGAGTTTATATGTCATATTATGATGAATATGGGATTTCCTATGCACTTTATTAATATCATATACAAATGTATACCTTCCCCTACAATTTCAATATTAATCCAAGGTGTGCCTAGAGGTTTTATATATTCAAATAGAGGAATAAGGCAGGGTGACCTATTATCCCTTGTCTTTTTTCGACTGCAATGGAATATTTTACATATTGTATGAATGAAATGGTGCTACAACAAAAGTTCTACCCAGTGCATAAATTTGAACCTGTTGTGTCCCATTTATTATACGCTGATTACTTAATGGTATTTGGGAGGTGCTTACCTATTTGTGTAGAGGATTTAAAAGAGGTGTTTGACAGCCTTAGAAAATTCTGTGGTCTTAATGTGAGTACTTTGAAAACTAAAGTATACTTTAGTTCACATGCTAGATTCACTTCTGAAGTAACCTCTATTTTAGGAGCACAGAATGGGCAGTTGCCAGAGAAATATTTAGGAGTCCCAATAACATCTAATTATATACACTACAATGACTGTCAAGCTTTACTGAATATGGCTCAATCAAAAATACAAGGATGGGATGTTAAGTTTCTAAGTTTTGCTAGTCGAGTTGAATAGATTCAATCTGTAATAACCTCAATAGTTATGTACTAGATTTTTGTTTATCAATTTTTTAACAGTCCACATTTTACGTATCGAAAGATCGTAAAATATTTTTATTTTATTCCCTGAGGGTTTAATCATTCTCATATTTTAATATGTTGTTTATGGGTATGTGAGACACGTCCATAATTTTTACCAATTTTGTTTGTGACCATTTTTTCCCCTGTCAGTCTTGTATAGGGAGTAACTTTTGACTCGGGATGAATTAGGTGCTAAAACCTATGCCATTGGAAAGGAAATGATGTTTCCCTTTCCTTAGAGTGGTCATATTAAAATTTTGGCTCAGCGGTTTGGGAGGAATCGCTGTTTTAAGGTTTAACAGCTGTCTATTCAGGTTTGATAAGCCATAATGGGCTGATTTGGAAAGGCCCATTAGTGGGTTGGTGGGAGGCTATAAATAGAGGGTAGAAGTCATGGAGAATAGTTTACTTTCTCCATTTTGTAATTTGAAAGAGTGAGAGCTCCTCCATCTCTCCATTCATTTTCTTTCCACCATTAAAGCTTAGGGAATTTGAAGATCTACATCATATCGGGATAGATCTACTCAAACCAAAGAGGGAGTTCATCAAATTGAAGATTTTGGATCAAATTCTTCGCTTTTCAGAATCATATTTCAATCAATTTGGGTAGTTTTAGAGAATTGGTGAGTGATATGCATCTCTTACGCGGATTCAATCAAGTATATGAGCTGTATGCTCATAATTTCACCATTTTCAAGTCGTTTTCCTTAAATCTACATCATGGTAAGTTTATTTTCATATGAGTCGCACAGGATCTAATTTAGCAATTTAAAACCAGATATTTTCATATGTTTATGCAAGTTAGAACCATAATTTAGTACATATCTTCATTTATCATAATCTTGGTGAAGTTTCCACAATTTTGATGAAAATCGTAATTTTAATGTTATTAGCGATTTCATAACATGCTTATGGTTGTATTGGACGAACTGGATAATTAGATTTCACCAATCTTGTTGTTTGTCAAAGTTTTGGGTGAATTCAGTGATAAACTGAGCTGTATAGGCCAAGGGTCGGCCGGAATTGTATGGGTCGGCCGTGTAGTACAAGTGTAGTTCAAGTGTAGTACAAGGAATAGTACATGGGTCGGGTCGGGCTCAAATAGGGGTCGGGTTGGTCTCAAAACAGAGGCCGGGTTGGGCTTAAATAGGGGTCGGGTCCGTCTCAAATAGGGGTTAGGTCCATCTCAAAACAGGGGTCGGGTCAGGCACAAATAGGGGTCGGGTCGGTCTCAAAACAGGGGTCGGTTCAGGCTCAAATAGGGGCGGGTCGGTCTCCAAAATAGGGGTCGGGTCGGTCTCCAAAATAGGGGTTGGGTCGGGATCCAAATCAAGAATTGGGTCGAGCAAGTTCTGATGGGTCGGGGCTAAGACAACACTTCGAAACACAGTGGTTTGTTTCTGTGACAAATAAACGAAATGCTATGGATTGATGATGAAGAAATAAGGTGGGTTTTAGATCAATAATGGGTGTGGCTTCGACAAGAGTTCAGGTGGAAATGTCTGAAGTAATGTGAGGAGCTTGTTGGTCATTGTAATGCAACGAACGTGAAGACGACTCAAGGTAGTGAGTTCGTGGGTGGAGTGGCTCGAGAAGGTTGCTTGAGCTATGACTCAAAGTGGTGAGTCGGTGGATAATGGTTGCTCGTGAAGGTTGTTTGAGCTATGAAAAGTTGTCGGTTTGGATGACTAGAGATGCGAAGGACGAAAAGTTATCGTTGTCGTAATTTCTAGCAGGCTCAAAGTAGGGGTATAACAGGGGCATCTAAAAGACCGGAAGGTTGCTGGTCGAGTACCCTGGTATCGTTGAAAGACCTAGTTGTCAAGGTTGGACAAACATATTTATCGTTGAAAGGCATATGGAGTTTATGCTAGAACTGGGGTTACCATTAGCCTTTGACATATGGCAAGGTTGGTCGTCATACGATTAACGATGGTTCCGAAGCAGGATTGGCGGTGATAGCCAGAGTCTGCCATGTAAGATCAGTTGCCTTGTTGTACCGTCTCACGTAGATTGTCCAACATCGAAGGAGACGTTTCTTGGGTGCTTGTCTGATATTAGTTTAAGCCTCTGGGCTTGTGCTTGGGAAATATTGAATTCGATTAGGATGGTTTATGTGGGATATATAATCTAGATGCTATAAGTGTTATCATTGACCGTTCTATTGCCATGAATGGATTGTTATTCCTTTGGTTAAATGGATTGTAAAGGCTATCACTGTCTGATGTGGGGAAGACGAGGTTGAGTTCATCTCTGGTATTGTGGGTAGAATAGTTTGTTTTTCACCCATTCTCATATACTTTATTGATGATGTTAGATAGCTGTTTTATCGCTCACTAAGATTGTTGTCTGACTCAAGGTTTTATGTTTCCCTCTTATTACCTTGGGTTGTTCATCCGGTTGTGGATGGGCAGACTGAGTAGCAGGCGACAGGTGATTAGTGTGGACAATGCTGCTATGCGAAGGCGAACAGGAGGCTAGCATATTATCTTTACTACAATCTAGTACTTGGATTTTCGTTGTTTGTTATTCTTCTCTGAGTGATGTAGTGAGGCATATTTGTATAAACACTATTGTTGTAATCCTAGTGTATGGATATTACTTTCTAGTTGTTATGAAAGTTTGGTTATTTCTGCTTCACTAAAATTACCTGTTGTATATGTTCTATTATATTTTATCCTTGCGCTATGAGTTGCACGACATATTTCGCTTGTGTTATCTTACCTTGATGATCGTCCATAGCTGCCTGGCACGTCTTTCAGCGCATTATTCCTCTTGTTTAGTGCAAGGTTTGTGGGCGGTCGTCACATTTGGTATCAGAGCTCTGGTTAACGCTTTTAGCCAAAGTTCAAAGACATAATTATGTATGAGATACGTATTTGTAGATTTCAGTTGGATGTATACTATATGGTATAGTAGCGTTTGTACTTCTTTAGCATCTTTTCTTGCAAGTGGCTAATCATTCTTATTTGCAGATTTTGAATGAGTTGACGTGCTTCATGACATACTGCTAGGGAAGAGGATGTGCCTGGAAGGGGTAATAGCAGTGCACCTGATTACCCAGCCATGTTTGAGGCCATGATGGAAGCACTCATGCGAAGTGTACCCACTCCAGTGGCAGCCACGGTAGATGTAGGTGTTTATTTGCCTAGGGTTGTGGATTTTGCGAAGCTGTGCAAAGATTATACATCTCTAATAGGAAAACCATTCAAAGGAACTGAGCCAGTTGAAGAGGTTCATAGGTGGATGGATTCTTGTGTCGGTATTTTTGGAGACTTAGGGTTGGATGATGCAATTAAGAGAAAGCTTGCATCAAGGCAGTTACAGGGTAGGGCCATGGAATGTTGGAATTCCGTTACACTTGAGACTCCAGAAGAGGAAATAAATTGGGACCAGTTCCAAGTTAAATTCGAGACAAAGTTTATCTCTACTGCTCAGAAGTCTGCTTTGTTCAAGAAGTTCGTGGAGCTGAAACAGAATGGTCATTCTGTGCTTGATTATTTTTCTGATTTTGAGACCTTGTCCAGATATGCTCGTTCATACATCGAATCACCTTATCAGAAGATCGAGAAGTTTTCGTGGGTCTGGATACATATACTGGAAGGCTATTGGTGGATCATCTTGATGATCCATTTGAGAAGAATGTGGAAAAAGTTGTTCGTCATGAAAGCTTGTTTCCTAGGGAAGCTAATGTTGATGCTGCAACCAAGGAAGTTTAGAAACCACAGCAAGGTGGCAATAATAAGAAGAGGAAGAAGCAACAGCAGAAAGGAAAGGATGGCCAGAAGAAGCCTAAGAGTGAGTTGGTTTGCTTTAACTGCCAACAGAAGGGTCATTACTCGAATGAGTGCAAGAATCCCAAAGCTGAGAAGAAGTGCTTCAAGTGTGGAAAGCCTAGGCATGAGATGAAAGACTGTCCGAATCAGCTATGGGCAAGCAGGTTGTGAAGGCATATGCTTTGGAAGCTATACCATCTTCTTCGAGAGCTCCTACCACAGAGGTGAAGGCAAATGGTGTCGTCGTGCAAGGTACTCTTTCAATTAATGGTGTTTCAGTCCGTGTGTTGTTCGATACTGGAGCATCACATTCTTTCATTTGCAATGAGCTTGTGTGTCGCTTAGGTTTGGAACCCGAAATTTGTGATAGGCCATTGATCGTGACTAATCCAGTTAGGGGTTCGTCCAGTTTGTCCATGTTGTGTCGTGGTCTAGTGTTTTTGAGTCATGGTTGCTTTTTTGTGTGTGATTGCTTTTTTCTTAACTTCGCTGTGTTTGGGATCATCTTGGCCATGGATTGGCTCAAGAGGTATGCGATAAGAGTGAATTGCAAGAAGCTAGAGGTGAGAGTCGCGGGTGTGGAAGGATGAAAGGCATTGATTAGATGTAAGCCCGAAGACGGGGTCTTCGTAGGCTATCTATATTCTCTTGGGATTCCACAGGAAGACCTATCATCTGTGCTAATAGCGAATGCGTATGAGGATGTCTTTGACGAGGTCAAAGGGTTGCCGCCGCATCGTAAGATTGAGTTTATTATCGATTTGGTCGAGGGTGCTAGACCAATCGTTATACCTCTTAGGAGGATGGCGCCTAAGGAACAATGAGAGTTAGAGGTGCAGTTTCATGATCTTTTGTGAAAAGGATTCATTCGGAGGAGTGTGTTCGAATGGGGTACACCTGTCGTGTTTGCAACCAAGGCAGATGGCTCATTGAGATTGTGTGTGGACTATCGTGAGCTGAACAAGGTGACCAAAAAGAACAAGTATCTGTTGCCAAGGATAGATGACTCGTTTGATCAGCTTCACAAAGCCAAAGTGTTTTCTCATATGGATTTGGCAATGGGGTTCCACCAATTGAGGGTGGCAAAGGATAGTGTACCGAAGATTGCTTTTAGGACACCATCCGGTTCTTCGAATGGTTGGTGATGCCATTCGGGTTGACTAACGCTCCAGCGTACTTTGAGGATCTTATGAATATAGTTTTTAGAGATCATTTGAACAAGTTCGTGCTTTTGTTCGTGGATGATATTCTGGTTTATTCTCGGAATGAGGAAGAGCACGAGACGCACTTGAGAGTTATGTTGGAAGTCATGCGAAAGCGTCAGCTGATAGCTAAGTTTTCGAAGTGTCATTACAAGAAATTTGACCTTTACCTACCAATAAATATGAGTTGGTAAAGAGAACTTTTATCTACACATATTCAATGGTAAAATTTATTAATAGGAATTTATTAATAGGTAAATATTGTCAATGTTATAAAATTGTTGAAGGATGATTATCTACCAATAATTATAGGTAGGTAAGATGTATTATCTTCACATATACAGAAGAGGAAGTTTTTTCCGATTAGCCCTACACTTTTCTTATATCATTTCATACTTTCATTTAAAATAATGCTGAGTTGTGTGATGATGTGTCAAAAAAGTATATTCTAGGAACTTTTTTGAATTGAAGATTTCGTTTACATATCCTAGCAAGTGTTTTTTGTAAAATCAATTCTTTATAAATTATTAATAATTATTTTGAAATATGAAATAATTAACAATCAATGAATTGATAAACAATAATTAAATTGTAAATAATTAATATTAAATAATCATTCATTAATAACTTATTATACATTGTTATTCTTTTCCAAACAATTGACTACAAAAAGTTTTAACTTTAAATTTTTCTAAAATGTTTCATAATTTCACACTAATATGTCATCATCTAAAATGACTAAAACGTATTTTCTCTAGTTTATTACAAAGACGCAATCCATACCATCCTCTCCGGCTATAAATTTGACAGCTTATTCTAAATCAAATCTAAAAGTACAAATCTCGATCCATGTGATCTCTTTTGTGGCCTCAATCCACGTAGTCTCTTTTGATTGGCCACAATATAAACCATAAAAACCGCCACTACAAATTAATACTAATAATCTTGATGACAGCTATTTATTACAATTGCTATGTTTACATCCCTTTCTAAAATGAGGGAGGCCTTCTTATTTTAAATCTTAATTGATTTTTATCTCTTTCTAAAAACATGTTTCATGGAATACCCCAATAAATATATATTTTTCACCTTTTTATTCACACATGAACCTGCACAATAATAACAAAAAATTATTTATTTTATTTTATTTAAATTTGCGGATTTTTATGTAAATGACTGCACTTAAAGCATTTTTTATTCTCATTTAAGTGCAGACATGAGTTTCTTATGGATGTGACTTGTTTATGGATATTTTTTATAAATGATCTACACAGTATTGTTTATGGATATGAGTTCTTTGTCTAATATATTTAGTATTTATGCATGTAATATTAATTTTGATGTGCAGGTGAGTTTGATTTTCTTTTCCAAACCTTTTTTTGTAAAAGAAGAAGAATACATAATACAACTTAAATGAAATATTTTTTCTTGACATATTTAGCTGATTAATTTCGGTTAAACATGAAAACACTACCAACAAAACAATACCAACAAAACAATTTGTCGGATAAATTTCAGACTTCCCTCTCATCGTTTTATTGTGTCCAATTAGCAAAATATCTAGATGGACCTTAATTTTTGAACTATTATTTTAATAATGAGGCAAAATCTGCTTTTTCCAAATTTGATGACAGAAATATGCAAATTGCATTTTTAATTGCTTAATTTCTTGCGCTATTCTACTTTCTCTGCTCTCTACTTTCTACTTTCTCCGCTCTTCTTTTGGTAATATCTTCAACTCGTTATTTTGGTAAGATCTTCAATCACGTTTTTAATTGCCAAAGTTCTCTCAATTTATCCGCTCTTTCTAATTTCTCTGCTAAATTCGTTATTTTGGTAAGATCTTCAATTCTTTATTTTGGTAAGATCTTTAATTGCGTTTTTAATTGCCAAAGTTCTATCAATTTATCCGCTCTTTCTAATTTCTCTGCTCTTTCTCTTCATATTTTGGCTTTATGAAGTCTACAGCATGATCAATTACTTCTTGAGGAGTCATCCTTGCCCATTCTGCAAAATTCAGGCTTTTCATTTCCATCACCTAGTGAATTAACTTCTTCATCGTTTCCAGTAAATTTAAACAAAAACCACTTCCATGCTTGCTCTTTCCAGTTTGTTCCCCATTGATTTTTTAGCTTTTCTTTCACTTTTGAGGGGAAATCATAAGTTAGCTAGTGGGGAACCTTGGCTAAAATCTCAGCCGACGTGACTCCAGTCTCTTCTTTCAATTCTCCGATTGCAGCGTTTGTAGGATATTCTCCTACATCAACACTACCCTGGGAATTTTCCATGCGCCTGGAATATCAATTCTTGATGCCGAGAATATCTTCTTAGACCAAGGATTAATGAGACAAATTCTGACGTTGATCTCAACGTCCCTCTCGATGATAACCTAACCATCATCGATGACACCAGGATCAGAGCGGTCGTTCCCACCATTAAATACCTGATGGAGCAAGGGGCCAAAATTATCCTTGCTAGCCATCTTGTAAATTTCATCGTTTTCTAAGTTTTTTATAATTAATTTTAAATATTATTTTTCCTTTATGTTCGTAGAATAGAAGCTTTGATTTTTAGTTAGGGGCATCTTTAGTTGAATTATTGTAGATCAGAAGCTTAGATCGATGTTGATCTTCATCAAGATTGCAAGTGAAGAATTTTTAAGTCAATTTCTCGTTTATCAGTTTAGTTAACCATATGTATCATCAAATGTTGTCCAGTGATCATTAGCTGGTAATCAACAACTTCTGTATTTACAGTAAATGGTAGAAACCCTAAATTTAGTAGTATTGTAGAATTGTTAATAGTACATTTTTGTTATACAGTATAACAATTTTTATATGGAGATTCTTAAATCAGAAATAAAATGAAAATTTTGATTTGGATCCAGGACTCCTGATCCAGTCTCCCTTTTCTTGCGCATTAACTAGTACTTAAAATGGGCCATAATTTAGTGAGTCATTGGATCTGTTGTTTTTCTGCTCTGGATCGCTGAATAGTAGAATATAAGTAAATTTGTTTGTAGAAAATAATAATTGACCAAGTTGTGCATATGCTTTCTTCACTTGTTTGAATTATGAGGTATATAATAAACGTATTGTTATTGGCACCCAAGTTTTTGCTTGCGGCTACCACAGTTAGTGACCAACCACCATGTGAACCGTGCTTGGTTCGACAGTTGTTATTAGTTCTTTTAATGCAAAGTGATATTTTGATTTGTTGTCACTCTTTCTAGGGACGTCCTAAAGGTGTCAGTTCTAAATACAGCTTGAAAACCCTTGTTCCAAGGCTTTTTGAACTTCTTGGCATCAATTTATGTCGCACCATGCCATCATAAGTTTTTTAATAATGAAATATTGAAATGGCATCCAATAGATCAACTTATTAACCCATGCTTGTTGTTAGGTTGCAATGGCTAATGATTGTATTAGTGAGGAAGTTAAGAAACTAGTGTCCTCACTACCTGATGGTGGTATTTTATTTCTTGAAAATGTTCGATTTTACAAAGAGGAAGAGAATGATCCAGAATTTAGTAAGAAGTTGGCATCTCTTGCTAATCTGTATGTAAACAATGCCTTTGACACTGCCTATAGAGCTCATGCTTCAAGTGAATGAGTAACCAAATATTTGAAACCTATTAGTTCTAGATTCCTCATGCAAAAGGAGCTTGATTACCATGTTGGAGCTGTATCAAACCCCAAAAAACCTTTTGCTGCAATTGTCTGTGGTTCAGAAGTTTCATAAAAAATTAGGGTCACTGAATCACTATTGGAAAAGGTTGACATTCTTTGCTTTCAGAGAATAACCCCTTTACTTGTCCCCAAAGCGATATTGGGAAGCAGTGCAATGTTGCTAATAAGAGGAATTACGTCATTGTATAGATTCTTATGTCAGGTTTGTTTAAGAAATGTTTGTAAGTGGAATAATTAAAGTGATCAAGGGTGTATGATGTTATGGAGGGGATGTTGTATGTATGAGAAGCTAATGATTATGTGATGTTATTGTTTCATTTTAGTTTATCAATGGAATGATAATGTTGTTTCTGTTTTGAAAAAATGTATGTATTAAACAATATGATGTTTTTATTTTGGTTGGGGTAACCTTAGAAGCTTAACTTTATGTCTTATTCTAGTACTGAACATTATATGGAATGTTAGCATTGAATAATTTATTATTGTACGTTTTTTCAGTTTATTTCCAATATAGAACAGTTATAAATAACTTTATTACCTTTTACCTAACCATTCAATTTGACCAAAATATGAATCTTCTAATAAACTAATAAAATTATGCCATGCGTACTATTATAATAACGTCATGTGGTACAATAACGTTATATAATGTAGACCAATAACATAATGCCACGTGGCAAATCAGATAATGCCACATGTAGTAATCAAATAATGTCATGTAGCCTAAAAAATAATGTTATATGCACTAATCAAATGATAACACATGGACAAATTATTGTTTGACACATGAACCAACCATTAATTGCCAAGTGTCAGCATTAATATATGTCATATGTATACTATGGCAACCATGTCAACAATCATATAGTATGACTCATCATCAAACACATTAGCTAATAACTCATCATTTGAGTCATATAGTAGTGGGGTCCATTGAATCTTTTACCTACCAATATCAGTAAGTGTAGGTAAAAGCTCTTTCTCCACTAACCTTTACCTACCAATTTCTACCAATTCAATATTGGTAGCTAAAAAAATATTACCCGCCATTTTGTTAGTTTTACCTACGCTTACAATTGGTATGTAATGACCCCATTTTCTTGTAGCGTGTCACTTCTGGAAGAGTGAAGTGAGGTTCTTAGGCCATGTTGTTTCTGGAAATGGGATAGCGGTTGACCCTGCTAAGGTGGCAACAATCCAGGACTGGGATAAACATAAGAATGCGATAGAAGTTCGAAGTTTCCTCGGGTTGGCAGGATATTACCGACGGTTTATCAAGGATTTCTCCAAGATAGCTACACCGCTAATAGGATTGACTAAGAGGAACCAAGTATTCACATAGGATGCAAAGTGTGAACAAGAGTTCGGGATTTCGAAGGAGAGGCTGACGAGTGCTCCTGTGTTGACCATTACAAGTAGGAATGAAGAGATGGTTGTGTATACCGATGTATGTGGTACTGGACTTGGAGCCGTACTGATACAAAAGATTAAGGTTGTGGCCTACGCGAGTCGACAGCTGAAGCCACATGAAAGGAATTATCCAACTTATGATTTGGAGTTGGTAGGGATTGTGTTTGCTTGAAGATATAAAGGCATTACCTGTTGGAAGTTGTTCATGGATCACAAGTCGCTGAAGTATCTTTTCTCCCAAAAATGATTTGAATCTTCGGTAGCAACGGTGGTTAGAGTTTCTAGCATCATATTATTTTGATATAGCCTATACTCCTGGTAAAGGTAACGTGGTTGCAGGTGCGTTGAGTTGAAAACATGCAAGTTTGGGGGCTATGTTTTCGGATTGGAAGGGCCTCGAGTATTTGGCAAGGTTCGATTTCAGGCCAAGGTGTGAGTTGGAACCTAAAATTTTGGCAAGCTTATCGATAAGACCTACTCTTATCGAAAGGATTGTCAAGAGCCAAAAGCGGGATGTGAAGCTTGTCGAGTTTATCCAGAAGCTGGAACCATAGAATAAAGAGTTTGAGGTCGATCTAGAAGGTTGGCTTCGAAAGCAAGGGCGACTAGTTGTTCCTGATATCAATGAATTAAGAGATGAGATTTTGAGAGAATGTCATCACTCGAAGTTGATGATTCATCCCAGTGATAATAAGATGTATCAGGACACGAAGTGAATCTACTATTGGGAGGGGATGAAGCGAGATATTGGAAAGTTCATTTCCAAGTGTATGAACTGTCAGTTGGTGAAAGCTGAACAGAAGAAGCCGGGTGGTTTGCTTCAGCCATTGGAAGTTCCTACGTGGAAGTGGGAGCAAGTATCGATGGATTTTATCGATGGACTACCTAGAACTTGGGCAGGAAACTAAGGGATTTGGGTCATCACGGATCGCTTGACCAATAGTGCAAGGTTCATTCCTATCAAGTCGACTAGGACGACATCGTAGTTGGTTGAGCTTTATGTGAAATGGATAGTTCGATTCCATGGTATCCCAAAGAGTATAGTGAGTGACCGAGATCCATTGTTTACGAGTGGATTTTGGAATAGTTTGCAAGAAGCTTTGGGGACCGAGTTGTGTTTAAGTACGGCTTATCATCCCCAAACTGATGGTCAAACCGAAAGGGTTAACCGAGTTTTGGAATATCTCCTGAGGGCTTGTTTGACTTCATAGGATTATGGGAAGACCATCTACATCTAGTTGAGTTTGCGTATAATAATAGCTACCAGTCGAGAATTGGAATGACACCATATGAGGCGTTGTATGGTAGACTGTGCAATTCTCCAGCATGTTGGTTAGAAACTGGAGATAAGTTGATACTTGGGCCAGAGATGATTAGAGAAACCTCGGATTGTATCAAGATCGTTCGGCAAGGGAGGAAGGCCTCCCAAGATCGTTAGAAGAGTTACGCCGATAAGTGTCGTAAGGACTTGGAATTCGACGTAGGTGATATGGTTTTCATGAAGATTTCACTGTTGAAGCATGTCGTTCGGTTCAGAAGTGAAGGAAAGTTAGCTCCTAGGTTCGTTGGACCGTTTCCGATAGTCGAGCGTATTGGAAAGGTCGCATATAGATTGGAGTTACCCGAGAAGATGTCGAGTGTGTGTAATGTGTCCCATGTGTTGTTTCTATGAAATTTTGTGCATGATTCAAATGTGGTGGTATTTCGAGAGCAGTATGAGGATCTCGAAGTAGAGACTGTAGTTGCGAGACCTCGTAAGCTGCTTCGTGTTGTGGGAAATGACACAAAATAGCTTAGGAGGAAGACGGTTAAGCTACTCAAGGTACAGTGGAGTGAGGATGGCGACGATTGTACACGGGAGACGTAAAAGAGCATGAAGGCGATCCATCTAGAACTCTACGTCAGTATGACCCATTAGTATCATACCACCTTACATCATTGTAACTTGTGCTAAGAATTCTGCGTGCTAGGGTAGGGCTATGGATGCATGGTCTGATGGCTGCTAGTTTGGATGGTAGAATTGGCTGCACACGAGTAATAGGCATGCAAAATTGTTGAGTTTGCTTATGTTTGTTGGAATTTCAGGTGTGAAATTCCTAAGAGGGATAATGTAATAGCCCGCATTTTACGTATCGGAAGATCGTAATTTTTTTTATTTAATTCTCTAAGGATTGGATCATTCTCATATTTTAATATATTGTTTATGGGGATGTGAGACATGTCCATAATCTTTACCAATTTTGTTTGTGACCATTTTGCCCTTGTCAGTCTTGTACAAGGGATAACTTTTGACTCAGGTCGAATCGGGTGTTGAAACCTGTGCCATTGGAAAGCAAATGGTGTTTTTCCCTGTCTGTAGAGTGGTCACATTAAAGATTTGGCTCAACGGTTTGGGAGGAATCGCTATTTTAGGGTTTAATAATTGGTTGTTTAGGTTTGATAAGCCATAATGGGCTGATTTGGAGAGGCCCATTAGTGGGCTGGTGGGCGGCTATAAATTGAGGGTAAGAGGCATGGATAATAGTTTACTTTCTCCATTTTCTCATTTGAAAGATTGAGAGCTCCTCCATCTCTCCATTCTTTTCACCTTTCCACCATTAAATCTTAGGAAATTGAATATCTACATCATTTCGGGTTAGATCTACTCAAATCAAAGATGGAGTTCATCAAATTGAGGAGTTTGGATCAAATTCTTCACTGTCCAAAATCATATTTCAATCATTTTGGGTTGTTTTGGAGAATTGGTGAGTGATATGCATCTCTCACGCAGATTCAATCTAGTATATGAGTTGTATGCGCATAATTTCATTATTTTCAAGTCATTTTCCTTAGATCTACATCAAGGTAGGTTTATTTCATATGAATCGCCATATGATCTAATTCATCAATTTAAAGCCGAATATTTTCATATGTTAATGCAAGTTAGATCCATAATTTAGTTCATATGTTCATTTATCATGATTTTGGTGAAGTTTCCATAGTTTTGATGAAAATCGTCATTTTCAAGTTATTAGTGATTTCATAACATGCTTATGGTTGTGTTAGATGAATTGGATGATTAGATTTCATCAGTCTTGTTGTTTGGCGAAGTTTTGGTTGAATTCGGTGATAGATTGGAGTTGTACAGGCCATGGGTCAGCCGGAATCGTATGGGTCGGCCGTGTAGTACAAATGTAGTACAAGGCATTTTACAGGGGTCGGTTCAGGCTCAAATACGGGTCGGTCTCAAATAAGGGTCAGGTCGGTCTCAAAACAGTGGTCGGGTTGGGCTCAAATAGGGGTCGGTTCGGCCTCAAAACAGGGATCGGGTCGGTCTCAAAACTGGGGTCGGGTCGGGCTCCAAATCAGGGGTCGAGTGAGGCAAGTCCTGATGGGTCGGGGCTAACACAACACTTCTAAATGTTGTGGTTTGTTCCTATGACAAATAAACAAAATGTTATGGATTGATGATGACCAAATAAGGTGGGATTTGGATCAATAATAGGTGTTGCTTCAATAAGAGTTCAGGTGGAAATGTCTGAAGTAATGTGAGGAGTTCGCTGGTCGTTGTAATGCAACAAATGTGAAGACGACTCAAGGTAATGAGTTCGTGGGTGGAGTGGCTTGAGAAGGTTGCTTGAGCTATGACTCAAAGTGGTGAGTCGATGGACAATGGTTGCTCGAGAAGGTTGCTTGAGCTATGAAAAGTCATCGGGTTGGATGACTAGAGATGCGAAGGCCGAGAAGTTATCGTTGTCGTAAGTTCTAGCAGGCTCGAAGCTGGGGTATAATAAGGGCACCTAAAAGACTGGAAGGTTGCTATTCGAGTACCCAAGTATCATTGAAAGGCCTAGTTGTCAAGGTTGGACAAACATATGTATCGTTGAAAGGCGTATGGAGTTTATGCTAGAACTGGGGTTACCATTAGCCTTTAACATATGGCAAGGTTGGTCTTCATACGATTAACGATGGTTTCGAAGCAGGATTGGCGGTTATAGCCAGAGTTGTTAGGGGTTGTGGAATGGATCGTTCAGGCAAAGCAAATACTAGAGGGGGGTTGAATAGTGTTTGTAAGAATTTAAATAAAACTAAAAACTAGAGAGAACTATGGGATGAAGCAAACACCACAAACATAGTCACAGACACTGATTCAAACAAAAATGAAAATAAACAAAAATAAAAGTGCAGAAAAGAAAAGAAAACACCGGATTTTATACTAGTTCGGATCACTCCTACGTCCAGTCCCGCACAACGCTAGATTGTGCAGAATTTTATTACTATTTTCAAATAGCCAAATACAACCTCCTTGATTTCACGGCTCAATAAGGAGACACCGACTCCTATCCCTTGATTCACGGCTCAACAAGGGCACACCGACTCCTATTCCTTGATTTCACGGCTACAAGGATACACCGATTACTTTTTGACTTACAAACAGGGTTTATTCAACCCAAGCAATTACAAAACAGCCCTATAACTCTTCAATAACACTTGATTCAGAGATTAGAGAGTAAGGAGCATAGAGAGAAAAAGTTTAATCAAATCAAAAGTGAATTCGGCAGAGTACAAGTGTAAAAACCATAAAAATGATAAAGAATAATGGTAGGATGAAAGAGGATGAAGATGGAGAAGAAGAGATGTTAAAAAATTCGGTTTTAACCTCTTTTTATAGAGTATGAAGGGTTGCAACGGTTCTGAAGCGTTTCAAATAGTGAAAAGACACTTCCTTTCAAAATTAGAAAAATAGCTGTTATATGTCGACATACATATTTTGCTATGTCCACATAGTCATGCGTAATTTTCATTTTCAAAACATTTTTCAAGTATTTTGATATAAAATTAATTATGAAAATTCTTGAGTAAGATTCTAATGTTGTAAATCAATATCATATGATAGAAAAACTTGCGAAAACATATTTTTAAACTATATAAATATATTTATAAAATTGTAAGGTTTTTAAACTATATAAAATATAAATAAAGTATATATAAAAACTTAAGTTTGAAATCCAAAGAATAATAATAATAGAAACAAATATAAAAACAAAATAGAGAGGATTGAGAATAAAATAGAAAAACAAAATAGAGAGGAATGAGAAAAGAATTAAAAAATCAGAATTTGAATTTGAACCTAGAGTGCTATTTAGAGTCTTACAAAATCTAGACTCTATAATTATATTAATCTTGAACTCTTGAAATCTTGATTACTCATGAGTCTTGAATCTACTCTGAATTCTGGATCTCTAAAAGCTCTTAAACTGTACAGTCTTTAGTATTAATTCATGTACACCAATCATGCATATGTGTGTGTGTGTGTGTGTATTCTAGACAAAGATGTTAGTATATATTTTATAATCAATGATAATTGAAATAAGGTTGTTGTCATCAAAACTCCATTCTCCAACAATCTCCCCCTTTTTGATGATGACAACCATAGTTTATAAAATATCATACCTGTATACCTGTTTGATGATGTTCCTCTTATACTCCCCCTGTCTACAAGTTTGCTATAAACGATTTTTATATTTTATAATTTCTTCCCCCTTTGGCATTATCAATAAGAAATTCTAAAAGAACTCCCCTAAAATCCTATAACTATCCAAATAATTCCTATACTAAAGTAAAGTACTCCCCCTGAGTCCTAAATCTATAAGCATAAAGTACTCCCCCTAAATCCTATATCTATTTATACATATTATAATATTCTATATAACTATCCCTGTTTCTATGATACCCTTATATATCCCTTTAACTCTATGATTCTAAGCCTGAAAGATTATAAATCCCCTTAAAATTATAACTATAATAGTCTAATAGAAGAATAATAAACAAGGCAATCTAATCAATGTTTATAATCAATTCTAACAATCAATCCAAACAAGAAATTCAAGCAATTAATTCAAGCAAGCAATTCAAGCAATCTATTTAAGCAATTAATTCAAGCAATCAAATTAAATAATATGTGTTAATAAACACTTTAATTAAACCTAGAAACTATAAAACTCCCCCTTAATCTAATACAAGACTAAACCTCCAATTGTTAGGGGTCATTACCAACCAGTGGCCTAGCCTATATTCTAGTTCCCTTAAAACTATAATAAGACCTTAATCTAGACTTAGAAATAACTCTAATAAGATATCCTTAAAATTATGATATAAGTAAAGTAATTCAATCCAATCAAGTCAATCAATTTAATCAAGTAAGCCAATTCAATCAATTCAACCAAGCCAAACAAGTCAATTGAGTTAATCAAGACAAAGTAAATATGTTATGTATTTGATTAATAATCCTAGATAAAAACTTTTCACATTATATACTTGTTATGTGTGAAGTTAAGGTTAACATGTAATGTAGTGTATTGGTTATAATGTAGTACGTTATATGCAAAATTATATGAAGTGATATATTAAATGAAATGCAACATGGGTGTGAACGATTTTAATTTGAGATGTACTCTAATAATGATGTATGATAAGAAATAAGATGTGTAATGATAGTATGCAGAATGATTTGATAATTATATCTAGTTATGTAACATATATTCAAAGTACTATTTAACTATTATGAATTATTTGAATTAAACAAAGATAATATTAATTTTTAGACTTATATTAATTATATTAATGAATTTGACTAAAAGAATAATAAAGATAAGAGTTTAATTAAAAATAATATTCATGATAAGTAGTAAAATATTTAGAAAAATCATGAAGTTAAATAATATTAGTAGGGTAAATATTGTAAAAATTGAAGATCTTTCAAAAGAGAATATAAAATTTGTATAATATAAAGTATGCTATATAAACACATATTCATAAGTATATATAAAACTAATTTACAAAGAACTTAAAATTTAATTTATGAGATATTCATTAATATTTTGATACAAATCAATTTTAAATTTAAACTTCTAGAAATCAAAACCTATTTATTTACTAAAAAATCATTTATACTTTAGAAGGAAACATTATAAAGTAATCTATAAAACTTTTTATATTTAAACTACTTAAAAAAAATCATGTATATATATTTCATTATATTAGGTTAAATATAAAAGTTTTATAAATCTTAATAGGAAGTCAAAATAAGTTTTACGTTACAAATAGTATTTGTGATAATGCAACCCAAAATTGTTATGAAATCATAAGAATAATATATAAGTTAAACTATGCATGTTTAAACTACATAAAAGATGAATAAATTTATATTTTATAACAATATCAAAAAGTTATATTAACTCTGTATATCATATTAACATGTTTATATAATTTTATTAAATTATATATTTTAATATATATATATATATATATATATATATACTGAAACGAGATATAAGAAAATAAGTATACAGATAAATTTAATAACTAGAATTTTAACAGGCATTTTCTAATTGAAAAAGATGGAGGGAAGTTTGAAAGTTTAAATCTTTGAGATAAAAACTTTTAATTTCATTCTATAGGCTGGTTTGTTAACATATAGATATGTGTATGTTGAAATATATGTATTATTTCAAAGAGAATATGATTTTGTGACTTTGGTTTTAAAATATCGATTTATATTTCAAGTTTAACTATTTCCTAACATAAATCTAATCGTAACAAACATCCAAAATTTATTTTATTATTATATTAATTTTATTATAATTATTTTTGAATTTCAAATATCAAATTTCAAATTTGAATTTTAAATTTCAAAATTGAATTTTAAAGTTTAAATTTAAAACAAAGTAATGCAAGCAAAACATCCATTCAACCAGAAATTTAAAAATTAATTAAGGCGTACCTGGTTTTTAGATCCATTTCTTCAATATTTTCTGAATTCTGAATTGATCTCCTGGAATTTGATGATGAGATCTGCTCTATTGCGATGGGCTCGTTTTTCTGATCAGAATAGAGTATTCATTTGCTGAATTTGAACATCGTATGAGAAAGATATTGAAGATTTAGTAGTTCAACCAGCTTGGCACCAAAATTTGAATTTGAATTTTGAATTTTGAATAATTGGACACCTCTACAATTATATAAATTCCCAAAAGTTATGTCTCTTCATAATCACTTCTCTTCTTCTTCTTCTCGTTTTTTATTTTTAATCAAACTTTCAAGAGGCGTAACTTCTTCGTTTCTTGACGGAATTGGACGAAATCGATAGCAAATCGAAGAGGAATTCGAGGACTATGGTCTAGTAGCAGTTTGAGGATGAATTTGGATGGCATTGGGTGCAACAATTCGAAAAAGTAAGAAGTATGCATAAAATCTCGTAATAGTTTTCAGTTTGAATCACCAACTTCAAACTGCCATATCTCACTCAATTTTGATCGAAATTTGACGATCTACCCATCAAATTGACCGCGAGAACCAGAACTACAATCTGAAAAAGGATTTGAGACAAAATAGTCTAACATGTGGATGCAATTTGAAGATAACCGTTGATAATTTTGGTTTCCTTTTCTCTTTATTCACCAAAACTTCATTTGATTATTACTTGATCAATTCTTGATGGATTTAAATGAAACCAACGACATTACGAAGCAAATGAAGAGAAGTACAGCATGAAGATATGTTGTAGATGAAAATCCAAAGTTGTAAATTGATCTGGTACCCATTTCTTTGATGATTTACTTTATATATATATATATATATATGTCCATTTCTTCTTGTTGTCTTTCAGCCATCATTACTCTTCTCCTCATTTTTATTTTTAGCCATGTAACACACCATTTCGGAATTTGTATTTCCAACAAGCACCTTTTCATAATTTGAATTTTCAATAGTCACCATTTTAGAATATGAATCACCAACAACCACTTTACCCATCTTTTCAACTTTTGAATTTTCAAAAGTCATATAACACATCTTTTCCTGCAAAACAACACAACTTTTCAAGGAATCGAATGACTTTTCGAAAAACAAAAGACTCTTAAAATAAACAAGTGACTTTTCATGTAATTAACAGCAATTTTAAACAATAATATCATGACAATTTTATAAAAAATTCATAGACCAAAAATTTCAAAATTAAAATCATTTCAAAATTTCAAATTTCAAAAATCAAATCATTGTAACTTGATTTTTCAATAAAATTGAATGCAAACTTATCTAATACTTGATGCAATACATGAATTAAAACTAGTGTTCAAAATTTGCCATTTAAAATTATCAAAAATCAGATTATGAACTTTTGAAAGACCTTGCTCTGATACCAATTGTTTGGGGCTGCGGAATGGATCGTTCAAGCAAAGCAAACACTAGAGGGGGTGAATAGTGTTTGTAAGAATTTAAACAAAACTAAAAACTAGAGAGAACTACGGGATGAAGCAAACACCACAAACACAATCACAGACACAGATTCAAACACTGATGCAAAATAAACAGAAATAAAAGTGCAGAAAAGGAAAGAACACACCGGATTTTATACTGGTTCGGATCACTCCTACGTCAAGTCCTGCACAACGCTAGATTGTGCAGAGTTTTATTACTATTTTCAAATAGCTAAATACAACCTCCTTGATTTCACGGCTCAACAAGGAGAAACTGACTCCTATCCCTTGATTCACGACTCAGCAAGGGCACACCGACTCCTATTCCTTGATTTCACGGCTACAAGGATACACCGATCACTCTTTGACTTACAAACAGGGTTTATTTAACTAAGCAATTACAAAACAGCCCTATAACTCTTCAATAGCACTTGATTCAAAGAGTAGAGAGTGTAGAGAGAAGAAGTTTGATCAAATCAGAAGTGAATTCGGCAGAGTATAATTGTAAAAACCATAAAAATGATTAGGAATAGTGGTAAGATGAAAGAGGATGAAGATGGAGAAGAAAAAATGTTAAAAAATTCGGATTTAACCTCTTTTTATAGAGTATGAAGGGTTGCAATGTTTCTGAAGCATTTCAAATAGTGAAAAGACACTTCTCTTCGAAATTAGAAAAATAGATGTTATATGTCGACATACATATTTTGCTATGTCGACATAGTCATGTGTAATTTTCATTTTCAAAACATTTTTCAAGTATTTTGGTATAAAATTAATTCTGAAAATTCTTGAGTAAGATTCTAATGTTGTAGATCAACATTATATGATAGAAAAACATATGAAAACATATTTTTAAACTATATAAATATATTTATAAAATTATAAGATTTTTCAACTATATAAAATATAAATAAAGTATACATAAAAACTTAAGTTTGAAAAACAAAGAAGAATAATAATAGAAGCAAATATAAAAACTAAATAGAGAGGATTGGGAATAAAATAGAAAAACAAAATAGAGAGGATTGAGAAAAGAATTAAAAAATCAGAATTTGAATTTGAATTTGAACCTGGAGTGCTATTTAGAGTCTTACAAAATCTAGATTGTATAATTATATTAATCTTGAACTCTAGAAATCTTGATTACTCATGAGTCTTGAATCTACTCTGAATTCTGAATCTCTAAAAGCCCTTAAACCGTACAGTCTTCAGTATTAATTCATGTATACAAATCCTGCATATGTGTATGTGTGTGTGTATATATATATATTCTAGATAAAGATGTTAGTATATATTTTATAATCAATGATAATTGAAATAAGGTTGTTGTCATCAAAACTCCATTCTCCAACAAGAGTGTGTCATGGATGATCAGCTGCCTTGTTGTACCGTCTCACGTAGATTGTTCAATGTCGAAGGAGACATTTCTTGGGTGCTTCCCTGATATTGGTTTAGAACTTTAGGGCTTGTGCTTGGGAATTGTTGAATTCGATTAGAATGGTTTACGTGGGACATATAATCTGCATGTTATAAATGTTATCATTGACTGTTCTATTACCTTGAATGGATTATTATTCCTTTGGTTAAATGGATTGTAAAGGCTATCACTGTTTGATGTGGGGAAGATGAGGTTGAGTTCTCCTCTAGTGTTGTGGGTAGATTAATTTTTTTATTCACCCATTCTCATATACTTTATTGATATGTTAGATAGTTGTTTTATCGCTCACTAAGATTGTTGTCTGACACAAGGTTTTATGTTTCCCTGTTATTACCTTGGGTTGTTCATCCGGTTGTGGATGGGCACTGAGTAGCAGGTGACAGGTGATTAGTGTGGACGATGCTGCTATGTGATGAAGAGCAGGAGGCTGGCGTATTATCTTTACTAGTATCTAGTAATTGGATTTCCGTTGTTTGTAATTCTTCTCTGAGTGCTATAGTGAGACATATTTGTATAAACACTATTGTTGTAATCCTAGTGTATGGATATTACTCTCTAATTGTTATGAAAGTTTGATGTTTTTTGCTTTACCAATATTACCTGTTTTATATGTTCTATTATATTTTATACTTGCATTGTGAGTTGTACTATAAGTTTCTCTTGTGTTGTCTTACCTTGATGATCGGCCATAGCTATCTGGCACGTCTTTCAGCGCATTATTCCTCTTGTTTAGTGCAGGGGTTTTGGGCGGTCATCACAAATTACCTGAACATTTAATTAATAAGTTACATATGATGTGTGCTGATTTTTTTTGGGGTAGTGCACCACATAAGATGAGTTGATGCAAGCTTTGTTTGCCAAAATATGAAGGTGGAATTGGCCTTAAATCTTTTTCTAATTTGAAAAAAGCAACAAGTATTAAGTTGATGTGGAAATTATTAACAAGCTCTTCATTATAAAGCCAATGGATGTGGAAGAAATATTGTGGCAGTAAGCCTTTTTGGAATATAAAGATAAACAATAACTCCTCTAGCACATCGGAAACAATTTTGAGGCTTAGAAATTCTAGTAAACAATTGTTTGATAAGGTTATTGTTTCGGGATCAAATACATTATTGTGGTTTGAACCATGGATTAATAGTAAATGCCTGGTTCATTTAATTGGCATATCTAGATTTCATATATTGGGAAGACAAAATGAATATGTTTCTTCCATCATTCATGATGGAAAGATTAATGGTGCATTGCATGCTTCTACAAAAGAGGCGCAACAGTTGGTTAATGCTGTGACCATAAACACAAGATCTAATTCTGATTTCTATCAGTGGTCAGATGGAGGTGAATTCTCATTTCATAAGGCATGGGAAAATATAGTGCAAAGGCAGCCTGTTAATGAGATATATAAGGTGATTTGGCATAAGACAAATGCTAACAGAATGCCCCTTATAACATTTTTAGCATATAATGACAGGCTCAATACAAAAGATCGCTTAAAAAGGTTTAGAGTGCTGGAAGATAACTATTGTACTTTATGCAACAATGAAGAGGAATCGGTACGTCATCTCTTTTTTACATGTGATTATTCAATGTTTATATGGGGATGTTTTTAACTTAATCTTGGTTATGGCTATGTTACATATGGTTGTATGGAGGAGGAAGCTGCAAAAATCATGCAAGTGTTTAATGCAAAGGACCAGTTACTTGATGTAGCTTGTGCAACATACACCGACACTATATACCATATTTGACAAGAGAGAAATTCTAGGCAATTCAATGGCAGAAATATTGCAAAGGAAGTTAAAGTAAAGTTGATTGAAAGAGAGGTTTCTTATTTGGTTAATAACAATGGCAGCAAGTCTTTGAGAACCCAAGCTAATTCTGATTTCTTGAGGAGGTGGGGAGTCGATCGATTGGATACTGGCTAAAGTTTGATGCAATTTATTTAGGTTCAGTTTATTGCTAATATGTTTATCTGAGTGTTTGTTGTGAGAGTGCTTACTTGAGATGTTTTTGTAAGAGATATGATTAGAGTGAGAGTGTTGTTTTGAGAATGAGAGACAATTTATTGTATATGTTTTGAACTAAGCTTTGTTTTTGTATTGTCAGTATATAAAGTTTATATGTACTCTTTTTCTTTATGTTGCACCCATCTAGGTTAGGGGGGCATAAGGTTTTGATGAGGCATATAAACAAATTATATGATTGGTATTGCAATAAAATTACCAAATTTCTATATATATATATATATATATATATATTTGTGTGTGTGCGAGTGTTCAGTAGCACCTCAGACAGTGTTAGCACCTTTGGCCCACATGTTTTCCACCACACATCTGATTTTTTTCTCTCTCACCATTAACTCTCTCTTTCTCCACTAACTTATTCTGCTATAAACGAGTGGATATAACTCGGGTGCATATGAGGCCTCATTGAATGCTCCTCTCATATATATACGCACGCGCACACGCACACACACACACACTCTGCTTACCAAAAAAAGTATCTCCAATACGGTCGTTTGTTTGGCTAACAATAAAACTAGTGCACCTTAGGTTGTTCTACAACTACTATTGAAGACTTATTTAAATTTTGACAAGAAATCTTGGAATTAGTTTAAGATAGGTTTGCCGTTAGGGTTGGATAGTGATTCAAAAGGGGATGGATTACGTTTGGAAGCATCAAACATCAATTGTATAAGTTCTTACAATGTTTTCTTATTTAGAAACTCAATTACTCTATATGGGTACTGAAAACCACATGAATACTACCCCACATCTGCACATGGATGGTAATTTTCAAAAGTAGTTGGAGCAAAAACGTGGGGCTACCACTTTGGATATAAGGATTTGTAATTGCTCATGGAACGCAAATATTGGAACAGTGGTCATGAGTAAAACGTGGACAACGCAAGGAATTGTTATTTCTTATGTCTGTTGAAGTGCAGTGGAATCGCACTTATGGTCAACCTCATGTTAGGTCCATTTTTCATTTATTTTATGTATTTTAATTGTTCACCTTTTCTTTTATGCATTTTATTTCAGTTGTACTCGGGTTAATATGCTAACCTTGTTATGTACTTTATGCAAGTTAATAAGAGCATACCAATTTTCAATATATATATATATATATTGAAATTTGGTAACATTTATTGCTAATACCAATCATATACTTTGTTTATATGCTTCATCAAAACCTTGTGCCTCCCTAACTTAGATAGGTACCACATAAGGAAAAAGAGTACATATAAACTCCATATATTAACATTACAAGATCATCAAAACATAAACAACTCATAAAACATCTCTCTCCACATACACTTATATATGCTCAGATCAGACATAAGGAAAACACCAAAAATATAAAAGACAATATGCAATTAGCCTGTCTCTAGCAAATCAACTCCCCACTTCCTTAAAAACTCTTCATTAGCCTGTGTTCTTCGCGTTTTACTACCATTTTAATTTACTAGCCATCGATTTTCCTTCTCAATCATCTTCAAGCGAATCTCCTCTGGTACAAATCTACCATTAAAATGTCTTGCATTCCTCCCTTGCCATATATGATACATTGTCACTGCATATGCAGCACATGCCAGATCTAACAGTTGATCCTTGCTCTTAAACTTATTCAGAATTTTCAAAGCATCATCCTCCATTGAACCCATATCAAGTGAATCAAAAACAAGCTTTAATGAAATTGAAAACCATATAAACCATGAGTATTCACATAAGAAGAAGATATGATTAACCGATTACTCCCTATTTCTACATAAGAAACAGCAATTATCCTCAACAATTCCAAATCTTCTCAATCTCTCTTTTGTATTCAACCTATCACTTACTGGCAGAAAAGAAAATAATGACATTCTTTTAGCATTTTTATTATGCCAAATCTTTTTAAAAACTTCTCTAACAGATTGCCTATTTCGAATCCTATTCCATGCTTTATGAAACCAGAATGATCCACCTTCACCACTCATAAAAATCATCATGTGCACCATTATTCAACATAATTGCATTAATTGTTTGCAGAATCTGTATTGTAGTTGGATGCAAGCTACCATTTATTCTACCCTCATTAACAATGGATGATACATACTCTTCTTTTCTACTTAGCATATGAAATCTCAACAAACCAATTATATCAATTAGACACTTAATGTTAATCCAAGCTTTAAACCAAAGTAAAGTAGATGTAGCAGAAGCATTCACCTTATTAAATAATTGTTTACCTATAGTTCGAAGCCTCATAATTGTTTTCTAGGTGCTTAAAGCACTATTGTCAATGTTCATGTGCCAAAACAATTTACCCCGGCAGTATTTCCTTTTCATCCAAAGATTCCAAGTGAAGAAATGAATAGAAACTTCCACATCATCTTATTTCCAGCAGCTTTCTTAAGATCAGAAAACAATTTGATCCCTACAGCACCTACAAGTTTGGGCATACATAACTTTTCCCAACTCATCTTATGTGATGCACCACCCAAAAAAAAATCAGCACACATCATATATGAAGTTTATCAATAATACTTTCAGGTAGTTTATATACAAAAATATAGTATAATACCGTAGGAGTTATTATAGCTTGAATTAATTCAGCTCTTCCTGCAAAACTCAAAAAAAATTACATCCCACCCTTGAATTTCATCTTGTACTCTATTCAACAATGACTGACAATCATTGTAGTGAATATAGTTATATGACAGAGGGACTCCAAGGTATCTTACTTATAATTGACTCATCTGAACCCCTAAAATAGAAACAACTTCATTGATGTTGCGAGCATGTGAACTAAAATAGACCTTGGTTTTGAGTGCGCTCATAGTAAGCCTAAAATATTGTTTTAACCTATCGAATGTATCTTTTAAAGAGGTTGCACAAATGGGGAGACATTTTCCAAATATCATTAACATTGGCATACAAAAGATAGGTCACCATAGGATAAACTTATGTACAGGGTAACATTTATTTTGCAACAAAAGTTCATTCATACTGTAAGAGAAACACTCCATGGCTATCGGAAAAAGATATAGGGACAAAGGGTTACCTTGTCGAATTCCTTTATTTGATGATATAAATTACTTAGGTACTCCTTGAATCAAGATTGAGAATGTAAGGTATGATACGCACTCATAAATGACATTAGTAAAAAGAATAGGAAACCCATCTTCATCATAATATGACAAATGAACTCCCTATTTATCATGTCATAAGCTTTATGTAAATTAACTTTCACACAAACCTTATTTACACAGGCTTCTTAAAATCTCTCAACAATTCATGAGCAAGAAGAATTTTGTCCCCAGTGTATCTAGTAGGAATGAAAGCACAATGATTTGGGGATATTAAATGTGGCAAATACCATTTAATTCGATTACTTAAGATTTTGCTAAAAAAAATATAGTACATGTTACAAAATGGTATTGGTCTATAATGGGAAATCTTGGTTGGTCTTTCTACCTTTGGAATGAGTGTTAAAAATGTGTGATTACACCCCTTCGGTAATTTGGTAGAAACAAACATATCCTGTAGAGCAGCTAATAATTCCCATTTAATATCTTCCCAATGAAGTTTAAAAAAAATAGAATTCATACCATCGGGTCCAAGACTTGAATCTTCATGTACTGAAAATACTGCATCTTTAGCTTCATCTAATGTTAGACTTAAGAAGTGCCTGGTGCCCATGTGAATTAATCACATAAGAAGATTGGAATGAAGGGAACTCATTGCTAACCACTCCATTATGCATTGACATAAAATACTTAATGGCTTCTGAAGCTAGTTCATCCTGTTTAAATAAAAGATCACCATTAGAATTGATAAGAGCCTTAAGATTGTTAGAAACTTTCTGGTTTCATTTTAATGTGAAAAAACTTTGAAGTTGTGTCACCATCTTGCAGCCAAGAAGCTTTTAAAAAAATTCCTTATAGCTCCAAAATTTGATATGCTTTTAAATAGATAAAGCTTGTTTAACCTCAAGAATTCATTCATACAGTACCAGATTTCCAGGGTCCAAATCTGGAGCAATTTCCATCTCACGAAAATTAGCTTCATCTTCCACTAATAATTCATCATCTCTCACTCTAGTTTTATTCCATCTCTTCAGTTCCAATTTGCAAGTTTACAACTTTAATTGAAATGCATAACCATAAATATTTGAATTAAAGCCTCTCATGAAACATTCTCCATAACCTTCTTTTACATGCCAATCATTCGAGTATCTAAATGGAAACCCTTTTGTAGAAGAAGTAGTTATTAGGTCTACCAATAATGGATTGTGATCATTTGATGATTGAGATAATGAAAAATCTTTCATATCAGTAAACTTATGTAAACATTGATGATTTACAAAAAATTTATCTATATTATTTTTCATACCTCTATGCCTCCATGTCTAGTTAAAACATATGGCTTTAATCTCTATCAAACCTGCTTGCGATAAACAATTATTAAATGCTCTTATCTGTTGAAATGGCACTGGTAGTCCCTTTTTTTTATCATAATGAGATATGGAGGTGTTAAAATCACCCATAAGAATCCACTCTCTATTTATGTTCTCTACTTCAGGAATGATATGTTGCCACAAATTCAGCCTTTCAGAAAATCTATTACTTGCATACATAATTGTCACAAAAATAACCAGACCACCCCTATTTGTAGCTAGAACAACGACATGTTGATTAGATGAAGAAATAATAATGATAAACTAAACATCAGTATTCCATAGACATAAAATTCTACCTGAAAAAGGAGCAGCATCACGAGGAAAAAAATCCCATGAACTAGGCACTAATCTATAAAACAACCTCAAATTAATTGTATTTATCTTATTTTCTACCAAATCAACAATAATTGGCTTGAATTTAGTCAGAAGAGACAATACATTTCGCATACGCTGCAGAGTGTGAGTCACTCTAACATTCCATGCCATGATTGTCATTTGGTAGATGCATTGCTTCTTAACTGTCTTTTAGGAGGAGCAGTAGATTTGGATACATTTTTGCCCTTAAGATGAGCTAAATATTCATTATTCTATGAAATTCCTTCTGAAACATCCTTATGCTCTTCACTAACTGGATTATCATCATTAAGCTGATCAGCAACATGATTTAAATCTTTAGGAACTATATCATTGGGTAATTCATCATCTAAGAACCCCAAATCAACATATCAAAGTGATTATCTGTCTTAGTATTAAAAGCATCATTATGAACATTAGAACCGGATGTGTTATCATTAATAGGAGGTGAAGTTGGATTATCTTCATTCTACCTATGCAACCATGTAGGATCCTTTGATAATTCATGTATAGCAGTTTTATGACCGAATCTCTTACATTGATCACAACAAAGTGGAACGAATTCATACTCAACTACTATTTGCCTTTTAATACCATTATGTAATACAACAGGAATTTTATCATCTAGCTTGGATTCATAATCAATAGCCACAAGCATTCTTGCATATTTCATGATTCTCTTATTAGTAGTATTTAGATCAATACGAATCGGTTCACAAATAAAACTAGCAATCATAGAAAAGGATTGATTAGACCACATTTCAAAATCCAACTTAAACAATTTTATCCAGATCTGGACCCTCCTAGTGTTAAAATTCTCAAAATCATAACCAAGGAACCACTTTGTTGACTAGCCTTTTGGCAAGGCCATCAAGATTCATTGACGTCATAGACTTCAGCCAAGGTAACGAGAAGGACTGAGTAACCCCGACTAAGGAACTGATCGATCCATGGATGAATCAGTCAATACCTGAGACTTAGGCCGAGCACTAGAACCTGATATGCAAGCCCGTTGGTGCCCATGATCTTCTGACCAACTGGGTCTGGTCCATCCTGATTCCATATAAAATATCCTCCTGAAGATTTGGTCTTGCTCCTGCATGATCACTCTTAGCCATCCTTAATGGTTAGAACAAATATTACCTGTTACTACTAATTTAAATAATGCCACCCTTTACAAGAAAAATGCCTTTTCGAGATCTCCTAAAATCCTGGATCTGATAACACATGTCTTATCCCATTTAAATTTTGTAGCATCTATAAATAGACCTTCTGGACTAAGAAGAAGGATCTAGTGGGCAAGTCTCTGATTACTCTCTCATATCCATATTATATGACGTTTTGCAATTCTTCATGGATATTAAGGCAACTAGATTGTGACTTCTTTACCTTTCAATTAATCTTCTTTCGTTAATGCACCGCTAACTTTCTATAAAAAAAAGCAACTGTGTTGTATGTTTCCACCACTAAAATTTCAAATGGAGCATTGGAAAAGGAAAAAAGAGGTTGGAGGGAAATAAATGCATGCATTGGAAGAAGGACAGCTGCATGGAACAGTGAAAAAATACTACATGCGTGATTAATGAAAGAGGGTAAAAAAGAAAATAAGGTCCTTAATTGTCTAAAATGTCATGTATTTGGTAAAATCTTCTCACATCTAAAACGTCATGTAATATGGATAGGAGGGAGTATATTATTGTGATTGTTTCACCAGTAATAGTTGATCAAATATATAAGAGATTATAAAGTGGACGTAGGCTCTTTAATGTCGAACCACTATAAACTTGTGTGTGATCGCTTTTCTCTTCATTTTTTTCATTTACTTATCTTGATTTGTTCTCTACAATCTCGTTTCCTGGGTGTTGTACTAGTTTTTGGTGTCAACACTTTGGTGCTTTCACTGAGAACATTGATATTCTCAGCATTTGAAGGATTTTGCTCTACTTTTGGATCGCCAAGTCCGAGACGAGATCCTACGTCTTTTCCAATATCATTGAACCATAGTCGCCAAATCCGCGGCACATAATACCGAAAAGCAGTCACAGGTTGCAACGTCAGTAGACGCAGATGGCGGGTTGACCATTCCGGGGCCTATTTCGAACCAGCCTATGCTACCATCTTCGGTGCAACCTTCCCTAACAGATCAAGCTTCCCCCTCGGATTTTTCTACCCGTGATGATTTTATGACCGTGATGAATCGGCTCTGGGAAACAATGGAGGCATTAAATGCTCAAACCCGGGCGAGCGCTGCAGCGAGGCAAGACATGAGCCATATGACGAGGCAATGGGAAGAATTCATGAATCAACAATATTTGTTGGACCAAAACTTGGATGGCTCATCATCATCCAAAGTAAGCTAAGATCGACTTCAACCACGATGCCCGTTGGAAAGACCCAAAAACATACAGCAATTGCAACTGGAAGGGCGTACCAATCAGCTCGAAACAGCTGATCAAGCTCGAGTCGATCCGACTAAACGAGAGGGAATCAATCCAACGACTAGGAAGGATCGAAGTGCTTCTCCTTCGGCTCATCGGAATACTGCTCAAACAACATAAGCTCCCACTCTTCCTTCCAGACATCCCGTATACAACCGGGATTTCCTAGGTTAAGGAAATTTCGCCCGGACAGTAACCTAGGCGACGTTTCCTGGAGAGGGAGTAGGGAGAGTTCGATTGGTTGAAGAAGTCGATCGATCTACACTTATCCCTCCCGGTTTGACTGCCATGGTACGGAAAATCATGAATGATAGCAAAAGGTACAAGAATGAAGATAGAGGGATTGACCGAAGCCACACGCCGTTTACAGATGACATTCTACAGGCAGAATTCCCTATGAGATTCAATATGCCCTAGATGAGCCGCTACGAAGGAACCACCGACCCACAACAACATTTGATGAGGTATTCGTGGCATATGGAGGTAGATGTAGCTCCAGATACCATCAAATGCAAAGCTTTTCCAATTTTCTTGAGCAGGGTAGCGCTCATGTGGTTCACTCGGCTTCCCCCGAGAACGGTCCCAAACTTCAAAGACTTAAGTGAGAAGTTCCTTAATCAATTCTGCCTCCACACTTCCAAGTCGAAGCATGTTATGTATCTTTCCGCAATAAAGCAAGGAAGGGGTGAATTTCTAAGGAACTATCTTAGTTGATTTAACCGGGCCCCCACCGAAGTAAGCAATCCTAACCGTGAGACAGTCTTAATGGCTATAGTAGACGAGATCGATAAAAGAACATAGTTTGGGAAGTATCTGATCAGAAAACCTCCAATGACAATGGACATATTCTATGACAAGGCTAACATCCGATTACTACAGGAAGATGCACAGCTAGATAAGGAAGATGGACCAAAAGACATTTCTAATAAAGTCGTCCAAAGTAATGTGGCGGTAAAGCAGTCCGGGGATAACTCTGGAAAGGTGGAAGTGAATGTTGGATATTGCAACAAACGAAATGGTAACGAACCAAAAGGGAACAATGGAAACCCTGGACAAAGAGAGAATTCCAGAAAGCGACCCCGGTTCCAAGTCTTTGAAAGTTAAACGGCATTGAATGACACACTTAAAATCATCTATCTCGGCACGTGTAGTACAGTTCAGTATAAAAAGCCGCCCTTGTGTGAATCCACAGAGAAGGAACGGGCGACCAGGAAGTTTTATTTGTTCCATGGGATTTACGGTCATGCGACTAATGAATGTCGCCACCCAGACGGCACCTAGAGCCAAAACCCAAGAAAAGGAAAAAGGGATAGTGATCAATGCCACTGTTGAAGGACCTCATACAGTGAGGTATAGCGTTCGGACTATGGAACGGTATATAAACTCTACAAAGCATCTCGACATTCCAGAATCGAGCACCCCTGAAGTTGCAAGCCCTATAAAACAGAGAAAGACAATGACTGATGATATGATCATTTTCTGCGATCAAGAGTCGATCGGTGTATAATCCCCGAGTATCGACACATTAGTCATAACGACCATTATCGACCCAGCCATAGTGCAGAAAGTTTTGGTGAACAATGGAAGTTCGGTAAATATTTTGTCCAAACAAGCTTATGACCAGATGAAGTTGGAATTGAGAGATTTGAACCCATGTACAAGCTAGATATGTGGCTTTAATGGATCATCCACCGAGCCGGTGGGTCTGATCATTTTACCAGTAGAATTGGCAGATGGAGATCGCAGGAGAGTATGGATCTTGCCATTTGTTGTAATGAATATAAGTTCCCAGTACAATGCCTTCTTGGGGAAATCGGCCTTAGCAGAGTTCAGAGCTTGTATCGCTCCCTGGTGCCTACTTTTGAAATTCCCGACCGATGGAGGGATTAAAACAGTACACGAGGTACAAGTTATAGGATGAGCTTGCTATTTGGCAGAATGGAAAAAGCTAGGATAACAAGGAATCTGAAGATAATCCTCCCCGTGCAGAGGGAAGGAAGCATAACAACTACAAAAAATATTCCGGCCAGGACCGTCCATTTGCCAACTCAAGGACATCGATCCAAGAGAGGACGAAGAACCGGGATATAGGAAGGCAGATCTGAATGAAACTACTATGGAGATCCCGATCGACAACGATGACCCAACAAGGGTCTTGAAGATTGGATCCTACCTTGACCCCCTCCGGACGAGGTAGTTGACTGAATTCCTCCGCGCTAACCTTGACATGTTCGTGTGGACCTATGCTGACATGTGTAGGATCTCACTCTCCATCATGACTTGTTCACTCAACATCGACCCGGAGTATCCCCTGTGAACCAGAAAAGGCAGATGTTTGGCCCAGAGAGATCCTGTAACAACCTGCATTCTACGTATCGAAGGATCGTAGAATATTTATTTCATTTTCATACAAAGTCGTATGGTCGTGTAACTTTGGGAAACGACTATCGGGGTCATTTCCCATGTTCACGATTTTTGCCGATTTTTAAATGACCATTTTGCTGCTAGCAAATCTTGTTTTGCCCATAACTTTTGATTGGTAAGGAGTTTTGACTTGAAATCACTTCCATTAGATTCAGATGATGGGTTACCTTTCGGTAGAGTGTTCACATTAATCAAACAAACATATTGTTTGGGAGATATGGCTGAGTTAAGGTTTAGGAGGTGAAAAACAGCTTAACCAGGTCTAATTAGGGTGATTAGCAGCTAGGCCCATAACCCATTTCAGGATTAGGGTTATGGGGAGGCTGAAATCAGTTAGGAAACGATTCTATTTCATTTTCTCAGTCGCCTAATGTTGTATATGACGTAGTTGTATACACAATTATATGATTTTTGTTCGATGATAACAACCAAAGAAATTTTATTTTTGTGTTTGTTACTGTACTGTAATTCTATATCACAGACAGGAATATAGTATTTATATTTATATAAAATACTACTGGACAAGAATTAAATATTCAAACAGTATTTTATTAAATATAATATTCTATTTCAACAATCAAACAGTACAATTTTATAACTCCACTATTTATATATTCTTCATATGATATTGTACTTGTATATAAACTGAATATGTTAAACAAATTTGTTTGAACATAATATATTTCAATCAAATTTGTTTATTACAAATATCGGTACAATTTTTCTCATTTTTGTACATTTGTTCCTCACTACAACTCTCATCACTCTAGTATACAGTCATTGCCTCACTACTGCATTTCACTCATTCACATTGCAATTATGGCACATAAAAAAAAAGGAACAACAAGTTTAGCAACAGATTTTTCTTTGGAAAACATTTTCTATTCATGTCAATCATGCAAGATCACAGCAGTGCATTCATATGAATTGCAAGGAAGCATTTGATCATGCAAGGAAACTTCAATCTGTTTAGATATTTTTTTTTTGGTAGAATGCATATCTGGCATGAATGTATATTTGGGATGAATGCATATTTAGCATGAATGCATCATATTTAATCTTGCAAAGAAACTCCAAAAAATGACACACATCTTTTTAGCATGAAAGAAATCAAGTGTTAAATCAATACTCAAGTTATTTCAGGAAATATGTGTATGCAAAGAAGGAATGCATTCAAGGAATTCATTTTGGAAAATTGGCAATCTTTTATTTGTTTCAAAAAAAAATTCGAACAAGGCAACAAAGTACAAATTTGGGCAAGAAAGAATCTATTTTTATTTGCAGAAACTAAACATGAGACATCAGTGCATTTAAGAATTTTTTTTTGGCAAGAGTTTAAAGCATTTCCATAAATCAAAAAATCACGCATTCAGCATGCACAGTTTTGGGCAAGAGAAACGTCAACATGAAGATGGCACAAATGTGATGTTGCAGCTTTCAAGTACTAGCTCAAAGAAATGGTGACAAAACTGGATTTCAACATGCATGAAATGTCAGGGGAGTTTTTTTTTAGTACATTCAATCGAATAACATTTCTAGAAATAAATAATGTCATGAATGCAAGCATATATTCTTATTTTTAAAACATTTCCAGAAATGAATATTCAATCAGTGATGACAAAGCAGTGAATGGAATCTTTAGCATGGAAAGTTTTTTTTTTCATTTCAACACCAAATTGAAGAAGCAAAAGGGTGCAAGTTCTTGGCAAGTATAAAATCAAGGAGGACCACAAACTCAAGTTTTCAATGCAAATATTTATTCCATAAAACGTTTCCAGAAACTCATATTTTGCAAGCTACAGGAGCTAATCAAGCAACAATTTATTGGCAAGTTTTCAAGATGTTCAAAATCAACATGCAGATGTTTTTCAATTCGGGGCCAAGAAAAACAATTGAATGATTTCCTGAAATCATGTTCAAGGTCACATATGCAATTGTTTTTAATAAATGAATAAATATTATGGCAAGTGATTAATTCATTTCCAGAAATGCATATGTGAACAAATCAGTTCATACATGTATATATGGCAAGATTTTTGAATTACAGTTTTGCAATCAATGCTTATTGTTTTCTGAAATCATGTTGCCAAGAGATCATTTTTTTCTAGATATGATTATTTATTTCAAGGTGCCACAAATAAAATTCATTCATGGTCTACGTTTTTGGCACCAATTTTCAAAGGGGCAAAAATTTACTTCTAGACTTCTCGGCCAATTTAATCAAGGCAGCAATTCAAAAATCAGCTGATGCATGATGCTTTGATTGCAATTGAATGTCCATAGCAAAAGACAAATAATAGAAGAGGCATGCAAGAAATGGTGTAGGAATTATTTTAAATCAGCACATAAATGAATGGAAAGTATTTAAATGTGCATTTGTGGCATTAAATATTTTTGGCAATTGTTTTTTTTTTTGTTCTCAAAATTCAAAGAGGGACAAAAATTAACCAGGCAAGAAAGGATCGTTATTGATTCCAGAAACATGCAAGCACCATGAAAACAATTTGAAAAGTTTCCTGAATTCAACAAATCATACATGGCATTCACTCGACAACAGACAATTCATTCAATGCCATGAAGCAAAGGGGGAAGTATCACGCAAATATCATTTTCAATTCAAGGCAACAAATAAAAGTCCATGCACAATCAGAGCAAATCATTTTTTGTGAAATCAGAGGGGCTTAAGGTCTTCTATAACCTTGCATAAGCACACACAAATCAACATGGGCAGACATCGAAAACTAGAGCAAAATTGAAAAATCAAATTCAGATAAACTCACAAAATTACTTCATTATTTTCGATCGCCAAAGAGTGGCAAAATCAATCGACCAAGGAGCATCAACTAATCGGGGCATCAGAGTATAATTCAGAGCCAACCTTTTTGAAGTCAAATTGATTTGGGGCAAAACCCTATTTCCCATTTCTCAGTCGCCATCAACAAAGAGGAGACCAAGTTTTTTAATGACAAAGCAAAGTGGCAGGCTTATATTACTTTAGACAAAGTGGGTTTTATTGGTTGTATTGTATTTTCATTTTTTTATTTGTAAACCATTCTGAATAGTTGCTAGAGTCTGTAAAATTCTAGGGGATTCAGTTAGGGGTTAACTGACAGTTTCTAGAGTCTGTAAAATTCTAGGGGAATCCAGTTAGGGTGTTAACTGGCAGTTTACTAGCGTCTGTAAAACTAGGGGAAATCTGGTCTAGGGGATATAGACCAGTCTAGAGTTTTGAGCGTAGGGTTAGAATAGGAGCGAGGGGTTCGCAAGTTTACATGGTCTTGTAAGCGGGATCTGTTCTATCACCTAGTAGAAACTTTAGGAATGCAGCAGTAGGCAGAGTCTTGCCGAAGCTGGGTATATCTGTGTGTGATTTATTTTATGCACTTTTATTTCTGCTGCATTCTGTGATCTGTTTATTATTTTAATATCCTGTCAGTTTTTCAATTCAGTTTAAAAACTGTGATAAACCCTATTCACCCCCCCTCTAGGGTTAATCTAGATCCAACAAGTGGTATCAGAGTAGGTATTTTCTGTTAACTCTAGAGAAATGATAATCCCTAGTTGTCAGCCTTCTGAGAGTCAGTCCAGTCGTATTCCAGTTATTTTTAATGGTACAGATTTTCTAATTTGGAAATCATAAATGGAATCCTATTTAAAATCTGTTAATTCTGAATATTGGAATGTTATTGAAAATGTGGGTGACATGTTAGATAAGAAGAATAAAATTACCAATGCTCGTGTTATTCACATTCTCTATTCTTGTCTTAATAATAATCAGCTTAATCTCATATCTCACTGTTTAACTGTGCAGGATATTTGGATTACTCTCAATGCTAAGTATGGATGAAATGAAGACAACTGCTCAAAACCCCAGAATGACAACTCAAATTCAGATCTTTGCTTAACAGGCCGTGTAAATGAAACTTCGGATGGATCAGATGATGGAGAATCAACAAATGCTGAAACAAAAAATTTCACATATGAAGATCTGGTTTACATGTGTCTTGATTTAACGAAATCTGTTGATAAACTCCAAGTGAAAAATAAGTCTCTGAAATCTAAGAATTTTGAATTGACCAGCAAAATTGATGATTTGGAATCACAACTTGAATATGTTAAAAATTCTTCAAATTCTGTTTGCAAAAATTGTTTGAAATTGAAAACCAATCTTGTTCCTCTCAATAAAAATATTCAAAAGTTTGAAAATGAAATTCTGATCTTAAATGAGAACAAGACTGAGTTATCAAATTTGAATAACCTTCTGGAAAAGGAATTTGAAAATTTTAAAACAGATATAAATCCCAAATTTGAAATTGCTGAAAAGGAGAACTTGTTGAAATCAAATTTGATTTTAGAAGAACTTGAAAATGAGATTGAAAAATCCAAGAAATTTGAGTCTGAAAAACAAAAACGATTTGAATCTGAAATCATGGAATCTCAAGCCAGAATTAAAATTCTTAAAGATCAAAATTTGGTTTTAAAATCTGATTTTGAAAGATATAAGATCACTAAAAATCATTGTTCGGATTTAATGAAAGAGAACCGTGATCTTAAAACTAAAATTCAACAGCTTGAGTCAACTTTGACTAATTTTTCTAACGATGAAAAATCTCTGAATATGCTGTTGAAAAATCAATTTTCATCTGGTAATAAAAGTGGTCTCGGCTTTGAGAAAAATAATGTTTTTGAAAATCAGAACTCAAATGATTTTAAAAATCCTTTAAACTGCTTTGGAAAGAATCGATATGAAAATTCAAACTCTAATAATAGCAAAGGATTTTTGAATCATAAACATGATGTGAATTGGTTTTATAATAATCCATTTGAACAATCCTGGATCCCAAAAAGGAATAAAACAAAATTTGTTAAATTCAAACAGATCTGGGTTCCTAAAGGTACAAAGGTGAATTCAGATGGGTTGTTGTATAAACAAGTCTGGGTACCAAAATATGTGAATAAAACTGTGAGTGGTTTTACAAACTTTGTTAGACCACTCGATTCTCTAAACTGTTAGGTACCAGTAGAGGCTGAGGAACTGCCAAGCAAAAAGAAATGTGAAATCAAGCTGGTTTATACTTCTGTATCATTCACAGTTCCTCCAGCCAGGATTTGTTGAGTTAGAGATTTATTTACTCACGTCAATTTCAGGTATAACCTCTAAACTCAACCTTTGTAAATATTTTTCTTTTTCTTTGTGTATTCCTCCTTCTACCCCTTCTATTTATTTTCTTTATCTCATCTGTTTATCTTTCTTTGTCTGTTTGATTTATCACTGTCATATCATTGTAAAAAAAAAGGTTGTGCTTTCTTAAACTTCCAGTTGCAGAATTCACGATTTTCTGGAAATTCGCTTTATTTGAATAGAATTCTGATGTGTTAATTATTTCCAGATCTTGATTTTAATCTGGTAAATATCTGTAATTGTTTTGAAGTTTATTTTCTAATTTTTAAATTCATAACAGTGTTGATGCATTCTTGTCAAATCTTGAACATTGTTAATTTGAATTCTAAATTTTTTTTGAAGATCTGAAAGTTTAATGGAATTTCACACACCGCTGCTGTTTTGAGTTTCTTCCAATTCATTTTGGAAACGCTTAAAATATTATACTCATTACAGTACACTTTGTTATTTATCAATTGTGATAATTTTAGAAATTTTCAGATTGGCTTGGATGTTTTGAATTGTCTTGAATTACAGTGATACATCTAGAAAATCATCTTATATTCATGATCATTTTATGGTTGAAATCTATTTGTTTGAAATCATCTGAAATACTTGATATTCTGAATCTGACATACCTCTTAAATTTGAAATTATCAATATGGTGTGACTGATTCATTATATCTCGAAACTTGACATTGATTCAAGTGATTTCAAATAAATTATTTTTTTATTTTCTGGATCATGAATATCTCTTAAATTTGATGTAAATGATCTGAAATTACTCATGTGCCTGTCAGAAATTGTTTTGAAAAAAATTCCGTGAAAACTTTGGGTCTTGAAATTTATTGGTATTTCATGGTTATTTGATTTAAATATCTGTTTGTTTAAAATCATTTGAAATTATTGATTTACTGAATCACACACATATCTTGAATGTGAAACTAATAATTTGGTGTGATCGATTCATTGAATCTAGAGTTTTTCATATTCCACAAATGATTTCAAATAAACGGTATTTCTAATCTTGGATCATGAATGATCTTATGTGACCATCCTCTGACAAGTCTGCTGTGAGATTGTTTTCTATGCTGCTCTGATACTGTTTTCAAATAACTGCCTGCTTTAATCTGACTGCTGCACTGATAATTGTGCCAAATTTGTAATCTAGTCTGTTTGGGCTTTGTGTTTGAAATTTCTTTAATCTAGGGTGTGATTAAAATCCTCGAGAAGGAGACTACAAGTGGTATCAGTTTTTTCATCCATCTGTTTTTGAATTTTCACCTTGTGTAGACACCATACACATTTTTTTCCCCTTGTATAAATCTATATAAATTCCTCTTGTAATTGATTTTCAATTTTAAAATTATGTATTGATTATTCATTCAGAAATTGAAATCAATATCCAAATTGAACTATATATATAATTCATCAAAATTAGTATCAGATTTTGAAATTGTGATGAATTGTGATTACAGTATATTTTCACAACAAGAGGAGATGTTATTTTGATTTTCATGATGGTTGAACGTTTATTATAATATCTTTGAACTGGCAATTATTTCACGACCATCTTCATTACCTATCATCCTTCTGCCATCCATGATAATTTTATATTAATGTGGAGAGTTTAATTTAAAAAAAAAATCATCGTGAATAAAAAGTGAAAATATTTGTGATAGAAATTGGACTATGTTATTTTTTTTAAGAATTGGTGACAATTGAAATTTTTCAATGATCCCAGCACAATCGAGTATATTTCATAATATAAGTAATTTAGAAATTTATTTCACAGTCCATTTCTGTACTTACCACATTTCTGTCATTCATATTGGTTGTATATACCGAGGAGTTTTTCTATTTAAAGCAAATGATAAAATATATAATTAATATATAAGTGTGTCTCTAACATCATTTAAAAATCCAAGCTCTGGTCATGCATGGTTAAGAGACAACTTATAATTTAAGCTGCGACTGACCTCATTTAAAAATCCAAGCTCTGGTTATGCGTGGTCAGTGTGCTCTTAAATAAAAGATAAAAAGAAAAAGGAAATAATGCGCTATAAAGTAAAATTAATATGAAATTCTCCTTGGTATTTATAAAAACCAGCCTATCAATCCATGTTCTAATCTGTGAAATGTGTTAATTTCTTATGAAGTATTATGATTTGTTGATTGATAGCGATTGGGATTTGAGATTATTCGATTTTGTCACTTAAGTTGAAATTATAATTATAGTCCAAATCCATCACTGTTTTTGTGCCTCATTTTTATAAAAATTCTTTGGAAAATAATTGGAGCTCTTATTTCTAACTCTCCCCATTTTATATAAAATTCATCGTAAATCCGTCATTCTCTACAATGTGAAATATGTCACCTGTTCTTAGAATATTATGATTTGTGTTTGACTGATTGTGATTTATGATGACCGTTCTTTCTCCTAAGCTGAAATTATATCTTTAGTCATTTTTCATCTGTATTTTAAACTCTGAATCCTTTTGATGATAACAAAAGGGGGAGAATAGATTGGGATTTTGATTTATGAATGAATATTTTATAAATATTTATAAAATTCATTATTATTCATTCATTTCACTCATGCACAGTTATAGGGGGAGTTTTCTGTTATAGGGGGGCTAATAAATAGGGGGAGTTCAATATTCACTGTCAAACACATTTATTATGCTCAAAATCTTTAATTTGTTTGTCATCATCAAAAGGGGGAGATTGTTGTATATGACGTAGTTGTATACACAATTATATGATTTTTGTTTGATGATAACAACCAAATAAATTTTATTTTTGTGTTTGTTACTGTACTGTTATTCTATATCACAGACAGGAATATAGTATTTATATTTATATAAAATACTACTGGACAAGAATTAAATATTCAAACAGTATTTTATTAAATATAATATTCTATTTCAACAATCAAACAGTACAATTTTATAACTCCACTATTTGTATATTCTTCATATGATATTGTACTTGTATATAAACTGAATATGTTAAACAAATTTGTTTTAACATAATATATTTCTATCAAATTTGTTTATTACAAATATCGGTACAATTTTTCTCATTTTTCTACATTTGTTCCTCACTACAACTCTCATCACTCTAGTATACAGTCATTGCCTCACTACTGCATTTCACTCATTCACATTGCAATTATGGCACATAAAAAAAAGGAACAACAAGTTTAGCAACAGATTTTTCTTTGGAAAACATTTTATTTTCTTGTCAATCATGCAAGATCACAGCAGTGCATTCATATGAATTGCAAGGAAGCATTTGATCATGCAAGGAAACTTCAATCTGTTTAGATAAATTTTTTTGGTAGAATGCATATCTGGCATGAATGTATATTTGGGATGAATGCATATTTAGCATGAATGCATTATATTTAATCTTGCAAAGAAACTCCAAAAAATGACACACATCTTTTTAGCATGAAAGAAACCAAGTGCTAAATCAATACTCAAGTTATTTCAGGAAATATGTGTATGTAAAGAAGGAATGCATTCAAGGAATTCATTTTGGAAAATTGGCAATCTTTTATTTGTTTCAAAAAAAAATTCGAACAAGGCAACAAAGTACAAATTTGGGCAAGAAAGAATCTATTTTTATTTGCAGAAACTAAACATGAGACATCAGTGCATTGAAGAATTTTTTTTGGCAAGAATTTAAAGCATTTCCATAAATCAAAAAATCACGCATTCAGCATGCACAGTTTTGGGCAAGAGAAACGTCAACATGAAGATGGCACAAATGTGATGTTGCAGCTTTCAAGTACTAGCTCAAAGAAATGGTGACAAAACTGGATTTCAACATGCATGAAATGTCAGGGGAGTTTTTTTTAATACATTCAATCGAATGACATTTCTAGAAATAAATAATGTCATGAATGCAAGCATATATTCTTATTTTTAAAACATTTCCAGAAATGAATATTCAATCAGTGATGACAAAGCAGTGAATGGAATCTTTAGCATGGAAAGTTTTTTTTTCATTTCAACACCAAATTGAAGAAGCAAAAGGGTGCAAGTTCTTGGCAAGTATAAAATCAAGGAGGACCACAAACTCAAGTTTTCGATGCAAATATTTATTCCATAAAACATTTCCAGAAACTAATATTTTGCAAGCAACAGGAGATAATCAAGCAACAATTTATTGGCAAGTTTTCAAGATATTCAAAATCAACAGGCAGGTGTTTTTCAATTCGGGGCCAAGAAAAACAATTGAATGATTTCCAGAAATCATGTTCAAGGTCACATATGCAATTGTTTTTCATAAATGAATAAATATTGTGGCAAGTGATTAATTCATTTCCAGAAATGCATATGTGAACAAATCAGTTCATACATGTATATATGGCAAGATTTTTGAATTACAGTTTTGCAATCAATGCTTATTGTTTTCTGAAATCATGTTGTCAAGAGATCATTTGTTTCCAGATATGATTATTTATTTCAAGGGGCCACAAATAAGATTCATTCATGGTCTACGTTTTTGGCAACAATTTTCAAAGGGGCAAAAATTTACTTCTAGACTTCTCGGCCAATTTAATCAAGGCAGCAATTCAAAAATCAGCTGATGCATGATGCTTTGATTGCAATTGAATGTCCATAGCAAAAGACAAATAATAGAAGTGGCATGCAAGAAATGGTGCAGGAATTATTTTAAAGCAGCACATAAATGAATGGAAAGTATTTAAATGTGCATTTGTGGCATTAAATATTTTTGGCAATTGTTTTTTTTTTTGTTCTCAAAATTCAAAGAGGGACAAAAATTGACCAGGCAAGAAAGGATCGTTATTGATTCCAGAAACATGCAAGAACCATGAAAACAATTTGAAAAGTTTCCTGAATTCAACAAATCATACATGGCATTCACTCGACAGCAGACAATTCATTCAATGCCATGAAGCAAAGGGGGAAGTATCACACAAATATCATTTTCAATTCAAGGCAACAAATATAAGTCCATGCACAATCAGAGCAAATCATTTTTTGTGAAATCAGAGGGGCTTAAGGTCTTCTATAACCTTACATAAGCACACACAAATCAACATGGGCAGACATCGAAAACCAGAGCAAAATTGAAAAATCAAATTCAGATAAACTCACAAAATTACTTCATTATTTTCGATCGCCAAAGAGTGGCCAAATCAATCGACCAAGGAGCATCAACTAATCGGGGCATCAGAGTATAATTCAGAGCCAACCTTTTTGAAGTCAAATTGATTTGGGGCAAAACCCTATTTCCCATTTCTCAGCCGCCATCAACAAAGAGGAGACCAAGTTTTTAATGACAAAGCAAAGTGGCAGGCTTATATTACTTTAGACAAAGGGGGTTTTATTGGTTGTATTGTATTTTCATTTTTTTATTTGTAAACCATTCTGAACAGTTGCTAGAGTGTGTAAAATTCTAGGGGATTCAGTTAGGGGTTAACTGACAGTTTCTAGAGTCTGTAAAATTCTAGGGGAATCCAGTTAGGGTGTTAACTGGCAGTTTACTAGCGTCTGTAAAACTAGGGGAAATCTGGTCTAGGGGATATAGACCAGTCTAGAGTTTTGAGCGTAGGGTTAGAATAGGAGCGAGGGGTTCGCAAGTTTACATGGTCTTGTAAGCGGGATCTGTTCTATCACCTAGTAGAAACTTTAGGAATGCAGCAGTAGGCAGAGTCTTGCCAAAGCTGGGTATATCTATGTGTGATTTATTTTCTGCACTTTTATTTCTGCTGCATTCTGTGATCTGTTTATTATTTTAATATCCTGTCAGTTTTTCAATTCAGTTTAAAAACTGTGATAAACCCTATTCACCCCCCCCCCCTTTAGGGTTAATCTAGATCCAATACCTAAAACATTTCCCTAACCCTAGCCATGGCCTCCACTTTTTAAAATCATCACAAATCACCTTCTTATAACTAATTAAGAAGATCTACATCAAATCAAGGCAAATCAGCATCAAATCAGAGTTGGAGCTACTATGCTGCATAGAGATTCGACCCAAATCAGAGATATTTTTAGATCTAAGATTAATTTGTGGCTAAGGTGAGTGATTTGCATTGTTTTTCACTAATTACGGCTAATTAGGGGTGATTAGTGTCAATTAGCGAAATTATGCATGTTAAAATTCTGGAAAAATATGTAAAATTTCTTAAATATTATTTTAGGGCTCTGATAGAAATTTGGGTTAATTTGGATATGTTTTGCTAATTGTATGCTTAAATCATGATTAAGGGGAAACCCATAGATTTGTGTATGTTTGATCCATATTGACATATTAAATTGTTGTTTTGATGTTTATTGTTGATTCTCTATGTTGCTATGACTGTATGGTATGCTTTGTGATTGATTAGAAAAGTTAAAATGGTCGAAAACGCCGTCGTATGGCGTAAAACAGTCGCTGGAAAAGTTGCAGGAAATGTGCAGGGTTTCGGATCGGATATAGGGCTCGGATCAGATAGGAGAACCGTGCAAGGGGATTCGATTCGGATCGGAATTTGGCACGAGAGAAGGCTTGGCAAGAAGGAAGGCCACTTGTAGAGAGTTGGAGTTGGAGAAGGGACTAGGTCGGACTAGGGGCGTAGCATGGGATCAGAGCACCCAAACCGAGTTGGAGGCGGGAGCACCCGAACCGAATCGAGTTGGAGGCTGGAGCACACGAACCGAACCGAGTTGGAGGCTGGAGCACCCGAACCGAACCGAGTCGAAGGATGGCACCGAATGAGGGAACTTGAACACTATACAACCGAACCAAATTTGGAACTACTTCTACGCGACAACTCTTCTGAAGACCAACTCCGATTCGACCAAAACCCGAGATGCAAAGGAAGTCCAAATAGGAAGTAGAACTCAGGATCCAGATGGGAACCAACGTGTTAATTTCATGAATTGGAATTTGTTGCAGGACGTGTGCAAAGGGGTTATCGATGTCTGTAGCTTTGACTCACCACTGAGAGACAGATTAGTAGCTATGGATCAGTGCAGTGGGGTTGTTATGACTCCATAAGGCAAATTGATCGTAGCAGGGCTATGAGCCAGTGCAGTGGGGTTGTTATGACTCCATGGGGTAGAGTGGACATAGCAAAGTATTAGTGGTTACGGATCAGTGCAGTGGAGCCGTCATGACTCCATGGGGTAGAGTGATCGTAACAATGAGTTAGGTGATCAAAGTGGTAGATATCGTATGCTTTACACACTGAGTGAGAGATGTGAGGATGATTGTTATGTTTGATGTTTGCTATCACTATGTCATGCACACCCCTCCCCATTGTTTTCACACCATGTGTTAGTGTCACCTTAGAGTATTGTACATCCTGTTGTGCTAACTCTTCGGTTTCAGGTCCAAGTTCAGGTATGGTTATGTATACCTGATATTTTTCTGTTTTGTTGCTTATCGCTCATACCAGACTTTTGTCTGACCCAGAGTTTTATGTCTCTTCTTATTACTCTGGGTGCTCTTAAACGGGTAGACTAGAGACAGGTCAGGTGATTATGCACGAGTAGCTGTACCGGAGACGAGAAGGAGGCTTCCACGTATGATATATATATATATATATAATTTCCCTGTATTGTTGTTGGTCACTACTTTGGGCACTAGTAGTGTACCTATTTCTTTTACTTTGGAGACAGTATTTCAAAGTTGTAATAATGTTGGTTTGGATGATAAGCTGTATTTTGGATTTCCGCTGCTATGATGGTCTAGTTTTCCGCTTATGCACTGTCTCGCCTGTTTTATGTCAAAGTTATGTTATTATTATATTTTATCCCATGCGTTGTGAGACATTCTACAGGTTCCTTGTTAGTTCTTTCTTTGGTGACCGTCCCGTACTAGTCGGACATTGGCATAGCGTACCTTCATTGGAAATGTCGGCTGGTGTGGGGCGGGCCATCACACTTGGTATCAGAGTTCTAGATTGCGTAGTTAATCTAGGGAAAGACACCAGGGAGAGATAGTACGTATATGAGAGTGATTATTTGTTATATTTTGGTTTTCAAAACTATATATATACATTATTAGTATATCTAAGGATGGAGTCGCACTGCATTGGCACCACTGAAGGGATGGTTAATCGTTCTCTCCTTACTGATTGAACGAAGAGCCGATATATGAGGAATACGGGTTCAGGAACCAATAATAGGAATCCTTCTGATATATGGATGATGTTCACTGATTTCATGAGAAAGATGCTTAGGGATGTTCATAGGGCAGCTCCTAATGCTGCAGCAAATGGTGGTAGTGCAGCGGTGCAGGCGCCTAGGGCCAAATTCGCCAAGCTCTGTAAGGACTATACTAGTCTTGGTGGGAAGCCGTTCCACGGAATGGAATCGGCTACAGAAGTTCAGGATTGGCTCGATAGTTGTGAGCGTATATTCGAGGACTTAGGGATCGATGATGCAACAAAGATAAAGCTAGCATCCCGTCAATCCAAGGACGAGCTATGAATTGGTGGAATGCTGTTAAGGTAGCTACCATTGAGGATCAAGTTACATGGGATCAGTTTAAGGCCCGATTCAGTGATAAGTTTATCGCAGCTGCTCAGAAATCAGAATAGTTTAGGAAGTTCTTGGAGCTTAAGCAAAATAGTAGGGCAGTCTCGGAGTATATTATTGAGTTCGATACTTTATCGAAGTATGGATTATCTCTTATCGATACTGCCGAGAAGAAGAATGAGAAGTTTATAACATGCTTAGATCAGTACTTGGGAATGGCTTATAAACCATATTGATGAGACTTTTGAATCGATTGTTAGGAAAGCACTGAGATTAGAGAGCCTTTATCCTAAGCCCAGGACTGAAGTTGTTGTTGCATCTGCAGAGGGGCCAAAGCCGCAGGCAAGCGGTGGAGGTAAGAATAATTCTCAGAATAAAAGGAAGCAGAGTCAGAACCAAGCTAAGGATAGTTAGAAGAAGAATAAGAAATATGTTGAGTGCTTTAGCTGTGGCAAGAAGGGACGTTATGCTAAAGAATGTCAAGCAAAGCCAGCGGGTAGGAAGTGCTTCAACTGCGGCCAAGTGGGACATCACAAGGATAAATGTCCGCAACCTCCTAAAGAGAAGCAGATTGTGAAAGCATATGCTATTAATGATGTTCCTTCTTTGTCGAATGCCCCAACTGCGGCGGAGAAAGGAAAGAATGTCGTCATTCAAGGTATGCTTTCTGTTTATGATGTTCCTGTTCAAGTATTGTTTGATATTGGGGCTTCTCGCTCCTTCATATCTAGTGACCTGGTAGATAGGTTGGGACTGGAACCTGAGATAGTCGATGGACCTTTAGTGGTGACGAACCTGATTGGTGGATCGACTAGCCTTAGTATGATTTGTCGAAATTTGATCTTATCGAGTCATGGATGTATGTTTTCTTGTGATTGCTTTGTTTTGGGCTTTACTGGGTTTGGCATTATTTTGTGAGTCGATTGGCTCCAAAGATATGGGGTGGTGGTAGACTGTGAGAGATTTTAGGTGACTATTAGGGCGGATGATGGGTGGAGGGTAGTGTTTGGTGGCCTACCTAGTGATGAGGTGATGGCTAGTTTTCTAGATTCCCTCGACGTCCCATAGGACGAGTTATCAGGGGTTCCCGTTGCTGGCCAGTATCCGGATATCTTCGAGGAAGTGACTGGACTTCCACCACACCTAGAGATTGAGTTCCGTATTGATTTAATGAAAGATGCCAGACCTATAGTAATGCCTCTTCATCGTATGGCACCAAGGGAGCAGCGAGAGCTCGGGGTGCAAGTAAGCAATCTTTTGAAGAAGGGATTTATCATAAGAAGTGTCTCCGAGTGGGGAGCACCAGTTGTATTTGCTACCAAGGCAGATGGTTTCCTTCGTTTATGTGTGGACTATCGCGAGTTGAATAAAGTGACTAGGAAGAATAAGTATCCTCTTCCGCGGATAGATGACTTGTTTAATCAACTAGAGGGAGCAAGAGTGTTCTCCCAATTAGACCTCGCGACAGGATTTCATTAGCTCCGAGTAGCAACTGAAAGTATTCCTAAAACGGTCTTTCAGAAGCCGTCTGGATTCTATGAGTGGTTGGTCATGCCATTCGGGTTGACCAATGCACCAGCATATTTTGTGGATCTTATGAATAGGGTATTCAGGGATCAAATGAATAAGTTTGTTCTTGTGTTCATAGACGATATCTTGGTTTACTCGAGGGCAGAGGAAGAACACAAGGAACATTTGAGGATAGTGATGGAGGTGTTGAGAAAACACCAATTGAAAGCGAAGTTTTCTAAGTGTCACTTCTGGAGGTGGGAAGTGAGATTCTTGGGCCATGTTGTTTCAGAGAATGGTATTGTCGTGGATCCTGCGAAGGTGGCTACGGTACAAGATTGGTCTATGCCCAAGAATGCAACAGACGTAAGAAGTTTCTTGGGATTAGCTGGATATTATCATAAGTTTATCCAAGACTTCTCCAAGATAGCGACATCGTTAACTCAGTTGACCAAGAAGAATCAAGCTTTCGTTTGGGACGAAAGGTGTGAAAATGCATTCAAGAGCCTAAAGGAAAAGTTGACGTGTGCACCAGCGTTAGTCATTCCTAAAGGGAATGAAGAGATGACAGTATATACGAACGCATGTGGTACAGGACTAGGTGCTGTATTGATGCAAGGAGGTAAGGTTGTAGCTTATGCAAGTTGGCAACTGAAACCGCACGAGAAAAGATACCCTGCCCACGATTTGGAATTGGCAGCGATCGTGTTCGCGTTGAAGATGTGGAGACATTATCTCTTGGGAAAAAGATTCGGGTTGTTTACCGATCATAAATCATTAAAGTATCTCTTCTCTCAGAAGGATCTAAATCTCCGACAGCAAAGATGGTTAGAATTCTTGGCTTTCTATGATTTCAATATCGCATATACACCAGGAAAGGGCAATACGGTAGCTGATACATTGAGTAGAAGACATGCCAGTTTAGGGGCTATGTTTCTTGAATGGAAGCAACTGGAGTATATCGTTGGGTATGATTTCAGACCAAAGTGCGAATTGGATCCAGAAATGACAGCAAGTTTGACGATCAGGCCCACTTTGATTGATCGGATTGGTTCCAGTTAGAGGGATGATCCTAACCTATTGGAAATCATCTCCAAGTTAGAGATGGGTTTCGACGAGGAGATGAACAAGTATGGGCTTGATTGAGATGGATGGCTCAGAAAGAATGGGAGGTTAGTTGTACCGAATGTTAATGGATTGAGAGATGAAGTGCTTAGAGAATGCCATTCACTCAAAACTAACCATACATCCTGGTGGTAACAAAATGTATCGAGACATGAAGCAGACCAACTACTGGGAAGGAATGAAAAGAGATGATGGGAAGTTTATATCCAAATGCATGAATTGTCAGCTAGTTAAAGCTGAGCAAAAGAAACCTAGTGGTTTGTTACAACCATTGGTAATTATAGAATGGAAATGGGAACAAGTCTCAATGGATTTCATTGATGGGTTACCAAGGACTAGATCGGGCCATGATAGTATTTGGGTGATTGTGGGCCGATTGACCAAGAGTGCAAGGTTTATACCTGTCAAGTCGAATAGAACTGCAGCTAAGTTAATGGAACTGTATATGAAGTGGGTAATGAGATTTCATGGAATACCCAAAGGCATTGTGAGCGACCGAGATCCGTTGTTTACTAGTGGATTTTGGAAGAGCTTACAAGAGGCATTAGGATCAGAATTACATCTTAGTACCGCGTATCATCCTCAAACCGACGGTCAGACAGAGAGGGTGAATCGTATATTAGAAGATCTCTTGAGAGCTTGTATATTGGATTTTGGAGGGTCATGGGATGACCATTTGCATCTAGTGAAGTTCGCATATAATAATAGTTATCAATCCAGTATTGGTATGGCTCCATTTGAAGCTTTGTATGGAAGACCATGCAACTCACCGTCATGTTGGTTAGAAACCGATGAGAAATTTGTGCTTGGGCCAGATGTGATAAGAGAAACCTTGGATAAGATCAAGGTTATCCAACAACGAATGAAGGCTGCCCAAGATAGGCAGAAGAGTTATGTTGATAAGAGTCAAAGAGAACTAAAATTCTCCATTGACGACTTTGTATTTGTCAAGATTTCTCCGTTAAAGAGCGTGATTCGATTTGGTAGGAGAGGCAAGTTAACACCAAGATTTGTTGGTCCATTCGCAGTTCTCGAACAAGTTGGGAATTTAGCATATAAAGTTAAATTACCTGACAAGATGGCAGGAGTTCACAACGTATTTCATGTTTCATAGTTAAGGAAGTTCGTGCACGACCCCGATATGACTATTTCACCAGATCAGTTGGATGACATCGAAGTAGAACCCGAGGCGGTTGGGAACCGCAAGCCGATCCGTATTGTTGAGAGCGATACGAAGCAACTTCGAAGCAAGGTGGTTAAACTAGTCAAGGATCAGTGGGGTGAGAATGAGAGTGACTGTACTTGGGAAACAGAGGAGAGCATAATGGAATCGCATCCAGAAATCTTTGCCTGGTAAGATTTTAATAGTGATAGTTTCTTCCCTTATTAGTAAACCGCATGCTAGGGTAGGCTTGTTGTGCTTGTTGTGTATGTTTGATTATTTGTGAATGACTGATAGGCATGCGGAACACCTTTGTATGTTTTTCGTTAAGAAATTTCGGGGGCGAAATTTCTTAAAGGTGGGAGAGTGTAACGACCCGCATTCTACGTATCGAAGGATCGTAGAATATTTATTTCATATTCCTAAAAAGTTGTATGGTCGTGTAACTTTGGGAAACGACTATTGGGGTCATTTCTCATGTTCACGATTTTTTCCGATTTTTAAATGATTGTTTTGCCGCTAGCAAATCTTGCTTTTCAAAAAAAAATTGATTGGTACAGAGTTTTGACCTGAAACCACTTCCATTAGATCCAGATGATGGGTTACCTTTCCGTAGAGTGGTCACATTAATCAAACAGACATACCGTTTGGGAGATATGGCTGAATTAAGGTTTAGAAGGTGAAAAACAGCTTAACCGGGCCTAATTAGGGTGATTAGCAGCTAGGTCCATAACCCATTTCAGGATTAGGGTTATGGGGAGGCTGAAATCAGTTAGGAAATGATTCTATTTCATTTTCTCAGCCGCCTAAAACATTTCCCTAACCCTAGACATGGCCTCCACCTTTTAAAATCATCACAAATCACCTTCTAATCACTAATTAATAAGATCTACATCAAATCAAGGAAAATCAACATCAAATCAGAGTTGGAGCTGCTGTGTTGCATAGAGATTCGACCCAAATCAGAGGTATTTTCAGATCTAAATTAATTTTGTATTGCTTTTCACTAATTACGGCTAATTAGGGGTGATTATTGTCAATTAGCGAAATTATGCATGTTAAAATTCTGGAAAAATATGTAAAAAAATTTAAATATTATTTTAGGGTTCTGATAAAAATTTGGATTAATTTGGATATGTTTTTCTAATTGTATGCTTAAATCATGATTAAGGGGATTAAGGGGAAAAACCATAGATTTGGGTATGTTTGATCCATATTGACATATTAAATTGTTGTTTTGATGTTTGTTGTTGATACTCTATATTGTTATGACTGTATGGTATGTTTTGTGATTGATTAGAAAAGTTAGAATGGTCGAAAACGCCGTCGTATGGCGTAAAAAGTCGCTAGAAAAGTTGTAGGAAATGTGCAGGGTTTCGGATCGGATCGGATATAGGGCTCAGATCGGATAGGAGAACCGTGCAAGGGGATTAGATTCAGATCAGAATTTGGCATTAGAGGAGGTTTGGCAAGAAGGAAGGCCACTTGTATAGAGTTGGAGTTGGAGAAGGGACTGGGTTGGACTAGGGGCGTAGCATGGGATCGGAGCACCCGAACTGAACCGAGTTGGAGGCTGGAGCACCTGAACCGAACCGAGTTGGAGGCTGGAGCACCCGAACCGAACCGACTTAGAGGCTGGAGCACCCGAACCGAACCGAGTTGGAGGCTGGAGCACCCGAACCGAACCGAGTTGGAGGATGGCACCTGAACCGAACCGAATGGGGGAACTTGAATGCAATACAACCGAACCGAATTTGGAACTACTTCTACACGACGACTCTTCTGAAGACCAACTCCAATTTGACCAAAACCTGAGTTGTAAAGGAAGTCCAAATAGGAAGTAGAACTCAGGATCCAGATAGGAACCAATGAGTTAATTTCATGAATTGGTCTTTGTTGCAGGACATGTGCAAAGGGGTTATCGATGTCTATAGCTTTGACTCACCACTGAGAGATGGATTAGTGGCTATGGATCACTGCAGTGGGGTTGTTATGACTCCATGGGGCAAAGTGATCTAGCAGGGCTATGAGCCAGTGCAGTGGGGTTGTTATGACTCCATGGGGCAGAGTAGACATAGCAAAGTATTAGTGACTACGGATCAGTGCAGTGGAGCCATCATGACTCCATGGGGCAGAGTGATCGTAACAAAGAGTTGGGTGACCAAAGTGGTAGATATCGTATGCTTTGTGCACTGAGTGAGAGATGTGAGGATGATTGTTATGTTTGATGTTTGCTATCACCATGTCATGCACACCCCTCCCCATTATTTTCACACCATGTGTTAGTGTCACCATAGAGTATTGTACATCCTGCTGTGCTAACTCTTTGGTTGCAGGTCCAGGTTCAGGTATGGTTATGTATATGTGTTATTGTTCTGTTTTGCTGCTTATCGCTCATACCAGACTTTTGTCTGACCCAGAGTTTTATGTCTCTTCTTATTACTCTGGGTGCTATTAAACGGGAAAACTAGAGACATGTCAAATGATTATGCACGAGTAGCTGTATCGGAGACGAGCAGGAAGCTTCCACGTATGATATATATATATATCCCTGTGTTGTTGGTTACTACTTTGGGCATTAGTAGTGTACCTCTTTCTTTTGCTTTAGAGACAGTATTTCAAAGTTGTAATAATGTTGGTTTGGATGATAATCTGTATTTTGGATTTCCGCTACTATGATGGTTTAGTTTTCAGCTTATGCACTGTCTCGCCTGTTTTATGTCAAAGTTATGTTATTATTATATTTTTATCTCATGCGCTGTGAGACATTCTACAGGTTCCTTGTTAGTTCTTTCTTTGGTGACCTTCCCGTACTAGTTGGGCATTGACACATCGCACCTTCATTGGAAATGTCGGCTGGTGCGGGGCGGGCTGTCATAAATCCGTTGCTTTGAAGGAAGAAATTGGAAAGCTTTAAGCCAATAGGTTCATTCAAGACGCAACTTATCCCAAGTGGATAACCAACCCTACACTTGTGAAGAAAGCCAACGGGAAGTGGCGAATTTGTATCGACTTCTCTGATATAAATAAAGGTTGCACTAAAGGCAGCTTCCCATTTCCCAGGATCGACTAGCTGGTCGACTCAACTACAGGACATGAACTCCTTTCATTTATGGATGCTTACTCGAGGTACAATCAGATTGCAATGCATGCCCCAGACCATGAACATACCAGCTTCATAACTGATCTCGGGTTATATTGTTATGTAGTCATGCCTTTTGGGTTGAAGAACATTGGGGTGACTTATCATATTTTGGTCAATCGAATGTTTCACGATCAGATAAGAAAAACAATGGAAGTCTATGTGGATGATATGTTGGTCAAGTCCAGATAATCGTCCGATAACATTAGGGATTTGTCAGAGATGTTCAGCATTCTCCATAGATATGGAATGAATCTCACTCCCTTGAAATGTTCTTTCAGAGTAGCATCGGGGAAGTTTTTGGGTTTCATAGTTAGCACTCGAGAGATCGATATCAAAACCGATCGGATTTTAGCCATTAAGGGATTCCAGGAACCCAGAAGAATCAAGGATGTGCAAAGTTTGGTAGGAAAGGTAGCCGTCATGAGTCGATTCATATCTAAAGCAACTGACAAGTGCTTGCCTTTCTTTGAATTGATCAAAAGAGGGAAACAAAACTTCGCTTAGACACCCAACTGTGTTGAAGCCTTCCAGAATTTACTCGACCATCTAGAGAAACTTCCTATCATTTCCATACCGATCCATCATGAAGATCTATTTGTGTACCTCACAGTATCCACGCATGCAATTGGCTCGGTCCTAATCCGTGAAGAGGATCGGGTACAACGACCAGATTATTAAGTAAGAAGAAACTAACAGAGGTTGAACGCAACTATTCGAAGATTGAAAAGCTCGCGTATAGTCTGCTCATTGCGTACGAAAGCTTCGACATTACTTCCAGGCTTACCTATCAAGGTGTTCACTAACCAACCACTACGATAAGTCTTGCTACAGCCTGAGGCAAGCGGGAGACTGCTCAAATGGAATATCGAGCTTAGTAAATTCGACCCGACCTTTGTCTCACGAAAGTCCATCCGGGGACAAGCACTGGCTAATTTCATAGCCGATTTCACCACTTCGGAAGATGACAGCTTGGAGGATAGTACCAAGCCTCCAGATACCAAATTGAGATCAGACAACTGGAAGTTGTATACAGATGGGGACCATAACGATCGACGTTCTAGCATCGGCATAGTGTTATTATCTCCTGAAGGGCAGTCGATCTATTATGCCATTAGACTGAATTTCCTGGCTACCAACAATGACTCCGAGTACGAAGCCATGATTGCCGGGCTCAAACTCGCGAGGGACTTAAGAATAACATCACTTAGTATTTTCTGTGATTCACATCTTATTGTATTTCAGGTTTGGAAAGTGTATCAGACTAAAGGAGTTCGACTTACCGCCTATCTCAAGCAGGTCGAAGAATTGTTGAACGGATTTGATCGGTATAGCATCTCCCACATTCCCAGTGAGGAAAACCAAAAGGCGGTTAGATTGGCAAAACTCACCTGTTCCGACAATCCGAGTGAAGCAAAGTTACTCCCTATAGAGACTTTCAGCATTCGGAGCATAGATGAGATGGAGGTCAATCAATCAGAAGCCGAACCTTAAAAGGAGTCTTGGATGACCCCCATCAAGAATTTTCTCCTACACGGCACTCTCCCCGAAAGAAGGAATAAAAGACAGGCTCTCGTGCGGCAAGCCTCTAGGTACATCATCTAGCAAGACTAAATTTATAGGAGGGGTTTTTCCATTCCGATGCTTCATTGTGTGGCTAATGATGATGTCAAGAGAATATTGAGAGAAGTGCACGAAGGAGAGTGCAACGCTCATACAGGAGGACAAACGCTGGCTAAGAAAGTGTTGCGATATGGATACTTCTGGTCGACCGTGAGAAAGGACGTAGCCAATTATTCCAAACGATGTGATAAATGCCAGAGGTTTGTGCAGATTCCACGATCCCAGCCAACAATGCTCACTCAGATGGTCAGCCCTTGGCTGTTCGCTGTTTGGGGAATAGATATTATCGGAAGCTTACCAATCTCAAAAGGGGGTGCAAAATATGCGATCGTGGTTGTAGTCTACTTTACAAAATGGGCCTAAGCCAAATAACTAATCGCGATTACAATAGAGCGAGTCATCAATTTTATTGCCAGGAATATCATAGTCAGTTTGGTCTACCTCGAACTATTATCACAGATAATGGGACTTAGTTCGATAGATTGGAATTCAGAGACTTCTGTGAAAGGTATCACATCAAGAAGAAGTACACAATGTTTGTGCATCCGCAATCCAGTGGACAAGTTGAAGCATCAACAAAATTATCAAATCTATCCTGAAGAAACGATTAGAACGAGCCAAAGGAAAATGGATCGATGAACCTTTTTTTAGCCCTTTGGGCATATCGAACCACCCATAAGACTACCACCGACAATACTCCCTTCGCTTTGTATTATGGATCAGAAGCCGTCATTCCCATAAAACTTGAAGTTCCTTCACACAGAACTACGTACTACGATTCACTATCAAACAAAGCCCTTCTCTTGGATTCATTGGACATGATTGATGAAAAAAGAAAAGAAGCAAATCTCTGTGTCGAAACTCATCGACGGAGGGTCGCTCGATATAACAACAAGAGGGTTCGACCTAAGACCTTCGACATTGGTGATCTTGTTCTAAAACGGGTCTTCCCTACTCCCATACATCTAGGCCCCAAGTTCTAAGGGTCCTACATCATCCGACATAAGCTTGATAATGGAACCTTCAGGCTAGCGATTGTTGATGGTGAACCTTTTCAGAGAGCACGGAATGCTGAGCATTTACGACATTATCTTCTTTGGGACTTCTGTTTTCTCATTATTTTATCTATTTAAGTATTGTAATAAGGTATCTTATCACCCATGGTAGTTTATGAATAAAAGCTCCTTTCCTGCTCTATCTCATTGTTGTAATGACTAAATGTTGTGATTCAACCAACATCAGGTCAAAAGCCTACTCCCCAACCTACTGGTCCATGTCTCAACGAGTCGGCTTCGCTCAGGAACCGGAAGGAAATATGGGAGGACTAACTTCGAGCTTGATGATGACGCTCGAGCCTTCGGACCACACTTTGTAAACCAGATGTGGGGATGATACCGATGTAAACAACATGACTAATTGTTTAAAACAATTCTGATTCTCATGACTTGAAAGGAGTATAAAATTATGGATGAGTATGAAAGGTGCACCCCGACTAAAGACCGTTCGATCCCTAGAACTCTAACCCTTAGCAACTTGAAGGAGAGTATAAAAAGATTTACGTATCCCTAACCTTGATCGTTCGACCCCCGGTTTGGTCGAATCAATCTTGGAATCGACAGGGAGACTCGACGTCCGAACCGATCCCTCATGACACTGGGGGCATAAGGATAAACAAGTGATCCGATTATGAGTTTCACTTAAACGTTCTCCAGAGTTTGGAATATATTGGGTACATTAACATTGCTCCCCTAGGACTTTCACAAATACTTGGACACATTAATAATATAAGTATTTAAAAATAATTAAACATAGTTAAACATCAACACAAGTTTTTCTTACAAAATAACATTGTTTACAGGTACATTAAACTTCGTACCCAAAATACAAGACTAGACAAAGATAAAAACGCGAAGGCCGCACTTGCAAATAACTATCAAAGGGTCTAAAACATATATACAACAAAGGACTTCTAGACTTGGGGAGGCTTACCACCAGACTTCTCGATTCCCTCCTTTTCTTTCTTCTTAACTAGCTCCTGCATTTCCTCGGTAGTCAAACCATACTTTGGTCTTTTAAGCGTGCTACCGAAAGAAAGAGAGCGACTGGACGTCGTTGTGTCAAGCTTTCTCTTACTCGGAGTAGTGGGAAAAGGAGCCACTCTAACAGATGAAATTAAAGTTGGTGGAATGTATTAGAGAGGAGGAATGTTGAGGGGTTCATCGGTTAGTTCAGCCTTAAGGGAAGAGACCTCTTCCTCATCCCTAGCCTGCATCTCTACAATAGATGGAAGGTCCGACTTCTTGAGCTCACACGCAAATTCCACGTCATCACTGTCCGAAAAAAGATTTCTTGCATTTGGTTTCTTCGGAGCATGGACCGGTTCGTCATCTTTGTTGGCGATGGTGATTGGTTCCTTCTCTGGCACTTTAGTCTCCAACCCAGGAACTGCTTTTGTCGATGGCATACCTATAACGGAAAGAATAAAAGTTATGATCGAAGGAATGAATCTTCAATGGGATAAAGGAGAAAGGAGTAAGTTACCCCCAGTTGTAAATTCCGCTGGTTTTCTGAAGCCTTTATTTCGGAGCAGGAGTAGCTGAAATTTTTCTAAATAGAGGAAGAATAGGATCATTTGGACTATATTCCTCCACTACTCTAGAGGACTGGTTTGGAGGAGGAGGAAAAGAGGACGAACCAGTCACAATTTTATAGAAGGGAAAGGGAGAGATGATTTTATCTTACTTGCGTTAGTCTCCCCCTCCGGGACCGACTTCCCTTTACCGTTGTATCATTCGGCATCTCTTAGTTCCTTTAGCTTTCTCCTCCATTCAGCTAACACCTCTTGCTCATCGTCACACAAATATTGGGCCATTAAAGCTTCTTTGTCCACCAGTTTACCCTTCTCAGCCTCGACCTCTTCTCTTATAAACACTTCCCATGCATCAGCTAACACCCACTGCTAATTTCCCATCCAAGACAGGTTCCTGTGGCGAAGGACACAGGACAAGAACATCATAACATTGGCGCCAAATCTCTTTCTTATCTCTTTTTTCTCAGCCACATGATCAGCCTTGATCGAAAGGATCTCAATATTATGTTGAAGTTGAGAGTTGCAGGCTTTTACGGTCACGACAACGTTGTTGTCCTCTTTCAGTTTCTTAGCAAGTTTAAATGAATCAAGATGGGATTTGAGGTCTTGTACCTCCCGATCCGATCGACCTTTATCATTCTTTAAGGTCTCGTTTTCTGTTCTCAAGGACGCACACTCTTGACTCACCGACTGAAATCAAGCCTCTAAGCCTTTCGAAATTTCTTTGCACTTTTATTTAAGAGTATCCACTTAACACTCACACTCCTTTGTTTTTTCCTTGAGCAACTCAAAAGCCTCCCTATTAGAATATAGCTCCTTCCATAGGCATTCGTTCTCTATCATCCTACTCTTAACCACTTCACATACTTGCCTTGCATATGCATACATCGCATCATATTGAGTAGGACAAAGTCAACACTAGATCTGATTTGATCATGAAAGTTTGGTGGAAATTGTTGCAGCACGGGGCCAAACTCAATTCCAGCAAAATAAAGACCTAGGAAAAGCTGCTCCATTTCCTTGACTCGATCGGTAGAGACCCTCTCTTGATCCGAAAAGATAAAAACCTAGGGACTTTTTCCAGGACGACCAGGAGGATGGGTAGAGCCATGATCGAGAAGTCCAACTGATTGCGCCTCGGGAGAAGGGTCGATCAAGATTTTGGGATGGCCTGGAAATAGCTTGAAAATGTTCGTTAGCGGTTTTCTTGCCTTCCTTGGGGAATTTTTTTTTAGGACGGGATGAAGATCGATGCTTGGAAGTCTCAACTTCCTTCTCTTTTCCATGCGATTTGCTCCCCTTTGCTTCCTTCTCCTTATGTTCCCAGCCTCCCATCTCTTGCCTTTTTCTCTACCGAGCTTTTTCTTCTTCCTCTTTCATTTTCCTTTCCTTTCTCTTCTTCTCTTTTCGATTGTCAACTCCATGACCACTATCCTGCTTACTATGCTGCGGGGATGATCTAATAGGCCCGCCTCCCTTCAAAAAAGAATCGAAGTTATCATGATAATACTCCTCATCTGAAGCACCCGCATTATGACAAAGAAAATTTGATAAATGTTTAATATACACTAGAGAAAATAATGTTGTGATATGCAGTGCTAGTGTTGTGTATTCTCTGAAATGGTTCTCTAGAACCAACCTGAGCCTGAAACTTGGTATGCATCATCTGTGTCTTTTGGGTCGACCGGTATGAAATCTTCCCCAGACTTAGTATGGAAAAACGCATACGGATCCAAGTTTTGAGAAGAGATGATTTTATCGGGCATTTCCAAATTTCGTAAGCCATGAAAGGGAGAGATCACTCCCTAATCCTGTGGACCATAAACAGGAGAAGTATCTCTTCTAGCATCAGAGTCTTTCGGTCGGTGGTCGGCAAGCTCCTCCTCAGTTGTTTCCTCTCGGGCCTTCCACAGAGCACCTTCAACCAAGCTCTTCTGCATTCTTAGTCGGTTGGATTCCCAAATCAGTCTCTTCAAAGCAGGACTCTTCCCCCTCACCTTGGGATGAACATTCTTTTTCCCTCCGGACGAGGGTTGGACGGACGACCCCCGGATTAGGGGCACTGCCTTGGCAATGGTTGATATCTTTTGAGATAGAGACACATCATCCTAACCATTGTGTGAAGGAGAAGCTTGATCATCTGAGGATCCTAATGTATTCCCCTTGTCTAGGAGATGATAACGATTTACCTTGGCATCGGTTAAGGACCTCTCGTAGTGTCGACATTTCACATCAAGGGCAGCCAAGATATTCAAACGCTCTTGGAGCACTCTACCTGTGGGTCTTTTTGGCTTATCCCCTATAAGGAAACAATTCACATAAGAAGCTTATGATTGAATCAACTAAGATAAAATACTTACTGCATCGAATACAGCAGTGTGCACATCCTGGTTGATGTTTAATATAAAACCAGTCGTGCTTAGTATCTCCCATTTTGTTGGGGATGCCTTCAATGACTTTTCGGCTATGAACAACCTCAAAGAAAGAAAAGAAAGAGAATCTTTCTTCCGATGCCTAAAGTAGAAGAAAAACACTATGTCGTCAAGTCTTTGGGGTCAGTATAAATAATTCATGTACATGACATATAAAGACAACAGGTTGGCATAAGCAATTGGGTGAAGCTGTATCAGCGCTTCATTTGCCTTAAAAAGTCAATTACAAACGGAGAAAAAGGGGGGATATCCATGGCAAAGCACATCGGGCTGGAAATCTCCATATAGCCACTTAGCGGATTATGAGGAAGATCCCCTTCTTTGGGAGCAAGAATATCGAGCCATGGAATCTTATGTTTCATACTTAAATTTCTTAGCTATTTTTCGCTCATCGTACGGGGCTAAGTATCTGGAGGATCTCTCAGAAAAGTAGCCCCAGGGAGAGTATCAGGTGCAGTTGCCGCCTTGCTTGATTCTCCTATTTCCATGACAGGAGGCGGATCTGTTGATCAACCTTCGGTATCGATGTTAAGGTTGGATTCGGAATCGGTCCAAGATTCAGAAGATGAAATGCTTTTCAAGTTTATAGGAGTGGATAAGACCTTATCCTTGTCTGCTTCAAGGCTATGAGTGTTGCGCCATTCGATCATCGTTGGCTATGATGTTCATAAAAAACCATCGGTCAGATTGGTGAGATCATAACACCTCAATATATGCATTTACGTATGTATAAAAGATGAAGTGACAGCCTAAGTTAAAAGCAACGGTCAAGCACATGCTTTGCATTGTGATTTTCAGCACCAACTAAGAAGAAAGAGTGAAATTAATTACTCCACTTGAACTCTGGATCCAACCTCAAAGGAATCGGCTAGAAATCTTACCGACCTTGGACTGGGTACTATTTCTGGGCGTAGTGAAGATGAGTACTTATTCTACAGCGCCAAGTCCACAAGCGCTGGTTTCAAAGTCATCTTTTGTCTCCTTCCGCCTGACCATGCCAAAAGCCCCCATCATTACCTGAGCACTTCCGTACAATCACTCCCTTTCTCCCACTGCTATGTGTCCTCAGAACTAATGACGCCTCGAAATTTAAAATGTTTTGAAGAACGAGATACCTCTTCATCCCATACCTCTTCAGAAGGACAACTCCGCTCTCAACACCGATTATCATCGCTATGCTATCAGAAACACATGTAACCGTCGCCTTGCCACCGGGCCCCAATTCCAGCGAGCTCGACGCCATCGATTCAGACCTGGGTTATATGGAATACGGATTGAAACAAAAAAAGGGTGAAGAAGATTTATGTGCGAATTCACAATGTTTAAAAAAGGAGGAAAAGAACATTAATACCTGCGGAGAAATCGGAGAAGGAGATCTTGATCTTCGGCAAAGGAGATTTTTCCAATTAATTTGAAAAGCAATGGATTCTTCTACAGTAAATAAAAGTAAAAGTGAACAAAGGACGTGGGCCAACCTTCTATAATGGAGCAAAGGGACTCTTCGTTTTCTGTTGACATGACTGCTGAACCCGGTGCTAGGGCTAACGCGTTAATCCATTAATGAGCCAAGTCTGATTGAATATACACATGACTAGAGGGCTTCATCATTTCCCGGACTAGTGTTAATTCCCAAGGCATCCGACCGACCCTTGGCTCACATGGCTCATGGAGAAACCTTCAAGCTGAAACAAACATATCCTTCCGATTTGCTTACGATAAGAGATGATTCAGAATAAAATATACAAAGCATGCTCTGTTCTTAACACAACATGTTTTGGGGCCAGAGTGTAGATCAGCCTTTTGGTAAGGTCATCAAGATTCATTGACGTCATAGACTTCGGCCAAGGTGACGAGAAGGACCGAGTAACCCCGACTAAGCAACTAATTGGTCCATGGATGAATCCGTCGATACCTGAGGCTTAGGGCGAGCACCAGAACCTGATATGCAAGCCAGTAGGAGCCCGTGATCTTTCGACCAACTGGATCAGGTCCGGTCTAATTCCATATAGAATGTCCTCCTAAAGATTTGGTCTTACTCCTGCATGATCGCTCCTGGCCATCCTTAATGGTTAGAACAAATGTTACCTGTTACTACTGATTCAAATAATGCCACCCTTTACGAGAAGAACGACTTTTCGAGATCTCCTAAAATCCTAGATCTGATAACACACGTCTTTGCCTGTTTAAATGTTGTAGCATCTATAAATAAACCTTCTGGACTAAGAAGAAGGATCTTTTGGACGATTATCAAGTTATATTATTGTGATTGTTTCATCTGTAATAGTTGATCAAATATATAAGAAATAATAAAGTGGACGTATGCACTTTAACACCGAACCACTATAAACTTGTGTATGATTTCTTTTTTCTTCATTTTTTTTCATTTACCTATCTTCATTTTTTCTCTATAATCTCATTTCTTGGGTGTTGTATCATTTTTTAGTGTCAGCACGCTTAAAAACAATAAGTAATTTTCCGAAGTAAGGTAAGTTGAGGATTCCAGAACATTTAAACAATCCTCTCCACCTTCAAACTGAACATTATAATGAAATCCTAGGGCAATGTAAATCATAAATTTATCTTTAGGCTTCCAGACTTTTGAAATGAACTCCTTTAGTTTAATAATTGGTAGCTTGAAATCCACTAATAAAATGAACAGACAAGAATAACGATAGATAAAGGATACAATACTTATTTTCTGGCCCAATAAGACCAAGCCCACTATATAGCTGAAGACTGGATCAAGTGCTGAAGACTGGGCCGAAGCCTATTAGCAAGCCTATTTAGTAAACGTTACAACACAATTGTATAAATAGATGTACAAGGATAATCATCTGTAATGAAAAACATCTCTTCACGTTTATTCAATAAAGCACATATCAGTTTCTTCTTCAATTACAATTCAATTGTGAATCAAATTCAAATGTCACAAAATTCTTTCATGGTATTAGAGCAATAAGCTTAACAGCAAGATTTGCCACTGAAAATCATTCAAGAAGTATATAATCATCCCCATCAGAGTAATATCATCATTTGGGGATTCCTCTCATCAAAGTTGATTAAACTTTTCATTTGAGAGTTGTTGTGATTTTCAAGATCAACACCACACCACGCAACCATCACTGGCTGCATTGGATCTGAGCCTCGCCAGAGTTATTTCAACAAGCTGCTATAGATCCAACACTTTGCCAAGCAATCGCTGCAGGCTGCATCGAATCTTGAAAATCAGTTTTCTAAAACAGATCAGAGTTAAAGCATCAAGAAAATCAAAATCAGATCGCCTAAAAAGATTCAAGAAAGCAATTCAAAAGGCTGCAAACAGTAAGGAACATTGTACTCCCTGATTGCAACTCTTGACTGAACCACAGTCTTGATTTTTTTGGCATTCTGAGCTCTCTTTTCCTGTAAGTTCTTTCTTAATTTCTTAGTTCTTGGATCATCTTTGTCAACATGGGTGACAAATCACCCACTGGAACTGGTTCATCTGGCATACCACACACAAATCCCGTCATTCCACCCACAACTCCTCCTGTTATTCCATCTCCTGTGGATCAATTAGTCAAAACATCCATTAGCCCACAAACACAGTTAATTTCAATCAAACTGGATGAAACAAATTACTTGAACTGGAAATATCAAATAGAAACAGCAATTCAGGGCTATGGACTTGAAGGATATATCTATGGTACACTTGCCATCCCCTCTGCTTACATTACTGATCAAGAAAATAGGGTTATACCTAATGAAGAGTATGTAAAATATCATAGACAGGACAGATTGATCAGTGCATGGTTGTTATCATCAATCAGTAACAATCTAATCTCTCAAGTAATAGGGTGCAAAACCTCAAATGAAATATGGGTTAATATTGAAAGAAATTTTAATGCTCAATCTTCTGCAAAGATAATGCACTTCAGAAGACAAATACAGAATGCAAGAAAAGGTAACAGCACAATGAGAGAATACCTTTCAAAGATGAAAACCTTAAGTGATCAACTTGAGGCTGCAGGACAGAAGGTGACAGAATCTGAGCAAGTATTGAATATCTTAAATGGCCTGAGTAATGATTATGAAGCTGTAGAGGCAATCATATCATCACAGAGAGTCACTCCACCCCTAGATGAAGTTCACTCTATCCTATTGTCACATGAAGCAAGAATTGAAAGCAAGAAGACTCAAGAATCAGATCTGTCTGTAAACTATGCAAATAGTTTTAGAAATAAGGATCAAAGATCTGGACAAAACTCTCAAAGAGGAGGTTTCAACAATAGAGGAAGAGGCAGAGGCAGGAACAACAACACAAACAGACCTAAATGTCAAATTTGTGATAAGATGGGACACACTGCACTAAAGTGTTACTTCAGATTCAATCAAAACTATACACCCAATCAGACTTCAAGCAATCAAAGAAACAATGCAAATGTTGCCCAAATACAGAATGATCAATCAAACCAGAATGAAGGAAGGACACCAAGTGGAGAAGAAGTGACTAGGACAGAACACATAAATGATGAGAGCTGGTATCCTGACTCTGGAGCAACAAATCATCTAACAAATAACCTAGAAAATCTGAATCTAGGTTGCAGAGAATATAGAGGTAATCAGTCAGTTTCTATGGGAAATGGTAAGTCTATTTTTATTACTCATACTGGTTGTGGTATGTTGAATGGTAACAAACACTTATTGTTAAGAAACCTGCTAAGAGTGCCAGACATAAAGAAGAATTTGCTAAGTGTGTCACAATTTGCTCAAGATAATCAAGTATATTTTGAATTTCATCCTAAATATTGTTTAGTCAGGGACATACTAACAAATAAAATTTTATTGCAGGGTAATGAAGTCAATGGCCTATACAAATTCAATCAAAGATCTTGCAGCAAAAATGACAGAAAAGAAATGAATTGTAATTTCAATACTAATGTGTGCGAAAAAGAAATGAGTACATTTGATATTTGGCACAACAAACTTGGTCACCCAAGTAGCAAAATTACTAAACAAGTAATTGTAGAAAACAATATCAAATGCAATGATGTTTCTTTGCCATACTCATGCACCTATTGTCAAATGGGTAAATGTCACAAACTACCATTCATAGACTCAACTACTGAGTACACTAAACCACTAGAATTAATTGCTACTGACTTATGGGGACCAGCACCCATCAATACAGATTATGGGTACAATTATTATGTTTCATTTGTGGATGCATATAGTAGATTTACTTGGATTTACTTATTAAAGTCAAAATCTGATACTAGTAATGTAGTCATGCACTTTATTACTCAAGCTGAAAAGCAAACTGGATATCAATTAAAAGTTTTTCAGTCAGATGGTGGGACAGAATATAAACCACTAAAGGATTATTTTCTCAAAAAGGGAATAATTCACAGAGTTACCTGTCCTTACACTTCAGAACAGAATGGGTTGGTTGAAAGAAAGCACAGACATATAGTCGAAACAGGTTTGGCTTTATTAGCTCAAGCTAAATTACCATTGAAATTTTGGCCTGATTCATTTAAAACAGCTGTCTACTTGATAAATAGATTACCAACAAAGGTAATTAATGGAATCAGCCCATACCAAAAATTATTTGAACAAAAACCTGACTACAATTTCTTAAAAACATTTGGATGTTTGTGCTATCCTTATTTAAGACCCTACAATAGACACAAATTTGATTACAGAAGTAAGCCATGTACATTCATAGGATATGCTGATAATCAGAAAGGTTATAAATGCTTGGATGACAGTGGACATGTGTATGTCAGCAGGCATGTTATGTTTAATGAGAAAATCTTTCCTTATCATAGCAGTGATATCAAAACCACAAAGAAACTATATGATAATAATATATCTATTCCACCCATACCTGTTTACAATGATCTCTTAAGTACAGGTGAAACTGAGAGAATATATGAAGAAACAGGACCACTCAGCAGTGATACTGTTCAATCATCAGATCAACACAGCATGTCACCTGTACCATATCAAAGTGAAGACAACATCAACAATGAGCAAGAAGAACAGAGTGAAAGCAGTAATCAAGCAAATGAGGAAAGACAACCTGATACTCAAGAGCAAGTGAAACCCACACATCCAATGATCACAAGGGCTAAAAGTGAAATATTTAAGCCCAAAACATACATTGCATTCACTGATCAGAGTGAACCAACCAACTATGAGGAGGCAAAAGCTAATGACAACTGGGTTAAGGCCATGAATGATGAATATCAAGCTCTTATAAGAAATCAGACATGGAAATTAACTGAACCACCAAAAGACAAAAACATTATAGGTTGTAAATGGACATATAGAATCAAGAGAAGACCTGATGGATCAATAGATAGATACAAGGCAAGACTTGTAGCAAAAGGTTTCACTCAACAACAAGGGTTTGACTACAAGGAAACTTTTTCCCCAGTAGTCAAACCAACAACAATCAGAATTATATTGACTATTGCTATAAGTAAAGGATGGAAGCTTAGGCAACTGGATGTAAACAATGCATTTCTTAATGGTGTGCTTGAAGAGGATGTTTATATGGAGCAACCTCAGGGATATGTCCAAAACACAAATCTTGTGTGCAAACTACATAAAGCAATTTATGGCCTTAAACAGGCTCCAAGAGTCTGGTTTGACAAGTTAAAATCTACATTAAGTAAAATGGGGTTCAAATCTACTAAGTCTGATAATTCTCTATTCATCAAATTAGATAGTGACTGCACTATGTATATTCTAATCTATGTTGATGATTTAATTATTACAGGTAACAACAGTTCAAAAATCAACACATTGGTGCAGTATCTAGACAAGCAGTTCTCAGTCAAAGATCTGGGAGAATTAAATTATTTTTTGGGAATTGAAGTAAACTCAAGGTCTTCAACTGAAACTACTTTATCACAAAGGAAATATATTGATGAATTACTAAAGAAAACACAAATGCATGAAGCAAAAGGTCAACCTACACCAATGATTTGCAGTCAAGCCCTATCCAAATACAGGGGAGAACCTATAGAAAATGTAAAATTGTATAGAAGTGTAGTTGGAGCATTACAATATGCTACAATTACAAGACCTGATATAGCATACAGTGTTAACAAAGTGTGCCAATTCATGCAGGAGCCTCTGGACACACACTGGAGGGGAGTAAAGAGGATATTAAGATATCTAAAAGCTACAATGAATTATGGTCTTACTTTCAAAGCATGCAATGACTACAACATTACAGGATACACTGATGCAGACTGGGCATCTGACCCAGATGATAGAAAATCAACAACAGGATATTGTATTTATGTGGGTGAAAACATTGTGTCATGGTGTTCAAAGAAGCAATCAACAATCTCAAGATCTAGCACAGAGGCTGAGTACAGAAGTGCAGCTAATGCAACAGCAGAAATAATGTGGATAAGATCACTACTTTCAGAATTAAAAATCAAGCAAGACAAATCAATACTATGGTGTGACAATCTAAGCACAGTACACATGACCAAAAATCCTGTATTACACTCCAGAACTAAACACGTTGAGATCGATCTGTATTTTGTCAGAGAGCAAGTCATAAGAGGAAATATCGAGGTCAGACATGTACCTGCTACTTACCAAAGAGCTGATACTCTTACCAAACCACTGTCGTCACCAAATTTCACAAAATTCAGAGAACAGCTACGAGTTGAAGACATCAGAAGCACAAAAGAAGACCAAAATGACAAGATTCAAAGCTCAAAATCATGCTCGCAACCTGAAAAGAAATTAAAAGCTTATGAAGACAAACAGCAAAACGAAGGAAGTAAAACGTTCAAAGCAGCGTCAACTCAAAGAAATAATCATACCAGTGGAGTAGATGAAGTAAAGCCAGCACAAATCATCAACGAGAACAAGATATCAAAGATAGATTTGAAGAATCGCTCGAGAGGCCGCCATTTTTGCCCTAACCCTAGTATTGATTTGGGGGGGGGGGGGTAATAAAATGAACAGACAAGAATAACGATAGATAAAGGATACAATACTTATTTTCTGGCCCAACAAGACCAAGCCCACTATATAGCTGAAGACTGGATCAAGTGCTGAAGACTGGGCCGAAGCCTATTAGCAAGCCTATTTAGTAAACGTTACAACACAATTGTATAAATAGATGTATAAGGATAATCATCTGTAATGAAAAACATCTCTTCACGTTTATTCAATAAAGCACATATCAGTTTCTTCTTCAATTACAATTCAATTGTGAATCAAATTCAAAAGTCACAAAATTCTTTCATCCACTGAATGTAGGGCTATTGTATTCTTTCACGAATCTGCAATAAGACTTGAAAACATTTTCTGCAATTACTTTATGATTTGCTGCCGGAGGTTTAATGAATTGAAGAGAAATAGAATCTGATTAAGACGAACTGAGATTATTAATGACCGATGCCTCTTTATTAGGTTCAACCATCTTTTACTAAGTCCATGTATACACACACATGCACACGTACATACACGTGCGCACACACACATAAACACACTAGCGTTCAATAGCACCTCAAAAAGTGTTAGCATCCATTAAACATGTGAGATTTTTTGCATATTTGAATCATCATTCCTTAAACCTGTGAGACAACCCTAAAGCCAAACATCTTATAGGGATCCGTGGATTATCTTATGTTTGTAGAGTTAGTTTGAAAATGGTGCTAAGAGGCTATACAAGGTTTATTTTATTTTATTTAACTAAGTCCATGTATTATGTAGGTAAGCAGCACATGAATAGCAATCATTTTTATTTACCGGCAGCAAAGAAAAATGAATGATGAGGAATTAAACAGACCTCTTAGCAACATCACTTTATTGTTGTTATAAAATGAACCCGTTCAGATTTATAAATGTACAGTTTATCAAAGAAATAGCAAGAAGAAATAAAAGTCGGTTTTTTCTTAAAAGAATATTATGGATCTCTGACTTCAGTTTTCTAATTATTAACATATCGATATTTTCAGAGAATATATATAAGTGTAATAATATACAAGATATAAGACAATTAATTTGTCACTGCCCAGTGAAAAAACAAGTCACAAGAAGGGAGACACAACAAATCGTAAAAGAGGAGACGCTCAACAAATCCTTCCAGTTCGCTATAGCCTTAGTTAGTAGGGTTATATCTGTAATTTGTTTAGCTTGTTGCTGATGTGTTTTGTTTTGTTCACATCATCAAACGTGCTGTGAACAAACTACTATGCGTTGTTGACAAACAGTAACGGATTATTTGAGCATGACATCTAAGCATGATATTTTATAATGACACCGTTGTGAACGAAAAATGTGTTTTTTGCTACAAACGTGGTATTTGAGCGGGATATTTGAACGGAAAATGTGTTTTTGTTACAATATAATTGATGCAAATTAAATATATTATAACACCGTTACGCATCAATTGAGCTATGTAAGCTTTCATTACTAAATGAAATCTGATTAATTAATGCCTGTTCAGTTTTTCACGTTGGTTTGACTGTTGTTGAAAGTGGTTAAATATATGTTCGTACGTCCGACGAGTCGGATGTGTTTTTTGGCTGCGAAAGTGTCCTAAACGTGCCCTATCATTTGATTTACCACGAATGACCACTCAATTCTCAATGTATGCGTCTAGTCATTTGGTCAAATCTAGTCATTTTCGGATGGCATAACGCCTGCTTTGGTCAGTTGGTTTCTGATTGTACAGATATGTAAACAGCGAAATGTTTACGTCGTACGTTCATATCTACTTGCTGCATATCAACATGCATGCCTGTATTAATTTCGAAATATCCGACTTTGATATCTGCTTGCTGTTTCTGTGATAAATTATATGTTGATAAATCTGACTGGGTTCATTTTTCAACGAAAATAAATTTGCCGCTATGAGGTATGTTTTAATGTTTGATTCCTCACCGTTACAAAACTGTCGGTACATAATCTACCGACGTCATGAAGAAATCAAATGAAGAACGTTAGTAAAAGCATGTCAGAATTTAAATTAATTTAGGTAAACTAGTTAAGTTTTCTTTACTTGAGTCATCACCGAAATAAAGTTGGATACTTTGATTAATAATGGAAACAATCACGCATGGAGATTTTCAGGTATCAAGCATAGACAAGGACATCCGTATTTGCTGAAATAAATAATTCAAAACGATAAGATATGCTTGTTGCTATAATGAGATTGCACCTCAAACGGTACAGCTTACCTGGTACACACTCTAAGATTGTAAATCGGTCGGACCAGACCAAACGGTTGTGTGTACAACATACCTAGTTTTCTTGATTTCCACCACATCTTTGTATCTCTCTCCACGTTAACTTTCTCTATTAACACTAACTTATTTAATTATAAATAAATAGTTTAAAATGAGATGCAAGCTGGTTACTTTAAAGCGTGTCTATTTAGATACAAAATTAGACATTCGAGTCGTTTGATTAATTTTAACTTTATGTGATGAGTGAAAACCAGAAGACAATCTAATGATGAAGATTTTCTGTCTTTCAATTTATGTTTATTTTTTATGTTCAAATTGCCTTACACACACACACAAAATATATATATATATATATATATATATATATATATATATATATATATATATATATATATATATATATATATATATATATACACACACACACACACACACACACACGCACACACACAGACAAAAAAAAACACAAACACACAACCTACTCGTAACACTTCTTTTGCATCCGAACTTAGGGTAGACAATCAGAATTGATAGAAGAAAACCAAACCGAACTCGATCGATCTCCGATCGGGTCTACATTTAAATCGAACACAGATCTAGGAAGATTTTTATTCGTACAAATTTTACTGTCCTGATTCTTGTTCTAAATAAGATTAGACTAACAAACACAGCAGTTTTCCGTTCACGAACTCAAACGAACATGGACGGAAATAATTGTATTTATTAAATTTTACATTAAATTTTATTTTTTTTAATTATGTTTCTAATAATTGCATTTTTTTTTTTATTATTTATCGAAGCATGAGCATTTACCGAGTCTTTTCTCAACCAAACAACAAAATAGTTGTCGTAAACAATTTAAAGAACATAGCGAATAAATTGAGTTTTAAGAAATTCAGGCGAATTTGAATTGATTTGTATCGAATGAATTTTTTTTTTTTCATATAAATTATGTTGTTTTAATTCACGTCTTAAAGGTAAATTGTAAGGACTCAAATAGACGTTTTTCCGTCAAGTACATAGACGAATAACGGGCACTCGTATAAAATTTACAGTCCTTTCATCACTTCTGCCCGAACCGCAAATCATTTATTTATATTTAAGCAACTAGTGACTAGAGAAGGAGGATGAGCATTCCACTTATTTGCTACATCTCTAGTCTTTGTTTTGAACGCAAATTTGAATTTAAATAATAATACTTTCTCTTTTATTGCATTACAGTATTTAATTTGTAATTCGCGATTGAAACCAAGAGCATGAGGAAATTGTGGGCTAAAAATAATGCTTTGATTCGTGCGGCGGTAAGTTGCAGCAAGTTGGAAGTTGCAGAATTGCACTATCTTTATAAAGTTTACTCTTTAAATTATGCTCTTGAGTCCTTGACTTCCCTTTATTATCCAGTTTCTGAGCGTGCAGAGCTAGGCAGGTTTCAGTAAAGTTGTATTAAAACCTGGATCGAGGCCCAGGTTGAATCTGCTGGGTATATCCGTTGGGCTTTTTAAGCCTGTTGACTTTTAACGAAACTATTATCCACGCCGTTTCTACTGAAAGGCCCGATATGATAACATATTTTATATGACTGATATCTTTAATAACAATTGGAATATTTTTGGTATCATAATTTTTTTTGTGTAAATGTAAACTACAAAAATTGCCCTTATATATGTTATAAACTTATTATTGCTAAAATATATGATCTTAGAAATAAATTTCACTTACTAATTCAACATTTCAATCTAGGAATATTATTAGATCATAAATTTTAACAGTTTATAAATTTCACTTATTAGGATCATACACATGAAATTTATTTATAAATTCAAAACATCAACCTATAAATTTTAACAAGCCTTAATATCGCTTAAAAATATGATTAAACAAATAATCTTTAAATACAAAATATTTTTTCATTAACGAGTAATAGAAGTAAAGATTCACACTTAAAAATCATATGATATTGCAACATAAAGTTTTAATTTTTATTAAAATACACATCATTTTAGCATTAAAATATACATGTAAATAATTTCGCTTTGAATTGATTAAACATATAAGATTTATATTAAAAAAAAAAATCACGTGCTGTAATGCTCGTCTTATAAACGAGACTATGCTAGCGTCACCAACAGTATATTACTTGTTTCTTAGTATAACTCTAAAATTCATCGAGCCTGAAGATTGACTTTTTTTATGTTATTTCTGATCACTGTACGACATTTGTTTGCGTTAGTTTCCAATAGAGAATTTAACCAATGAACGATGAATACTCTAGAATTTGGTTGTTTATAACTAAAACTTAATGCTTACTGAATGAATTATCACTTATGGAACATCAGCATTGTTTAAAAGAGGAGGGAAAATTTACTTAATAAATAAGAAAACTAATGCTTATTAGCTCATGAGCAAGCCCCCAAAATTCTACAAATAGCATGTAATTGATAGAAGCTGAAAGAATGATTGATGATGATGTTGTCTTTATCATTATTTATAAATTATAGATAATATATCAAGACCTTCTTCTGCCATTTTCATAATAATGACCATTGGATCAATTCAATGGTCCTTATTTTTGAATTGTTTAACATGTTAATGTGTTCATATTCATGCAAGAAAACTACAAAAAGAATGTTTCAAATACAAAAAACAAATAAACGTCACGTTTCAGCGAAAACTTTACAAATTTTCGAAAAGTTGCAGATATCACTGCAGTTATATCAAAATATTGTATGCTTTTATGCATTTTTTGTTTGTTGATTTAAACTTTCAAATTCTATATCTACACTTATTCAAACATCATATTATTGTGGAAAAATCATCAAAAAATGATGAAAATTGCATATAAACGAAAAATATATTATTTCCAACAAAATTGATTAAATAACAACAACTATAAAGAAAAATTACAGACATGTCTGCCCTTTTTTGATATACTGAGACATATATGCAATACTGTTACAGATATGTCAGCACTTATTCACAAGAAGTGTAGATATTTGAGCAAATTATTTTTCTTTACACAATACACTACGGGGTAGCTGCTGATATGTCGGCAATTATTCAAAATAAGCGTGACATTTCAACAATTTATTTTCCAATTTCAAATTCAGCAATACACAATGCAAAAATTGCTAGTATATCTGCGCTTTTTTATATCAGTGCAGACATTTCAGCAATTCATAAATCTTCTGTTAATATTTACAATTCTTTTACTTTTTTATGCATCGAGGCAAAAAAATCATGTAAAAGCGTCGCTACAATAAAATAGGAACCCGCTTTATAACAAAAATTAGGGCATTGTTATTGGTACTCCAAATATTGTTGGGGGGGAGGGGCTAATTTTTTATTTTTTCAAAAATTGTTAAGGGGGTACCATTGAGGAAAAGTAGTCACTTAACAAATAAAGGTAATTTTACCTTGTTACCCATTTAGCTTCTTAACAAATAAAGGTAATTTTACCTTATTACCCATTTAGCGCATTAACAAATAAAGGTAATTTTACCTTAACAAATATTGCAAGAGCCATTGTATTTTTTTTTTTCAATTCGCATATATCGATTTTTTTAAATCCTAAAGGATAAACATTTTCAGAGAAATAGAATCGAACTTTTTTTTTTTGGTCGACATAAATATGCCGAATTTTTATAATTACGAAGACAATGCATCAAAATGATTATTAATTTTCAACATATCACTATCGAATACATACATAATTGATTACGTGCTGCATTCGGTGCAGTGGTGACGAACTGCTTATTTTAATTCGGTTTCCTTTGTCGGACAAGTTTTTTTTAATCGAATTTGAAGGGGCAATCCGGGAATATTGAGTAGTGTGAAATAATATGTTTGTGTGGCCCCTTAATAATTTTTCAAAGCGTGGAGTGTTTTTAAAAAGTGACCCTCTTAACAATAATTGGAGTGTCAATAATAACATCCAAAATTTAAATGATGCCACTTTATAATAAGTTCCATTTTAAGAACTACTCTCTGCTTTCCACTTTTCCAATCTCCTTGGTTTCAGCATTTGATTTTCGAATCCGTGCATTTCCAATATAATAATTTCAGTCATTGTAGCATTTCGCATTTTTTACTTTAATAAAATTTTCCAAAGTAGCAGCATCCCATTAGGCTATGTAAAGAATAACGGGCTTAAAAAGAAGGACGGACTCTCTTTAACTGGGATTTAATTTACATTACAAACAGTGCTAGACCTTTTTTTTTAAGCTCTGTCGTTTATTTATTTTTTTTCAGTGAAAAATACACATCATTTCGGACATATTGTTATGAAACCTGAACATTATCTCTTGCCATAAAATTAAAAATCCTAAGCCCAATTGGTTTTGTAGTAGCGGTTTGCAAAAGTTTTGAAAATAGCGGTGTTGACCATGAATGCAATGAGAATGTTAAAATGTGTTTCTGATGTGTTTACGAGCCAATCGTGCACCAATTTTTTGAACTTAACTACCTACAACCACATAACAATGAATAACCAATCGTTAAATCATACAATTTTTTAAAATTAACAGTCTCTTTTATTAATCATAGTTAAACATCAAATAATTATATAGCAGATTTTTTTTTTTTTTTTGAAATTTATGAGATTTAAGAAGAAATAGTAGAGAGAATTAAATAACTTAGATTCCACTGATTTAAGTAGACACGTTACATACATAATCCTTGTTTGTTTGATTTCACACTTTTTGGTTTAGCAAGGCTATAGTAAACAAATCTTTCTACGACCAGTTTGATAAAATAAAATTAGCATACATTATTGGAATAAATGAGCAAAACGCATTAAAATGCCAGTATAAAAAATGAAAACATAAACAGAAAAGTTAGATCCAAGCCGAACCTAAGAACAAATGTTCTAAGTATATTATTTGTTTACAACATTTTTATTTCCTATGTTATATAATTGTGGAATAAAATATAAATTGTTTATAAAATATCACACCTTCTGTAATTTGTCTTTTTTTTGTGAAAAAGTTTGATGTTATAATGAAAGTGTTATCTTTTTTTTTTTATAAAAAAAGCCCGAGTTCCAACTTGGTGTAAAATTAATAAAACATTTCAAAATGAAATTTCATATTCTCAAATTAATTCTGGAAATGATTTCAAATTACTTTTTTAATTTAAACTTTAGGAAAGAAAATTAAATATGCTTAATAAAATTATTTAAAATATTTTTTTCTTTGAAAATTATTTCTACGTGCTCTTTTACATTTAGAAAATATATATAGATGATTATTTTGTTGAATTTTTTTTTTTTTTTTTTTGAAAGGCAAAAGGAAACTATATTATTAACAACGTGGTTACAAAATAGCTAATAATTCTATACAATGCAAAAGAGACAAAACCAAGAATAACAAGAAAAGGCAGCCCAAAACAGAATCAAGCTGTAGAATGAGATGATCTTGTCATCTTGCGAATTATTTGCATATATATTTGGTCACTGCTCCTTCTCTCATTGCCAAAGATACGATTATTCCTTTCAAGCCAAATCTCATAAATGAACCTTTTAAGAAGCCTAAGCATAATGCATGTCTTTGTATTTTTCCATCTTGTTGCTTTATATATGTTATACCATTCAGTTTGGCTAACTGAAGAAGGCTTATGAAAACCTCCAATCGCAAGCAGCTTGGACCAGATATTGCTCACAAAAGTACACTCAAAGAATAAGTGAACATTCGTTTCTGCGTGGGAGTTACACAAAACACACATATCCTCTGAAATGATACCATAAGATAGGAGTTTACTTTTAGTATTGACTGCATTAGCCATGATCTTCCAAAGTAAAAGGTTCTCTTTGGCCGAGCTGCCACAATTCCATATTCTTGAATGCCAAGGGAAGGGCTGCCTTGGGGACATCAGGAGGTTGTACACCACTTTGATCGAATGTTCTTTTCCCATCCATTGCAATGCCTTATCTCCAGTGAATCTGTAACAGTTAGTGATTTCATGCCAAAGTTCCCTGAGAGTGGGTGAGCTAGAATAGGGAAGTTCAAGGGCATCATCATGAAAATAGTCTGCAACAAGAGCAGATTGAGGAATACCAGAATTCAACATCACATTATAATCGACAACTTCACTTAGAATTAAACCTGGTTTAGCCCAAGGGCTGTGCCAAAAAGAAAGATTAGTGCAAGTTCTCCAATTACACTGAATAAACTTCTTGAAAGTGAGACGATGCTTTAGAATGTTTCTCCAACTCCAGCTACAATTTTGAGGAATTGACATGGTCCAAAAATCCTTACTGCCAATCATATTACTATGAATCCACTGAGCCCATAAGCCCTTCTCATTAGAGAACAATCTCTCAAAGTATGTTGACATAGCTGCTTTATTCCACATGCACAGATTTGTTATGCCAAGACCTCCCAATTTCTTGTCATCATATAATTTTTGATTCAAATATTTATGAATAGGACGTATCAATTAATTGGTTTGATTAATTGATCAATTAATTGATTTATTTGACTGATTGATTAATTGATTGGTGTGACAGATTGATTAATTTTATCATAGAAGGAAATGAATGATTATATTATGGGGATATTTTGAATGGGCAATTCAAATATTTGCTTAGGTCTTTCATTCTCCTATATACACTGCTTT